>JAFJHL010000492.1:0-600000 GCA_019425775.1 Rafetus swinhoei | reverse complement strand
GGTGTCACACATTTTTAAAAGGAATACCATATCTCCTGCCTTTTGTCTGTGTTTGTCTCTTTAGGCCCCCAGTTAAAATTTTCAAAAGCACTTGAGTGACTAAAGTCATTTTTGAAAATTGGACTTGGAAATCTAAGCTCAGATTTTCAAAGGTAATTAAGCTCCTAAAGAGACAGTTGCCAACTTGGATCTTCAAAGATATCTATCTGATCTTTACACACCTTTGAAAATCTGGTCATAAGTGTCCTAGTCAGTTCTGAACGTGAGAAGTAGGAGCCCAGTCCTAATTCCTTCAGGCTTTTTTTTTTTTTAATTTGAACATTTATCTACACTAATTCCTCCTTTCTCTCACTATCCACTAAATGCATGGATCAAAATTATAGGTGCTTCGTGAATATGCTGACTTGAGAGTGGAAAGATTTCATATTGTCATGTATGATTCCTGGTAACCCATCTCAAATATGAAAAACTAGGTTGATACCTGTTCATATCAGGAGCTGTTGAATTCAGTTCACCATTTGCAGTATCTCATTAGGATGTTTAGTGGAGAAGATATTGTTTTTTTTTTTAATTTATACTGTGGTCAAAGCATGGGCTCACAAGAATTCCTCCATTGTTTTACCATGAGTCTCAAAACATTTGGTGTTTTTCTAAAGGCCTGGAGTCAATTGATTATGTAGGAATCTCCCCTTTCATTTAAAAAAAAGTTCTCTATACTTCTGGGCCTTACAGCTAAGGAGGAAAGCTTTAAAACATGAACCCTAAATACTCAAGAAACAAAAGGCCAATAAAAATCCAACATGTTTTATTTTTAAAAAATCTTATGATTTGTAGACCATTCTCATAACTTTGTGTAGGCGTTCCTTGTGATTTTTGGGTTGGCAATACTGCTCTTTGATTGGTGAATTTAGAGAGGTCTCTCCCTTCGGTTTCCCTTTCCACCCTCCTTTTTTGTCAAAGGTCATCAGAGAATCATAGAGACAATGGAGAGTAGGGTGAGTCCATGACTATGGTTAATGACTGGTCAGGGTGACTAACTATTATCAGCCAGTGGTCTGAATGAGCTATCTACTGCCATCTGTTAATCAACTGTAGGAAAAGGCTTCAGGAGCAGACCTTATTTATATAGACAACTTACTTTGCCACAGAGATCAGTAGACACACTTGCTGTGTCAAGGTGATCAATTTTGGCTCTTTTGGGTTGAAATTCACTTAAGACTTGGAGCTGGGAGAATGAAATGTTGTTATCCATATTGTAGGATTAAAAGGTTAAAGACCTGAACTTAATATGACCTGGCTTAGGGTCTACCATAACTTGAACACTAAGCAGAGGATAGTGAGTCACATCTAAGTGAAAGTCACAGAAGATGGAAACAGGTTTTATTTCTGGTGGTGTAGAGTCTATTTGGGAGTCCTCAATTATATCTGACACTTTACATCCAGTGTTTAAAGGCAGAGCTGACTAGAATCAGTTGAGAGTCCTTGTCTTGTCTCAGTGATCGCTTGAGCAAAAATCATTGCTAAAATCTTGTGTAGACTGACCTTGGACTCAACATGCAGGCAGTGTGTTGAAGGGCAGTGCAAAGGAGGCAATGGCGGGGAGGTACCATATTACCTAGTGAAATCAGCATTGGTGCTGAAATCACTAAGGACTGGAATTTGACCACAGAACTGACACTTTCTTAACAAAGACTCCATTTTTGCTATTTAAAAAGTAAATCAATGTAACAGAAAACTGCAACGCTCTCTGGGAACTTTTTAAAAATCAAACTTTAAACTTTATTGAAAAAATTGGATAGTTTGCAATTGAAAATATTTGACCTGCACTTAAGGCAACTGATTTAATTTTGTGTAAAATTTTGCATAATAAAGGATGGCATTTTTTTTTGAAAATGTTCAACTATATTGATATACATTTTGATCAGATCTACTTCTGATGTGATATTTGTATGTGGTTGTGGTTTGTTGTGTGTGTTGTTTTTTTTTTTGCTCAACAAAAAATCCTGGGTGTGGGGGGGTGGGCCCGCCAAAACGGTTCGAATTGGGCCCTGCACTTCCTAAAGCCGGCCCTGCTCGGAGGCTGCCGCCCAGGAGGCAGTGGAGAGGGGCCTGGCGGTGGGGGGCGTGCACGTGCCCCCTCGAGCCACTGGAGGACCTGGGTGTATGGGTGGTCCTCACTTCTGTCCCATCCTTTCTCCCTAATGCCGCCCTGCTGCCTGCCCTCTCCACCCTGGGGAAGCCTATTTCCACCATCAGCCCTCTCCCTTTGGGCTGCAAGGACCCCACCCTCCGCCACATCCTGTCCTTCCACCGGCAGGTGCAGCTGCAGATGCCACCAGCAGTGCGTGATGGGGTGGCACTCGAGGGGTCCTTTCTGGTGCCCTAGCAGGGGGCCCTTTATAGGGTCCACTATTCTTCGGGGGAGACCAGGTGCTTCCTCTGCTGGGTGACAGGGCATGTCCAGAGGGACTGCCCCCTTGCCCGGTCCGAAGAGGAATCTGGGACCCCTGGGGCCTGAGAGGGCGCCAGCCCCAACACCGCCAGCCCCCCTGGTAGTCCGGCCTCTGCAGCTGCCCCTGCTCCTGCCAATGGCTCTGCTCGGGCGTGTGCCCCGACACGCCCTGGTGAGCAGGCGGGCCCCACCCTTACCCATCCTGATTTAGTGGAGCCCACAGAAGACAGTGTGGTGCGGTTGCCAACAGGCGAGGGAGAGGGCTCACCCCAGGGGGAGGTTTCCCTATCCCCCATTGTTCCTCCTTTGCCTCCCCGCCCGCCGAGTACCACCTGCGCCCCCTGGCCTTGACCCTGCTGACCAGCCCTCCACTTCGGAGGGCTGGACACTCGTCCGGGGGAAACACTGGGCCCGTGGTCCCTGGGCTCAGTCTCCCCCCTTGGATGAGGAGGGAAGGAAAGCCCCCTGAAAAATGCTCAAGGGGGCCACTGCTGCTGATATCACCCCTGATGAGTGTCAGCAGGAGGCGCCGGCCGAGGATGCCCTGGCAGTGGAGGGGGACAGCACTGTCACCCTCACGGAGTCTATCTGCAAGGAGGCCTCAGATGGAGCTCCTCCGGCCCCTCTACCATTTGAGCAATTGTCGCCTCAGTGGCCGATGGGGAGGAATCTGGGGCTGGGGGGATGGACTTTAGCTCCATCTTGGAGGAGATTGAGGGCTGGGGTCTGACCCCAATAGCTCAGCGGGAGGACGACCCATTGGCAGTGGGCCTCGGTCCGGGCAGTGACTCAGCTGTGCTGCTCCCTCCTCCTCCCTTCGCCTCGCCCCGGGCGACCACCCCCGCTCTCACCCTTGGAGCACCCCTGATATTACCCATTGGCCCAGCTACCAAGGATGCTCCACCTGAGGCAGCTGAGCCCCTATGGGCGACAGCCGGCACTGAGTGGCCAGGTCCCGGGCCTGTGGGTGCCCCCTCAACCCTGAGGCGGGGCGGTCGCCCTCCCTTCCAGCTGGGGACCCACCTGCCACTGTCAGTTTGCCTGACATCAGGGCCTCAGATGCACAATCCACTCAACGCCCGAGCCCGGTGTTGGTGCAGACCCCCTCCCTATACCTGTCCCCTTGGTCCCTGTCAAGGCTATTCCCCACTCTGGCACGATGAATGCAGAAGTGGGGGCCCACAAAAGCAACCCCAAAACCTGATCTCTACAGGCTTTGGTACAAAAATTCCCCCCAAAATCCTAATACCCGGATTTTGGGGGAATCCACTGCCACCATCAAGTGCTTTTGAACCCACAAACAGGGGTGGACACTTGAAACCAACCCCAGGGCACCCCAAGCTCTTTTCTCCAAAGAGCTTGAAAAGAAAAGAGAAAAATACAAGCTGCAGTCTGTGACTGCTGTCACCTCGTCAGAGGCATGCAGATCTCACAGACAGATTTTCCAGGACACAAAAATGAACCAATACCAGGTTAATTAAAAAAGAAAGAACTTTTATTATTAAAACAATACCCCAGTTACAAGCATAGTTGGAATGGCTAGATGGTAAGAGACACCAATTAATATACTCATGGAGGATTCCCCCATGGGCCAAAACTTATTTGCAAAAGAGAGGAAACCCCATTTCTAAGAGCACAGACATCAGATCCAAATTCCCAAACCAGAAAACAATAAAACCTGACGGATTTATTGTGGTGTTTTAGATGCTGCTTGTAATTATTAGAACTGGGAGCACTGGCTGTTGGGAGTCTGGAAGCACAGGAAACAGGAAGGAGGAGGGAGGAGATGGGCCAGGCCTGAGTGAGAGCTACAGAGGGGAGCAGCAGCAGCTTTGTAAAGAGGTTTCACCTTTGGTAAATAAAGGCCTGTTGAAGTTTGTTACTACCTTGCTTGCATGATACAACATTTATCTAGACTTTACCCTACTTACACATTATGAAGAGTCTTTTTCTTGGAGAGAGACATGTCTTCTGTCTCCCTCAGTATCTAGAGAGCTCAGAGTATCTCTGGCTCAGAGACAAAGGAGGGAAAACCCAAAAATTCCTTAGTCCCAGTTTGAAATCCCTACCTGCACTACTATTGGCTGACCGCTACCTGGCTAGGTACAGGGGACATAGTTAACCCCTTAGTCCCCAGGCTGCTGGCCATCCCTCATGGTTACAACAGTCCCTGACTCAGTTAGGGAGGCACCACAATCCGGTGGTGCAGGCTCTGGGGACAGTACCCTTGTCCCATTCCCAAACCCTGGCCTTGTCCCAGTCCTTATCCCTCCCCTGCCCCTATTCCCGGACTTGATCCCAGTCCCACTCCCACCCTCATCCCTACCCCCCTTCCCATTCCCACTACCGCTCTAGTCCCCACTCCCATTCCCGACCCTAAGCCGGTTCCCGATCCTGACCCTACCCCTTCTCCCGTCCCCACTGTAATGCCCGCTCCCTCTCCACGCCCCCCCCAGCCCACTGTTATTGCCACCCCGATGGGGGCCGTCTTGTTCCCACTAACTGTAAGTGGCCCTCAGGGGGTGGTTTTTGTGTCCTCTATTTCCAATTCCCTAGAGGCTGCCCTTTTCCCTCCGCTGCCCCCTTCCTCGCCGGGGATGGAGATGGGCAACGCGGCGCAGCAGCATTTGGCGCTGCGCTAGGGATCTGATCCTTGCTTGCCTGTCTCCGCTGCCTGTAAGGTCCATCTGGGGGCCCAGACGGAGGAAAAACTTGTTCCCCCAACATCCTCAGTGCTGAGTTACTCACAGATATCCGCGGGGCCAAGAACAAGGTGCAGCTTGCCCTTTGGCGCTGGGGGGGACTTTAACCACGTTCTCAGGGCCACGAAGGCCCTCTTGCAGGAGGGGAGAAGGACCAAGAGGCAGGACATTGAGGCCTACTGCTGGGCCCGCAAGTTCCGTGATGCTCTCCTGGCCTGCGGGAGGCCGACCATCACCCTGCCTGTGAGGGTCCACCCTGGCCCTCATCATGAAATATACCATGGTTGCAAAACTAAATGATCGGGGCTGTAGAGCGGGTTTCCACAGGAGCCGGGTGCTCTCCTTCCTTGGGCGGGGCGTTACTTGGTGGTTTTCCTGCAGAAGATGAAGACCCACACAACTTCAGCCATCGAGGCTGGCGGGTAGCTGGAGTGTGGGGGGGGTGTTTTTTAGCCACCTCACCGCCCGCTCATCTGGGGTGGTCACCCTGTTCTCCCCTGCCCTAAGGCCCGAGGTGCTGGGGGTCGCAGAGGTTGTCCCGGGCCACCTGCTACACGTCCGGGCCCACCTGCTTCACGTCTGGGCCCGCGTACATGGGCTGACGTTGAACTTGGTCAACATCTATGCCCCGAATGTGGGCCTGGACCGGGTGGTCTTTTACCGGCAGGCAGCCACCTTCCTTGGCACCCAGGATCCTCATGAGTGTTTGGTCCTGGGCGGGGACTTGAACACCACCCTTGAAGACCGGGATCGCTCAGGACTCGAGAGCTGCCAGGCCGCAGCAGGCGTCCTCAGGGACATCGTGGACCATTACTCCCTGGTCTACGTCTGGCGCGACCACCACCCGGACGACACCATGACCTTCACCTACGTCTGGGTGGAGGATGATCGGTTGTGCCACTCCTGGTTGGATCGTATATACTTACCTTGTTGCCACCTAGCACGGGCCCACTCCTCCAGCGTCCAGCTGGCCCCATTCACGACCACTATTTTGTGGCCGTGAAAGCCTCTCTTAGGGAGGAAAGGCTGGGGCCGGCCTATTGGTGCTTTAACAATAGCCTTCTGGAGGACGTGGGCTTTGTGGCATCCTTCTGGGAGTTCTGGCTGGCCTGGTGGGGGCAGTGGCCCGCCTTTCCCTCAGTGCGGCGATGGTAGGATGTGGGGAGCTGTGCGCCCAGCTCTTCTGCCATGACTACTCCCGGGGTGCCAGCCAGCGGAGGGATGCGGCGATAGAGCAGTTGGAGTGGAAGGTTTTGAAGCTTGAGAGGTGCCTTGCATCCAACCCCAAGGATCGACCACTCCACAAGGTGTACCGGGAGAAGCGGGAGGAACTCCGGGCCCTCGATGACCACCAGGCCTGGGGTGCCTTTGTTCGATCCCGCATCCATCTCCTCCGGGAGATGGATCGAGGCTCCCGCTTCTTCTATGCCGTGCAGAAAAAGAGGGGGGCCAAAAACACGTCACCTGCCTCTCATGCCCACCAACAAAACCCTGGGCATAGATGGACTGATCGTGGAGTTCTACCGCGTGTTCTGGGATGTCCTCGGCCCAGACCTCGTCGCCGTCTGGGCCGAGTACATGGAGAGCGGGGGTCCTCCCTCTGTTGTGCAGGCAAGCCATGCTCGCCTTGCTACCGAAGAAGGGGGACCTCCGCAACCTTCGGAATTGGTGTCCCATGTCACTCCTCAGCACGGACTACAAAGTCGTAGCAAAAGTCATCTTGCTGCGACTGCGGTTCGTGCTGGCGGACATGGTCCATCCCTACCAGACCTACACCGTCCAAAGCCATATCATCTTGTATAACTTGTATCAGATCCGGGACCTCTTGGAGCTCGGGTGTAGGGATGGTCTGTCATTCTCCCTCCTGTCCCTGAACCAGGAGAAGGCGTTCAACCTTCAGGTGGACCACGGGTATCTCTTGGGCACTCTGCAGGCCTTCAGCTTCGGGCCCTGTTTTGTGGACTTTCTCCGGGTGCTGTACACCTCCACGGAGGCTATCCTCTGGAGTTGGGCCAGGAGTTCTTTTGGCCAGGACTGCACTGGGTCTCTGCAGGAGTTTTGTGTGTCCCCCTGGAGGAGGGGGGATAGGGCTTGGTCTGTATGCTCAGCCAGGTCCGTACCTTCCACCTCCAGGCCCTGCAGAGACTCCTCTACAGTGCAGGTAGTCTGGCATGGAGCAGGTTGGCACGCGCCTTCCTCCGAGGGCTCTGATACAACCGGCAGCTCTTTTTTCTCCACCTGAGAGGTCTTCTGCGAGACCTCTGAGCTGCCAGAATTCTACCAGGAACTCCTCCAGACCTGGAAGCTGTTATCAGCAAACAGGTCTGTTGTGGCCACCGAGGGACTGGACCTCCTCGCGGAGCCCCTGCTCCACAATGCAGCCTTGTATGTATAGGTGGCAGAGACTCCCTCGGTGCGCCGGAGGCTGATCCTGGCAGAAAACAGCAAGGTCAGAGACCTCCTGGACTACGACGGGGGGACTGGGTGGATCCCCGAGCGCTTGCTCAGTGCATGGGTCTCTCCATCCCCCGAACCCCCCTGCGCCTACTCCAGGAGGTGAAGGTGGCTTTGTCGCAGCTCGCCCTCAATTTCCTGCAGAGAGCCCTGCGAGAGGGGATGCCCCACCCCACCCCCCGACTGCAAGCCCTCCAGCCCTTTTTATGGGGCCCCTGTTCTGCAGGCCCCCCCATCCCTGGACCCCCAGCCGGCTGCAGGATCCGCAGCCAGTCTGTTTCTGAACCGCATCTAGGGACTATCTATACATGCTCATGCTCCACACGTTGCATTTCCTCACCCTCGTGTCCTGCCCTGACACGAAGTGTCGGGACTATCTGACACCTGTCGAGGGTGAGGAACCCCGGTGGGCCAGTGTGTACTCCACCCTGATCCCACGGCCCATCGGGAACATCAGTTGGTGGCTTCTCCATGGAGCCGTGAGCATGCGTATGTACCTGCCACAGTTCACCCCCATCCCCGACGCCTGCCCCTTCTGCAGCATGAGGGAAAGCCAGGTTGCAGCCCCTATTCTGGCTCCTCCAGAACCTCCCGCTGAGGTTCTGGCTGCATTTTCCTCACACCTTTCCTTTGTTGCACATGCCATCTGTGGCCCCACAAAGTTGCGAGTCCTCCTTGTCAGCCTCTTCCTGGCCGTTGCGGAAGCTGCCATCTATAATATCAGGAGTTGGACGAGGGGGTTCTCTGCAACTGTGGGGCCTACTTCCGTTCCTCCGTGGTCTCACGTATCCAGGCAGAGTTACTCTGGGCGGTATCTGCTGGCTCCCTGGACAGCTTCGAGGAGCAGTGGGCGCTGTCCGAAGTTCTCTGCTCGGTGTTCCCTTCCAGTTCCCTCGTTTTAAAGCTTTGTCCCTCACCCCTGACCCTGTTTTTCATCATTTGTGCCCCATAATCAATGAACCCTGGGTCGAGTCATCCCTCCCACAAGGCTGGGGAAGGGTTTTTAGAAGTGGGTTCCCTTGGGTTCAAATAGTGACTCGCTACAGTGTGTTTAATGAAAGTTGTGTCAGTTGGCTAAACCTTGGGGTGCATGTAACAGATATGTGCAGGAAATGAGGTGGGGTTTACCCTCTAGAAGCAGGTAGGGATGTAATGGTGTAGTCGATTAACTGATAAGCGAAAGCTAATAGGTTAATGCTAGAGACTATACGCATTCCCCTGCCCCCGCCCCACCACCGCCGCCAGTAAAATTTTTTTAGCAGGCTGGTCAGCTCAGTCCTGGCTCGCACCACATCGAGGGCCTACCCCTGCTGCGGCTCTCAGTTCTGGCTCACACCCGGTCTGGGAGCTCAGACCCGCCCCCTGGACAGTGGCTGCTGCCACCCTGCACTGCTGCCTCTGTATCAGTGCAGAGCGACAGTGCACTGATACACTGCCTCCCCTCATGGACCAGATCCCGCCTGGTACCCCAAGCATGGGGTCCTCAGGAGTGGGACTGGAGCGCACTGTCTGCTGGCCCCACCCCCAGGGTCTATAGAATAGTCGAGTAACCAATAAGAATTCATGAGGTTAATTGACAATTCAGTTAACCGATATTTAACATCACTAGAAGCAGGGTGATCACAGCAGAAAAAAAAACAAGCCTACAAACGCAATAGATGTTGTATTTAGGGTTACCATAGTTCAGATTCCAAAAAGAGGACACTGTGCGATCATGAGAGTGGGGGGAATGGTACCTGCAGTGGGGGCACTGTGTCTATCACAGTGGCAGGGCAGCTAGCGCAAGCCCTGGACACAGCAACAGCAATCAGTCAGCACCTCCCTGTGGGACTGGGAGTTGGGCGGGATCTAGGTGCTGCTGCTGCTACTGCAGGGAGAATGGACCAGTCAGTTAAGGATGCAAGGGAGGGACCAATTGGGAAGCAAACTGTTTGGGGCGCTTTCTGATCTGCAGCCTCTGTTCTACAAACCCCCCAGACATTGCCTTTTGTTTGAAAAATCCCCATGGACAGAGGATGGAGACTCAAGAAAGAGTCTTTGTCCAGGAAAACCTGGACATATGGTAGGTAACCCTACGTTTGTGCCTCTGTTATGAATGCCATAAAGCAGATGTCTGCAGTCCTCCTGCTGCATGGACTGAATAGCTAGACAGATCGACTTCCTAAATATGGGCATTTAGTGCCTGCATAAATTGTCTGAAATTCCGGAAACCATCTTGGATTTGTGTGGTTAGGTGTTGATGTTAATTTCAGCATTTAAATACTCAAACTACACTTAACCCAAACAGTTCTACATCTTTCTGTCTTGCTTACAAGGCTGTGCATGTTATAGTGTACGTCAAATCTCAGCTTTGTGTAGAATGGTCCTATCTAGACTAAGAAAAGCACAGAATTTATCCACATTGGTTTGATTCATGGTAAAAAGTGACTCTTACCTGGTTAGAGCCAAAATGGCTCCTGGGTGATAAAAGAAATCTTAATACCTTAACTCCTATATGAATGGCCCCTGCAAGGGTGTCAGAAGTACTATGTGATTTGATGTTTCAACTTGTCAACGTTCCATTTATGTTTGATTCCACACCTTGGCTTCTACCTGGCATTTCTGTGTGGCAATTCTGGGGACGCACATTGCCTCATTACTTTAAAGCACTAATGTAGTGTTGCCCGGTAAATGCTAAATTAATTGCCTTTAGTTGTCGTTGATAAACCCCTGTGGCAGGTTGAGAGCAGGGGGCTGCAGAAGCCTGGTCCTATTAGAGGCCGGGGAGGCCACATCTAAATGACCTCCCTGCAGCCTACAGGGAGGGTCCATTGAGCCCAGAAAACCAACTGATTACTTGGGACAAATAAAGAGAAAACAGGGACGGGTGTGAGGGTCAAAGGGCTAAAACGAGGGAACCAGATGGGGACACCGAGCAGAGAACCCCGGACAGCACCCATTGCCCCTCGAAGGTCTCGAGAGAGCCAGCGGACGCCGCCCAGTGGAACTCTGCCCAGATGCGTGAGCGGATGCAGGAATGGAAATAGGCCCCACAGTCGCAGGCCCCTCCCTCGGCCAACCTCTGCTCCCTGGTTTTGTAAATTGCCAGTTTGGCCATAGACAGGAGGAGGTTGACCAGGAGGTCCCGCGACTTTGTGGGGCCACGGATGGGGTGTGCGTAGATTAGTAGGCGAGGGGAAAAGTGCAGCCAGAACCTCAACAAGAGGTTTTGGAGGAGCCAAAAAAGAGGGGCTGTAACCTGGTGCACTCAAGGTAAACGTGTGCCAGGGTCTCCCTTACACCACAGAAGGGGCAAGTGTTGGGAACAGGGGTGAACCGCGCCAAGTACACGCCCGTGCTCACAGGACCGTGGAGAATTCTCCAGCTGATGTCCCCGGTGGGCCGTGGAAACAAGGTCGAATAGAGGCTGGCCCAACGGGGCTCCCCACCCTCTATTGGTGGTAGGAGGTCCCGCCACTTGGTGTCTGTGCGGGACACGAGGGTGGGGAAGTGGAGTGTGTGATGCACGAGCTTGTACAGGTGACTCTTTGGCATGGTTCAGAAGGGGACCGGCTGCAACACGTGCAGCCGGCTCGGGTGACGAGGGGGAGGTGGTTGGGAATGTACGTGGTGCTGGGGACCGATGAAAAGATCGGGAGGGCCGGGGGTGAGGGGCGGGCGGGGTGCACCCTCTTACAGGACCCTGTTTAGGTAAACGCAAGCAGTGGGCGGCAAAGAGTCCTTCACCTCCTGAAGTACGTGCCAGGGAGTATATAGGGTGGAGAGCCCCATGCGCTGGGCGAGGGCCGAGGATCCACCCAGTCTCCCTGGTCGTAGTACAGGAGGTCTCCAATTCTGGTGACTTCTTCCAGGACCAGCCTCTGGAGCACCGAGGGGGACTCCGCCGCCTGCACACGTAGATGGGGATTGTGTAGCAGGGGCTCTGCGAGGAGGTCTGCCCCCACCATGGATCCCAAGAACCTGGTTGCCGCAAGCAGCTTCCAGGTCCAGAAGAGGTCCTGGTAGAAGGCCGGCAGCCCGGAAAGGTCTCGCAGAAGACCTCTCAAATAAAGGAGCTGCCGGTCATATCGGAACCCTTGGAAGTGGTGAAGGAAAGCGTGCGCAAGCATGGTCCATGCCGGACTACCTGCATCAAATAGGACTCTCTGCAGGGCCCGGAGGCAGAGGACACGGACCCGCGTGCGCAAACATGTCAGACCCTGCCCTCCCTCCTCCAGGGGGAGATGGAGAACCCCTGCAGAGACCCAATGCAGTCCTGGCCAGAAGAACTGCAGCATCAGCTGCTGGATATGAGATGGTGCCAGAGCATGGACAGGACCAATTGGTTAAGTACCAGTGCCCTACCACGCAGGGAGAGGCACCGGAGCAGTCCCGTCCATCTCCGCAACTGCTCAACCACCCTGGACTCAACCTTGCCAGTTCTCCGGCGGAGAAAGCTGCGTGGCAGAGAGAAAAACGCCGAGATAGAGCAGCAGACCCGCGCTCCACCTGATGGCCTAAAGCGCGGGTGGGAGGCAGCTCGTCTGCCACCCAGCCCCTACCACCAGGCCAGAGCTCTTGACCCAGTTACCCGGGCGTAGGAGGCCGCCGAGTAGACGGCTTGGCAGGCCTCCACCTGCGCCAGGTTGCCCGGGTCCTGGACCACGAGGAGCATGTTGTCGGCGTACGCCGACAGGACCAGCCATATCTCCGGCTCACTGAGCACCAACCCCATCAACCTCTTGCGAAGGAGGCGGAGGAAGGGCTCTATGCCCAGAGTGTACAGCTGGCCCGACAGCAGACACCCCTGACATACTCCCCCGTCCGAAGCTGACGGGTGCGGTCAGGGTCCAGTTGAGCTTGACCAAGCACTCTGCGGAGGCATGCAGCACCTGGAGAAACCCCACACAAGGGGGCCCAAAGCTGAAGGCCCGCAGGGTGCCCAGGAGGTAACCGTGGTTCATCCGGTCGAATGTCTTCTCCCGATCCAAGGACAGGAGGGCAAACGACAGACCATCCCTACACCCAAGCTCTAAGAGATCCCGGACTAAGAAGAGGTTGTCGAAGATGGTACGGCCCAGGACGGTGTAGGTCTGGTCTGGATGGACCACGTCCGCCAGCACGGACTTCAGTTTCAGGGAGATAGCGTTGGCGACAATTTTATAGTTCGTGCTGAGGAGCGAGATGGGACGCCAGTTCCTCAGATCACGGAGGTCCCCCTTCTTAGGCAGCAGGGCAAGCATGGCTCGCCTGCACGATAAAGGGAGGACCCCACTCTCCAAAGACTCGGCCCAGATGCTGGCAAGGTCCGTGCCGAAGACATCCCAGAACACGCGGTAGAACTCCACAGTCAGCCCATCCATGCCTGGGGATTTATTGGTGGGCATGAGACGGAGGGCTTCCTAGAACTCAGCCGGAGAGAGAGGCAGCTCTAGCCAGTTCCGGTCGCCCGCGCTGACCGTCAGGAGTTCGTTCTAGAGAACCCTGCGGGCGTCAGCGTCGATCGGATCCAGGCAGAACAGAGAGGCGTAGAAGGCTCGAGCCCTCTTGCGCATCTCCACTGGATCCATGAGGGGGGTGCTTTTTAGCCCCCGTCATTTTCTCCAAGGCGTAGAAGAAGCAGGAGCTGCGATCCATCTCCCAAAGGAGATGGATGCGAGAACTAACAAAGGCACCCCGGGCTCGAAGGTCGTCGAGGGCCCTAAGTTCCTCCCACTTCTCCCGGTACGCTCCGCAGAGGGATGGGTCTCCAGGGCCGGTGGCCAACCGCCTCTCTAGCTCTGAGACCTGCTGTTCCAACTGCTCTATTGCTGCATCCCTGCACTGGCTGGCCCCCTGGGTGTAGTCGCGGCAGAAGAGCCACGTGCGCACCTTCCCCACATCCCACCACCGCAGCGCCAACAGAAAGGAGAACCGCTGCCCGTGCCAGGCCAGCCAGAACTCCAGGAAGGACGCTACAGAGCCCACATCCTCCAGCAGGCTGTTGTTGAAATGCCAGTAGGCCAGCCCCAGCCTCTCTGAGGAAAGAGAGGCCATCACAGCCACCACAGCCAGTGGTGGTCCAAGAATGGGGCCGGCCGAATGCTGGAGGAGTGGGCCCAAAATAGATGATGATGAGAGAGATAAATGCGGTCCAACCAGGAGTGAAAAGGCTGTTGACCCTCCACCCGGATGTAGGTAAATGCTGTGTCCCCGCCTGGGTGGATGTCACGCCAGACGTCTGCCAGGGAGTGTTGGTCTATTACCTCCCTGAGGACGTCCGCGGCAGACGGGTACTGCTTGGTTCCTGTACAGTCCCGCTCCTCGAGGGTGCAGTTGAAATCCCCACCCAGGACCAGGCACTCGTGGGGATCTAGAGAGCCGAGGAAGGCAGATACCTGCTGGTAGAAGCGAAGCCTCTATGGGCTGGACGTCGGGGCGTAGACGTTAATGAGGTTCAACGTCAGCCCCTCCACCCGGACCCGGAGGTGCAGCAGTTGGCCCTGCACAACCTCGGCAGTCCCTAGCACCTCGGGCCGCAGGTTCGGGGATAACAGGGTGGCCACCCCAGATTGACGGGCTGAAACATGGCTGAAGTGAACCCTGTCCCCCCACTGCAGCCGCCAGTTAGCCTCGGCGGCTGAAGCAGTCTGGGTCTCCTGCAGGAAGATGACAGAGTACCCCCCGTACCGAAGGAAGGAGAGTACCTGACACCTGCTGAGACCCAACCCGCAGCCCCGGGTGTTTAAAGTGGCAAGGATGATCAGCAGCATCGAGAGGGCTGGGAAAGATCCTCGGTGGCAGGAGTGCTGGCAGTCCCCAATGGGCCCTGCAGCAAACCACTTGGAATGTGGCAAGGTGATAGGGAACAGCCAGCATGGATTTGTAAAGAACAAATCATGTCAAACCAATCTGATAGCTTTCTTTAATAGGATAACGAGTCTTGTGGATAAGGGAGAAGCGGTGGATGTGGTATACCTAGACTTTAGTAAGGCATTTGATACGGTCTCACATGATATTCTTATCAATAAACTAGAGGTAAATACAACTTAGATGGGGCTACTATAAGGTGGGTGCATAACTGGCTGGATAACCGTACTCAGAGAGTAGTTATTAATGGTTCACAATCCTGCTGGAAAGGCATAACAAGTGGGGTTCCATGGGAGTCTGTTTTAGGACCGGCTCTGTTCAATATCTTCATCAACGATTTAGATATTGGTATAGAAATACGCTTATTAAGTTTGCAGATGATACCAAGCTGGGAGGGCTGCGACTGCTCTGGAGGATAGGGTCATAATTCAAAATGACCTGGACAAATTGGAGAAATGGTCTGAGGTAAATAGGATGAAGTTTAATAAAGACAAATGCAAAGTGCTCCACTTAGGAAGGAACAATCAGTTTCACACATACAGAATGGGAAGTGACTGTCTGGGAAGGAGTAGGGCAGAAAGGGATCTAGGGGTTATAGTGGACCACAAGTTGAATATAAGTCAGCAGTGTGATGCTGTTGCAAAGAAAGCAAACATGATTCTGGGATGCATTAACAGGTGTGTTGTGGGCAAGACACGAGAAGTCATTCTTCCGCTCTACTCTGCGCTGGTTAGGCCTCAGTTGGAGTATTGTGTCCAGTTCTGGGCACCGCATTTCAAGAAAGATGTGGAGAAATTGGAGAGGGTCAGAGAAGAGCAAGCGAGAATGATTAAAGGTCTAGAGAACATGACCTGAGGGAAGTTTGAAGGAATTGGGTTTGTTTAGTTTAGAAAGAGAAGATTGAGGGGACATGATAGCAGTTTTCAGGTATCTAAAGGGTGTCATAAGGAGGAGGAGAAAACTTGTTCATCTTGGCCTCTGAGGATAGAACAAGAAGCAATGGGCTTAAAGCAGCAAGGAAGGTTTAGGTTGGACATTAGGAAAAAGTTCCTAACTGTCAGGGTAGTCAAACACTGGAATAAATTGCCCAGGAGGTTGTGGAATCTCCATCTCTGGAGATATTTAGAGTAGGTTAGATAAATGTCTATCAGGGATGGTCTAGACAGTATTTGGTCCTGCCATGAGGGCAGGGGACTGGACTCAATGACCTCTCGAGGTCCCTTCCAGTCCTAGTATTCTATGATTCTATGACCATACCCAAACGTGAGCAGGGCGTCACGGAAGCTGCGGACCCGCTGGTAGGCCACAGCCCCCCGCCTCCCGGTCCCTGTATCCTCCCCCAAGATGGCCCTTACCGTTTGCAGGACGAGATGGAAATCTCCCCAGTGCTGAAGGGCGAGAGCCACTTTGTTCTTGGAGCCACGGATGTCTTCCAAGAAGTTGCGCATCTCGCCCTTCAGCGCATCGGGCATTGGGGCCTCGGGTCCCTGAACGTCTTTGGGCCAGACTCCTCTGCGAGCCCCACGACCAATCGACATGGGGAAGCAGGGACTCTGAAGTCCCTGCTGGGAAGATGGTGAGGCAGTGGCGGAGGGAGAACAGCCCCAGACGTGCTGGGAGCGTGAGAAACAAAAACCGCCTCCCGGGGGCCAACGTCTGAGCTGAATGTGGCAGCCCTGGGAGTAATAAAATAAGGGGAGGAGAAGAGGTCAGGGAGGGGATCGGCAAAAGGAGGAAGGGGAGTCAGGGGAGGAAGAGGTGGGGGATTAGGAAAAAGGCAAAGAGGAGGGGTTGCAGGAAGAGGGGTGGGAAATTCGGTTGGGAGACAGGCTGAACAGGGTGCAGGAGTGGGGCAGATGTTAGGAGTGGGAGTGGGGTCAGAAGCCACAGCAGAAGAGGCATCGGGATGCGGTGCCTCCTCGCAGGGCAGGGGATCGGTGGCAGGGGATGTTGGCGTCTCCCCAGGGCTGGGCCCCAGCGCCTCAGAGAGTGCAGCACCAGAGACCCCAGCGCTGGGGGTAAAGGGGAGGGAAGGAAGCTCCCGCCTGCTAGGAGCCTCCAGGGTTTCGGTGGCCACAGCCGAAGTGCTGCCAATAGCCGGTCAGATGGTTGCACCCTGGTGTAACTCAGAGGCAGGGAGAAGGGAGAGTGGCGGGTCGGAAGGGGAAGGAGAGGACAGTTGTCGTCCCTCCAGGACATGGTGATCCCCCTCTCAGGCAGCCGGAGTCAGCCCTAAAGCCTCCACCTCCTGGGACAGGAAGGCGAGCCCGCTGCCTGCCTCCAAGTGGTGGCCTTTGTCGGTGGCAGGGTCAGCGGTCGCCTCCTCAGTGGAGGTGGGGACAGTGGGAGCATTCTCCATGGACACCCTGTCTTGCAGGGACCCTGGGAGGGAGGTGTTTACCCCTCCCGCAAGCGCCGCGGTCACCTCAGCTGCCCCGCGGCACTGCGAAGCATCTGGGGGCTCAGAGGGAAGGATGGCTCCAGGGTCCACCCCCCAAAGGTGCAGGGAGGGTATCCTCCCCCTCAGTGGGCGTGGTGGAAAGCCGGGCATGCTTGTGGCGCCTCCCCATAGCAAGCTCCTAACCTTCGGAAGAGGAGGGCTGAGCCCGAATGAGGGAAGAGCCAGGGGACAAGGGCACTGGTGGGAGGGTGAGGGAAGATGGGGCTGGGCAGCTGGGGAAGGGGAAACCTCCCCCTGAGGTAGGCCCTGTCTGAGTCCCATCTCTGACCCCGCCGCCCTCTCCTCTGTGGGCCCAGCTTTACTGCTTTTGGCAGTGGCAGCTGCACCCGCTCGCTTGTCTGGGCCCTGCGGAGCCCGAGCGGGACTGACGACGGTCACTGTTGGAGGAGGGGCGACCCCAGGGTCCAGACCGGCAGGGCCACCGGCGATGGTGGGGCCGGGTCCCAGGCTTCGGGGGTCCTGTGTGCCTCTCTGAGCTGGGCCAGGGGGCAGTCCCTTCGAATGTGCCCCATCGCCCAACAGAAAAAACACCAGGCCTCCCGCACAGTGTAATACACCCGGTACTGGGCCCCTTGATGGGGCACCAGAAACGACCTTTCTAGGGGTTCAACCGCCGTTCCACCGGCAGTAGTTGGATTTGTAACTGCCAGCGAAAGGAAAGGATGTGGCGGAGGGTAGGGTCCTTGCAGCCCAAAGGAAGGGGACTTAGGACTGACAAGGGCCTCCCCAGGGTGGAGAGGAAAGGCAGTAGGGCGGCGTTGGGGAGGAAGGGAGGGACAGAAGAAAATACCACCCGTATGCCCAGGTCCTCCAAAGGCTCGAATGGAACATGTACTTCCCCCACCACCAAACCCCTCTCCATCACCTCCTGGGCAGCAGCCTCGGATGCCAGGAAGAATACCACCTTCCCAAACATCTTAGAGGCCGCCACCATGGCCGCAGGCCCCACCACGCGTGCCAACGCCCGCACGTAGGTCTCCATGTGGGGCGAGGCTGACACCAGGAGACAACGGACCCCGTGCCTCCTGGTCAGGGTGGGAAAGGGGCCGCGGCTGCCGGAGATGGAATTCCAGGAGGCAGCTTGGGAGGCGGAGGCTATCTGGGTGTATGCCCTGGGGCCCGGGACACCGTCGCCCCCAGAGCTGGTGGATGGAACAGGGGGGCGGGAAGGAGGGGAAGCCACAGTTGATACCGGGGCCACGGCCGAGGGGTGAGCCCTCGCCACAGGAGGTTTTGCCTTCCGGGCGGGGCTCTTGCCCTTTTTGGTTCCCCCGGCCCTTCCGGGGCCTTCTTAATGGTGACTGGAGGCGCCGCGGCAGGAACAGTCGAGGCCTCGGGGTCTCCGTCCATGTCCGCCATCTCCACCGTAATGACAGGGGGCCCGGCAGTCTCAGAGGAGTTGTTGTTTTTAGATACGGGGAGGGGTGGGGAAGGGTTGGCAGGGGTGTCACCAGACAACCCCTCCATAGTGGTTATGGGCAGGGAAGGAAGGACAAGAACAAACAATTGGGGGGGAACAAAGTGCTAGGGAAGGGAATAAGGGGGAAAGGGAGGGGAGGAAGGAGGTTCACTGCTCCCCCTGCACTAGGCTGGAAGTGGGGTGGGAGGGCAACAATGCAAAAAGGGGAAGGGGGAATGAAGGAGTAAGGGGTACACCTCCCAGCACAGGATGGAAAGAGCGGCTCCTCCAGCTGCACTGGGGAGATGAGGGTAAATTATTTAAAGAGCAAGGGGACTAGTGAAGCTGTGTGTGCGGGGAGGGTAACTAAAAAGAGAGGGAAGCTCAGGCGCCAAAGAAAGAATGCGGGGGCATGGGCACACAAGAAGGTGGTGGGGACAAGCAGTGGAGAGGGAAGGCAGGCAGTGAGGAGATGCCTGCTCAAACAGGGGTGGCTAGACACGGCTGGGGGGAGGGAACCAGTGTGCCCACAGGCATCTGAGTAGCAGGCCCACAGCACCTGCTGCAGGGCCCAGGAGAGCAAAGGAGGGGCAGGGAGGCAAGCAGTGGGGCCGAGAATGGAAAAAGGCCCCCTACAGCAACGGGTTGGGGAAGGAGCAGCAGCAGAAGTGCAGCGGCACTATTTGAAATCCCAGGGGTGGGTGGGCATGAGCCCGCCCACTTCTAAAAGCCCCTTCCCCAGCCTTGCGGGAGGGACGACTAGGGCTGGGGCTCAACAGCTTACTTGGGACAACTAATGCAAAACAGGGTCAAGGGGTGCAGGACAAAGGTTTAGAAGAGGGGAACCGGACAGGGACACCGAGCAGAGAACCGCAGACAGCGCCCACTGCTCCTCAAAGCTGTCGATGGAGCCAGTGGACGCCTCCCAGAGGAACTCTGCCCCGATACGTGATGCAAGGGAGGAGCGGAACTAGGCCCCACAGTCACAGAGAACCCCCTCGTCCAGCATCCTCCTCCTGGTATTGTATATAGTGGCTTTTGCCAGGGCCAGGAGGAGGTTGATGAGGAGGTCTCGCGACTTTGTGGGGCCACGGATAGTGTGCGTATATGAAAAGGTGAGGGGAAAAGTGCAGCCAGAACCTCAATAAGAGGTTCTGGAGGAGCCGGAATAGGGGCTGGAACCTAGTGCATTCAAGATAGGCATGTGCTAGGTTTTACCTCACACCGCAGAAGGGACAGGTGTCTGGGATAGGGGTGAACCGCGCCAGGTACATGCCCGTGCTCACAGCTCCGTGAAGGAGCCGCCAACTGATGTCCATGATGGGCCGTGGGATTAGGGTGGAATACACGCTGGCCCATCGGGGTTCCCCACCCTCTACAGGTCTAAGATAGTCCTGCCACTTGTTATCGGGGGCGGGACATGAGGGTGAGGAAATGCAGAGTGTGGAGCACGAGCATGTACAGATGTTTCCTAGGTGCAGTTCAAAAGCAGACCGGCTGCAAATCTGGCAGCCGGCTGGGGATCCAGGGGTGGGGAAGCTCGGGGGGGGCCCGTGGAACAGGGGCCCCATAACAAGGGGACTTGCAGTGAGGGGGGGTGGGGCATACCCTCTCACAG
This sequence comes from Rafetus swinhoei, assembly GCA_019425775.1. Classification (NCBI taxonomy): domain Eukaryota; kingdom Metazoa; phylum Chordata; order Testudines; family Trionychidae; genus Rafetus; species Rafetus swinhoei. The sequence goes on along the minus strand of JAFJHL010000492.1, from coordinate 580,086 downwards.
GGCTCGCTGCAGGAAATCGAGCACTGGCTGCGGCAAAGCCACCTTCACCTCCTGGAGTACACACAGGGGGGTTCCAAGGGTGGAGAGCCGCATGCACTGAGCGAGCACTCAGGGATTCACCCTGTCCCCCCATCATAGTCCAGGAGGTCTCCGACCTTGCTGTTTTCTGCCAGGATCAGCCTCCGGCGCACCGAGGGAGTCTCTGCCACCTGCACGCACAAGGCTGGATTGTGGAGCAGGGGCTTCACGTGGAGGTCTGCCCCCTCGGTGGCCACAACGGATCTGGTCGCTGAGAACAGCTTCCAGGTCTGGAGGAGTTCCTGGTAGAATTCCGACAACTCTGAGAGGTCTCACAGAAGGCCCCTCAGATGGATGAAAAAGAACTGCCAGTCGTATCGGAGCCCTTGGAGGCGGAGGAAGCGCACCCAAAGTGCTCCATGCCGGACTACCTGCACTAAAGAGTCTCTGCAGGGCCTGGAGGCGGAAGGTCCGGACCTGGCTGCGCATGCAGACCAGGCCTGGCCCCCTCCTCCAGGGGAGACAAGGCCCTGCAGAGACCCAGTGCAGTCCTGGCCAAGAAGCTATCCTCTGGAGCTTGGCCAGGACCTCTGGGGCCGGGCGCAGGAGTGTTGACCGGTGCCAGAGCATGGACAGGACCAGCTGATTTAGCACCAGTGCACCCTCCCACGCAGAAAGAGACACTGGAGCAGTCCTGCCCACCTCAGCCGCCACTCCACCCACCCTGGCGTCCAAACCTTGCCAGTTTTCGGCGGAGAAGGATGCGTGGCGGATAAATAGGCGCCCAGATAGAGCAATGGACCCACGCTCCACCTGAAGCGTGGGTGGGAGGAGCCGGCCGCCACCGTCCCCGACCACCAGGCCAGAGCTCTTGACCCAGTTGACCCGGGCGGAGAGGCTGCGAGTAGGCGGCATGGCAGGCCTCCACCCGCCAGGTCGCCGGGTCCTGGACTGCGAGGAGCACATCATCGGCGTGCGCCCGACAGGACCAGCTGCAGCCCTCGGCTCTCAGAGCACCAACCCGTCAACCTCCTACGGAGAGACGGAGGAAGGGCTTGATCGCCAGGGCGTACAGCTGGCCCGACAGCGGACACCCCTGACGTACCCCCGCCCGAAGCTGACTGGCTCGGTCAGGGTCCAGTTGAGCCTGACCAGACACTCCGCGAGCGTACAGCACCGGGAAAACCCACAAAAGCGGGGCCCGAAGCGAAGGCCTGCAGGGTGCCAGGAGATACCGTGGTCCATCCTGTCGACGCCTTCTCCTGGTCCAGGGACAGGAGGGTGAACAACAGACCGTCCCACACCTGAGCTCTAGAGATCCCGGACCAAATACAAGTTGTCAAAAATACTACGGCCCGGTGTAGGTCTGGTCGGGGTGGATCACGCGTCCGCCAGCACGGACTGCAGTCGCAGCGAGATGGCTTTAGCTACGACTTTGTAGTCCGTGCTGAGGAGCGAGGCGGGGCGCCAGTTCCGTGAGGTCATGGAGTCCCCCTCTTCGGCAATAAAGCGAGCACCGCTCGCCTGCCGACAGAGGGAGGACCCGCTCTCAAGGACTCGGCCCAGGCGGTGACGAGGTCTGGGCCGAGGGCGTCCCAGAACAGCGGTAGAACTCCACGGTCAGCCCGTCCATGCCGGGGTTTTATTGTTGGGCATGAGGCGGAGGCTTCGAGAACTTCGGCCAGAGTGAGCGGCTCTAGTTAGTCTCGGTCGCCCAGCGCTGAACGTCGGGAGCTCGGTCAGAGGACCTTGCAGGCGTCGGCCGGTCGGATCGGGAGAACAAACTGGCGTAGAAGGCCCTGGCCCTTCCACGCATCTCCGCCGGATCCGTGAGGGTGCCGTCCTCTGCTAAAGGCAGGTGGCGTGCTTTTAGCCCCCTCCTTTTCTCCAGGCGTAGAAGAAGCGGGAGCATGATCCATCTCCCGAAGGAGCTGGATGCGGGATCGAACAAAGCGCCCGGGCCTGTGATCTTCAGGGCCTGGGCTCCTCCGCCTCTCCCGGTGCGCCTCGCGGAGGATGGATCCTCGGGCGGACACCAGGCGCCTCTCAAGCTTCAAGACCTCCCGTTCCAACTGCTCTATCGCGCATCCCTCCGCCGGCTGGCGCCCGGGAGTAGTCGCGGCAGAAGAGCGGCGCGCACCTTCCCCGTCCCACCATCGCGCCACACCGAGGAAAGGCGGGCGCTGCTCCTGCCAGGACAGCCAGAACTCCGGAAGGATGCCCACGAAGCCCCGTCCTTTCAGCAGGCTGTTATTCAAGTGCCAATAGGCGGCCCCAGCCTCTCCGAACTCAGAGAGGCTTTCCACATGCCAAATGGTGGTCCGTGAATGCGGGGCGGCGGATGCTGGAGGAGTGGGCCCGTGCCAGATGGAATCGGGTAAATGCGATCCAACCGGGAGTGGCTCGACCGATTGTCCCCACCGGACGTAAGTAAAGGTGGTACTGTCGTCGGGTGGTGGTCACGCCAGACGTCCACCAGGGAGTGATGGTCCACGATCTCCCTGAGGTTGCCTGCTGCGGCCTGGCAGTTCTCGACTCCTGCACAGTCTCGGTCCTTGAGGGTGGTGTTGAAGTGCCCGCCCAGGACCAGGCATTCACGAGGATCCAGGGTGCTGAGGAAGGTGGCCGCCCGCTGATAAAAGGTGACCTGGTCTGGGCCCGCATTCGGGGCATAGACGTTGACCAAGTTCAATGTCAGCCCCTCCACGCGGGACTGGACGTGCAGCAGGCAGCCCAGGAAGACCTCGGCAATCCCCAGCACCTCGGGCCATAGGGCAGGGAAGGACAGGGTGACCACCCCAGCCACACGAGCACTGAGGTGGCTGAAGTACACCCCATCCCCCTACTCCAGCTGCCAGCCAGCCTCGACAGCTGGAGTCGTGTGGGTCTCCTGCAGGAAAACCTGCAAGTACCGCCCCTCCCGAAGGAAGGAGAGCACCTGGCTCCTGCGAAGACCCTCCCTACAGCCTCGGGCGTTTAATGTTGCAATGGTGGTGTATTTCATAGGGAGGGCTGGGGTGGATCCTCGCGGGCAGGGTGATCGTCGGCCTCCCGCAGGCCCCGCAACAAGCCGCTCCCCGACCCAAATGCCAGGAGAGCGTCACGAAATTTGCGTGTCCAGTGGTAGGCTGTGATGTCCCGCCTTTTGGTCCCTCTCCCCTCCTGAAAGAGAGCTCTTGTGGGCTGGAGGATGGAGTGAAAGTCCCCCCAATGCTAAAGGGCGAGCTGCACCTTGCCCTTGGCCCCACGGGTGTCTGTGAGGAACTGTCACAGCTTGGCCCCCAGCGCTGCGCGGGTCAAGATAGAGTGGTTTTCCTCTGGCTGGGCCCCCAGATGGACTTTGCAGGCCACCGAGACGGGCAAGCAGGGCTCTGATCCCCGGCGCAGCTCCAAGAGCTGTGGCACCACGCTGCCCGTCCCCATTCCCGGCGAGGAGGGGGGCGGCGGAGGGAACAGGGCAGCCCCTACTGAACTGGGAATGAGGAACATGAAAACCACCCCCTGAGGGCCGCTCGTAGTTAATGAGAATGAGATGGCCCCCATGGGGGTGGCAATAGCAGTGGGATGGGGGGAAGGGGAGCGGGCATTGTGGTGGGGGTGGAAGGGGGGTAGGGTCGGGAGCGGAGGTGGGGATGAGAGTGATGGTGGGAGCAGGGCCAGGAATGGGAATGGAAGCGGGATTGGGGACGGGATCACGGAAGGGGGTGGGGTTGAGACCGAGGGCATGGACGATGGGACAGGGACGGGCACCAGAGGGTAGAATGGGCTCAAGGTGACGGTCCCCCAGGTCTTGGACATGGGGCTGCGGTGCCTCCCGAATGGGGTTGGGGACCGGGGGAATGGAGGTGGGGAGGGGGCTCAAGCCATCCCCGGGCTCAGATGGCTGGGCAGAGTGTATGTCTGAAGCCAAGGTGTAAGTCAAAGTGATGGTGATAACCAGGCCCCCAACAGGAAGGGAGGAAGGCTGCTCTGCCTCAAAGGTGGAGGAGGGGGTGCCCACAAGCCCGGGACCCGGTCGCTCGCCCTTGAGGGCTCAGCAGCTTCAGACGCGGTGCTCGAGACGTCCTGGCTGATGGGTAGCACTAGGGGCACCCCGAGGGTGAGGAAAGAGGTGGCCACCTGGGGCATGGGGGAGGAAGGAGGAGGGGGTGGCGCAACAGAGTCACTGCCCAGATTGAGGCCCGTCGGCAGGGGGTCGTCTTCCCCCTTGACAAGCAGGGTCAGACCCAGGGCCTCAATCTCCTCAAAGATGGAGCTGAAGTCCAGCCCCACAGCCCCAGAGTCCTCCCCGTCAGCTGCCGAGGCAACAATTGCCTCGACGGTGACAGCGGGGAGCGTGGATGGTAAAGGGGCCGGGGGAGTTCCACCTGAGGCCTCCTCAAGGATGGAGGATGGAGAGGATGGCACGGTCCCCCCTCGCTGCCACGGCTTCCTCGGCCGGCGCCTCCTGCTGGCGCTCATCGGGGGCGTTGTTGGCAGTGGTGGCCCCCCTCGGTATTTTGCGGAGGGGGCATTCCCGACCTCCTCGTTGGAGGAGGGGAGATCGAGCTCGCGAACCGCGGGCTCTGCGCTTCCCCCTGACGAGTGTCCAGCCCTCCGAGGTGGAGGTGGAGGGCTGGTCAGCAGGGGCAGAGCCAGGGGGCACAGATGTTTTCCAGGGAGGTAAGGGAAGAACAGCGGGGAGTACGGATACCTCCCCCTTGGGAGAGCCCTCTCCCTCGCCCGGCAACGACCGCGCCACCATCTCCTCCTCAGGCCCTGCCACAGGGGCGGGGCCTGCCTGCTCGCCCAGGCATTTGGGAGGGGGCGCCTCTGGCGCCCAAGCAGAGCTGTTGGTGGGAGGAGGGGTAGCCACGGAGGCCAGACTACCGGGGGGCTGGTGGTGTTGGCTAGCGCCCTCCTGGGCCCTGGGGAGTCTGGACGCCTCCTCCAACCGCGCCAGAGGGCAGTCCCTCCAGATGTGCCATGTCGCCCGGCAGAGGAAGCCCCAGGTTTCCGCTGAGGAGTAGTGGACCCAGTAAAGGGCCCCCTGGTAGGGCACCAGGAAGGACCTCTCCAGCGCCTCCCCGCCATGTGCCACTGGTGTCATTTGTAGTTGTACCTGCCAGCGGAAGGATAGAACATGACGGAGGGTGGGGCCCTTGCAGCCCAACAGGCTAGAGTTGATGGTGGAGATTGGCCTCCCCAGGGCGGAGAGGGCGGGCAGCAGGTCAACATTGGGGAAGAAAGGCAGGATGGAGGTGAGGACCACCCGTACACCCAGGTCCTCCAGTGGCTCGAGGGGCACATGCACACCTCCCACCCCCAGGCCCCTCTCCACCACCTCCTGGGTGGCGGCCTCTGAGGAAAGGACGAAAATGACCTTCCCATACATTTTGGAGGCCGCCACCATGGGCGAGGACCCCACCACTCTCGCCAACGCCCGCACATATGTATTGATGTGGGGCGAGGGATGGAGCTGGAGGTGGCAGTTGGGGCAGACAATACAGTGGCACGCGGGGGGGGGGGGCGTGGCAGCGGCCACCTGGGCATATGCTCTGGGTGCTGCAGGTGGAACACCCCCAGAGCTGGTGTGGGGAACAGCAGGGGAAGGCGGGGTGAAGCTGCAGTGGGCAGGGCGGCCTCGGCTGATGGTGAAGCTGCAGTGGGCAGGGCGGCCTCAGCTGCGGGAGGTTTGGCCTTTCGGGCCGGGCCTTTGCCCTTCTTCTTCCCCTGACCCTTCTTGCCGGCTGAGGTGGAGGGCCCTCCTGAGCCGGGGGGGAGCGTTGGCCATGGCAGCGGCAGAGCCTGGACCGGGGTCGGGAGGTCAGCCGTAGTGGTCTGTGGGATCAGTGGCACCGGGGGAACCTTGGGGTCAACAGGGACGGGAAAGGGGGTAGGGATCTCCTCCATCGTGGGGGAGGGGTTGGAGAGGCACAGATGACAGGGAAGCTGGGTCATCTCCCAAATGCAGGCAGGGAGGAGCTGGGACCAGTGGGGGAGGTGTTGAGGGGGTGAGCCCAGCTCCTCCTGGGGCAGAGGCAGGAGGACCATGAGGGGGCAGCAGGGTCTCTCCATCATGGGGAGAGGGTACTGAAAGAGGCACAGATGGTAGGGAAGGGGGCAGGTCAACCACTCCTCCCCACCAAACAGCTGAGGCAGGGCAGGAGGTCATCAATAAAGAGGAGGGGGCAGAGAGGAGGAGGGTACTAGATCCAAGGAAGGGCAAGCAGGGGGGCACTAACCACTCCCTCCTCCCAGCTGGATGCAGAGGAGGAAGGCACTAGCGAGAAAGGGTAGGGACACGTGGGGGAGGGTAGAACAGGAAAGTGGGAAGCAACCACCCTTCCTGTAGAACAAGGACAGAGGAGGAGGGTGCTAAAGGGAAGGGTAGGGGCCGTGAGGGAAAGGGGTTGCGATTGGGGAGGAAGGGGAGGAAGAGAGCGAGCCACTCCTCCAGCTGGACTGATTGCACAGAGGAGGGCGCTAGCGGAGGTGGGACGCGAATGGGGAATCTGAGGGGATCAGGAGCCAGCAACCACTCCTCTCTGCAAGGCTGGGGCAGAGAAGGAGGGCGCTGGCGGATAGGCAGGGGCACAGTACGGGTGCAGGGCGAGGGCTGGCTCCTCCGGCTGCACTGGGGCATAGGGGAACTAGGGACCACAAAGGGGGTGCAGTGTACAAGGGGCTAACCAAAAGGGGAAGGATAGGGCACAAGCGCTCGGGGAGGGGCAGGTCACACAGGCCAGGGGCAAAGGGCAAGCAGGAGATAAGGGAGAAGGGAAATACCGAGAGTAGCAGGCAGGGTGGGGTGAGGCAAGGCAGCAGCTGGGGGTGGACATACACAACAGGCTAGCTGGGGCAGGGGCATGGTAAGCAACAAACACGGGCTGGGCGGGGCCAGTGAGCAAACTCAGGGAGAGAGGGAGAAAGAAAACCGGGCTAGCAGGGCGGGGCAGGCAGTAAGGAAGGAGGCAAGCTGCTGTGGTGGGGGGCAAGGAGGGTGAGCAGGAGTGAGGGGGCTCCCACCCAAATGCGTAGCTGGCCAAGCCCAGGAGGTGGGGGAGCACGCCCACGAAGCACTTGTGGGGCTTGAGTCTCTTGCCCGCTGCTGCAGCGGAACAGTCCCAGGTGGAAAAGAGGAGAGTAGGCTAGCCCTCTGAGGGGCCAAGAGACAAGTCCAGGTGGTGCAAGGGGTTGGCTGAGAGCGTGGTGGGGGTGGTGGCAGTGGGGGGAACAGCTGGATTGGGGGAGGTCTCTGCGCCTCTCCCCACCTCTCCTCTTAACTCAGTTCACCACCACCCCAGGAGCACAGATATTAAAGGCTTAGTCCTGGAAAACAAACCTCCACAAGTCCAGATGGTGGTCCTCTTCTCCTCGATGGGGTGCAGGTGCAGCAGCAGCAGCGGGCAGGTGGCAGCCAACCAGGAAGGCCTCTGGGTGGTGGGTGCTGGTGGTGGTGCTCTTCACCTCTCCTCTGGGTGGGGACAGGCTGAAGGCCCTCCCAGACAGCAGTAAGCTGTGGGTGGTGGCTGCAGCAGTCCAGGGAGGGAGAGGCCCAGCAACAGCAGGCAGGCAGACAGCCACAGCAGAGAGCTGGCCAGGGAGGGCTCCCAGCAGGAGCAGCAGCCAGGCAGGCAGGCAGGGCCGGGGAGAGAGGAAGGGAAGGGTGCTCCAGAGCACGGGAGAGAGGAGCAGCAGCCACACCCTGCTCCTCCTTCTCTGTAGTGGGGCGGAGTGGCTGCCCACTGACCCCGACGGGGAGGCGTCCCTTCCCAAGCCCTACCTGCTCACAATAATATATAAATCTCTAAGGTGCCACACGACTGCTCGTTGCTTTTAAAGTTACAGACTAACACAGCTACCCCTCTGCTATGTTTACAAGTCTCAGAGTTTGTGATTTTACTCATCAATTGGAACAGACTCCCTTCCATTTTAAACACAGAGCAGGATTCCCACAGGAAAATATACATTAGCTGACTCTAAAATATTGCTGCATTGTCAAGGCAAAATCTATAAATAATGCCCCCCCCCCCGAAAGACATGGAAAACCCCACATGTGAACTCACACCCTTAAAATTCACACCCTATTGAACTGGCTCTTGTCACCCGAGGCCCATCTGCAATACTCGTCTTCCCTATTACCACCAGTGTTGGAACCATAACATATTCAGTGTCTAACAAAAGAGCAGCTAGTGCCAGCCAACTCCTCATGCAGCCAAGATGACTACCTATCCAGATGATGCCTGTAAATGATGCTTCACCAGTTACGGGCTTTATTTACAGGGCGTCCCCACTATGAGTCGCCCCAGTACACATGTGTTCCGCACTAAAGTCATTGATGCTTGTAGGAACTGATACATTATAAGTCCTCCCATTCCCCACTCTTAAGTCGCACGCAAAAAAAAAATTGTGCAAATGGAAGTCAGCTGCAGGGCGGAGGGGGGAATTTCCCCACTTTAAGTTGTTTTGCTGTAAGTCCAAGTTTTTTGGAACATATCTTGGACTTATAGTGAGGATGGCCTGTACTGAAGTAGCTGCACTGCAGTCAATGAGTTATATTAATTTCTGGTGTAACTCCATTGAAATCATTAGGACTGGTCATGTGAGAAGGGGAGCAGGATTTTGTCCTTATTGCTTTCTCAGGGGCTGACTTTGAAAAAGTCTGTATTGATTTAAAAGAAAACAAACATATCTTTGTATTTTTTTAAACAATTCTGGCACAGAAATGTTCTCCACTAATTATTTATTGCATTACCTGCTTTGCACTGGATCAGTGGTGCTTCTCTTTTTAAAATTATTTGTGTGATAGTGCCTGCAGTGACCTAACTGCTGTCTGCACATTGAGGGCAGATCTACACTTAAAATGTGCAGTGGCGTAGCCAGTCTGGTGCCACTGCAGTGCTTCAGTGAAGATGCTAATATGCTGATGGGAGGGCTTCTCCCATCAGAGTAGTTAATCCACCACCTCAAGGCACTAGCTGTGTCAAGGGGAGCACCTCTCCCATCAACATAGCACTGTCTACACTAGGGGTGTAAATCCTGTTTAATTGGTTGATGGGTTAAACATAATTCTGCTGTCAAAGACCAATCACAAAGCACTGGCTTTTGTTGTACTGAGACCGTGTCCTGCACATAAAGAAAGACCTAAAAAGATTCAGGCCTTGTATGTTATGTAAGAAGCATGAAAAAGACATAGTTGAGAAAAATAGATTTTTCCATTTGATCCTTTTTTATTCATCAGTTGCCTGAAGCAGATTTATTTTTTAACCCAACATTGTGGAAGTGAGTCAGCGACCAGGGAGCTTTGCGAACAGGGACTGCAAACGGAGTTTCGAGAGGGAGTTGGGAAGGGGAGTGGGAAGGGGGCAAGGTACACTTGCCATTCTTTAAAACCTTTACACTAAAGTATAATCAAAATTCCTGAGCTCAGGTGGGCCTTCAGGGGTTGATTGTATCAGAGGCAAGGCTTTGAGCCGGGCCTAGCCTCAGCCTTATAAAAAAGGCAGCCAGAGCGAACACAGAGAGCAGTGAACAGGGCAGCAGCCAACAGGGGAGTTTGCCTGGGAGTTCACCCTGTGGGAGCCCCATAGTGTTTTTTCTTCTTCTGCCCTTCAAGGAGGCATTTAAAAACATCTGAGGAATCTCTCAGAAGGAAGGCAGGTATGGATAGTGCTAGGTCTGCTGTTGTTACCTGCACAGCATGTGCCATGTTTGTCTTCCTTCCGGAAGAAAGAAGGGATTTCATCTGCACTAAGTGCAAGCTGGTCGCCATTTTGGAAGAAAAAATTAGAGGTCTTGAGGCCCAAGGATCGACCCTACGTTCCATCAGAGAGGATGAAGACTTCCTCAATAGAAGGCAGCATTGAATCCTGCAGGCACAGCAGGCTGAAGAGCCAGCGAGGGCAGTACAGGAAAAGAAAGAGAACTGGCAGCATGTAACCTCTAGAAGAAAAAGGCCAACTCAGGTACCCTCATTCCTGTAGAGGTAAGTAACCGCTTTCAGGCTCTCTCCACAGGCACTGCACTGGAGAATGCTTTGGCAGGGACCTCTCAGGGAAGAAATCAGAAGGGAACACCATCTACCGGAAGGCATGGGATGTGTAGCGCTAGGGATGGGGGTTCCACAACCGCCACCCTCAAAAGAAGACAAAAGGTGGTGGTGGTCAGGGACTCCCTCCTAAGAGGGACTGAGTCATCCATCTGCCGTCCAGACCTGGAATCTCGAGAAGTGTGCTGCTTACCCGGAGCTCGCATTCAGGATGTGGACTCCCTCCTAAGAGGGACTGAGTCATCCATCTGCCGTCCAGACCTGGAATCTCGAGAAGTGTGCTGCTTACCCGGAGCTCGCATTCAGGATGTGACCGAGACTCTTCCAAAATTGATCAAACCTTCAGATTGCTACCCCTTCCTGCTTCTTCATGTGGGAATTAACGATACGGCCAAGAATAACCTTGATCGGGTCACTGCAGATTATGTAGTGCTGGGAAGACAGATCAAGGAATTTGGAGCACAAGTGATGTTCTCGTCCATCCTCCCTGTTGAAGGAAAAGGTCTAGGTAGGGATCATCGACTTGAGGAAGTAAATGCGTGGTTGTGCAGGTGGTGTCGGAGAGAGGGCTTTGGTTTCTTCGACCATGGGACTCTGTTCCGGGCACAAGGATTGTTAGGAAGAGATGGGATCCACCTAACCAAGAGAGGAAAGCATCTTTGCAGGCAGGCTTGCAAACCTAGTGAGGAGGGCTTTAAACTAGGTTTGTTGGGGGACGGTGACCAAACCCCCTGAGGTAAGTAGGGAAGTCGGATACTGGGAAGAAACACAAGGAGGAACGAGCAACAAAGGAGAACCCCTGATTCAAATGAAGAAGGTAGGGCTATCAACTGGCTATCTAAGGTGTTTGTACACAAATGCAAGAAGCCTGGGAAAAACAGGAAGAATTAGAAGCCCTGGCCCAGTCAAAGAACTATGATTTGATTGGAATAACAGAGACTTGGTGGGATGACTCACATGACTGGAGCGCTGTCATGGAAGGGTATAGACTGTTCAGGAAGAACAGGCAGGGGAGAAAAGGAGGAGGAGTTGCATTGCATGTAAGAGAGCAGTATGATTCCTCAGAGCTCCAGTATATAGAGGAAGAAAAGCCTGTTGAGAGTCTATGGGTTAAGTTTAGAGGTGGAAGCAACAGGGGTGATGTTGTGATTGGGCTCTGCTATAGATGACCGGATCGGGTGAATGAGGTAGATGAGGCTTTCTTCAGACAACTGAGAGACGCTTCCGGATCACAGGCCCTGGTTCTCATGGGTGACTTTAATCACCCTGGGTATGTCTACGCTAGCCCCCTGGAATGAGGTGTAACAGTTAACTCGAACTAAGGACTTAGTTCGAGTTAACGTTTGACTGCTGCGTGTAGCCGCGGGCAGTTAGTTCGGACTAGGGGGATTTAAAAATGGCGCCCGGACGGGAACATGCAAATAAAGCCCGGGATATTTAAATCCCAGGCTTCATTTGCAACTTCGAATGCCGACATTAGCCTCCCTAGTTCGAACTAGGGGGCTAGTGTAGACATACCCCCTGACATCTGTTGGGAGACCAATACAGCAGTACACAGACAATCAAGGAAGTTTTTGGAGAATGTTGGGGATAACTTCTTGGTACAAGTGCTGAAGGAACCGACCAGGGGCTGTGCGCAGCTTGACCTGCTGCTGACAAACAGGGAAGAAGTAGTAGGGGAAGTAGAGGTGGGTGACAACCTGGGAAGCAGTGATCATGAGATGGTAGATTTCAGGATCCTGACCAAATGAAGAAAGGAGAGTAGCAAAATACACACCCTGGACTTCAGAAAAGCAGACTTTGACTCCCTCAGAGACCTGATGGGCAGGATTGCCTGGGATGCTTACATGAAGGGGAAAGGAGTCCAGGAGAACTGGCAGTATTTTAAAGAAGCCTTATTAAAGGTACAGGAAGAAACAATCCCGATGTGCAGCAAGAAAAGCAAATATGGTAGGCGACCAGATTGGGTTACCGGGGACATCCATGGTGAGCTTAAACACAAAAAGGAAGCTTTCAAGAAGTGGAAACTCGGACAGATGACTAGGGAGGAGTATAAATATATTGCTCAAGAATGCAGGGGAGTTATCAGGAAGGCGAAAGCACATTTGGAATTGCAGCTAGCAAGGGATGTGAAGGATAAGAAGAAAGGTTTCTACAGGCATGTTAGCAATAAGATGGTCATCAGAGAGGGTGATGAGGGAGGTAACCTGGTGACAGATGATGTGGGAAAAGCTGAAGTACTCAATGCTTTCTTTGCCTCTATCTTCACGGACAAGGTCAGCTCCCACACTAATGCACTAGGCAACACAGTATGGGAAGGAGGTGGATCCATATTGACTATTCCTGATCACTTTCCCCTCTTCCAAGGGCTTGAAAATGGATTCCTTGAGGATCCCCTCCATGATTTTTCCAGGGACTGAGGTAAGGCTGACTGGTCTGTAGTTCTCTGGATTGTGCTTCTTCCCTTTTTTAAAGATGGGCACTACATTTGCCTTTTTCCAATCATCCAGGATCTCTCCCGATCTCCACGGGTTTTCAAAGATAATGGCCAAAGTCTCTGCAATGACATTTGCCAACTCCCTCAGTACCCTCGGTTGCATTAAATCTGGGCCCATGGATTTGTGTGTGTTTAGCTTTTCTAAATAGTTCCTAACTTGTTCTTTCCCCACCAAGGGCTGTCCACTTCCTTCCCATACTGCGTTGCCTAGTGCTGACATTGTCCATGAAGACAGAGGCAAAGAAAGCATTAAGTACTTCAGCTTTTCCCACATCATCTGTCACTAGGTTACCTCCCTCATCCAGTAAGGGCCCCACACCCTCTCTGATGACTCTCTTATTGCTAACATGCCTGTAGAAACCTTTCTTGTTACCCTTCACATCCCTTGCTAGCTGCAATTCCAACTGCGCTTTCGCCTTCCTGATAACTCCCCTGCATTCTCGAGCAATATATTTATACTCCTCCCTAGTCATCTGTCCAAGGATGTCCCCGGTAAGCCAATCTGGTCGTCTGCCATATTTGCTTTTCTTGCTGCACATTGGGATGCTTTCTTCCTGTGCCTTTAATAAGGCTTCTTTAAAATACTGCCAGCTCTTCTGTTGCTTCCACATCTAAACTTAACCCATAAACTCTCAACAGTCTTTTCTCCTTCTAAATACTGGAGCTCCGAGCAATCATACTGCTATCTTACATACAATGCAACTCCTCCTCCTTTTCTCCCCCGCCTGTTCGTCCTGAACAGTTTACACCCTTCCATGACAGTGCTCCAGTCATAAAAGTCATCCCACCAAGTCTCTGTTATTCCAATCAAATCATAGTTCTTTGACTGGGCCAGGGCTTCTAATTCTTCCTGTTTGTTTCCCAGGCTTTTCGCATTTGTGTACAAACACCTTAGATAACCAGTTGATTGCCCTACCTTCTCCATCCGAATCAGGGGTCTTCCTTTGTTGCTCGTTCTTCCTTGTGTTTCTTCCCAGTATCCGACTTCCCCACTTACCCCAGGGCTTAGGTCACCATCCCCCAACAAACCTAGTTTAAAGTGCTCCTCACTAGGTTTGCAAGCCTGCCTGCGAAGATCATAGAATCATAGAACCATAGAGCTGGAAGAGACCTCAGAAGGCCATCAAGTCCAGCCCCCTGCCCAAGGCAGGACCAATCCCAATTAAATCAACCCAGCCAGGGCTTTGTCAGCCGAGACTTAAACACCGCTAGGGATGGAGACTCCACTACTTCCCTAGGTAACCCATTCCAGTGCTTCACCACCCTCTTAGTGAAATAGTTTTTCCTAATATCCAACCTGGACCTCTCCCACTGCAACTTGAGACCATTGCTCCTTGTTCTGCCATCTGTCACTACTGTGAACAGCCTTTCTCCATCCTCTTTGGAACTTCCCTTAAGGAAGTTGAAGGCTGCTATCAAATCCCCCCTCACTCTTCTCTTCTGTAGACTAAATAGACCCAACTCCCTCAGCCTCTCCTCGTAGGTCCTATGCTCCAGCCCCATAATCATTTTGCTCTTTCCTCTCTTGGTTAGGTGGATCCCATCTCTTCCTAACAATCCTTGTGCCTGGAACAGAGTCCCATGGTCGAAGAAACCAAAGCCCTCTCTCTGACACCACCTGCGCAACCACGCATTTACTTCCTCAATTCTACGATCCCTACCCGGACCTTTTCCTTCAACTGGAAGGATGGACGAGAAAACCACTTGTGCTTCAAATTCCTTGATCCTTCTTCCCACCGCTACATGATGTGCTGTGACCCGCTCAAGGTCATTCTTGGCTGTATCGTTAATTCCTACATGGAGAAGCTGGAAGGGGTAGCGATCCGAAGGTTTGATCAGTTTTGGAAGACTCTTGGTCACATCCTGAATGCGAGCTCCTGGTAAGCAGCACACTTCTCGAGATTCCAGGTCCGGACAGCAGATGGATGACTCAGTCCCTCTTAGGAGGGAGTCCCCGACCACCACCACCCATCTTCTTCTTTTGGGGGTGGTGGTCGAGGAACCCCCATCCCTAGGACTGCGCATCCCATGCCTTCCGGTAGATGGTGTTCCCTTCTGATTTCTTCCTGAGAGGTCCCTGCCAAAGCATTCTCCACCTATCATTTAACTGGTTGACCGATTAAAGGGGGGGTCTGGTGGGGGTGCCCCCCACTGCAGGCAGGTGCTGACTGCGGGGGGGGGGGCGTTGTCCACTGTGGTCAGTAACTGTTCCAGATGCCAGAGCAGCTGCTCCCTGTGGGGGGCCCACCACGGACAGGAGCTGCTCTGAACAACCAGAGCAGCTCCTATCCACAGCAGACCCACCTAGGGGCTGGAGCAGTCCCCTGCTCATGGCAGGCAGGAAGCCCACACCAGTTAACCTCAGCTTTGACCAGTTAAACATTCGCGTCCCTACTGGTTACATGGTGAACAAATACTTTTCACTGCTCTGTAAATTATAAGGCACTCTCACCCACGTTAGTGTTTAGAAAACATCAGCATCCTTGCCTAATTTTTGTTTATTATCACACCAGTGAGTGAAGACATCTCAGATTAGAAATTCAAACTGAAAACTGCAATGTGCTAGGCAGGCAGGTCCGTAATAGTGTTTTGTGTTGCCTTTACAAATTATCATACTGATTAGGGATGTGAGATGTTAACCAGTAAGCATCACCCTTAATGCGTGATGCTTATTGTGACGGGGTGCAGTCACAGACGACCCCTCAGGGGTGCCTCCCGGGGTGCTGACACGGCCACTGCCACTCGCCTTCCCACTCTCTGGGGCTCCTCACTGACCGATCCTGCTGGGCCAGCTCCGCTGGTCTCCCCCAGCCAAGGCCCCGAGCTGAGGTCCCTGCCCCCACCGAGAAGCAGTACAGACACTGAACCACTTCAGGTCTCAGGAGAGTGCAGTTTAGGGCCCAGCCTCCTGAGACAGCACTCCTCAGATGGGATCAAACCCCAAAGAATTAGGTAGGCCCCCTTTAACAACGAAAGGGGGAGTGTGCACACTGGCTTGCCCCCCAGGTAACAATCGCTTACACTGGGTTTGGTAGAAAATAAAAGTGATTTTATGAAGTACAAGCCGTAGGATTTAAGTGGTGATAAGTGAGAACAGGCAGAGCAAAGTAGGTTACAAATCAAAAGAAACAAAACCTCTTGGCTAATTCTACACTGGAACCTCAGCACAAACTTACTCAAACTCACCCTAAAACCTCTTTTCCAGCTGCCCCTCCAAACCAGGGCTGTCTCCCCCACCCTGGGGTCTTCAGCTCCTTCCTCCAGGTGCAGCCCAGCCAAAAGACCAAGGCCTCTGCTTTCCTATTCTTTTTTAAGGAATTGAGGCCACTCCCTACCAGCCACTGCTAGGATTTAAGGACAAAAGGGATAGTTTAACAATTGAGGGTAACACCTTCCACATCTCAGTCATACATTGAAACCCACAAAGTATTCCCCACTCCATCACTATGTCTAATTTTACACACACACATGCGATACATACATCAAAGTAAGATAAACAGAACCAACGGATCATGACATGAAGATGATAGGTTACACGAAATAATTTGCTCAAAGCACCTTTGAGTTATGTATATTCATGTCCATAAGTTCATTTCATAAAGCATGGGGAGCGGGGGTCCGTCATACTTATCGGTTCTGGTTAACTGGTGGGGGCTGGAGCAACTCCTCACCTGCCACAGGCAGGGGGCTGCTCCAGCTCCATGGGGGGAGCCCGCCGCAGGCAGGGACTGCTCTTGACAATAGGAGCAACCCCAGCCTGCCCCAGTCAGGGCCGGGCCAGAGCGGCCTCTGTCTGCAGTGGGTGGGGGGACTGCTTTAGCCCAGTGGGGCTGGAGTGGCCCCCTCCACGCATCTCCCCTTTAACCTGTTAACTGGTTAAACTTAATGCTTAATCGGTTAACCAGTTAAATAGGATTTTATATCCCTAATACTGATACAGCACCTTGCTAAGTAGATATCTAAGGGTATGTCTACACTACAGCGCTATTTCGAATTAACTTAATTCGAAATAAGCTAATTCCAATTAACGCATCTACACACAAAAACTATTTCGAAATAGCATTTTGCTATTTCAAAATAGCACGTCCACACTGAGTGGACCCTGAACCGAAGTTAAGGCTGGCTGGAACCAGTGCCAGCAGGGCATCAGGTTAGGACTTAGTGTGTGGGGCTGCTGCCTGAGGCTAACTGAGCTCCGTGCTTAAAGAGACCCTACCCCCACCCCAGACAGACAGTTCTCAGGGTTCCCCGCTTGCTTGTCTACCTCGATGAGGGACAGCAAAGCAGTCCTGTCTTGGAGTGCCCTGAGTGCCCGAACTCGGGACACCACAGCACTCGGCCACACTGAGCCAGAGCTGCCCCTGGGCACGCTGGTGCATCTCGTGGGGTTGTTGCCATCAGCCCAGCTGCACTTGCTGCAGGCTGCCATCCGGGGGTCCATCGGAGGGCTGTCAGGATCCAGGAGGCCCTGCGGGAGAGCGTCCACCCTGAGGAGCCCTCAGAGCCTCCCTGGTCCTCCCCACCGGGGGCTCATGCCCCATTCCTCCCTCACGTCCTTCCACTTACTCCCTAGCCCCCCTTCCTGATGTCAAACAAAAGACACATATGTTCAAAAATAGAAACTGGGTTTATTGAACAAAACTGGGATGAACCTCTGGGGAGACTGGGAAAAGGAGGTGGGAGAGGGGAAGAGAGAGGTGGGAGAGGGGAGGGGAAACCTGGGAGGAGGAGCTGGAAGGGGAAGAAGGGGAGGGGAAGCTCAGAGCTCAGGGTTGGGGGTCTCGCCGGACCAACTTGATTTTCATGCAAACCTGCTCCTGGGTTTGCATGTGGCCAGGCTGGCAGCTATCCTGCCATAGACGGCCGCATTCCTCTGTCTAGTGTGGAGATCATGAACGTTGCGGGCATCCCCCCCAAACCTGAATAAGGTCCATGATCTCCACCCTGGACCAGGAAGGCGCCCACCTTCTCCAGCCCCTGTCAGGCTTCTGGGAGCTGGCAGACTGCTCCTGGGGAGTGGTGGAGGGCTGGCTGCCAGTGGCTTGCTGGCTCATGTTTTGGGGCCACTGGGTCAGGGGCCCCGGTGGCCACTGCTGGCTCTGGGCTGGCAGGCTTGGAGCTGGCACAGGCACTGTGGCCAGGGTCTACCCTTTTAATGTCTCTCGGGGCTGGGGGAGAGGAGAGTAAGTTTTCCTGGTTGTACCCAGAGTGATCACCAGGGCTCCCTGGGAAGGGCTGGAGGCCCCCTATTTCGAATTAAGTGTCTACACAGCACTTAATTCGAAATAGCTATTTCGAATTTGACGTTACTCCTCATAGAATGAGGTTTACCAAATTCAAATTAAGCGCTCCACTATTTTGAATTAATTTCAAAATAGCGGCTTGCATGTATAGACACTATTAAAGTTAATTCGAAATAACGGCTGTTATTTCCAATTAACTTTGCAGTGTAGACATACCCTTAGTCACTCATCTAAAACAAAGCTTGTATTCTTTTCTTATATAAAGGCTCCATGTAGTTTCACTGTCCCCAGTTATGACCTATTTCTTCATGCTGTATAGTGATCGACCAGCCTTTGGCCTCTTTCATTTCTCTTACCTGAACCATAATGTCCAATATAATTGTCTCGATCTTCCCCTGTACCCACCTTGGCATTGAAGTTGTCAAGCACCACCGTGTATGTTGTTTTCGTCTGAAGAATCCTATCAAATTCTTCATAGAACCTTTCCACTTCTTTGTCTTTTGCAGTGGACATCGGTACATAGGCTACAATTATTTTCATGGTTGCCCATTTGCCTACGCTTATCGTGAGGACTCCGAAACGAGATAACATTATTCATGAAATGTTTCCTGCTACCTTCGGGCACACGATAAATCCAACTCCACCTACTTTTCTTTCCATTGCTCCCAAAAGAATTTGTGATCCATCCTTCCATTTTGCCACAACTTCCTTTTTTCTTCTGGTTTCAGTTACGGCAAAAATATCAATGTGAACACGATGCAATTCTTCCAGCAATGTATAGACCTGCTCATCTCTTGAGAGGGATCACACATTAAGTGTCCCAACATATAAATTAACATAAATGTATGGAATACTGCGAGATTCTTGGTATCTTCTGCCCCCATATCTACCTCTCTATCACCATCACTACGGAAGCAAGGGGGAACTGTACAGGACTGACGGTCATGCTGTATTATAGTAGCGTTCATAGTTGCTGTGTCCAAATCGTCACCTGGTGGCCAACCTTCTGGTGACAAACCTCTCCATACTTTTCTAGGCTTGTCCTTGGACAGTGGACACACAGTCCGCCGCCAGGGCCATACTCAAAACCCTTCCAGCTTGGTAGAACCTACTGGAGCTTACGCTCCTCTGGCATAGCCTTCAAGAGCCCAGGGTTACCTCCACACCATGATGCAGAAGCCTCACATTTATACATCATTAACACCTTCTTCAAGAAGAGGGTTGGAAGGCAAAGGACTTGGTGAGCACCGAGTGACGTAATAAGAAATTAAATCAATTATGTCCTGGTGGGCAAGAGGCAACTGGTTACAGATGTAACAGTCATTTCGGAATCAGACCTCTGTATAGTCAGATCGACTGGTTAGAGTGAGAGTCAAAATAAACATCATATGGAAAGAAAGGATGAAGGCGAGAGTTAGGCACTGCATATGGGAACAATAGTTCTGCTGAGATCTGTTTAAGTATGCTGTTGACTCTGAGTTATGGGAAATGGATGAAAGCAAAGATTTTGATTCCAATTACTACCGTTTTTTAGCAAAGTTCGACAAATGTAAAATTGCTGCTGCTGTGAAGAAGCCAAAGGAGTCCAGAAACCGTCTTACCCAGCAAATGCTTGATCTTCTTGCCAGGTGAAGAGACATGGCAGCCAAGGGCAATATCAGCCTGGAGTATAAACTCCTCTGTAAAATATTGAGAGAGATGGTAGAAGATGAGCAGTATTGCCTTGCAGAACAGCACAAGGCAGTTGAAGAGAAAACGAGTTTGCGAAGAGCTCGGCGTGAAATCCAGATGAGCCAAACTCTTCCAAGAGCGTGTGTTTAATGAAGACGGTGGAAGAATGACAAACAAACGTGGAATGGAACAAATTTGCCAGCCCTTTCATAGTGAACTGTTTTAGTCAGCAACAACAGTGGAGCCCTTGTACCTGGGCTCCGTCAGTCCTGATATGCTCTGCGAAGAAGTGGCAGCGGCCCACCAGAAGATGAAGTTGGGAAGAGCTGCATGTTTAGACCAAGTACATGTAGAACAACTTCGCACAAGAGGTGATACGCTCCTGAAAGCACTTAGTGAGAGATTCTCAAGATACATTAAAGAGGGGAGAATTCCAAAAGATTGGAAGAGATTGCGAACTGTTCTTCTGCCGAAAAAAGGCAATCGAGAAGACATGCGCAACTATCAACCCATCTGCCTGCTTTCTCATCTTTATAAGGTCTTTATCAACATAGATCATTCTTATATTGAGGGTGTTCTTAAGGAAAACAGGAAGGCTTTCATAGGGGATTCTCCACAGTGGACCACATTTTTTGTGGTCATGCAAATGACCAAAAGGTGTAGAGAGTACAAGATCCCACTATGCTTGTTCATTGACATTAAAAAAGCCTTTGACTCGGTGGAACAAAATGCAGCTCTAAAGGCTCTCCTTTCACAGGGCGTATCCCCTGTGTATGTTAGAATCATACAAGATTCCATGATGGAAATCACACTTTTTGATGATCCCTTGATCATCGAAGTTAAGCAAGGCGTAAAGCAGGGGGACATTTGTTCGCCGAAATTGTTTGCCAGCGTCCTGGAAGATGTCCTGCGGAGGACTGAAGTGAAAGATGGATATCTGATTGATTGTCGAGGTTCTTCAGATGCTCTTTTTTGCAGATGACATCGTCCTAATTGCGTCGAAACCCGAAACCATTGTAAATCCTCCTCAATGACATCGGTAAGAATGCGAAGGAGATTGGCCTGACCATCCACATTAGAAAAACAAAGTGGATGAAAAATGCACATTGTTCAGAGTATGTCATGCAGCTGGATGGACAGTCCATAGAGCTAGTGGATCACTATGTATATCTTGGACAAGCGTTGCAGATGGACAATGAGTTGGGCCCGGAGTTAAGCAGGAGGAGGAGGTCGTGTTGGATTTCCTTTGGGAATCTGCGCAGTGTTTTTGTTGATTCCAAACTTTCCACTGCTGTGGAAGCCCATCTCTTTAACACCAGTATCCCTCCGGTAATGCTATAAGGCTGCGAAACCTGGAATATGACGCTTACAGAAGAATCCAAACTGCAAACCACCCAAAGAGCAATGGAAAGACGTATGGTGGGTGTAAGTAGGCTACATCATGTTACTATTGATGTTTTGCGCACAAGAAGCGGTGTCAACGATATCATCCAAGTTATGTATGACCGGAAATGGAAATGGGCTGGCCATGTAGCAAGACTGAGAGACAACAGATGGACAGCGTGTATACTCCATTGGTATCCACGAGATGTGAAAAGAACAAGAGGAAGGCTTCCAGCATGTTGGGTGGATCCTTTATTGAGAATTTATGGAAGGACATGGACAAGAACCATGTTAAGGCATTGAAGAGTTGCAATCTGTATCAGTGGCAAGACTATCCGCATCAATGAAATCACAGATCTTCCAAGTATTCAAAGTATAGTGATCCTGTAAGTGTGAGGCCCGGTCTACACTGCAGGGGGAAGGTCGGCTTAAAGTACGCAACTCCAGCTACATAAATAACGTAGCTGGAGTCGACGTATCTTAAGCCGAGCTTGGCGCTGTCTCCACAGCAGGAGGTTGATGGGAGAAACACTCCCGTCGACTTCTCTTACTTCTCGCGACAGTGTCACCCTCAGCGTTCAACTTAGCGGGTCTTTACTAGACCCGCTAAATCGAACCCTGGAAGATTGATTGCCAGAGCGTTGATCTTCTGGTAAGTGGAGACGTGGCCTGAGAATGTTCCTAACATCCTGATACAGAGGCAGCAAGGCGACGGGGGGGGAGGGGGGAGTGTGTGTCATCGATAAGATTAACCAATAAGCCCAGGCTTATCAGTTAATTCTGTAGTCGACTACACGTTGACATCCCTAGTCTCAAGTAAATGTAAAGCTAGAATAATGCCAGGCCTCATCTTTGCTCAGGACCTGGTATGTCTATGACTGAAGGTAAAACTGAATGAAGTTAACCTGCCCTCTTTCCATTCCCCATGTCTGGCAATTGAATTTTAACCCAGGTGTGAATTAGGGGCGTTAACTAATGTGTAGTTGTGTAAATGTGTAATCGCTGGGGGTTAGCGGTTATCGTTTACACGCCGGGGGCAGGTAGGAGCTGGTGCTTGAGCTGGCTTTTAAGCCGGCTCCTGTGTACTGGCCCCACTCCATGCTGCTGCCTCTATCAGAGGGTATGTCTACACTAGCCCCTAGTTCGAACTAGGGTGGCTAATGTAGGCATTGTTACAAATGAAGCCCGGATTTAAATATCCCGGGCTTGATTTGCATCTTCCCGTCCGGGCGCCATTTTTAAATCCCCTTAGTCCGAACTAACTGCCCGCGGCTACACGTGGCAGTCAAAAGTTAACTCGAACTAAGTTAATATAAATGGCTACGCGCTAACATCCCTGGTGTGAACATGTAATTCATTTTCTTTTCAATGTCTGTTAGTTGACTTTTAGGAAGTTTGTTATTTAATAGGTGTGCTGGGATACCTCCAGATAAAATCGCATCAATAAACCGCTCCTTTCTGTTTCTCCACCCCTGAGGCCACATTCAATATAAACTGCCTGCTGGGTCAGCCTGGCTCTAGTTGTTGAAACCTCAGGTTTAGTACTTCATTTCTCTGATAGCAGGGCTCAGCAAATAAGTAGGGCCCTACCAAATTCACAGTCCATTTTGTCAATTATACAGTCATAGGATTTTAAAAATGGTAAATTTTCATGGTTTCTGCTCTCTGAATCTGAAATTTCATAGTGTTGTAATTTTGGGGATCCTGACCCAAAAGGAGTTGTGTGTGGGGCAGGGGTTCACAAGTTTATTCTAGGGGAGGTTGTGGTACTTCTACCCTTACTTCTGTGCTGCTGTTAGCAGCGGTACTGCCTTTGGAGCTGGGCAGCTGGAGAGAGGCAGCTGCTGGTTGGGAGCATGTTATGGTATCGCCACCCTTCTGCCTTCAGTATTGGACCCTTGGTCAGCAGCCACCATTCTCTGGGCACCCACCTTTGAAGGTAGTGCAGACGTAAGGGTGGCCCCTCGTAACTATCCTTGCAACACCCCTGCAGCTTCCTTTTGGGTTAGAACCCCACAATTTGTGGGAAAAAATGGTTTTCCCCCATGACATCTGTATAGTATAGGATAAAAGCACACAAGACTAGATTTCACAGTCTGGATGTTGGGCACCTTATGTTAACTCTGAGCTAGCCCTCCTCTGGTTCTTTTTTGGAGTTGCTTCAGGGGAGAGTTTGAAGGGTGCTTGTATCTTGGGATGGGAATCAAAATGTAAAAAGTCAAAGATAATGGGTTGCAGGATTAGCTGTGATTTCTTCCAGAAAACAGAATCTTTGGCTTTCATGGTACAGAAAGCCCTGTGAAAGTTTTGGGAGGGATGGAAGTCTAACTGCAATGGTGGTTCTAAATTAAAGTGTAACTGATATTGTTTACTGTCCCGGGTTGTTCAGCTCACTAGCCTGTAATTCCCGATGAGGCAAATAATTTTAAAAATTGGGGTTCTAAGGCACCTAAATGAACATAATGGGGTGGTTGGAGGTAAACCAGCGTGGCTTGAAAGTGGGTTGTGCCCACGAAAGCTCATGATACCATCTACATGTTTTGTTAGTCTTTAAAGGTGCTACTAGACTATTTGTTGTTCTTTAAGTTTTTCCTGTTACAGACTAACTCGGCTACCCCTCTGAACCTCTCTAATCTGTTAGTATTCACTGAACATTTCAACCAGTGTTCCTTCTAAGATTTTCCATCCATGAGCGGAGTGAGTTTCATCTTGTGCACCAATATTGAGGTCGTGTGCGCTTGTTCGGATGTGTGCCCCCTGTGGTACCCACCAGTTTCACGCGCTCACTCATTTATTTTAAATGTTATGGAAGAAAGAATACTAAACCAGCCCTTTCCCAGTCACAAAGAATAAAAAGAGCTATTAAATCAGAACTTTCGCCCAAGCATCCTTATTACTGACCCTAAGTGCCAATGTACTGTGCCATGCCATCAGTTACAGGTAAGGTAAAAAGACCTCACCCCCCCCCCATACCTGCAAAGTTTGAACAATAAGCTGTTTTTCTTAAAGACCTGTGCTGCGCTGCTACACAACACCAGTAACAAATGGTGGCAGGAACGGTTTCCTTGACAAAGAGCAACTGCTGTTGTTCTCAAGGTTGTTGGCAGAACCTGACCTGCCACAAATGAAAACGTACATTACCACCTCCTAGAACCTAATGCTCTAACTCTCATTAATGACTTAATCTCCTGCAACTGATTAAACTTTCATATCATTGTATTTGTTGCAAATAAAAATTCCAGTTTCAAGTTTTTCCACTTACTTCTCCTAATGCCTACTATTCTCTGGTTATGACAGGCAGGACATGTGATTTGCAACTGTTTGTTCAAGTGTGGTTAGGCACCAGTTAAGCAGTTAGCACAAGGCAAATGTCATAACTTTCAGTAGCTGTTTTGCTTATCTGTGTACATTCAGCGAAACCCCCTTTCTCAGGACAACATGATGTTAGCTGTATGAGTTCTGTGACTGCTATTTAAGTAGAAGTGGTATTTCTATCACAAAGAAAAGCAGGTAGGGTAAGCTGTGATACCAGTTAAGTTTCCAAGACACAATGTAACCAGCAGGGGCGGACTGGCAATCAAAATCGGCCCGGGAAATGGGTTGAGAACAGCCCTCCCCATGACGTCACCCCTGAGTGCCCCTCCCCCTTTCCCTGCGTCCAGGGCAGGCTCTAGGTTTTTTGGCGCCCCAAGTAAAAACATTTTTGGCACCCCCCCCCGCCATGAGGGTGTCAGGACACAGCACAAGGGGGCTGGGTTCCTGGGCAGGTGGGGGGGGGGGAGAGTTCAGGGCCCTGAGAGTAGGGGGAGCAGGGATTGCTTAGAGAGCCAGACAGGAAATGGAGATCCAGGTGGGTGGCAGGGAGGTGGGTGGGTGGGGAGAAGAGGAGACGGGGTCCCAGCAGGGTTGCAGTGGGCCAGGAGGTGGGGTGCGGGGTTGCTGGGCAGAGGCCGAGCCGGGAGGAGAAGGGGAGTCACGGGACAGTGGGCAGGGTCACAGGCGGGGTTCACAGTCAGGAGTTGCGGGGAGAGAACACAGGTGGGGGTACATGGGCGGGAGAGTGGGGGGGCACACGGGCGGGGGGGGGGCCGCACTCACTCGAAGGCACGGCCGGGCCCTGCCAGGGGAGGGAGCTGACTCCAGCCCTGCCGGCGATGGCAGAGCCGTGTGGGGCCTGCGCCCAGACGCGCAGGAGCCCGGGCCATGGGGCAGGCAAGACGCAACAGGGCTGCACTGCTCATGGACTCCCCGAGCGGGAGCGGGCAGTGCCTCCCAGGGCCACGGGGAGCTCCCCAGGCAGGGCGACTCTCCGGAGCGGCGCGAGCCCAGTGAGCTGGGACTCACGCCGACCCTCTGGCCGGTGCTGATGAGCCCCTGCAAGGAAACGAGGAGGAGCAGTGAGCCCAGCGTGGGACCCGCATATTTATTATCTCCCATCATTGGTCCCCTGCTGCCGTCTCCTCTCCTCCCCCCACAGGTGACTCAGGGCTTACTTTGCTCTCCACTCCCCCCGTAGCCAGCCTCTCCCGCCCCAGGCACCATGGCCAGATATGCGAGCCCAGTGCCCCCGGCGGCAGAGCCCCAGGCCCACGCAGAGCTCCCAGCGCCCTGGGGCCAGGCACAGGCTCCGAGCAGCCGTGGGGCTCACCGCCTGCTCCTCCTGCGGGCCGGAATGCCTCCCCGGCCCCTAGAAATGTGCCGGCCCTGCTCCCAGGAGCGGCGGCCCTTCTGACGACGGCCCACCGGGAAATTCCCGGTATCCCGCCAGGCCAGTCCGCCCCTGGTAACCAGACATTGAATAGTGATTCTTGTGCTTAGCTGTAATTATTTGTGCTAATGGGTCAAAAAGTCTATTTAGTGTTACTCTAACAATTCAAAAATTGCTACTAGCTAAATAACTGCCATCTAGCTAATAAAATTAGCTACATTTTGAAAATTTAGTTAGGCCCAGTGGGGAATTGCTAGTTCAGTGGTGGGCAGCCTGTGGTCCATTGGGGTTCTGTATGTGGCTCATGACAGATTTTGTTTACCATTGCACCTGTGCAGGGTTGCCAGATTCTGCTGGTTTCCATCCATGTATGTTTTTTTCCTAGTGGTATTACTAAAGTGACAAACATGTAAAGCAAGGAAACGTGAAGTGAGGTGCATGTTCATTGCACACAACATTGACTAGGAGAGTCATGCACTGCCTCTGCATCCAATCAAAGCAAATTCTAGGAACACAAGCGCACTTAGGGTAGTTTGGCTATCCTGGGAGACAATCTTGCACCATTTAACTTTCTAAGGGCATGTCTACACTACAAAGTTAATTCGAACTAACAGCCGTTAGTTCAAATTAACTTTAATAGGGGCTACACATACAAACCGCTAGTTCAAATTTAAATCAAACTAATGGAGCGCTTAATTCGAACTAGGTAACCCTCATTCTACAAGGAGTAACGCCTAGTTCGAATTAAGTAGTTCGAATTAAGGGCTGTGTAGCCACTTAATTCGAACTAGTTGGAGGCTAGCCATTCTCAGCTTGCCCTGGTGGCCACTCTGGGCCAAACCAGGGAAACTCTTCTGCCCCCCTTCCTGCCCCGGAGCCCTTAAAGGGGCACAGTCTGGATACAGTGCTTGTGCCAGTTGCAAGCCTGCCAGCACCCAACCAGCAGACCCTACACCTGGCACAAGATGAGCCAGCCACCCACTGCCACCCAGCCCTCTGCCTCTTCCCAGGACCGGGCTGGCGGCTCCCAGGAGCCTGCCCGGGGCCGCAAGAGGTGGGCGCCTGCCTGGTCTAGTGCGGAGATCATGGACCTCATTGAGGTTTGGGGGGAGGCCTCCAACATCCACGATCTCCGCACTAGGCACAGGAACGTGGCCGTCTACAGCCGCATGGCTGACAGCCTGGCCACCAGAGGCCACATGCGGACACGGGAGCAGGTCCACTGCAAGATTAAAGACCTGCGGCAGGCCTACTCCAGGGCCTCCCAACCAGGGGCCGACCCGGAGGCCTGCCCTCATTACGAGGCCCTGGACTGCATCCTGGGGGCTCACGCAGTCCATGCCCCCCGGGTGGTGATCGACCCCGGGGCAGAGGGCCCCGTCCCTGACACAGAGGAGGAGGAGGAAGAGGATGCCGAGAGCCAGGAGCCTGCAGGGAGCATGCCCAGGACCCAGGACCCCCGAGGCATCCCACAGAGCACATCGGCTGTGTCGTCTGAGGCCGGGGAGGGCTCCACATGTGAGTGCCATCATGCTCCCCTTATGTGTATGGAGGGGGTGGGGGGAGAGGGGGCCCAGGGACGGTGCGCCTGGGCCTTGCCCACCATGGAGCAGCAGCTGGGTGTCATGCAGGGCCCTGGCCTGCCTTCCGCACACGCCGACCTCACCTTGCAGAGGGGGGATGGGTTTCACCCACTGTGTCCCCAGGGAGAACTGACCACTGCTCTTGTTTCACCACAGCCGCAGCACCTGGGACTGCAGGGCGCACCACCCCGCCTGGAACAGCCACCCGCACCCGGGCCAGCAGGCGCACCAGGAACCTGGAGGACTAACAGCGGCGGCACCTGCGGCTACTGGAGCAGCAGCTCCGCATCCAGGACCACTGGGTCCGGGAGGACCTGCGGCTGCGGCAGCGGAGCTTGGAGGCACTGGAGGAGCAGGGCCGTGCCCTCAGAGGCCACCTCCAGACCCTGGTGGACAGGTTCCTGCCTCCTCCTGCTCCGGCCCCTGCGGCCGCCCCAGCTCTCGCTCCTCCTCCCACCCCTGCTCCCCCTCCCTCTTCCTCCACACCCCCCGTCCCTCCTGCCCCACCTCCACACCCACTCCCCAACGCCCCACACCCACAGTGCTGTGAGACGGGAGAGCCAGCAGGACCCCAACCCTGAGCTTTCCCTTCCCTTCCTCCTTTCTCCCCTTCCAGCTCCCTCCTCCCAGGTTTCCCCTCCCTCTCCCACCCTCATTCCTCTCCCTCCCCACCCCAGTTATGTACAACAAAGAGAGGTTTTTGGCAAAACAGGTGTTTTTATTTTACATTAGGAAGGGGGTTAGGAGGAAAGGGGAAGGAGGGGAGGGTGGAAGAAGGCCCCAGTGGGGCATGCAGGGAGAGTTCAGTCCTCCTCCACCTGGAAGCTCTCCCGCTGTGCCTCCCGGATGGCGGCGGTGCCGGGCTGCACGTACTGGCCAGCCATGCGCTCAGCCTCAGCCATCCAGGCTGGCAGGAAAGCCTCCCCCTTCCTTTCACATAAATTGTGTAGCACACAACATGCTGCCACCACGGGAGTGATATTGTGCTCGGCGAGGTTGAGGCGGGTGAGGAGGCATCGAAATCGAGCTTTCAGGTGTCCGAAGGCCCCCTCGACCACAATGCGGGCCCTGGTGAGCCTGGCATTGAAGGCCTGCCGGGAGGGTTTGAGGTGCCCCGTGTACGGCTTCATCAGCCATGGCCTGCCGGAACCGGTTTCAGCTGCCCTTAAATGCAACCCAGCCTCCAATCAGTGTGGACGCGCTAGTTCGAATTAGCAAAACGCTAATTCGAATTAGTTTTTGGGTCTAGATGCGTTAGTTCGAATTAGTGCTGTAGTGTAGACATACCCAAAGTGTATATATTGCATTTGTAACTGATTTTAGATTACTAGTATTGTCTCTTGTTATTGACTGTGCTAATAGGTAATTTTCCATTCACTTGTCAAGAAAATGTCAAACAGAAAATAACTTTTTGATTTCTATCTAAAATTTTAATCAGCTAAGGGAGGCTAGTGAGGAATATTCTCTAGGAAAATCTTATTAGTTCACCCTGTGTGTTTGACATGCTGTTATAAGGATGCACCAGCACGTTCCTCTTGATTAAAGTGTTTCAGCACTTTTTCCTCTTTCAGTGCTTGTTAGTCCAGCCCTGCTTCTCCTGGTCTTCTACACTGCCCTTTCATTCCTGGTCATACTCCCAGATCAGCCTCTGCCTCATGACAGCTTCCCCTAATGAGCATTAGCAAAGTGTCCAACATACTAAATGAGCCATACTTACATCTTCAGCAGGAATTGCATGAGTAAAAAAGCCTGTAACTTGCCAGTGGAAGCTAGGAAGCAGCCACCCTCCACATGGTGCTGGGCCCCGGCTGCTGCTGGAGCAGGAACCCACCGGGTCACTCACCTTCCAGCAGGAAACTAAGTGCTGCTGCGTGGCTCTACAAAGGAAGTGGGCAGGCAGAGAATTTTGTGTGTGTGGCCGTGCAGGCACGCACCTTATAGGTGACTATGATTTCAACACCATAAAGTATTTTTGATTACGTAACTGGCTGAGCAAAATGAGACCTAACACAACTTTGGTATTGCTCTGTTTGTCTGTAATGTGATAACTTTTGCAGACGGTGTGCAATCTGTTTCAGAACATGAGGAAATGTTCCTGTCATTAGGGGTGTCAGGGCTGATCCCCATTCTGGCACTCCAAGTGCAGAAGGTGGGGGCCCGCAAGAGACCTTAAAAATACCTTGCCTATACAGGTTCTGCTTCCAAAACTCCCCAGAGTCACAGATTTACTAACTTTGAGGGGTAGCTGCCACCATCAAGTGATTTACCCTAAAAAAAACAGGGAGGAACACTTGAATCCCCCCCAGGGCTACCCCAAGTTCTTTTTACCACAAGAGAGCTTGAAAAACAAAAAAAGCATACTTAGTTGCTCTGTAACAGCAAGCAATCAAGTAAAACACATTAAAACACAGAGAAAATCTCTGGGAACAACTGTGAATGGGGGAGGGGAGGCATAGATTCACACAGAGCAGTTCAAACCAAACCACAAAAATACCCTGATCACGACTAGACAAAGAATGATTTAAACCCAGGCAGGACTACCATGCCTCCAAGGAATTCAGGGCATGGAAGTGGACTGAACCAGGAAGGATCGTGAGTAAATAAAGGGGAAAAGTGTCTCTCTCAATCATAGAATCATAGAGCTGGAAGAGACCTCAGGAGGTCATCAAGTCCAGCCCCCTGCTCTAGGCAAGACCAATCCCAACTAAATCAACCCAGCCAGGGCTTTGTCAAGCCGAGACTTAAACACCTCTAGGGGATGGAGACTCCACTACTTCCCTAGGTAACCCATTCCAGTGCTTCACCACTCTCCTACTGAAATAGTTTTTCCTAATATCCAACCTGGACCTCTCCCACCACAACTTGAGACCATTGCTCCTTGTTCTGCCATCTGTCACTACTGAGAACAGCCTCTCTCCATCCTCTTTGGAACCTCCCTTCAGGAAGTTGAAGGCTGCTATCAAATCCCCCCTCACTCTTTGCTTCTGCAGACTAAATAGACCCAACTCCCTCAGCCTCTCCTCATAGGTCATATGCTCCAGCCCCCTAATCATTTTGGTTGCCCTCCGCTGGACCCTCTCCAATGCGTCCACATCCTTTTTGTAGTGGGGGGCCCAGAACTGCACACAATACTCCAGATGTGGCCTCACCAAAGCCGAATAAAGGGGAATAATGACATCTCTGGATCTGCTGGCAATGCTCCTCTTAATGCAACCTAATGTGCCATTAGCCTTCTTGGCTACAAGGGCACACTGTTGACTCATATCCAGCTTCTCATCCACTGTAACCCCCAGGTCCTTTTCTGCAGAACTACTACTTAACTGGTTGGTCCCCAGCCTGTAACAATGCTTGGGATTCTTCCGTCCCACGTGCAGGACTCTGCACTTGTCCTTGTTGAACTTCATCAGATTTCTTGTGGCCCAATCCTCCAATTTGTCTAAGTCACTCTGGACCCTATCTCTGCCCTCAAGTGTATCTACCTCTCCCCCTAGTTTAGTGTCATCTGCAAACTTGCTGAGGGTGCAATCCATCCCCTCATCCAGGTCATTAATAAAGATATTGAATAAAACCGGTCCTAGAACCGAACCTTGGGGCACTCCGCTAGAAACCGACCGCCATCCTGACATCGCGCCGTTGATCACTACCCGCTGGGCCCGGCCTTCTAGCCAGCTTTCTATCCATCTTACTGTCCATTTATCCAATCCGCATTCCCTTAACTTGCTGGCAAAAATATTGTGGGAGACCGTATCAAAAGCTTTGCTAAAGTCAAGGTATATCACATCCACTGACTTTCCCATATCCACAGAGCCAGTTACCTCATCATAGAAGCAAATCAGATTGGTCAGGCACGACTTGCCCTTTGTGAATCCATGCTGACTATTCCTGATCACTTTCCTCTCTTCCAAGTGCCTCAAAATGGATTCCTTAAGGATCCCTTCCATGATTTTTCCAGGAACCGAGGTAAGACTGACCGGCCTATAGTTCCCTGGATCGTCCTCAACTCCTGGCTTAACTTCCCCACACAAAAAAAGCAGGCAAGGTATCTTATACAATTCAAATTTCAGCACTGTATTCCCATTGGTTCTTCTGGCTCCCGGCCAACACCCTTTCTAGCTACCTGAGTTTAACCCCTTAGTCACCGGGTGCTGGCCAGCACTTCCCCTATCCATCACAAGGGGAAGAATTGTTTATTCATTTTTTGGTGACAATCAAAAAACCAAGAAAGCCCGATTCAGAAAATATTAGCCAATCACATTGTGGAGTTAGGTGCTGAGAAAAGGGAGAAGAGATGTAGTGGGGGCAACAGCATTAGGGAGATGTAAGGGTGTGATGCAAGGTTAGGGTTAGAGCTAGTTGGAAATTTTCCAGTGGAATGTTTTCTGTCAGATTGCTGATTAGTCGGAATGGAAAAGTTCTGTGGTTATATGTGGATTTCAACAAAATTTTACTTGGAAATTGTGTAAGTTGGCTGGTTCTGCCTGTCATCGACACAGCCAATTTACAAACCTGGAGCTGTTGGTATAGGCCCTGAGTTTGGCTTACAGAAGCAGTGAAGTGTGTGAGTCTCTAGTTTATTTAGATTTTCAAAAAGTGTTTGACAGTGTCCTGGGCAAATAGCTACTAATGAAGTAGTAACAGGGTCAGAGATTGACTAAGAAGCAAAAACTAGAAATAACCGATCAATTTTTTAGGATGGAAAAAGGTTAGGGGAGCTACAAATATCCATATTTAATATAGTTATCAATGTTACACAGAAGCAGGGAAGGTGAGCCAATCAAGTGACCAAATTTGAAGAGGCCATAGAATTATTATTTTTGGTGCCCCTGCTATAAACCCCTACAAACAGAGCACTACATGGAACTTCTAATGGAACTTCTGTTGAGTTACTGAGAAGTTGCAGTTTCATCTTCTGTGGGCCAGGCATATCCCATCCCTTTGTGGTCAGTGTTGCAGCTGGTTTGTTTTGATTCTAGCTCTCTCTGTCTCCTGTACTTAGTTCAATGAATACTTCTGTGATCATTCAGTGTTTCTTTTTCTTTGCTGCTGTTTTAAATTTGTAAATGGTTATGTTGCACAGACTTTATAATAATCTCTCTAACCCTTTCCAGCCCACGACCTTCCCCAGAACAAGACCTCAGCTGCGGCGCAGACTGGCAGCCATTTGCAATGCCTCTCAGTCCACTGCACGGATGATATGGGCGAGTCGAAGGGCCGTACTGCGGTGCCAACATGGAGATCCCTGCACTCAGACATCTCCAACAGATTTGGGACTTTTGTGGCTGCCCTGACTTGAGCAAAAGGAAATTTATTTTTTTTCCTCTTTTTAATTTTAAAGGGTTGCTACTGCTAGGTGGACTATTTTTCTAGGTTGGTACCTGCTTAGTGTCATATGGACTGGAAAGGGTTCAGTTAAAGTAAACCTCAATTTTTTTAAATTTCCTGCCACAGTATGTTACCAGTGTTAACCCTTCTGCAGTTGGCACACTTTTGCTTAAGATTTTTCTGTTAGATTGTTTCCCCCATTATTCTGTAATCTTGGCATACATTTATAGATGAGGCCTTTTCCTTTTTCATCTCAACATATGTCCAAATAGTGTATGTCATAATAAGACAAAGATACTACTACTACTTTTTTCTTTTTCTTTCTTTTTATTTTGCTTCAATGCTTATTAAAATGGAAATCCTGAAGAATAGTAGTTCAGGAATAAATGCTGTTTGAAGTGAAATTGTCATCATAGTACTGTATTACATATTGACACCAAGCTTTTGTCAGTCACATACAAACCAAACAATGAATGCTCTATTTAAGTGTTCAGCGTGTGATTTTTGTCTTTCCTTGGGACAGTTATTTTTTGTTACCAAGAGTACATTCATCCTTCATCTCTTGCTGTTAAGTGGAAACAACTATTCAGTTGATTTGCTGACTTGAAGCCCAGGTTACGTCTAGACTACAAGCTTCTTTTGAAAGAGAGCGTCTAGACTGCAACCACTGTTTTTCAAAAAGAGAGCACCCAGGCAGTCTGGATGCTCTCTTTCGCAAAAGCCCTGTTTGCATTCAAGAACGCCTTTTTTCGAAAGAAGGCGTTCTTCCTCGTAAAATGAGGTTTACCGCGGTCGAAAAAACCGCCGTGTTCTTTCAATTTAATTTCGAAAGAACGCAACAGCAGTGTAGACGCAGGGGAAGTTTTTTTCCAAAAAAGGCCACTTTTTTCGAAAAAACCCTGTAGTCTAGACACACACCTAGATATAGAGTTCTGTTCTGAACCATAGGGCCTGTAGCAGTGAAGCCTGGTTGGCCACACACATTTAAATGTCAGTTTCAGTTTTTTTAAAGCATTTTAATCCCTTGTCCACCAACGACCAAGGTTTGACTGGAATTCCTCATGCCCTTCTCCCTCTTACTGGGGAAGCTTGCAGTGTAGATCACCTCCAGCACACAGCGTGTATCTAAAGTTCCCACATCTTTAATTGTGCTCCCAGAAGAAAAGAAGTTTAAATATCACATTATCTCTATAATCATTGAAGCAGGGGCTTCTTTTAAGGAAAATAAAATACTAAACCCCCTTTTGTACTGTGCTTATCCTGTGAAACAACTTCCTGACTATGTGAATGTAAGAAAGCTCTGATTCCTTGACATTAGGAACCCCCCTGTGCTAGGCTAAATATAAATCAGCCCCCCCCAAACTACTATGTCTCCATTGTCACTTATATAGCAAAACTTGCATCACTCAGAGGTGTGAAAAAAGCACCTCCCCCAGCAACGTAAGTTTTGCCAGTTTAAGTGGCAGTGTACACAGTGCTGTTAGTGGAATAGTTTCTTCCACTGACATAGCTACCACTGCTCATTTGGCAGAGCGGGGCGGGGTTAGTTAGTTGATGGGAGAGCTCTCTACTATCAGCATAGAGAGGCTGGATGAGAGATCTTACAGTGGTGCAGCTTAGGGCTGCCACCATTCTAATTTCTAGTAACTGGACCCTCAAGGCCCCGCCCCCTTCTTTACCTGTTTCCCCCAAGGTTCCTCTCCCCATTGCTCATCTCCCACTCCGCCAGTGTTCCCTCTAAGCTTTTCCTTCCATGTGCAGAATAATTTTTGTCATGTGCACCAAGGAATGTGCAGATGTGCACCACCAGTAGAAACACATGCTTCTGGCTCTAGTAGAGTGCCCACAGTGCCCAATCAGCTGAGCGGCATTTGAATCTCTTCTGGGTGCCCACACAAGCGCTCAGCTTACAGGGAATACTGCACTCCACCCTGTCCCCCGGCTGGGCTCCATATGCTCTGGGGTTGGGACAGGGGAGGCTGCAGCTTGACAAGGAGCCTGCCTGCAGGTAGGAGGCAGCCCCAGCAGGGGCTGATGTGGGTTAATGATCTGGTTCTTCTCCCCCTCCCTGTGATAACTGGATTTTTGGTGTCTGGTTAATACATTTGACTGGACATTGTCACAACCCCTTTTTGACCAGACTTTCTGGTTGAAAACCAGGCATCTGGCAAGCCTAAGTGGCACCTGGACAGAAGCCAAAAATTGGACTGTGGGTAAAATCCAGGTGGGTGGTAATCCTAACACAACTGCATCAGTAAGCTCTCTAGTGTAGATACAGCTTTAAAATTATGAAGGTAATCACAAGTCAGCACTGAAGCAAAGGCCTCATTTTTGGCTAAAGAAAAAGGTCCTTCAGATTGCAGGAAAAGTTTTTAGTATTGCTGCTTGTGCCCTTTCTCCACAGCAGGGCTTTGGTGCCATTACTTGAAGTGCCACCCTTTAATGTATGGCCTTGTATGTCTTGCAAACACTGAATGTGTGAGATCAAGCATTTTCAGGAGTGTTACCAGAGCATAAAGCTGGGAAACGTGGTACATACTGGTGGGTATTGTTTTCATTCTAACCAGGCCCCACATTATGCACCTGTATGTCTGTGATTAGCATTCTGTAAACTGCCAGGCTGGTGGTGGGGCCTAAGGTAGATCCCATAATTCATGTGGTACAAACAGTTTCTATTCGACATTTGTGTCTTCTGTTTGAAGGACAGTGTTGTTAGATACATACAATGAAAGGAAACCATTATTTCCTGCCCTTCATTGATAATACTCATCAAGGCAAAAAGCTGAAAACAAATGAGCTAAAAACAAAACCAAAAAGATGATCTAACATTGACGTGGTTTTACACAATGCTCTCTATAATTTGTGTTGCCTCGGCTTACAGTCAGACTAAATGGTTCCACCCTTGTTCAGACTTGCTCAGTCTGGTGGTGCTGGAAAAGTGGAGGTGCTGATGGCCGAAACCATGTATTCGGGTTGTTGTTACTATTTCAAGCTGGGGGCGTAGCAACCTTACTTCCTGCCCCTGTGGTTCAGTCTCCTCCACTCCTTTGCAGTTACTAAGAGCACTGGAGGATTAGATCATAGCTGTGAAATAAAGGACTGAAACACCATGGGTATTTATCACTTGTTTTGTGGATTCACAAAGGGTACCCCTTTTGAGGAGTTGATGTTTAGAGGACTATCTTGGATGGTTGAATTGGGCCATTGGGTTTTAAGCAGAGTTCTGAATTGGCACCATTGGGGACAGAATTGTGCTTAAAAACTCATGGTACATTGTGGTCCTGAAATTCTCACTTCAGTTATGCTGTTTCAAAACTCCTCATGTTAAATGAGGTTACAGATGGTATTTAACTTGTCACATTCTCCCTGCTCTCTTATTTGGAACAAGCTCTCATTGGGCTCATGTGGATTTATTTTCCTGTTGTGTCACTGCTCACTGTTTGGGGTTAATTTTTTTTAAATTAGGAAATTATAACAAGGGTCATTGAGTTTTAGTTGTTTTTGTTTCAGAATTAAAAAAATACACCCTGATTTTGAGTCACCTTTAATTTTTTTTTTTTTTTTTTTTTTTTTTTTTTAAAGAGAGATTCTGTTGAAGCTGGAGTGGTTACTGGAATATGGAGTTTACCCTTTTGTAATTGGTGAATATAGAGTTAGCTTGGATTCCTGAGTCTAGAACAAACAGGCAGGACACTTGACCAGATCCAGATGAAAGGCTCAAAGCTTCTGCCCTTCACCTACTCTAAATAACACTTTAAGGTAATAGAGTTCCTGATATAACAATCATGACCCAGCCTCACTTTTGGAGAACACACCACAAACTGGTGTGGTGGGTGACAGGGGAGGGATCATGAGAGGATTACTTGTTGTGATCCCTCCCTCTGGGGCATCTGGCATTGGCCACTGTTGGCAGACAGGATACTGGGCAAGAACTGGAAGTGCAGGAAGAACTGGAAGTGCTAATAAATAAGTACAATTATGACATTGTTGGCATCACAGAAACTTGGTGGGATAATACACATGATTGGAATGTTTGTATGGAAGGGTACAGCTTGCTCAGGAAGGATAGACAGGGAAAAAAGGGAGGAGGTGTTGCCTTATATATTAAAAATGAACACACTTGGAGTGAGGTGGAGATGGACATAGGAGGCGGAAGTGTTGAGAGTCTCTGGGTTAGGCTAAAAATTAAAAACAAGGGTGATGTCATGCTAGGAGTCTACTACAGGCCACCTACCCAGGTGGAAGAAGTGGATGAGGCTTTTTTAAACAACTAACAAAATCATCCAAAGCCCAAGATTTGGTGGTGATGGGGACTTCAACTATCCAGATATATGTTGGGAAAATAACACAGCAGGGCACAGACTATCCAATAAGTTCTTGGACTGCATTGGAGACAACTTTTATTTCAGAAGGTTGAAAAAGCTACCAGGGGAAGCTGTTCTAGATTTGATCCTAACAAATAGGGAGGAACTGGTTGAGAATTTGAAAGTGGAAGGCAGCTTGGGTGAAGTGATCATGAAATCATAGAGTTCACAATTCTAAGGAAGGGTAGAAGGGAGAACAGCAAAATAGAAAATGGATTTCAGGAAGGCAGATTTTGGTAAGCTCAGAGAGCTGATAGGTAAGGTCCCATGGGAATCGAGACTGAGGAAAAACAACTGAGGAGAGTTGGCAGTTTTTCAAAGGGACATTATTAAGGGCCCAAAAGCAAGCTATTCCACTGTGTCGGAAAGATAGAAAATATGGCAAAGACCGCCTTGGCTTAACCACAGATCTTGCATGATCTAAAAATAAAAAAGGAGTCATATAAAAAATGGAAAGTAGGACAAATTACAAAGGATGAATATAGGCAAACAACACAGGAATGCAGGGGCAAGATTAGAAAGGCAAAGGCACAAAATGAGCTCAAACTAGCTACGGGAATAAAGGAAACAAGAAGACTTTTTATAAATACATTAGAAGCAAGAGGAAGCCCAAGGACTGGGTAGGCCCACTGGTCAGTGAGGAGGAGAAACAGTAACAGGAAACTTGGAAATGGCAGAGATGCTTAATGACTTCTTTGTTTGGTCTTCACCGAAGTCTGAAGGAATGCCTAACATAGTGAATGCTAGTGGGAAGGGGAGGTTTAGAAGATAAAATAAAAAAGAACAAGTTAAAAATCACCTAGAAAAGTTAGATGCCTGCAAGTCACCAGGGCCTGATGAAATGCATCCTAGAATACTCAAGGAGCTGATAGAGGAGGTATCTGAGCCTCTAGCTATCATCTTTGGAAAATCATGGGGACAGGAGAGATTCAGAAGACTGGAAAAGGGCAAATATAGTGCCCATTTCTATAAAAAGGAAATAAGAACAACCCAGGAAACTACAGACCAGTTAGTTTAACTTCTGTGCCAGGGAAGATAATGGAGCAAGTAATTAAGGAAATCATCTGTAAACACTTGGAATGTGGCAAGGTGATAGGGAACAGCCAGCATGGATTTGTAAAGAACAAATCATGTCAAACCAATCTGATAGCTTTCTTTGATAGGATACGAGTCTTGTGGATAAGGGAGAAGCGGTGGATGTGGTATACCTAGACTTTAGTAAGGCGTTTGATACGGTCTCGCATGATATTCTTATCAATAAACTAGGCAACTACAACTTAGATGGGGCTACTATAAGGTGGGTGCATAACTGGCTGGATACTCAAAGAGTAGTTATTAATGGTTCACAATCCTGCTGGAAAGGTATAACAAGTGGGGTTCCATGAGGTCTGTTTTGGGACCGGCTCTGTTCAATATCTTCATCAACGATTTAGATATTGGCATAGAAAATGCACGCTTATTAAGTTTGCAGATGATACCAAGCTGGGAGGTTGCGACTAATCTGGAGGATAGGGTCATAATTCAAAATGATCTGGACAAATTGGAGAAATGGTCTGAGGTAAACAGGATGAAGTTTAATAAAGACAAATGCAAAGTGCTCCACTTAGGAAGGAACAATCAGTTTCACACATACAGAATGGGAAGCGACTGTCTAGGAAGGAGTATGGCAGAAAGGGATCTAGGGGTTATAGTGGACCACAAGCTGAATATGAGTCAGCAGTGTGATGCTGTTGCAAAAAAAGCAAACATGATTCTGGGATGCATTAACAGGTGTGTTGTGAGCAAGACACGAGAAGTCATTCTTCCGCTCTACTCTGCGCTAGTTAGGCCTCAGTTGGAGTATTGTGTCCAGTTCTGGGCACCGCATTTCAAGAAAGATGTGGAGAAATTGGAGAGGGTCCAGAGAAGAGCAAAAGAATGATTAAAGGTCTAGAGAACATGACCTATGAAGGAAGGCTGAAGAATTGGGTTTGTTTAGTTTAGAAAAGAGAAGACTGAGGGGGGACATGATAGCCGTTTTCAGGTATCTAAAAGGGTGTCATAAGGAGGAGGGAGAAAACTTGTTCATCTTGGCCTCTGAGGATAGAACAAGAAGCAATGGGCTTAAACTGCAGCAAGGGAGGTTTAGGTTGGACATTAGGAAAAAGTTCCTAACTGTCAGGGTAGTCAGACACTGGAATAAATTGCCCAGGGAGGTTGTGGAATCTCCATCTCTGGAGATATTTAAGAGTAGGTTAGATAAATGTCTATCAGGGATGGTCTAGACAGTATTTGGTCCTGCCATCAGGGCAGGGGAGTGGACTCGATGACCTCTCGAGGTCCCTTCCAGTCCTAGTATTCTATGATTCTATGGGCTAGATGGACTGTTGGTCTGACCCAATATGGCCGTTCTTAGTTCTTAACCCACAAAAGCACAGTTTTTAAGTCCCAGTTCATCGGGGTACTTACATTTAAAATTAAGCATGTGCATAAGTAATTCCATCTCTAGTCATCAAAGCACTTAAGCATGTGCTTCCCTTGAGGTATTCTCCCATTAGCTTCAATGGAATTTAATACAAGTTTTAAAAATATTTAGTAGGAGGGGGAAGAAATTTGGTTCTGTCTTTGGAACTGCTCATTTATTTATCAGAGCTGCTTGGACAACACTACAGATCTTTTTAACTTTTTTGCTAGCTTTGTCCCTTCCACTAGGTATCCCTGGCTAGTAAATGGATTATTCTCACCTTAACTGAGGGACACAATGCCAGCTGCCTAATACCGTAATTACAGAGGTGATACCAGCACATTGCAGTGGGTTTTCAAGGTGTCTGTTTACAAAATTCTGGTGGGATAATGCATATGCATTTACTGACCAGGTCAGTGTAGCTTTGTGTCTGGTCTTGGTGCTTTTTGGTGCGGAGGGGATATGCAATGGCTATATGTTTATTGCTAAGCTTTTGTTACCTGCAATA
Organism: Rafetus swinhoei; assembly: GCA_019425775.1. NCBI lineage: Eukaryota > Metazoa > Chordata > Testudines > Trionychidae > Rafetus > Rafetus swinhoei. The sequence continues at coordinate 540,316 of JAFJHL010000492.1, read as the reverse complement.
AGTTTTTGCCCAGTTTCTTCATGGATTTGATGAGTGCACTGTTTTAAAAAAATATGAAATATCAGCAAAGAACTAGTTTATAAAAAGAGATTCAGCTTCTGGAATAATATTTGTCTTCATTTGCAGAATGCTTTAAGAGCTATAGTTGAAAAATGCTGCGTGAGAGCAAGTTATCCCTATATCATAGGTCAGGAAATGGAGCTACAAGGGGAAAGTGACTTGATGAGTCCCAGAGCTGGGTCTTTAACACTGTTCTTCTGAATTCTAGTGCAGTGCCCTACCCACTGTCCCATCTGCTTCTTCAGTATAATTTGAGCACAGTCTAATCCAGAGGTGGGCAATAACTTTTGGTGGGGGGGCACTCCAAGATTTTGGTCAGTGGTCAAGGGCCACAGTTTCCTGTGGAGGGTCTAGGTTGGAGGTTGGGTGCAGAAGGACACAGGGGGTAAGGGACTGGGGTGCAGGGGATGGTGTGGGGTCTGAGAAGGTATTTGGGTGGAGGAGGGGTTGTGACCTGGGTCAGGAATTGGGGGTGTAGGGTCAGGGAGGGATGGGTGCAGGACAAGATTCTGGCCTGGGGAGGGGTGTGGGAGGGTACAGGGTCTGGGAGGAGTTGTCACTTGGGGCAGGGGGTGCAGAGGGTTTGGATGGTGATCTGGGGGAGGGAGTTGGGGTGCCAGAGGCAGGCGCTGGCTGGGAGGAGTTTACCTAAGTGTCTCCTGGCCGGCAGCCCCAGCCCGCTTGAAAATACAGGCTGCTCACTCCACGTGGCTCTCAACTCCAGGTGCCCCAGTCTCTCAGGCCAATCTCTCAGCTCCAATTGGCTGGCTGTTTCCAGCCAATAGGAGCTGAGAGATTAGCTGAGGTCAGTTCTTATTGGCTGGTTGTTTCTGGCCAATAGGAGCTGAGGATTGGGCTGGCGGCAGGGAGATCGCACAAAGCCTCCCCCTCCCTGCAGAGCAGAGAAACGCAGGGACTGTTAAATGCGGCAGCTGCATGTGCCTGAGGGTCCTCGCAGGGTGGCCCACGGGCTGGCTCCTGTGGCTTGGCGGGCCGGATCCGGCCCCCAGGCCGTATTTTGCCCAGCCCTGGTCTAGTCCAATAAGTAATGAAATTCAATACATTACAAATGCTGCAAAAGTGACTGCATAAAGCCAAAAAAGTTTGAAGTGCAGCTGCATATCTTAAAAAGACTAAGGGGGGATATGATAGAGGTCTATAAAATCATGACTGGTATGGAGAAAGTGAATAAGGAAAAGTTATTTACGTATTCGCACAATATAAGAACTAGGGGTCACCAAATGAAATGAATAGGCAGTAGGTTTAAAACAAACAGAAGGAAGTTTTTCTTCACTCAGCGCACAGTCAACCTGTGGAACTCCTTGCCAGAGGATGTGGTGAAGACTAGGACTTTAACAGGGTTCAAAAAAGAGCTAGATAGATTCATGGAGGTGAGGTCCATCAATGGCTATTAGCCAGGATGGGTAGGAATGGTGTCCCTAGCCTCTGTTTCTCTGGAGGTGGGTGACAGGGGAGGGATCACGTGAGGATTACCTGTTGTGTTCTCTCCCTCTGGGACATTGGTCACTGTCAGCAGACAGGATACTGGGCTGGATGGACCATTGGTCTGACCCAGTATGGCTGTTCTTAAGACGTCTCGGGGTTGAAAACATGGCACTAGTTATAGTAATTTGTGTACATTTAATTTGTGTACAAGCTTCATTTTGTGTCCCAAACAGCAGCTTAAAATAATATGGCTTCATACTTGTCCTTCAGAATCCACTTTGACCTGCCTGGCATTTTCAATTGCTGTACCCGGGCACATAATTTAGGCAGCAATCTAAACAGCATTTTAGAAATTAAATCTTTTAGTTCCCACCCCTCAAGGGTAAATTTCTCACTGCACAGTGTTTGCTGAATTTTTTGGTGTGTGTTAAAAGAAATTTCATATATACACTTTGGCTATGTCTACACTGGCGGGTTATTGCGCAAGAACAGCTGCTCTTGCGCAAGAATCTGCAGAGCGTCCACACTGCCCGCCCGCTCTTGCGCAAGGAAATTTACAGTACGGCGTGGTAAGAGAGGGCTTCTTGTGCAAGAGCTACGCTCTTTTTTAACAGGTGTAAGCCCTCTTGCGCAGGAGCTCTTGCGCAAGAGGGCAGTGTGGACACTCGGCAGGGATTTCTTGCACAAGAAAGCCCTATGGTAAAATGGCCATTGGAGCTTTCTTTAAGCAGAGAGCGTCCACACTGCCATGGGCGCTCTTGCGCATAAAGCACAGCTCGCATGGCAGTGTGGACGTTTTCTTGCGCAAGACTTCTTGCACAAGAACCCTTGCGCAAGATGTTCTTGCGCAAGAAGCCTTCAGTGTAGACATAGTCTTTGAGTTTAAACATAGTAGCATATTGAGCAAAATAGTCTTTTTGCATTTCAGTTATTGGGACTGATGAGTCATCTTTGTAAAAAAAAATGAATAGGCCTTATTTATTAAATGCTTGTTGGGAGTTTTTCCCAGGTCATGTTCTCATAAGGTTAATATTTTTCCGCTACTATAGTTGAGTTGTTAGCTTACCAGTGACACAAGTTTAGATTCATTTTAATTTAATTATAGTGAATTTCAGCAAATGTGTAGTGATTTCAGGATTAATGTGGTATGGTAGGTGGAAGGGAAAGAAAGTGAAAATGTCATCATCCATTTTGTTTAGCAAGCTCCTTCTGATACTGTATTTAGAGGTGGTCGTTCTAAGGCTAGTTAAACTTTCCAACCAAGAAATCAGTTTGAAGGCTTTCTGGCACAACACTAAGGCTAAATGTACATTAACTCTTTAATGAAGAGCTGTGTAATAAGACCACAATTGTTCTATATGCTGTAGAGCAAGTCATGTTTGTTCTAATACTAAAAAGAAATAGAATTTGGTAAATTTTGATTTTTTTTAAAGCTGTAATGTACCCTTTTCTTGAATTCTAGATTCACAGCTGTTCAGTGGATGAGGTATAAGAGCTTAATCCATCTTTATAGAATTGTTTCTTCTGTATTGCTTAAAGCTAATGGAGGAAATAGTCTAATTTTGTCTTAGAATTTCTCCATTAAAATTGTTAGTTTGAGTCCATCCGTTCATAGATTTTGACTGATGAAACTGCAGGCTATGAATTCTGGCAGTTATAACTTTATCAGTATTCACTACCCAAGAATATTACCGCTTTAAAACAGCCTTAAGTAAAAGGATGTTATTTCTTTGTACTAAATTTGGTTCATGGAAAAGAAAAAAAAAATCACAACACTGGTAATCCATACTGCATAGCAAACTCTTCTGAAAAATGTTATTGCACATGTAAAATATGAAAACTTGACTTTGTGTGTTAAGCAATCATGTAATTTTTTTTTCCTCTTGTTAAATTCATTTCTTAAATGCTTGGTTGGAAGACTGTGACAATAGCTCATGAAATTGAGTGTCACTTTTTCTTTTTTTTTTTAATATGTAAAGTGCAGTCTTCTGTATTCATGCATATTGTATATATCTGTATATGTTTTACTGAGCAACTAAACAACAATAAATATGTTAATGGTGGCTATTCTATAGTTCATGCCAAGTTTTAACATTATTTGTATAGTCTTGCCTGAGATTCTTGGGAATAGTGAGATGATGCAGTTCTGACATTGTGCGAGTGAAATCTTTGTCCTGTTGAAGTCAGCAGAAATTTTGCTACTGACTTCAGTGGAGCTAGGATTTCGCCCTGCTTGCCAGATACTTGTCAGCTTTTTTTAGGGTGAAACTTGCTCCCAAGTGGAAGCAGGACCAGATGGTGCTTAGGCCATGTGCTGCTCCCTGTACAGGGGTGAATTTCACTCTTGTTAAGTCTTGCTACACTTGACAAATTGTGTAGCGAGTTTCCTTCTGTTCACATACTAAAGTTACCTTTTTAATTTTCAGTAAGATGTCATTGCAATCAATCCTTGTTACAGTTCCTTAGACAAATCTTGTGCTTCTATTGAAATTCTAAGGGTTGCTAATTCTTTTATATCTGACCTGTGTCCTATTGGATATAAGCTTTATAATGTTATCTTTCCTGAGATTTCAAGGAGTAGCTCTTTGGCTGTAGCACACTGAGAAGCATAGTCTAGACTAGTAAATCCATGGTAAAGGTAGTTTGTACAGGAAAAAAAATATGAATTCCAGTAATGTCAGTGTGATGAAATTTTACTTTCCCTGTTTTCCAAAGGCTTCCTTGGAGGACCCAAGAACTGAAGTAGGAGCTTTGCCAGTGCTCAGTCAGAGGGGCAGAGGTGTTGAGTGTTTCACAAACAGCTTTTTCTCAAGTGTTCATAAGGTTTTTTTTAGTAAAATTGGTGTAAACGAAAAGCAAGACAGATCAGAATTCTAAACATAATCATTAAAAATCGCTTCCCCTCTCAGTTTAGATTCCAAACACTTTTCTGCTACTGCATTCCTTTTAGTCTTCCAGAGAGTCCCCTCAGCAATAACACAGAAGTGAATACCTGGTCTTTTCTAATGTGGAAAACAAGCAAAAACCCAACCAATCCCCATAAAAGTTTATTTGGAGCGGGGAACAGATTTTTGCATCTTTATACTCAAAGCAAAGCAAAACACAAACACACACACACACACACACACAAGCAAAACCAATTTCTTTCTTTTGGAACTACCTTTAAGAGTGAACTTTGGATGATGCTGGAGACAACATCACGATTTTCTCCAGTTAGCAGCTTAAAAACTCAGAATTGCACTTTTTGATGAGCAGGTGTGCCGGGGGAACCAGAGCAGCTCCTACATTATTAGTGAACTACTACGCCTATGTCTTACCAGCATCTCTTTATGCTTCATTAGGTAACTAGCAATTCATACATACTGATACTCAAATGCATTATTCCTATACTACTAATTGAGGCTGTGTCTAGAATAGTGTGTTCCATAGAAGACCCTGGGTACATCTACACTGGCAGCTTCTTGCGCAAGAACTCTTTTGTGGAAGAGTTCTTGTGCAAAAACCCTTCCACAAGAGAGCGTCTACACTGCCATGTGCTTTTGCGCAAGAGCATCCATGGCAGCGTAGACGCTCTCTTCCGCAAGAAAGCTCTGATGACCATTTTAACCATAGGGGCCTTTTGTGCAAGAAATTCATGTTGCCTGTCTACGCTGCCTTCTTGTGGAAGAGCTCTTGCGCAAGAGGGCTTATTCCTCGTGGGGAAGAGGAATAACTCTTCCGGAAGAAGCCCTGTTTTACAACGCTGTACTGTAAATTTACTTCTCATAGACTCATAGACTTTAAGGTCAGAAGGGACCATTATGATCATCTAGTCTGACCCCCTGCACAATGCAGGCCACAGAATCTCACCCACCCACTCCTGGAATAATCCTCTCACCTATATCTCAGATATTGAAGTCCTCAAGTGGTTTAAAGATCCCAAGATGCAGAGAATCCTCCAGCAGTGATCCGTGCCCCATGCTACAGAGGAAGGCGAAAAACCTCCAGGGCCTCTGCCAATCTACCCTGGAGGAAAATTCCTTCCCGACCCCAAATATGGCGATTAGCTGAACCCTGAGCATGTGGGCAAGACTCACCAGCCAGACACCCAGGAAAAGTTCTCTATAGTAACTCCTATCATCCCTCCATTGGCCTATTTACCACTGATAGTGAAAGGTCAATTAGGGTATGTCTAGACTACATGGCTCCGTCGACGGAGCCATGTAGATATTTACTAGACATAGGAAAATGAAGTGGCGATTTAAATAATCGCCGCGTCATTTACATCAAAATAGCCACGCTGTGCGATCAGCTGTTTAGCGGCTGGGGGCGTCTGGGCGCTCATGGTCGACGGAAGCCTTTGTCAACCGCTCTGGTAAACCTCATTCCACGAGGCATAGCGGGGCGTGGACAAAGTCCGTTGTTGATCGTGGGCGTGCCCTCTGTGCTGCCAAACAGCTGATCGGCATAGCGGTGGCTATTTTGAGTAACTCCTATCTTCCCACCTATGTCTAGTAAACTCATCTACATGTGCCAACGGAGCCATGTAGTCTAGATTAATTGCCAAGATAATGTTATCTCATCAAACCATCCCCTTCATAAACCCATCTAGCTTAATCTTGAAGCCAGATAGGTCTTTTGCCCCCACTACTTCCCTTGGAAGGCTGTTCCAGAACTTCACTCCTCTGATGGTTAGAAACCTTCGTCTAATTTCGAGTCTAAACTTCCTACTAGCCATCTTATATCCATTTGTTCTTGTGTCCACATTGGTATTGAGCTTAAATAATTCCTCTCCCTCCCTGGCATTTATCCCTCTAATATATTTAAAGAGAGCAATCATGTCTCCCCTCAGCCTTCTTTTGGTTAAGGTAAACAAGCCAAGTTCCTTGAGTCTCCCTTCATAAGACAGGTTTTCCATTCCTCGGATCATCCTAGTGGCCCTTCTTTGTACCTGTTCCAGTTTGAATTCATCCTTCTTAAACATGGGAGACCAGAACTGCACACAGTATTCCAAATGAGGTCTCACCAATGCCTTGTATAACGGCACTAACACCTCCTTATCTCTACTGGAAATACCTCACCTAATGCATCCCACGACCGTATTAGCCTTTTTCACGGCCATGTCACAATGGCGGCTCATAGTCATCCTGTGATCAACCAGGACTCCGAGGTCCTTCTCCTCTTCCATTACTTCCAATTGATGTGTCCCCAGCTTATAACTAAAATTCTGTTATTAATCCCTAAATGCATAACCTTACACTTCTCACTATTAAATTTCATCCTATTGCTATCACTCCAATTTACAAGATCATCCAGATCTTCCTGTATGATATCCCGATCCTTTTCTGAATTGGCAATACCTCCCAACTTTGTGTCATCCGCAAACTTTATTAGCACACTCCCACTTTTGGTGCCGAGGTCAGTAATAAAAAGATTAAATAAGATTGGTCCCAAAACTGATCCCTGAGGAACTCCGCTAGTAACCTCCCTCCAACCTGACAGTTCACCTTTCAGTATGACCCGCTGTAGTCTCCCCTTTAACCAGTTGCTTATCCACCTCTCAATTTTCATATTGATCCCCATCTTTTCCAATTTAACCAATAATTCCCCATGAGGTACTGTATCAAATGCCTTACTGAAATCGAGGTAGATTAGATCCACTGCATTTCCTTTATCTAAAAAAATCTGTTACTTTCTCAAAGAAGGAGATCAGGTTGGTTTGGCACGATCTACCTTTTGTAAAACCATGTTGTAATTTGTCCCAATTGCCATTAACCTCAATGTCCCTAACTACTTTCTCCTTCAAAATTTTTCCAAGACCTTGCATACTACAGATGTCCAACTAACAGGCCTGTAGTTACCTGGGTCACTTTTTTCCCTTCTTAAAATAGGAACTATATTAGCAATTCTCCAGTCAAATGGTACAACCCCTGAGTTTAGAGATTCATTACAAATTTTTGCTAATGGACTTGCAATTTCATGTGCCAGTTCCTTTAATATTCTTGGATGAAGATTATCTGGGCCCCCCGATTTACTCCCATTAAGCTGTTCGAGTTTGGCTTTTACCTCGGATATGGTAATATCTACCTCCATATCCTTAGTCCCATTTGTTATGTTGCCATTATCCCTAAGCTCTTCATTAGCCTCATTAAAGACTGAAGCAAAGTATTTGTTTAGATATTGGGCCATGCCTAGATTATCCTTAACCTCCACTCCATCCTCAGTGATTAGCGGTCCCACTTCTTCTTTTTTTGTTTTTTTTTCCTATTTATATGGCTATAAAACCTTTTACTATTGGTTTTAATTCCCTTTGCAAGGTCCAACTCTACATGACTTTTAGCCTCTCTCACTTTGTCCCTACATGCTCTAACCTCAATAAGGTAGCTTTCTTTGCTGATCCCTCCCATCTTCCACTCTTATATGCTTTCTGCTTTTTCTTAATCACCTCTCTGAGATGCTTGCTCATCCAGCTTGGTCTAAAACACCTGCCTATACATTTTTTCCCCTTTCTTGGGATACAGGCTTCTGATAGCTTCTGCAACTTTAACTTAAAATAATCCCAGGCCTCCTCCGCCTTTAGATCCATAAATTCTTTAGTCCAATCCACTTCCCTAACTAATTTCCTTAATTTATTAAAGTTAGCCCTTTTGAAATCAAAAACCCTAGTCTCAGATTTATTTTTGTTTATCCTTCCATTTAGTTTGAACTGAATTAGCTCATGATCGCTCGAGCCAAGGTTGTCTCCTACAACCATTTCTTCTATGAGGTCCTCGCTACTCACCAAAACCAAATCTAAAATGGCTTCCCCCCTTGTTGGTTCAGCAACTACTTGATGAAGGAATTCATCAGCTATCACATCTAGGAAAATCTGAGCCCTATTATTATTACCAGTATTTGTTCTCCAGTCTATATCTGGAAAGTTGAAGTCTCCCATGATTACGCAGTTTCCATAAGTATTTACTTCATTAAAAACATTAAAGAGGTCTCTATCCATATCCAAATTAGATCCCGGTGGTCTATAACACCCCAAGCACTATCCCAGGAGGATCTGATAGTTTTCTTCCCAATGTGATTTTTGCCCAGACAGACTCTGTCTTCTCCATTCCATCACTTTTTATTTCTTTACAATCTACCTCATCATTGATATACAATGCTCCACCACCTTTACCCTTATTTCTGTCTTTCCTAAACAGCACATACCCTTCAATACCTGTACTCCAATCATGCCTAGTATTCCACCATGTTTCTGTTATTCCTATAATATCTGGTTTCACTTCCTGGACCAGTAGCTCTAGTTCCTCCATTTTGTTACCTAGGCTCCTCGCATTGGTGTACAAACATCTTAATTTTTGCTGTTTGGCCTCACTCACATTCTTTACCCCATTTGGCATGGACATTGTACCTCCAATATGACCTATTAGACTAGTATCCACTCTACCCTTCCTCCTTATGTCCATTCTCCTACCCCCAGCTATATCCTTTCTTACTTCGTTTTCCTCCCTCTCAATGCTAAAATCTGGCGTAGAGATTACCTGGACATCTCCCAACCGTCTCCCCCAAATTCCTAGTTTAAAGCTCTCTTAATCAGTTGTGCCAGCCTCCATCCTAGAAGTCTATTTCCCTCCCTACTTAGGTGAAGTCCATCCCGAGAGAACAGTCCTCTGTCCGTGAATGCCTCCCAGTGGCCATACATCCCAAAGCCCTCCTTATAGCACCACTGCCTGAGCCATCTATTGAGCATCATAATCCTGTCACATCTTAGTTGCCCTTCTCTAGGAACAGGCAGAATCCACCAAAGATCACCTGAGCCTCGATTTGCTTGAAGCGCCTTCCCCAGCCTGGCATAGTCTCCTTGATTCGCTCCAGCGAATCTAGCCGTATCATTTGTTCCTACATGAAGGATGATCAATGGATTCTTTCCCGCTCCCTTTAGGAGCCTCTTCAACCTTAGTTCCACATCCCGTATCTTAGCACCTGGCAGACAGCACACCCTTCTATTCTCTGGATCAGCTCTGGTTACAGGCCTATCTATTCTTCTCAATAAGGAGTCCCCAATCACGTAGACCTGCCTTTTCCTGGTGACAGTGCAATTCTCTGGTCTATCTCTTGCTTCCTCTGGCTGCAAGTCCTTTCCATTCCTATTTTCCTTGTAATCCTCTTCAACCCATCCTGTATCCTCCTGGTGCTCATTATTGGTGTTGTCTCCATCGACTCTTCCCTTTATCTATGGGTATGTTCACTAGTCCCCTAGTTCAACTAGGAGGCTAATGTAGGCATTAGAAATGAAGCCCGGGATTTAAATATCCCGGGCTTTATTTGCATCTTCCCGTCCGGGCGCCATTTTTAAATCCCCCTAGTCTGAACTAACTGCCCGTGGCTACACGTGGCAGTCAAACATTAACTCGAACTAAGTCCTTAGTTCGAGTTAACCGTTACACCTCGTTACTCCTTGTGTCCTCTACTGCTTGGGTCATGGCCACTACTGCCTCTGTGTTTTATCAGCCTTCTCACTTAAATCCTGTTAGTCCGGCGAACACAAAAACAAACCAAAACACACCCCCCTCCACAACAAAAACAACCCCTGAACGAGTCCCACAATCCAAACCCCCCTTACAAACTCCCACTCAAACTCCCCTGTTTACAGCTCTGTTTGCTGGCTCCTGTGCCGCTGCAGCTATCTGTGAAGAATGCTCTTGCAGTGTAGACAGCTGGCAAGTTTTTGCGGAAGAACGGCTGTTCTTGCGCAAGAAGCTGCCAGTGTAGACGTAGCCCCTCTGTATTTTTCACTAGCAGACATATCCGGCGCTGCCTGATTCTGGCCCGAGGGCAGCCTGGGATTTGGGGATGGGGGACTGGGGGGCTGGCCTGGAGTTTGGGATTGGGGCTGTTTGGGGGGGGTGTAGGCCTCACCCATGGGTGCACCCCAGGCCCAGCCTGGGGGTGGGGTGGCAGGAGGATGGGACACGCAGGCCTTCCCAGGATTCCCTGGTCTGGGTGGGGCTGGGCAGAGAAGCGGGCGGGGGTGTATGCAGGCTGGCCCACAGCGGCTATGCTGGGTGTTCCAGCCGTGCAGGTGGGGCGCTGCCGGTGGTTCTTGGGGTGGGTGTCTGGGGCTGGGCTGGCTGGCCCTGGTGGTGCTCCTGGGGGGTTGGTTCAGGCAGGGAGGCCACTTATCAGTGTCAGGCAAGATGGCAGAGTCCCATCCCCAGCTGGCCATTCCATCGGTGGTATGGCTGCCCCCAGTGGTCACTCTGCAGGATAGCTCTCCCCTATGCTCGCTGCCCCAGTGGTGAGTGTGAGGATCGTATCCCTCCTCTCTCTCCCCTCTCCCTTTCCATGTTATGGAAAACTATCAAATTCCACGCATATCCTATTTTCCTGGCACAACCAAACCCTGACCTTGTTTTAAGTTAGGATAAGAAAAAGCTGCATACCAAATTTGGTGGTCCTACCTTTTACCATTTAGGAGTTCTCAAACAAACGGACTCAGACACAGACAGAAACCTCTAAAACAGACCTGGGCAAAATACAGCCCCCAGGCAGGCTCCCCTGCTTGCCCCGCTTGCTGTGCAGAAAAACAGCTGCTGGGCTCCGTTTCTGTTTCAAAACTGGAGGGCAGGGGAGAAGTTTCAGAAACCGGCCAATGGGAGCTGCTTGTTTGAATAACAGTCAGCCAAGAAGAACCACGCCCCCTCTCCTCCACTCAGTTATTCATGAAGCACATGGCCAGGCAAGCAAGCAGGCAGGCTGGGAAACATTTTAAGCTCTGCAAGTGTTAGCTCTGCAGGCAGACAGGCTGGTTTGGCTGCTGGCTGGCAAGTCTCCTGACCACAGCCTGCCTCTGGCACCCCAGCCCCTCCCAGCCCCAGCCCTCTGCCCCCCTGCACTCAACATACCCAAACCCTCTGTCCCCCTCTTGCACCCACACCCCCTCCCAGATCTAGCACCCCAAACCCAGATCACAATCCCCTTCTACCCTAGGTCACATCCCAAACCCCTGCACTCCAGTCCCCTGCCCTAGGTCATAACCACCTCCTTCACCCATGTCATAACCATGAGGGCTGACCAGCAGCCTGGTGGCTAAGGGGTTAACCTAGCCAGCTATCTGGTCAGCCAATAACAATGCAGGTAGGGATTTCAAACTGGGACATTGGAATTTTTAACTTTTCCCTCCTTTGTCTGAGAGAGAGTAGTTTCTTCTAAGTAACAGGGAGATGGGAAGGCCTGTCTCTCTCCAAGAAAAGTCTCCTTAAAATGTGTAAGTAGGGCAAAGTTAGTCAGGTTTTATTGTTTGGGAATGCGGAATTGACATCTGAGCTGTTCAAAGTGTGTTTTTTTTCCTCTCTCTCTTTAAAAGTGTTTTTCCTTTTATAACTAAGTCCTGAGCCATGGGGACCCCCCTGAGTATCTAGATTAATTGGTGGCTCTTTTTCATCTAGATACTTTATTATGCTTGCAACTATGGTTTTGTTTTGATAATAAAAGTTTGTTCTCTTTTTTTTGTATTAACCTGGTATTGCCTCATTTTTGTGTCCTGGAAAATCTGTCTGTGGGTATCTGCATGACTCTGACTAGGGGGCAGCTACCACAGACTGCAGCTTGCTGTTTTCTCTTTTCAAGATCCTTGGGGAAAAGAGCTTGAAGTACCCCATAGGTTTTAGGGAGGAGGTTTCCCAAGTGATCTCTTCCTTGGTTTTCTTACAATTGCTTAGGTGGTGGCAGCGGATATTTCCCCAAAATCCGGGTATTAGGATTTTGGGGGAAGTTTTCGTACCAAAGCCTGTAGATATAAGGTTTTGGGGTACTTTTGCGGGCCCCCACTTCTGCATTTGTCGTGACAGAGTGGGGAACAGCCTTGACAACCCAAACTCCAGTCTCCCTCCTGCCCAATCCCTTACCCCAAGCTCCCCTCTGCACCCAACCTCCATCCCAGACCCCGCATCGCCTCCATTAATATCCTGGAAAAGTGTGGCCCTCGACCTCTTTCCAAAATCTTGGAGTGACACCTCCCCGCCCCCATCAAAAATTATTGTCCACCCCTGCTCTAATATATGTATACTAGCCAATAGCCCGTCATAAGACGGGATTTTCGGGTCTCTCTCTCTCCTCCTCCTCCTACTGCCTCCCCCTCTCTCTCTCAGCTCTCCTCCACCTTCTGCCTCTCTCTCCCTCTTCTACTCCCCCTCCTGCCTCTCACTCGGGGGACTGCGGAGCCCAAACGGTCGCTTGCGCCACTTGCTCCCGTGCAGCAGCCCAGCTGAGCGGTGCAGAAGTCAGCCGAACGCCACTGCGGGAGGCGAAGGGGGGTGGGGCGGTGACATTCATGACCAGGGGGCAGGGCCTGGAGCCACTGTCACGCCGCACGTCACCGCCCTGCCCCCCTTCACCTCCCGCAGTGGTGCTTGGCTGATTTCTGCGCCACTCAGCCGGGCCACCGCGGGGGAGCAAGTGGCCATTTGTACATCACTGCCCCGCCCCGCCCTTCGCCTCCCGTCGTGGCGCTGCTCAGCCGGGCCGCTGGGGCGACAGCGCCGTTTGTCTGCGCTCCCATGCAGCACAGGGGTGCTGCATGGGGACCACGGTGCCCAAATGGCTGCTTGCTCCCCCACAGCGGCCCGGCTGAGTGGCGCAGAAGTCAGCCGAAAGCCCACGGTGGGAGGCGAAGGACATGACTGAGGCAACAGCGCCGCCCAGAGGCAACAGCCAGCATTTCAGCATTACAGAGTCACAGACATTGGGCTACTATATATAATATACATATATAGGCAAACACCTCTGTCATTTTCTTTAAACCAGAGTCCAGTTGAAAGTGCAAGGCCTCTGCTTAAGTAGAATAGAAAAATCAAAAATTGTTTTGAGACCCTATTCAAGCCAGTGCAGTGAGAATGCTTTAACTGCCTTTTAAAATCCTGCATGAATCACTAAATGGGTAAAGTACAGTTTCATATATACATGTAATTTACCTGCAAAGATATGATCATTTCTCATTGAATTGGTTAGATCCAGGGAGGGGAGTTTTTAATCTTCTCTGTGAAAACCTCACTATTTTTACAATACTGCATCTGGTTAAATCTGGAATCATGCTTTAAATAATTTGTAACTCTGATCTCTTAAAATCTTGTTAAATCTTAAGAGTTTCCAAAAATAAAAAGTAAATTTTAATCTTCGAGAGCCTACGCACTCATACTTTTTGCCATGAAAAGTACAGTTGAGTACAAGACTAAAGGTCAAGGGGAACATGAAAAGCGGTGACACAAAGACAAACCTTTTACTTTGATTATTTTGTTAAGATTTCAGTTAATGTGGTTGCAAATTAACCAGAAATGTACAATCTTGAGAGAGAACTCTAGGTAAAATTCCTGGATTACCTGGAATTCTTTCCTGAGGCCACATCTTCACTTGCCGTGACAGAGATCAATCTGCTGCTTTTGGATTTAGCGGGTCTAGTTAAGACCCGCTAAATCAAATGCTGAGGGTGACTCCAGTGCTTTAACTCCTCACAGTCATGAGGAGTAAGGGAAGCCAACAGGAGCATTTGCTTCTGTTGGCCTCCGTCTGAGAAGACAGTGCCAAGCTTGGCTGAAGGTAAGCCGACTCCAGCTACGTATTCTGTGTAGCTGGATTTGAGTACTTTAACCTGACTTTCCAGTTCCAGTGTAAGCCTGGTATACCAGGTTCAGTCCTGTGTGCGAGCGCCCCTTGGTGGCTGAAGGGGTCTCTCAGTATTTAACTCGCCTGTCTGCAGGCGAGTCAAAGTCCAGTCCTTGGCCGAGGTTCAGACCTCTTCTTTTACCCCCTCGCTCGGGTGTGGTTTGCAGGGGGTTGGGGGGGACCCAGGCCTGCCCATTCCTCTGGGTCCCAGCCCAGGCACCCTATATGTAGCAGTTACCTGCCAAGTTTCGAGGTCAGTAATTGTGATCACGTCCCTGGGCCACTTCCCCCGGATGCCATTTTCATCCAGCCCTTCTCTAGGGCCTTGTTGCTGAATTCTCCTTGTCCGAGGTTCCACAGAGTTGCCGCTGGCTAGCCTTTAGCCGCAGGGTCTAGCTCCACTCAGTTCTGAGGGTCCAGCTCCCACTCAGAGCTGTCCACGGTTCTGGTGTTCCCCAGTCAGTCCAGAGGTCTGCCTGGGTTGAGCTCCAGGAAGGAACTGACTGGCCTTAGCTAGCAGCTCCTTATATAGCAGCCTGCCGTACCCTGATTGGCTGCAGTGAAGGCTGCCCCTCTACCCTGCTCGGAGGACCTCTCCACTGCTCCTGCTGCTGGCCAGGGTGCTGAAAGGCCTCCAGCGGGGAAGTCGGGTTATGTCCGCCCCATCACATCTGGCCTTAGAGATGAAATGAATGTAGGCTGAAATATCTTCTTATGCTACCTACATTTTCTTCACAGAACCAGATTAAAAAGCTGGATCTACTGATCTGCTCCTACAGGCTGTTCCCCGCCCGCCTCGGAAGTCCTTGCTCTGTATCAGGGTTGGGCAGCCACAAATAGTGGGTGGGCCACATGAGTGGCCCTCCTTCACCCCAGTGGGCCACAACAGCCCATGGCCCACTGGGCTTCCACCTGTGGCCTGATCTGGAATGCCCCAAACAGCTGATTCACAGCATTCCAGCTCTTGGAGGGAGGGGGAAGACCAGGGAGGGAGCATGAATCAGGCAATTCATGGCTTCTCTGAAAGTGTTGGGAGGGAGGAGGTGGTGTAGGAAGTGCAAGGCTCTGGGGCTCCAGTGTGTGAGAGGTATGTGGGGGAGGGAGGGCAGCCTGGGGTTCCCCAGTTAGCTGCATGTGGCCCTTAGGTCACAGGTTGCCCACCACTGTGCTATATAGTCAGAGGAGGTAAGACTGAGGTCTTGTCCATGTGGAGGGTTTAACCTGCAGCTTTGAGTTAATCTGCTTTGAAAATGTTTGCATACATGAGGCAGTTCCTTGTATTTCTGACTCTGCATCTATTGCAAATTCTGGAGTCCTCTGTCAAGGTGAGCTAACTTTGCTGCAAAGTGAGTGAGTTTGGTCTATTATTTGTGTTCACTCCATGCTGCTGCACGCTGCTTTGGCAGTCTTCTAATGGCTATCCTGCATTGCTCTGCAGGCAGCTGTTATGGACCTGACTGTTTACCTGGACCTCCCCTGCTCTGGGGGCAAGTTGACTGAATGGCCTCCCCATTTGTAAGCTCGTGCATGCCCAGGTTTTGTCCATTTGCCCCTGGATTCCACTTTCATGCAATATCTTCAATGATATTCCAGAAGCCCTACAATAACATGGCCTCCAGCAGCCAGGTGGTGCCTTGCTCACACCCTGGATCGCATTGCTATGAGGGGAGAAATGTCAGCGCAAGAAGCTTTTGTGATCAGCTACCCACGTAAAGGGCTTTTTGTGGATAGTGCTAGGCCAGAGGTGGCCAACCTGCGGCTTGCGAGCCGCATGCAGCTCACGATGAAAAAAATTGTGGCTCCTGACGGAACCGGGACGAACCCGGAACCGCTCAGGTCAGCCGGTCTCATGGCTGGGCCGCTTTGAGCTGCATGCGTGCTCAAGGCCCACGCCGTTCTGCTCACGGCCCCCAACGCACTACGTCATATCCTGCACATGCAGGCCGGGTCGCACTTAGGGTATGTCTAGACTACATGGCTCCGTTGACGGAGCCATGTAGTCTAGACATACCCTTAATGTCCCAGCCTGCACGTGCTAGCCGCTGGCCGCTGAGCGCAGGCGGTGGCTCCGGCTCCGGCCCCGGGACCTTGGCATAAGGTTAGAGGGGGGGAGAGGAATTGGGTTAGAGCGGGGAGATGCCTGGCTCTGGAGGAGGGGAGGGGAGGGGGATCGGGTTGGGGGAGGGTGCGCATGGTGTCCCGGCGTCCCGGCCAGCACATACTCAAAGCCAACCACTCAGTGCACGCGCCCCAGCACCTGGAGGGAGACATGCGTGGCGGTAGTAGTGGCGGCAGCAGCTCTGGCTCTGGACCCGGTCATAAGGTTGGGGGAGGGGACTGTGTTAGAGTGGGGTGCCTGGCTCTGGGGAGGGGTGGGGGCTGACTCTGGGGAGGGGATGGGGATTGGGTTAGAGTGGGGCGGGGACGGGGAGGGAGTAGAAATCCTGGTACTGCATGCCAGTTCCAACTTCTCAGGAAGCACGTGGCTGTCATGGGGAGCAGAGGAAGAGCACACACTTCCTGAGAAGTTGGAGCTGGTATGCAGTCCCGGGACTCCTACACACACACACACCCGGCACAGGCAGGCAGCAGGGGGGAAGGAAGTCCCTAGCAGAGCGAAAGACCTGGTGTTTCAGGAAGCGTTCCAGCTGTTTAAGGGAGGAGAGGGGAGGGGAAGAGCAGCCTGCGTGCTTCTTGAGACCCGGGATCCCCAGGTACCAGCCGAGCTGTCCCTGTCCCCTCCCCCTGGCCAGACCGCCCCCCCACCAGCACCCTGCCACCTGCCCCAGCACCCACCAGCACCCTGCCCCAGCACCCACCAGCACCTTGCCCCAGCACTCTGTCCCCTGCCCCCACCAGCACAGTTGGGGCCACATTAGTGAGGCTTGGGGTTTTTTGGAGGGGTTGTTTTTTGCATCTCACTTGTGTGGCCTCAACTGACTTTTCTTTGGGTCAGTGACCCCTGACTCAGAACAGGTTCCCCGCCCCTCTCATAAATAAAGACAATGCTGAAACATGTTGTGTTTGACATAATATTTTATTTAAAAATGAAGTCCAAGCCCCCATCTGGCGCAGCATCATAACACTCCTGTACCTCCCCACCCCAAATCCTGAGCCTATCATACACTGGAACCCCTGTCCTGAGCCTCTCACATCCCCAAACTCCTGCACCCCACATCCCCAGTCTTCTGCCACAACACTCCTGCACCATCCACACACTGCAAATCTGTGTCCTGAGCCCATCATACTCCCAGCCTCCTGCCCTGAGCCCTCATGCACCCCAGCCCAAACTCCTGCACCTCACAGCCACAAGCCTGCGGCTTGCTCAGCACCCCAACTCTCCACCTGACCCCAACACTGTCCAGCCTGGAGCCCCCTTCCTGGGACGGCGTACCGGCACCTATTTTCCTCCGGCATGACTGCTTTTTTTTTTTTGCTCAACACCTTTCCCCCCCCCGGTACGTGGCTCATCACACTCTGTCCACCACTATTTTGGCTCTTCGTCTCTAACAGGTTGGCCACCCCTGTGCTAGGCAGATGCTTGGCACAGTGCCAGGTAAAGAGCAAGCAACTCAGGAGCATCTACATTAAAATAAGGAACAACAGGGGGAAAAAGTTGGTAAGGGACATGTAACCACCTGTTCATTTGCTTAGGATCTGATACAAGATTTTACCAAGTACATCCCCACCTCTTGTTGCCTGCTTCCCCCCACTCTCCCTGAGAAGGAGTAGCAAGAGTCCTCAGGGGCCGAGTCCCAGGAGGCCAGGGAAGAGATCTAGGAAAGCCAGGATCTGTTTGGGATTTAAGATCCTGTTACCAGTCAGGCAGAAGACAAGCCTGATTCCCAGACAGCAACCTGGTTCAGGACTGAGGTGGCTGATCCTATGGAGGGAATGTTGGTGTGTTTTTATTTACCACGCTGCTATGCTAGCTTCTCCTTTGGGTACCCTATGGTTGTCAGCAGTAGGGTGTGTCTACTTAGGGTGCGTCTACACTGCACTGTTTTTCCGGAATAATGGCCGTTATTCCGGAAAAACAATACTAGCGTCCACACTGCAATTGCGTTATTTTGACATAAAGTCGAAATAACGGAGGGCTTTTTCCGATTACAGTAAACTTCATTCCACAAGGGATAAGCCATTTTCCGAAAAAGCTTTTTCGGAAGAGGGTGTGTGTGTGTAATAGGGAGTTTTGTTGAAAAAAGGGGCTTCCAGGAAATCCCACAGGTGCCCTGCTGGTCACTCCGTCCACACTCATCGCAACTCTATAGTTCCCGTTCCCCGGCAACTCTTAAAGCTGCAGACACAGGGGACAGGGCTTGTGGCAGGAAGCTGGCCCTCAGAGCCTCCAGCCATGGCACAGCTGCCAGTGCCTGACATCTGGGCACCATGTCCCAGCCACAAGCCCCACAAGAGCCCCCTGCTCATCCCAGGGAGCACGCACAGGGGTCCCAGGAGCCAGCCGGGGGCTGCAAAAGGTGTGCACCATCCTGGTCTGGGGCAGAGATCTTGGCGATGAGGAGAAGCTCCAGAAGCGCCACTCCAGATGGTGCAACACCGATATCTATGGCAGGATGGCCAAGAGCCTGGCCACAAAGGGCCATACCAGGACCCTGGATCAGCTCCGCAGTAAAGTTAGAACTGCGGCAGGCCTACGCCAGGGAGAAGGAGCACAGCTCATGCTCCGGAGCAGAACCAACTCCTAGGGGGTGGTGCAGCCCCTTCCCCACCCCCCGGTGGTGGACTTGGGGCTGGAAACACCTGTTGTCGCCCGCTCAAGGGTCACATACCAGAAGGAGGAGGAGGAAATGGCGAGCTCTGTCACCACGCTCACTTTGGAGCCTGTACCCCAGGGTCTGGATGTGTCCCAGGCATCCTCCGAGGCCACAGAGGGATCATCAGGTGAGTGTTCTTCGTTTTTCACATGCACAGGGAGGGGGTGGCAGGCGCTGAGGGGCTGTGGTGTGATCGTCACTCGGCCTGGCCATCGCGCTGCAGTCCGTGCATGTGGATGCACGTGCAGCCCCAGTCTGTGCCACGCAGCCCCAGGAGACAGCACCGGTGCACCCCTGGGCTCCTGCTTACAGGCTCTGGGGAGGCCGCCCACACTTCTGACCCCTGGGGGGGACACCCTCCCACCATGAGCCACTGCTGGAAGGAGGCTGGGGACAAGGACACACACACACAGACTGGAGTGCCGCACATGGACATCACTGCACGCACGAGGCCCCACCCGCTCCCGGGGACAGAGCTGCCAGGTGCAGGTGTGTGTGAGGCCCCGATGGAAGCCCAGGCAGCTCGAGGCCCCTTTCCCGGCCATTGGATCCCAGTGTTGCCAGCCATTCCCCTTACCTGCTTGTCCATGGGTGAGGAGCATGGTCCCCTGGGGACCTCTGGGCCCCTGTAAGGCAGGGCCTGCCGTCCCGGCCACACATGGCCTTGCTCCCGGGACATCACCTTCCTCTGACCCAGAAACTGTTGTTCTTAGCTCACTGATGAGGGGAAGGCCTCAGGGTCAGCGTGTCCAGGGATGACTGACCACTTCTCTTTATTCTCCCCGGCCGGACCAACCGTGACAGTGGGGCAATCGACACCACCCAAGCCAGCTGCCTGACTCCGGGGTAGCCACAGGTGTCAGAGGGTCCATGAGTACCTCATGAGGGAGCACGTCTCCATCCTCCGGGACATGCAGCAAACGCTGGCCCAGAAGTTCCGGGATGACGCGCAGTGGCGGGCCCAGATGTGGACTGAGCTGCTGCAGCAGGGCTGCAATATGTGTGCGACCATCTGGGAACTCATGACCTACCCGGCACCAGTCCCCGCTCCCCCTCCCATGCCTGACCTTGCTCCAGGCCCCCCTCCTTCCTATCCCCCTATCCTCCCAGGACCCACCCCCCACCCTCGGGGTCCCCACACACGAGGCGGAAGAAGCACCCAAGCCACGCTCCAATCTCAGCCCCGGCTCTGAGCCTCTCCTCCGCCCTCCAAGGTTCTGAGCCCCCCTCCAAGGTTCTGAGCCCCCCTCCTCCCCAGTTACTTCTATCCCAAATAAATAAGCAAACAGTTCTGTTTTTCAAAACCAAGCCTTTTTTTTTATTGTGTCTGCAGGGAAGAGGGGTGGAGGGGGGAAGGGAGGGGTTGTTGTAGGAAAGGCAGAGATGGGCAAGGCACAGGCCCCTATTAGGGAGGCCCTGGGGAGAGTTACTGGTGTCCTTGAGAGAAAATCTCCCTCAGGGCCTCCTGGATGCGCACCCCCACCTGAAGGGCCTGGCAGATGGCAGCTGTGCGCTGCTGCTCAAAGGCCCGTCCTTCCCAGCCGACCTCTGCCCCCCACCCCGGAAGGAAGGCCTCCCCCTTCCTCTCCACAATGTTGTGGAGAACACAACATGCAGATATCACCTGGGGGATGTTCTGCTCCCCCACATCCAGGTGCATCAGGAAGCACCTGAACCGCGCCTTCAAGTGCCCGAAGGTGCATTCGGCCTGCATGTGGGCCCTGGAAAGGCGACCATTGAACCAGTCCTTGCTGGGGTCCAGGTGGCCGGTGTAGGGCTTCATCAGCCATGGCATGAGGGGGTAGGCCGCATCCCCCACGATGCACAGTGGCATTTCAACGTCCCCGACGCTGATGCTGCGCTCGGGGAAGGAAGTGCCGGCCTCCAGCTTGTGGTAGAGGCTGGAGTTTCTGAAGACGTGGGCGTCGTGTGCCTTTCCCGACCAGCTGACGAAAATGTCCGTAAACTGGCTGCAGTGGTCGACCAGGGCCTGCAGGACCATCGAAAAGTATCCCTTCTGATTAATGTACTGCACTGCACAGTGGTTGGGGGCCTGGATGGGGATGTGGGTTCCATCAATACCCTCCCGCAGTTGGGGAAGCGCAGGGCGGCAAAGCCGGCCACGATGGGGTCCAGGTCGCCCAGGCAGAAGACCCTGCATAGCAGGATGGTGTTAATGGCCCTCACCACCTGCAGAAGGAGACCAAGAAAGAAACAAAACAAAGAATCAAAGGGGGTGCCTGAGCCCTTGGGACGTCCCCGAGCCCTCCCCCAAACACTCCAGGAGCCACCCCCTATGAAGCCTGCCACCCCCAGCAGGGCTGTGTGAGGGCAGGACTGCAGAACCTCCCTGGGATGGGGCTTCCTCCCACCCCACCCGCTGCACCCCCCCTTTCCCTAGGGTCCCCTTTCCAGTACTCCCCCACCCTCCAGGAACTGCAGCCTGAGAGCACCATACCTGCATGAGTAGGGCCCCGATGGTGGACTTCCCCACGCCAAACTGGTTCCGCCCAAATCGGTAACTGTCTGGGGTGGCAAGCTTCCAGACAGCGATGGCGACCCGCTTCTCCAGGGGGATGGTGGGTCGCATCTGGGTGTCCCGTTGATGGAGGGCAGGGGCGAGCCAGGCACACAGCTCCAGGAATGTCTCCTTCCTCATACGGAAGTTGTGGAGCCACTGCTGGTCGTCACACCGCTCCGTCACCAGCAGGTCCCACCAGTCGGAATTGGTGTGCAGTCTCCAGAAGCATCTCTGCACTGTGGGGTGCAGTTGCAAGGGCCTTGCTCCCACACACAGGGAGAGGGTCTCAATGATGAGCTCGGTGTCAAGCTCGTGCAGGGCCATGAAGGCAGCCTGCACAAACCTCAGCATGGCAGTGCAGGGCCATCGCATGTCCAGAGGCAGCTCTGGCTCCATGGCAAGGAGTATGCTGTGGTGTCCTGAAGCAGGGCAACCAGAGCACACAGTGGACATGCTTTGCTGTCCCTCAGAGAGGTAGGCAAGCAGCAGAAGCAGAGAAACAGCTGTCGGGGGGGGTTCCTTTAAGCACGTGTCTCAGCTAGCCTCAGGCAGCAGCACCCAGAAGCAACTGCTGACCTAATGCCCTGCCTGAACTGGTTCCGGGTGGCCTTAAATGTGAGATAGCGTCCAATCAGTGTGGATGGTCTATTTCGAAATAAGCTTTTCTGGAAGACATCTTCTAGAAAAACTTAGTCTGAAAGAAGCTTGCAGTGTAGACGTACTCTTAGAAGCAGTTCAAAGTCTAAGAGCCTCCCTCCATCCATGGGCCCGTGCTGTCTGCTGCTTTCCTCCTGGGCATCCCTCTAGATCATGGCTACTTCAGCTGGGCCAGTAGTCTCTATGCCACACTAAAGCCTTGTCTCTTTTCAAGCCCAAGCCAAGTCTGATTGTAAGCCAGACACCCCTGTTTTTGTAGTTTGTCCCCTGCCCAATACTAACAAAAAACTGGATGCTGTTTTCTCTGGTACCATGCATGGAGGGCACAGACAGAGTCATCCAATTCTGCAGAGTACTCTGCTCCACCAGTGGAAGGTCCATTTCTGGTTGTTACACAATAGAGTGTTTAATAATAAAAGCCTTTTAAAATCTCATTCGTAAGGAGTCAACAGCACATTTTACACAAAAATAATTTAGGTACAAACACAGGTAGGGAAGGAGCCACTGCAATAGGGAGGGTTATCACATTACACTTTTGTTGCCAATGATACCTGAACTATACAAAAATCTTTCACCACCCAGTTGTTAAGTTCAAGAGGGATGTGCAGCTGCATGATTTCTGGCCTGAGACTCAAAATAAGAGCAATAGGTAGTGTGATGGGTTAGGTTACAGAGATCCCCTTGAGACTGTCACTTGAAGGGCTGATCATACCACTGAGCCTGCCTATCCACCCTGTGGGGCATCCCACCACCCTATCCTGCTGAGCCAGATGCTCTGGTCTCCCCCAGCAAAGGCACAGACAGAGCCATCCCATTCATAGAACGGTTTGGGGCAGCCACCCCAGACCCCATGCTTCGGGAGGCCTTGTTGTGGCTGCTTCAACCATCCTAGGGACAGGACAGTCCCCCATGTTAGCCGTGGGGCTCAGGACAGCCTGGAGGATTAGCAGGGGTCCTGGTGTGAAGTGGCAGCTGTGAGAAGTGGCACAACCCAGCAGCCTGTGCCGCTTCGACACTGTGACGGACACCCCCCCATGGACATGAATTTACATAACTCAAAGGTGCTTTGAGCAAATTATTTCATGTAACCCATCAATCTTCATGTCATGAGCCGTTGGTTCTGTTTATCTTACTTCAATGTGTGTATCATTTGTGTGTGTAAAATTAGACATATGTGTGGTGTTTTAGATGCTGCTTGTAATTATTAGAACTGGGAGCACTGGCTGTTGGGAGTCTGGAAGCACAGGAAACAGGAAGGAGGGGGGAGGAGATTGGCCAGGCCTGAGTGAGAGCTACAGAGGGGAGCAGCAGCAGCTTTGTAAAGAGGTTTCACCTTTGGTAAATAAAGGCCTGTTGAAGTTTGTTACTACCTTGCTTGCATGATACAACAATATGGCGTGGGGAATACCTTGTAGGTTTCAATGTATGAATGAGAGACATGGAGGGTGTTACCTTCAAAGTCTTGATGAGCAATTGTTAAACAATCTCTTTTGTCCTTAAGTCCTAGCACTGGTTGGTAGGGAGTGGCCTCAATTCCTTAAAAAAGAATAGGAAAGCAGGGGCCTGGGTCTTTTGGCTGGGCTGCACCTGAGGGAAGGAGCCGAAGACCCGGGGGGGAAGACAGCCCCGGTTTGGAGGGGCAGCTGGAAGAGAGGTTTTAGGGTGAGTTTGAAGAGTTCGTGCTGAGGTTTCAGTGTAGAATTAGCCAAGTGGTTTTGTTTCTTTTGATTTGTAGCCTACTTTGCTCTGCCTGCTCTCATTTATCACCACTTAAATCCTACGGCTTGTACTTCATAAAATCACTTTTATTTTCTACCAAACCCAGTGTGATTGTTACTCATGGGGAGGGGGCAGCCAGCGTGCACATTCCCCCTTTCATTGTTAAAGGGGGCCTACCTAATTCTTTTGGGGTTTGGGGGGTTTGGGGTGCCCAGGGAGGGGTAGCACCTCTGGTGTGGGGACTTGTGTCTCTTCAGGGGCAGTTCGTGCACCTTTGGTCCCCACCTGGCACTCAGCTCTCACCTGTGGCTCCAAGAAGCTGTAGCATGTGCAGTGGCCACACCCCAATAAACCGCTTCGACAGGTGGGCTAAACCAGGTGAGGGTAGCCGACAGGTCTGAAACCTTCAGTGAGATAAGGACTTGCCTACCCCAGCATGTGAAATCGGTTCCAGCGGACTGTGCGGATGAGATCAACAGTGAGATCCAACGACCAGGAAGGTGGTTCTGCAACACTCTGTGGCGAGCGAAGGACATGACAAGGCACTGAAGATGCCACGGCCATCCACTGGAGCCTAGGAAGTCCCCAGCCGTGACGATTTTTCATACCACTGGAACCAGGCTTCTTAGGCCAAGAGAGTGGAACTGCCCCTGTGCAACAGCTTCTCCACTTTAAACACTTTCCCGCACAGGTTCTTTGCACATTCTCATCTCTTTCAGTTTACAAAAAATTACTTCAAAGTCCTGCGGCAATAGGGGATGGGCGAAGTGACAGGTGGAGGTGACCACTGGGAGTCGTAGTCCCAAACCTGCACATAGGTGGCCTGTGGACTTTGGTCGCTCGACTCTGATCCCAGGACAACAGAGGAGTTCAGCAACATCCCAGGCGACTGAGCAGGCTTTTTTAGGAGTAGCACTGCTCACCCTCAAATGAGGGAGGGGACTAGAAAAGGTGTCCCAAAAATTGCTTGTCCCAACCAAACTGGCCAGCATGCCGCGGCTGGCAGTTTTACCCTCACAGCGGTCGAAAAACAGTGAAAAGAAAGATATTTGGAGCATGGAACGTTCGCACCCTCTTGGACAGGGAGAATACTATGAGGCCTGAGAGAAGAACGGCCCTCATAGCAAGAGAGCTGGCATGCTATAACATTGACATAGCTGCCTTGAGCGAGACCAGACTTGCAGAGGAAGGATCCATCTACAAACTGAAAGGAGGTTACATCTTCTTCTGGAAAGGCAGGCCAGAATCCATGGAGTGGGACTTGCCATTAAGACATCACTTCTGCACCAGCTTCCTGACCTACCCACTTGCATCAGTGAGCGTCTGATCAAGTTCCACTTTCCCCTTAACCCCTTTCGACACGTCACAGTCATCAGCGCTTATGCCCCCACTCTGACCAGCAGTGATGAGGCAAAAGACAGTTTCTACGAGGACCTTGATCATCTTGCAAAAGCAACTCCTCCTAGTGACAAGCTTCTCCTGTTGGGTGACTTCAACGCCAGAGTCGGCAAAGACTGTAGGAACTGGAAAGGGGTGCTGGGGCATCACAGCGTTGGTAACACGAATGCCAATGGCTTCCTCTTGCTGAGCTTGTGTGCAAAAAAATGACCTGACAATTACCAACACTCTCTTCAGGCAGGCCAATAAATACAAGACCACATGGATGCACCCGAGATCAAAACAGTGGCACCTGATTGACTATGTCATCAGTCACAGGCGGGACATGCGTGATGTTAAGATCACTAGGGCCATGCGGGGAGCTGAGTGCTGGACTGATCATAGACTCGTCAGATCTGTCCTTATGCTGCACATCACACCACTGTACCGCAAGAAGCCCAAGGTTGTCAGACCTTCCTTCAACATCGGGAAGCTGCAGCATATTGGTCATCGTGAGCAATTCGCAGCCTGCCTTGACGACGTGCTGACGTCCCATGGACCTTTGACTGGAGATCCAACTCAAAAACGGGACCAGTTCAAAACCCTGGTGACGGAGTCAGCTAAGTCAAATACTAGGACTAAAAAAGAGAGTTCACCAAGACTGGTTTGACAAAAATGACAAGACCATCATGAAGATCTTAGAGGAAAAACAGAACGCATTTTTGGCAAAATGACCAGTCCTCAATCTCCAAACATGACAGTTTCAAGCATCTTCAGAGTCAGGCGCAGACTGCACTTCGCAAAATGCAAGATGAGTGGTGGGAGAGAAAAAGCTGATGAAGTCCAACATTATGCCGATACCAAGAACTCCAAGATGTTCTTTAGTGCTATCAAAGCTGTATATGGACCTTCAAAGCCAAGTACCGCACCTCTCCTGTCTGCAGATGGCATGACCCTCCTGAGGGAGAAGAGCAGCATCAGTGATAGATGGAGAGAGCACTTCAGTAACCTCCTCAATAGGCCCTCCACTGTCGACCCTGCGGCCCTAGATCAGATCCCTCAGAAACCCACGATAGACAGTCTTGACCTGCCCCCTACAATGGATGAGGTCAAAAAAGCTATCAGCCAGACTAGTTCTGGCAAAGCCCCTGGGATGGACAGTATTCCTGCTGAAATTTTCAAAGCAGCAGGACCAGTGTCACTCAAAGCCTTTCACAGCATTTGGACCAGCATCTGGGAAGAAGAAGACATGCCCAAGGACTTTAGGGATGCCACAATCGTCTCACTCTTTAAGAACAAGGGCAATAAAGCTGACTATGGAAATTACCGGGGCATCTCCCTTCTCTCTACTGCTGGGAAGATCTTGGCTCGAGTCATCCTTAACTGTCTGATTACCAGCATCTCAGAGGAGAACCTACCAGAGGCACAGTGTGGTTTCCGTCCAGGCCGCAGCACCATTGACATGATCTTTGCTGTTTGTCAGGTCCAGGAAAAGTGCATAGAGCAAAACTTGGGTCTATATGCCGTCTTTGTAGACCTGACCAAGGCGTTTGACACCGTCAACAGAGAAGCCCTGTGGATTATCCTGTTAAAATTCGGCTGCTCGAGATTTGTCAACCTCACGCACCTGTTCCATGATGACATGACTGGCTTCGTTTTCGAAAGGTGAGTTTTCAGATCCATTTGGGATATCCAATGGCGTGAAGCAAGGGTGCGTGCTGGCTCCAGTGCTATTCAACCTCTTTTTTATGTGCGTCCTTAGCCAGGGACCTGGACCATGGAGTCTATATAAAGTAAAGGCTTGATGGGTCAGTTTTCAACCTTCGTTGTTTGAATGCTAGAACCAAGACGCTTGAGAGGCTCATTCTTGAAACCCTTTTTGCTGACGACTGTGCACTTATGGCACATGAGGAATCTGATCTCCAGCTTATCGTCAACAGGTTTGCTGAAGCCACTCGCCTCTTTGGTTTGACCATCAGCCTAGGAAAGACCGAGGTACTGTTTCAGCCTGCTCCAGGATCTGTTGCTCTCCCCCCTTCAATCTCTATTGAAGGAACAGAGTTAAAAACAGTGGACGAGTTTAAGTACCTCGGCAGTGTGATAGCCAATGATGGCTCCCTTGACAAAGAAATCAATGCCAGGATCTGCAAAGCCAATCAGGCATTAGGACGTCTGAGAGCACGAGTGTTGAATCAGCACAATATTCAACAGTCCACTAAACTGAAAGTGTACAGGGCTGTAGTCTTGACCAGCCTTCTGTATGGATGTGAAGCCTGGACCTTGTACAGAAAACATGTGAAACTACTGGAGCGCTTCCACACACGCAGCCTGTGGTCATTACTGCGCATTCGATGGCAGGACAGAGTCACGAACTTGGAAGTCCTTGACAGAGCAGGAACCACAAGCATTGAAGCCATGATTCTGAAAGCCCAGCTTCATTGGACAGGGCACGTCATTCGAATGGAGGAGTCAAGAATTCCTAAGAAACTCCTCTATGGTGAACTCTCCCAGGGCAAAAGGAATCAAGGTAGGCCTCGCAAGAGGTATAAAGAGTGCGTAAAGGCCAACATTGCTCATGCTGGATTAAAGCCAAAGCAGCTAGAGCAGCATGCAGAAGACCGAACAGGCTGGCGTGCTCTTGTACGACACACGCATGACAACTTCGAAGAGCAGCGATGCATATGCCTGATTGATGCTCGTGAAAGGAAAAAAGCAACAGTAGCAGCCACACTGACAGAGCCAGGACAATTCCTTTGCCCCTACTGTGAATGCCCATGCTGTTCAAGGCTTGGACTCCTTAGCCACATGCGAGTCCACAACCGATGAGCCTGTGCAAGTTCAAGATGTCATCGTCGGACATGACGGACTACCAATACCTAATTCTCTGGGGTTTGATCCCATCTGGGGAGTGTTATCCCAGGAAGCTGGGCCCTAAACTGCACTCTCCTTGGACCTGAAGAGGTTCAGTGTCTGCACTGCTTCTCAGTAGGGGCAGGGACCTCCGCTCAGGGCCTTGGCTGGGGGAGACCAGCGGAGCTGGCCCAGCAGGACCGGGCAGTGAGAAGCCCCAGAGAGCGGGAAGGCGAGTGGCAGTGGCCATGTCGGCACCCCGGGAGGCACCCCCGAGGGGTCGTCTGTGACCGCACCCCATCGCAGCCACCATCTCTTAGCCAGATTGCTTTGTTTCACCACAGTGGCCCCCTGGCAATACCCCAGGTCACGTCTCTCAGGGAAAGGGACTTCATGGAAGGGCTGCAATGGGAGTGGGGGATGGAGAAGGGGTGGAGTGGCAGGAGCGTGAAGAGGTTGGGGCCTGGGGTGTGGGGGGGTTGCCCTGCCCCCCCCCCAGGGACAGCCTTGGGCACAGAGTTGGGGTACAGCCACAGCCCACTGCAGAGAAAAATAAGGCTCAGTCACAGGGACTTGGCACAGCACCCAGGTGCACAGTCCGATGGTCTTAAAACCCCAGATAAATCCATCTTACTCTGCATAAAAGTTTTACACAGCAATCTCATAACGTTCACCCTCTCTATTAATGAGAGAGATGCACGGCTGCTGTGTCCCGCCCCCCCCCGTTCCCGTAACAATTATTTACACTGAATTTAATAAACAAAAGTGATTTTATTAAGTATAAAAAGTAGGATTTAAGTGGTAGCAAGTGATAACAGAAAGATCAAAGTAAGTTACTAAGCTAAAATAAAACAAAACACACCAGCTAAGCCTAATACACTAACAGAAGTTGTTACAAATCATAATTTCTGACCCTAGTTCTTATTTCAGGTAAAGACCCTTTCCAGTCAGAGCAGATTTTTTTTCTGACCTGGGTCCAGCAGCTTCTTTCCACTCCTGTCCTTAGAGTTATTTTATTTCTAGGTGTTTTCATGTATTCTCTCAGGCGGGGACCAGTCTATGAAGCCTGCTGAAGACAATCATTGTTTGCTTCCCATTCCTTATACAGGTTGAACCTCTCTAGTCCAGCACTCTCTGGTCTGGCAACATCCATGGTCTGGCATGATTTTAGTTAGCTGGATGTCCACTTTCCTTGGGTATGGCCAAGATTCCTGCGGTTCCATAAAGTTTGTTTACAGCCACCAGTCCTAGCTCTCAGTGGCTACGTCTAGACTGCATCCCTCTGTCGACAGAAGGATGCAAATCAAGCACGTCGAAATTGCTAATAAAGCAGGGATTTAAATATCCCGAGCTTCATTAGCATAAACATGGCTGCCACTTTTTTCTGAAACGGAGCTTTTTCGAAAAAAACGGCAGTCTAGATGCAGATCTGTCAAAAATAAACCCTTTTTCAACAGATCCTGTAAACCTCATTTTTTGAGGAATACAGGATCTGTCGAAAAAGGGTTTATTTTCAACAGATCCACGTCTAGACTGCCATTTTTTTTTCCGAAAAAGCTCCGTTTTCGGAAAAAGCAGTAATATGTTTATGCTAATGAAGCGCGGGATATTTAAATCCCTGCTTTATTAGCAATTTCGACGTGCCTAATCTACATCTCTCTGTCGACAGAGAGGTGTAGTCTAGACACAGCCAGTGTTCTGTGCTGTCATTTAGCTCTGAGGGTGTGTCTAGACTACAGGGTTTTGTCGACAAAAGTGGACTTCTGTCGACAAAACTATACCTGCATCTACACTGCCACTGAGTTCTGTCGACATAACGTCGACAGAACTCAGCAGTTTTGTCGATGGCTGTAAACCTCATTCTATGAGGAATAACGCCTTTTGTCGACAGAGTTCTGTTGACAGAAGGCGTTATTACATCTACACTGTCCTTTGCGCTACACTCTCATGCGTCGACAGAGCGGCTTGCTTTGTCAACAGAACTGGATGTAGTCTATACGCTCTTTGTCGACAGAAGCTTTGTCGACAGTATCTGTCGACAAAACTTCTGTCGACAAAAGCCTGTAGTCTAGACGTACCCTAATTTACCCCGAATGTCTTCTAAGAGCCCAGTAAGCAGTGGAAGTGTTGGTAACGCTACTAAACGATATTGACCTCCCATGGTTTGGCAAATTCTCTGGTTTGGCACCAGTCGGGTCTCGAGGGTGCTGGACTAGAGAGGTTCAAACTGTATATAGAATTTCCCTAAGAGAGGAAGTCTTTGTTCAATTTCTCACCCACTGTGGAAAAGTACAAAATTCAAGATGGGTTCCAGCACCAGGTGGCATGGTCATGTGTCTTTGTAGGACCAACCATAGCCCACGCTTACTGGAAAAACAAGATTATTCATATATAATTGTCTGGAGTACTGGGCCATTAAGTTCCTTGAGTACTGCTAATGACCTTCACTAGCATATAGATTAACAAACAGCACATCTCTTGCGCAAAAGCACATGCCAGTGTAGACGCTCTCTTGCGCAAATACTTTAACGCAAAAACTCTTGCGTTAAAAGTATTTGCGCAAAATCTTGCCAATGTAGACGTAGCCCTAAAGTATAAGACCTGCTGGGGGTCCCACCCCTCTGGGAGTTCCACCAGAGACCTTTTCCCTCGGAAGGTGCCCTGGATCCCCCAGCTGGAGCCACGTCCACTGCGGCCTGGTGCGAGGTGACCGGAATGGAACTCCCTGCAGACCTGAAGGGGTGTAAGCATTTCCAAGTGCCTGTTGCTCATTTATATGTATTGCTTTGCCTATGCTAATTATTTGGATTAGTTTGCAGTAGTTGTGTATTTGCCAGTATTAAGCCTGTAATGGTAGTGATGTAGTGAGATTTGTATTTTGTAGTAGCTGTGTAATCGTTTGGCAGTATTAAGTTCGTCTTTGTAGTGAGATTAATAAAAGCAACTATCTATCCCTAATTGACTCTGTCTTGAAGCGCGAATCCACAACCCTGTTAGGCACAATGCCCCTGTGACTTGACACACCCAGTAAAGCAGAGCCCACTCCCTGTTCCCCAGTGCAGGGTTGATATACCCCGTCCGTCTCACACACACACACACACACACACACACACACAGCCTGTACACATTCAATAGATTACAAGCTTTTCAATGACAGGTTACATGCCCCATTTTGCATAGAGCATATTTGAGTTATGCATATTCAAAAACATATTTCCATAAAAATATGGGGGTGCAGTGTTACAGGCACCCTGGGCAGTATTGCCTGACTTTGCATTTTGTGTTGTCTGCCTTGCTGGCTGCTCAAATTGCTGAGCAAGTCTCTGCACCGCACCCTTCTACCCATCAGTAAGACTTTCTCCCTTACTCTCACAAATATTGGGCAAAATACAACATGCTGCTATAATCTGTGACTTTTTCCCCCCCTGCTACTTCCAAGCTAGCCTATAAACAGCACCATCTCACTTTTCAAATGGGCAAAGGCACACTCTGCAAATACTGAGGTGATAGTTACAGTTCCTTTCTTCTATCCAAACTGCTTGTGAACGACTTCATTAGCCAGCAAAGCAGAAGTTCAGCCAGGTCTCCCAGGATAATTGGAGTGATGTCCATGCCATTAATGGCCATAGTATTCCTGGAGGCAAACAGTCCTTTCTTCATTAATTTAAATACAGTTGTGTGCCCAAAGGTCCTAGCATCCATTACTGTTCCAAGCCACCCAGCCAGTGGTGGATTTAGAGTTAGTGGGGCCCTGTGCTCAGCTTCATTTTTGCCCCTCCCCACCCCCCCCAGGGACCCAGCCAAAAAAAAGAAAAATCTTCTTGTAGTGATTGCTCATGTCCATTCCATGTAGGTGTGCCCATTGGTCCAGCAGGGAAGCCCCCTGCAGTGGTGCCACTATATTGGCTAATATATACCCCTGCTGGCCCTCCACCAGCTGAGTTCCTTCTTACTGCTCTTGATGGTCTGCAAGCACTTAGCAGTTCTTATTGTTTTAGTAGTTAGTTAAAAGTTTACAGTTCATGGTTCTTATCTAGGTTTTAGTAGTTGTTAAGTGTTGTACTTAGTGTTAAGCACCCAGGCGTGGGCTCCTTTGCATCCCTGGTGCTTCCAGTGGGCATGCCCGGCCCCAAGGCTTCAAGCCCCGCGAGAAGTGCCAGAAGCCTATGCCCTGCGGGGACCCTCACGCAGCCTGCCTTAAGTGCCTGGGAGAGGCCCACTTGTCCGAGGCCAGTAAGATCTGCAAGGCCTTCATGCCGCGCACCAAGCGGGAAAGGGAGTCTCACTTGAAGATTATCCTGATGGAGGCAGCGCCCGGCATCGCATCCGATCCAGCACCGGCAATTCAGAACGCACCAACTTGGATGCGGGAGGCACCCAGCCACTCGCGCGCCTTCCCGGCGCCACGTAGGCCTCTGCGCTGGTGGCAGTCCCCAGTGCCCAAGAAGAAGAGGAGACCTAACAGGGGCAGGTCTCCCTCAAGTCATCTGCCCTCCATGTGCCCTCAAGTGGGTCATGTGGCACTGACTAGCACAGCACCCGGACCATCGCAGTCAGGTCAGCACTGCTCTAGTCCATGCTGATACACAAGCCTGATGGGGGTCTTCCCAGAGCCCTCCACTCGGGATACCTTTGAGGCAGCAAGAGATTTGATTGAGCTGACCTTGTCCCTGACCTCGGCACCAGACCTGGACAAGGAGCAAGGGTCCAGACGGCACCGCCCTGCTGTCTCAGCACCTAGCGCCCCAGCCCTGGAAGTGAGAGGGCTCCACCGCCCTGCCCTGGTGCCAGCAGCTTCGACCCCAGTCCTGGGTGCAGCACCACCTCCAGCCTCGGCACCAGCCGTAGCCCCCACCCCCTCCTGCTCACCGTCACTAACACAGACACCAGCACCGGAGTTGCCACCGGATCCTTGGGCGGCACTGACCACGGCACCGGGTCCTGTGACCGCAAGCCCTTCTCCATCAGGTGCACCAGCACCGCCACTGGCCATGCTCCCACCTCCTCCTCAGCACCAGGGGGAAAATGGAGTCAGTGGCCCGGTACACTCTAGGGATGTTAAATATCGGTTAATTGAGTAGTCGATTAACCTCATGAATTCCTATCGGTTAGTCAACTATTCTATAGTCCCCGGGGGTGGGGATGGTAGCCAGTGAACTCCAGCCCCACTCGTGAGGAGCCCCCTGCTACTCTGCGCTGCTGCCTCTGATACAGAGGCAGCAGTGCGGGGTGCCAGCAGCTCCTGTCCAGGGACGGGGGTGGGGTGCAGAGCTCCTGGACCTGGCACGAGCCGGAACTGAGCCAGGCTGCCTGCCCGCCTGGGTCCCAATACACTTTAAATGCAGAGTTGCAGCGGGGGTAGGTCCCGGACCCAGTGCGAGCTAGGACTGAGCCGGGCTGCTGGCCAGCCTGCTAAAAAATGTATTTGCAAGGGCAGGGGCAGGGGCGGGGGCGGGGGCGGGGGGGAATGCATGTAGTCTATAACATTAACCTATAAGCTTTTGCTTATTGGTTAATCGACTACACTATTACATCCCTAGTACACTCCAACTGGGAGGTCGCCGGCCGCTATTGCCACTGCACCGTCCTGGTCGACCTCGGAGTATTCGACAGACTCCAAGGCAGAATCGGTCTGGTCATCCCGGGGCTCCAGGTCTCGATCCAGGCACCGGTCCTACTCCTGCCATCGCAGGCACCGCAGCACCTCGCGATGCACCAGCCATCAGCTACAGTGGCCTCAGCCTACCCTGGTGCCGGCAGCAGCCCTGGCCACCACAAGTGCAGGCCCTGACTCAGTGGCTTTTGTGGACCCCTGGGCCTACCACCAGAGCCAGGGTGCGGGCCCTTCTAGACTGGAGTCGGTCTTCTCAGGGCCGAGGGCTCCTCCTTCAGCAACCCCACTGACCCACTCCCTGACGTCGGGCCAGTCCCTGCCCCAGGGCCAGGCTTCCCCGGAGCGAGGGCCCCCCACTGCCCAGCCCTTTACTGTAGCCTCTTCTGTGGCCTCACAGACCCCCCTCGCAAGCTTGCGATCTGGAGGCGGTGGGCATGAAAGAGTCCTCATCGTCCTCACTGGATGAGGCACTTGGTGGCTCTCTCCCATCCATGGACTCAATGTCCCATCAGATACTCCTTGGCCGCCTGGCTCAGAGTCTGGGAGTCTAGACAGAGAGGTTGTCGGAGGATTCGGACCCTACGGTTGACATCCTGCAAGCTGACACCCCTACCTGAGTGGCCTTACCAATCAATAAAACCGTGACGAAAATTACGAAGACCCTCTGGCAGTCCCTGGCCCCTATCCCACTGACAGATAATAAAGTCGAGTGGAGGTATTTTGTGCTGCAGGATGAGAACGAACACCTCTTTTCCCACCTGCCTCCAGGGTCCCTGGTTGTTGAGGCAGGGCCAGCCGGGCACCACCCCTAAGAGCAGGGACACCAAGAAAATGGACCTCTTGGGCAGAAAGGCGTACACGCCTGGGGGTCTTCAACGTCGCATAGCGAACCAGCAGGTCCTGCTCAGTCGCTATACGTATAACACTTGGGCGAACATGGGCAAGTTCACCGAGCTGGTCCCTAGGCACTCTCGGCCTGAGTTTGGAGCCCTGGTGGAAGAAGGCAGGGTGGTCTCCTGGGCTGCCCTCCAGGCCGCTTTAGACGCAGCCGATGCAGCTGCCCACACTGGTTTTGCATCGCAACTCTTGGCTGCAGGTGTCTGGAGTGCCCCCGAGCTCCAGACGGCTATTCAGGGCCTCTCGTTTGAGAGTCCATCCCTCTTTTCTGTGCAGACCGACCAACGTCTGCATGGCCTCAAGGATACCCGGGCCACCTTAAACTCCCTGGGGATCCATACACTGGTTACCCAACGGCGCCTCCCTGTCATGCAGGAATGCCTCTAGGCCCTCTCAACAGGGCATCCGCCCTGATTTCTTGCCAGTCTTTTCCCCAGGACAGGCTTCCCAGAACCTCACTTGGAAAGAGGGCCCCCCACTGCCCAGCCTCTACTGTGGCCTCTTCTGCGGCCTCACAGGCCCCCTCACAAGCTTGCGATCTGGAAGGAGAGGGTATGAAAGGGTCCTCGCTGCCCTCACCGGATGAGGCACTTGGTGGCTCTTTCCTTCCATGCCATCCATGGACTTGAGGTTCCATCAGGAACTCCTTTGCCACCTGGCTCAGAGTCTGGGATTCCAGGCAGAGAGGGTGTTGGAGGATTCGGACCCTATGGTTGACATCCTGCAGGCTGACACCCTACCTGGAGTGGCCTTACCAATCAATAAGACAGTAACCGAAATCATGAAGACACTCTGGCAGACCCTGGCCTCTATCCCGCCAACAGATAATAAAGTCGAGCGGAGGTACTTTGTGCCACAAGAGGGGAACGAACACCTCTTTTCCCACCCACCTCCAGGGTCCCTGGCTGTTCAGGCAGTGAACCAGAGGGAGAGGCAGGGCCAGCTGAGTGCCACCCCTAAGAGCAGGAACACCAAAAAAATGGGTCCATCCCTCTTTTCCGAGCAGACCGACCAACACCTGCACGGTCTCAAGGATACCCAGGACACCTTAAACTCCCTGGGGATCCATACACCGGTTACCCAATGGCGTTCCCTGTCATGCAGGAATGCCTCTAGGCCCTCTCGACAGGGCACCCACCCTGATTTCTCCCGCTGTAGAGGGAGAAATGATAATGGGAGGAATGGCAGATGCCGGTCCCAACCGGCCCTGGACCAGGGCCATGGCCCATCCAACAAGCCCTCAGGGCCTCACCAAGGGTTTTCAGGATACGCCCAAGGACAATTTACCAGCCCCACCTTTCCTGTTCAGGGACCGCCTATTCCCTTTCTGCTGGGCCTGGGAATCTATTACCTTGGACCGTTGTGTCCTGGAAATGGTAGGAAGGGGGTACGCAATCCCCTTCCTTTCGACCCCTCCCTCCCACCCCCTGCCCCATCCTCTTCAGGGACCCTCTCATGAGCATCTCCTCCCAGGTATTGAGGAGATGGGAGACGCTTCTCTCCAAGAACGGACTTCTTGAAATGTGTAAGTAGGGAAAAGTTTAGATAGTCCGTTAGGGTATGTCTACACTTGCCCCTAGTTCGGACTAGGAGGCAAATGAAGATACCAAAGTTGCTAATGAAGCACGGGATTTAAATATCCTGCGCTTGATTAGCATATTCGCGGCCGATCGCCATTTTAAAATGCCGGTCGCCTGATTTAACTTGCCGCGTGTAGACGCGGTAGTCTGATCCAAAACCCTTCCCTCGAATTAACTGTTACTCCTCGTGCAGTGTGGATGCTCTCTTTTGGAAGAAGTTTTTTCAGAAGATCTCTTCCGGAAAAGCTTCTTCCGAAAGAAGCCTGCAGTCTAGACATAGCCTAATTGTTTTTCACTTTTGTAACTATGATTACAGCCCCAGGGACTTTCCCTGAGTATTTATCAAATTGTGGCTATTTACCATCTAGCCAATTTACTATGCTTGGGACAGTAGTTTTGTTTTGATAATAAAATAGTTTTCTTTTTATTCTAATTAAAGAATAAATTGGTTGATTGTTGTGTCCTAAGGGTATGTCTAGACTACATGGCTCCGTCGACGGCGCCATGTAGATTAGTTTACTAGACATAGGAAAATGAAGCGGCGATTTAAATAATCGCCGCTTCATTTCCATCAAAATGGCTGCCGTGCTGTGCCGATCAGCTGTTTGGCGGCACAGTGCGGTAGTCTGATGCTCATGTCGATTGGAAGTCTGTCGATCGCCCGCAAAACCTCATTCCACGAGGCATAACGGGCGGTCGACAAGGGCTACCCTTGTCAACCGTGGAGTGTCCAGATCACAGCCGCCAAACAGCTGATCGCACAGCGCGCAGTTATTTTTTGATGGAAATGAAGCAGCGATTATTTAAATCGCCGCCTCATTTCCCTATGTCTAGAAACCTAATCTACTTGGCTCTGTCAACCTAGCCATGTAGTCTAGACATACCCTAAGTGCCTAGTTACAAGGGCAGAGTCCATTGTTGTCTGTGGATTCCCTCTGTTTTTCCCAACTCCAAGCAAAATGGAGGTTGGGGCAGGGAGAGAGCTTAGGAGGGATTTCCCAAGTGATCTCTTCCCTGGAAAAGGGTTTATTTCTATATTTCTTTGGAATCACTTGGGTGGTGGCAGTGAGGAACCAGTCTTTTTTTTTTTTTTTTTTTTTGAATCTCAGAAGGACTGAGATTGAATAAGTTTGTCTCTGGCAATCACAGAGACATGTTTTACAGAGTTTATTCAGTTAGCCAGCCCCCCCATCTCTGCACTCATAGGCTACGTCTACATTGGCAGGTTTTGCAAATACTTTTAACGCAAGAGTTTTTGCGTTAAAGTATTTATGAAGAGAGCGCTACACTGGCATGTGCTTTGCGCAAGAGATGTGCTTTTGGCGCAAGAGCATCCATGCCAGTGTAGACGCTTGCACAAGAAAGCCCGATGGCCATTTTACCCGTCGGGCTTTCTTGCGCAAGAAATTCATGTTGCCTGTCTACACTGGCCTCTTGCGCAAGAACAGTTGCACAAGAGGGCTTATTCCTGAGCGGGAGCATCATAGTTCTTGCGCAAGAAGCACTGATTTCATACATTAGAACGTCCAGTGTCCTTGCGAAGAACTCATGCCAGTGTAGACAGGCAGCATGTTTTTGTGCAAAAGCAGGCGCTTTTGCGCAAAATCATGCCAATGTAGACACAGCCATAGTGTCAGGTTGGGGGATTGAGCCATGACATGCACATATCCATGAATGAACATAATTTGTTGGGTAAAATCACCATGGTTTCTGTAAAGGGAAATCATGCCTTACTAATCTGCTAGAGTTCTTTGAGGGGGTCAACAATCATGTGGACAAGGGGGATCCAGTGGATATAGTGTGCTTAGATTTCCAGAAAGCCTTTGACAAGGTCCCTCACCAAAGGCTTTTAAGTAAAGTAAGTTATTTACTTGTTCCCATAACTTAAGAACTAGGAGTCACCAAATGAAATTAATAGGCAGCAGGTTTAAAACAAACAAAGGGAAGTTTTTCTTCACTCAATGCACAGTCAACCTGTGGAACTCCTTGCCAGAGGATGCAGTGAAGACGAGGACTTTAACAGGGTTCAAAAAAGAACTACAGTGGAGTCCGGATTAACCGACACCGGTAATCCGACACTCCGCTTTATCTGACTTTGTCCCGGAGCTGCAGGGTCGGATACAGCGTGGGCCGGAGAACGGCCCCGCTTGCTGCCCCGTCGCTCTCTAGGAGCAGCTGCTGCCGCTCCTGCCGGGGACAAAGCAGCCCCGGCAGGAGCGGCAGAGAGCAATGGAACAGCTGATGCCGCCCCGCGGGAACGTCCCCAGCAGGAGCGGCATCAGCTCCCTGCTCTCTAGGAGAAGCTGCTGCTGCTCCTGCCTGGAAGTGTCCCGGCAGCAGCGGCAGCAGCAGCAGCTTCTCCTAGAGAGCAACGGAACAGCTGATGCTGCTCTGCCGGGGACGCTCCATCCCCGGCAGGAGCGGCGTCAGCTGTTCTATTGCTCTCTACAGTAGAGTCCGTATCATCCGACATATTCGTAATCCAACCATGTGTCGGTCCTGCTTAGGTCGGATGATAGGGACTCTACTGTAGATAAATTCATGGAGGTTAGGTCCATCAATGGCTATTCGCCAGGATGGGTAGGAATGGTGTCCCTAGCCTGTTTGTCAGAGGCTGTAAATGGATGACAGGAGATGGATCACTTGATGATTTGCCTGTTCTGTTCAGTCCCTCTGGGGCATCTGGCATTGGCCACTGTCGGCAGACTGGATACTGGGCTAGATGGGCCTTTGGTCTGACCCAGTATGGCTGTTCTTATGTTCTTATAACCTAGAAAATAGTGACAAGAGAGAGGTCTGATTCCAATACAGGTACAAATAAAAAATGAGAGCAGTTAAAGTAGCCCATGTTATAAAACAGTCAAAAAAAATATGCAACCCTAATTCGGTGTTGAAAGAGAAAATATTAAAGCTCGAGAGCTCTAGTATGGGGTATCCACCTTGAATGGTTCTGCAGGGCACTGTGGGCAACAACTTTGCTGTTATTCACTCAGGAAAACTATATTTAAGGTACAGCATCTGATTTAAGGATGTTAAGGACTAGTCGACTATCCGATAAGCAAATGCTTATCGGATAGTCGAGTTGACTAGTCGCTTCCCCCCGGCCCCTTGCTGCCTCTATCAGATAGAGGCAGCAAAGGGAGGGGGGAAGAGGAGGTACTTCAAAGCAGCAGTGCTGCACAGAGCCCAGGGTACTGCCTCCATGCAGCACTGCTGCTTTGAAATGCCATGGCGGTGTTTCAAAGGGGCAGCACCACACAGCTGATCCTGGGCTCCGTGCGGCGCTGCCCCTTTGAAACACCGCTGCAGTGTTTCAAAGTGGCAGCGCTGTGTGGAGCCCGGGGTCAGCTGGGGACTCCCTAGCCCCGCTGGGGCTCTTATACATTTCAAAGGAGGAATGCAGAAGTGCCTATCAACTAGTTGAGTAGTCGATGGAAATTCCATCAACTACTCGACTAGTAAATTAATCGATATTTAACATTCATAATCTGATTTTAGTGAGATTCTGCTTTTTTTTCAGATGACCTGACAAACACATAGCAAGTGACCTAGACTAGTCTTAACTGGGTCTCTCCTTGCAGAACTTGAGCAAATGGCCTTAAAAGCACAAACTCAGGGACCCTTAATAAATCAGTGGTCATTACTTGGAGTTATGGATTTTTAGATGCAGTCTCAAAAATAGGATCTTTCAAAACTAGAAAGATGCAAAAATACTGCCACTCTAATAGATCTGATCTGTCCACTCTATGGAGGAAGTGCCAGACTCCCTTTTGCTACTGATTTTATGTGGCAGGTTCTCAGACACTATGGTGAGGGGCAACAGTATAAAATCTTAAGGACTTGTCTACATAGTGGGAAGGGGTTAACCCACAGCTTTCTGCTGTACATCAGCCCCAGTAATAGCATGTATACTGGATGATGTAACCCACATGTACCATGGTGCACACACAGCAGCCGTTTGCGGCAAACTGAGTGCATGCCATTCTCTGAGAACACCCCATGCTCTTTTGCTTTGCTGCTGGGATTTTTCTTAATGTGCACTGCAGAGGATCAGTTCCTGGAGCAGCATCACAGCCTGCAAAGAAGCTTGTTTCTGGGGCCAGGAAACCAGCCCAGTTCCATGGGAATGGATTGTTCTGCACACTGAGATGATCAGCAATGGCAAATCAACCTCAGCACATGGAAAGCAACCTTTTTGAAAATATGTGCAGAACCAGAACTGCAGAGGGATGCAGTGGGTACCCTGTCCCCATGAGGTGTTGCATACCAGCATGTGATGCCCTATCCCCACGGACAAGCAGGCTGCAATTGTCATCTGGAAGCTGGCAATGCCTAAATGCTACAGGGCCAAAGAGAACCAATTCAGCGTGGGGACATCGACCTCTAGGGCCATTGGCATGCAGGGATGCGATGCCATGGGAAAAGGTACTGTTGCACCACCTTACAAACCCTGGTAACATTCAGGTTATTGATGATTAGGGGTCACAGACAGTACAGGGGCAACTGAGGGGACCTGTGTGCCTATTATTTGCCTCCCTCCTGTAATCAGGGCGCAGAATGATGTATTTCTCCATGGTGCTCCAAGGGTGTGTGCACCACTGTGGCAGGTTTAGAAAAATACATGCTGGGTGCACGGGTAGATTTACAATGAAACATAGCGTGCCCTGGCCTGGGACCCCCAGGGCCAGGTAGTCCAGCACGAGGTGCAGCGCACGCGCGTGCACACACGCACACACACACACTCCTGCCACGTAGGGGGCAGCCGCTCTGGGGGGAGGGCAGTCCCTCTGCAGAGAGGGCTGTGGGGGGGCCAGGAGAGCAGGGAGGCTCACCTGCAGGCTGCAGCCTCAGGAGAGCCGGCAGGAGGTGGTGAGCAGTGCGAACACGGGCTGGAAGGCTTCAGAGGAGCATGGGGCAGCTGCACAGCTGGCTGGAGAAAAGCGGCGATTTGAAGCGGGAAAGCACAGCTTCTTTCCAGCCACTGGCTGTGTGGCTTCCCAGTGCCCTCTGAAGCCTTCCAGCCTGTGTTCGCTGCTGGCCGCCACCTGGTGAGTGGCAGCTGCCCATGGGGTGGGGTGGGATATGGTGAGCCCGCAAGCTGCACAGCCAACAGGAAAAAGCAGCACTTTGAAGCAGGAAAGCGCCGCTTCTCTCCGGCAGCTGGCCGTGTGGCTGTGCTGCCCCCCGCCGAGTCCCCCAGCCCCTGTAATGTTGCGCTGCTGCTGGCTGCCATCTGATGAGTGGCTGCTGCCCGCAGGTGAAGGGGAGAGCATCCGGGGGATGGAGAGCCCGGGGGGGCGGGGCGCTTAGGTGTCCGATGGAACTGTGCCCCCCCTCACCTTCAGGTAGAGCACATGTGGGTCTCTGCCCACTACTCCGGGCCAGCCAGTGCAGGGCCACTGGGGCGCCTGAAGCTGTCCTCCGCGGCCATGGAGATCTTCCTATCTCCTCTGTCAGTCTTCTCCAGCCCCATCATGGCAGTTCTGCTCCTGCGCTGGGCCCCCCAGCTCTGCCCCTTCCATCCAAGGCCCCACCCTTCTGGGGGCCCAGACCTGCCCCCCCCCCCCCCCCCCATACACACACCTTGCCCAGGGGCCAGGTTATTCTGTCAGCAGCCCTGCCTGAAGCCTTAGTTCCTGTGCCTGTGGCCACACCCAGGTCTGGACCTGCGCCTAGGAGAGACAGGGGCTGGCTTTCACACCCCACTACTACAAACGTGTTGTACTTAAAAGAAGTACTCGGGATCTTTTTCAGGGGGATAAGGCAACACGCCACATTTATTGAACACACATAGAATAATCAGTACTTATCATATGCATATGACACATTACACTCATGCACTCACACACACACACACAAGCACACTCCATCTTGTTGTTACCAAAAGTTGCTCCCCCTAACTGCACTGGCCAGGTGAGTTAGATGTGGGAGGGGTGGAGCCAGGCTTCTGCCGATCCAGATCGATGCTCCCATGTTGACAAGACGAAAACCCGGGGTCCCTCTGCAAGATGCCTCCTATTTATCCCTCTCATGCAGCCAATTAGCCATCACCTTGCCTTTCTTAATGCTGCTTCAAAGAGAGTTCTTCCAAGGGCAGGCACTTGCTACTTGACTCCCAAGGCGTCTGTCTGTCCAGTCTTCTTAATGAGCTCACTGCACAGGGATTGTCTTGGATCTGGCTCCCAGACCCTCTCCACCCTTGCAGCTGCTGCTGGAGGTGCTCCCTTTCAGTCTCCATTCACACCTCATTCATTTCAACAGGACAATCAAGGAAAGGGGAGAGCTCAAAAGACATTTTTTTCTTACAAGATCTAGATATCTTAATACAAAGTTATAGGAGAAATGTTCCAGAGATTCTATAAGAACACTTAAAGATATATCTAAAAGGACAAGATCTTAATACAAAGTATAATATCACAGGGATTTCTCCACAAACGTTCCAGTGCCACTTGTAGCCTGAGAAGGAGGTTTAGTAAAATTTGGATGGGTAAGGCTCACCGATCTGACCGGGAAAATTTAAGTTCGTCCTCTCTCCCAGGTTACAATTCAGTAGAACCACAAGGTTCCCTCTCTTGAGGGCCGGCAGGTGACCGACAGCAACCACACTTTAACTCAGGAAATGAAATAGAAAACAACTTTATTGCTAAAGGAACCACTATAATGCTTACGTCAACAAAAACTGCAGTAAGAACACAAATCACATGAATTCCTTCCCTAGATGTCATTAACACAATCAAATTAAAACTTATCTAAGTATACAAAGAGTAATAATAATAATTCCTACACACACAAGGACCCCAAGGTTGGATGGAGAAGGGTGGCTTCCCTTCCCCTGGAAGACCTGGGAGCAAGTGGTAGTAGGATTCCTTAAAGCAAACTTAAGCAAAATTAAGGAAGTAAGAAAGCCGTTATAGAAAGAGATAGATGTAAGTAATTTAGTTTCTGACCTGACAAGATAACACACTCCGGAGTGGACTGCTTCAGCAAAGTCGGGACAGCAGCCCCGATCGCCCAAATCCCTAGGCCTAAATACCCCTTTTGGCGCCAAAATGTTCTGGATATACAACCCCTTTTCCTTAATTGGGCCTAGCATCCTAAGATTTCTGAGGGTACCATCTTTGATTGGAAGAAATCTTCGGGGCCCTTATGAATAGTTATTAAGAATGACTGATGTTTTCTTGGATAATTTCCCGAAACCACTGAGAAAGCGCGGGAGTCTGAGGTCAAAACCCATGCCATCTGGAGTGATTGCGCAGGAAATTCGAAGTGGCCATTATCATTATGTTAGCAGATTTTCTCTGCAAATTCCGGGCAGAATTCAAAAAAATAAACTCTTGTGCCAACTACAAACTCTTGCTTCACCCCTTTATGGAAAATTACAAAGAAAAATAAGTATTTCACTGACTACCTGCTGCTATAAGCCATCTTACAGAAAATGAATTATGCAGCCCCTTGCATTACCAGCATATTTAAATCGATATAAAGGAAAAACAAAAATAAAATAATAAAGCTATTAATTAACTAAAACAAAGTGACTATCATGTTAGTAGGCCAAAATAAAATGGCTAAGGTTAGTAGGCTACACACTGGTGTCAAATCTAATTGGGGAATGGGTGGTCCAGACCATGTCCCACCCAGGCCACCTGTAGCTGCACCCCCTGCTCTTTCAGACATTTTTAATCTGCCTAAAAATCAGGGTCAGTTTTCTAGCAATAATGAAGTGATGCTGTGAGTCTGGCAGTCAAAAACACGAAGGCGAGGCAAAAAGACAGAGCTAAGCAAAAAGACAGTTTGTCATCTTATTTTGAAAATCTTGAAGTATTGACTAGAGGACATTCATCAAAAAGTATGGGCGAGGAAACATCTCAATTATCTGCTCACTTGCAGAGTTGTGGGGCTACCACGATGACTGCAAAAATTGAACAAGTGGACTCTGAAGTGGGACTGGAACTACAAAATATTGGTATTTTTGTCAAAGTGAGGGAAGCAACCTACCCTGAAGACATTGCATTATGGCCAAAATCTATTTCCATTGGATAGGATAGAATACTTCTTAGTAAATAAACTGAAAAACATGGGTAATATGGAAAATTTGAGAAAAGAGTATGAGGTTGCAGGAAGAAAGCAATTTAGAGGTGTTCCTGAGTCCCATTTTCTGAGGATGAAGAAAAATGGGACCACAGAAATGAGAAATTGGTTGATTTTGTTGGAAACTACCAAGGCAGTCTACTGTTATGTTTGCAAATTATTCCCCGACCATAGTAAAGGAAAACAAACATTTGCAGATGGGCACTCTAATTGAGAAATGCAAGAGATAATGCTGATCATGAAACTTCCAAAGCTCAAAGCTATCAAAGTTTAAATTAAGATAAAGATTATCCGGAAGAATTGATTCTGTGTTTGGCATTTCTGGCCCTTATTGGAGGAAAGTGCTGAGACGTGTTGTTGCCATGGTGAAACTGCTGTCTTCTTTGGGACTGCCTCTAAGAGGACATGATGAGTCATCAGTGTCAAACTGAAAAAGTAATTTTTTAACCTGCCTTGAATATCGTAGTGAATTTGATGATTTTCTCAATGAACATTTGAAAAATTATCAGTATTATGGCTCAGGGAAGACCAACGTTTTAACACACAATGAATTCATGACTATAATGGCAGAGCAACTCAGAA
Source organism: Rafetus swinhoei (assembly GCA_019425775.1). Classification (NCBI taxonomy): domain Eukaryota; kingdom Metazoa; phylum Chordata; order Testudines; family Trionychidae; genus Rafetus; species Rafetus swinhoei. The sequence goes on along the minus strand of JAFJHL010000492.1, from coordinate 495,520 downwards.
ACCAATTCACTGATGAAGTAAAGGATGCCAAGTACTATTCCATAATAGTTGATTCAACACCATATGTGAGTCATGTAGACCAATTAACATGAATTTTAAGATATGTGACCGGCAATGGTGAAGTTGTAGAGCGATTTCTTTGTTTTTTCCCACTAAAATCCCACACTTCTGAATGTCTAAAGACAATGATTTTGGAAATCATTGCAAATTTAAGTTTGGGCATCAAAAATTGTTGTGGACAGAGCTTTGATAACGCCACAAATATGGCAGGAAAATATTCAGGTCTACAGGCAAGACTGAACAATACAAATCCCTCTGCTTTACTCATATCATGTTCCAGCCATTCCTTAAATTTAATCTGCAATGCTGCAGCTGCATCTTGTTAGGGAGCTACATGATATTTTGACTTTGTTCAAAACACATATGCTTTTGTTTTGGTTTCCACACATTGGTGGAGTACGCTACAATCACGCTTGGATCAGGCAAATGGAAAATATTTGACAGTCAAAGGAATTTGTGACACCAGATGGTCTGCTTGTGCAGATGCTGTTTTGGCTTTGAAAATGAGCTATGGTGTAATAAAGAGACTCTTATTAGACATAGCCACATCACATTCTGGAAAACCACGTGAGAAAACTGAAGGAAAATCCTTAGCAGAAAAGTTTGAAAAGTATGATATTGCTGTTTTTATTTTGTGTAACCGTTTACTGAAAGAATTAATGCCGTCGACAAATCACTGCAAAAACTTGATAACACTTTATTGAATGCTGCACAATTGTTAGCCTCAGTTACAAGTTTTGTCATGGAAGTTTGAAATGACTATAGGCCTGTGGAAGCAGAGGCACTAACATTAACAGCAAATATAGGTTCCTCTGATATATCTGATGAGAAGCATACAAATACCAGAAGTTATTTTTCGATGAAACTAGAGACAATGAAATCAATTTAAAAGGGAAAGAGAAGATCATCGTTGAAACTGTCAATGTTGTTTGTGACACAATAATAGTGCGACTGCAGAGTAGAGGTGAATCTCTAAAGAAAACTGTTGATTTATTTTGCATGTTTTTTTACAGAAGTATGGATGAAGATGCTAAAAGCCACTGCAGTAAGTAAGTGAATTCTACCGAGAGGACATAGACATAAATCTTTTTTAAGATAAAGTGAAACATTTCATTCATTTTATCAAAAATGATGAGGTCTGCACTTCGAGATCACTAGTTGATTTGCATAGACTTGCACATGACAGTTTGCAGGCAACCTTTCCAAATGTAGAAACCATTCTAAAATATTTTTAACAATACCGGTGTAGCCCGACAGGACTCACGGAGGGGCTCTTCCCCGTCTGGGTCAGTGGGCAGCCACTCAGCCTAGGTCCGCTGAGTCCTGTATCCCTGGGTCTCGGACCTGTGATCAGCCCAGAGCAGGGGTTACTAAACCAGTTGCCCTTTTCAGGGCTGGTAGTCTCTAGTCCTGGGGCTCGGACCTGCACGTGGGCCAAGCAAACAGTCTGGACTCTAGAAGGCCACGGTCCGGGGTCAGAGCGAGGCAGCAAACAGACTAGTACAGTCTACACAGTTAGGGGTCCTGGCCCTGGTGCAGGGCGGGGCAACAAACAAACAGTTATAGTCAGGTAAAGGAACAGTTGGGTCTCCTAGGTTCGGCGGAGAGCCGGACAACACAAGCAGTTGGCCTGAAGTGGCAGAGGGGGAAGACTGCCACCCAGGGATTGGGTGGCAGGGGGATGCAGGCCCACCCACTCCACTGTGTCCCAGCCCAGGGCCCTAACAGCAGTAGAACAGCCTGCTGCTGGGGTCAGCAGGGATCTGCACCGCAACACTCTGACTGCTGTTCTGGAACAGCCTGACTAATGTCAGCTATCCCTGGGCTACTTCCGCTCTCCTGCTCTGCGCATACCTGGGCCTCCGGCAGGTCCATTGGGGTGTTGGGGCTCGACCTTCCTCCCAGTCCCCGTACATCGGGGTCCCAGTGATCCAGTCCAGTCCTCAGCTTCCTGCAGGCACGTTGGTCCCGGCCAGTCCTCAGCCTCCCAGCTCGGGAGCACAGGGCAGGTATCTGGTTCCTCTGGTGGCTGCACCCGGACTGAGCTCCTGGGATGGTTTTTTTTTATAGTCCTAACCACACCTCTTGACTTCTGGTCAGGGGACTGGGGTGTGGCCAAACTCTGCCCAAGAGGGCTCATGGAGGGGCTCTTTCCCCTCCAGGTCCTTGGGAGACCACTCCGCGTCACTACAACCTGTCAAAAATGCTTCTGGTGAACATTCTTTTTCTGTATTGAAACGAGTTACAGATATTTGTGAAATATGATGAGTCAGGAACATTTGACAAATTCAGCAATATTGAAAATTTTAAGTGCCTCTTTACAAAATATTACTTAAGATGACTTAATTGATGATTTTGTAAAGAAAAAGTGCAGAAAGAAAGCTATCTGAAAAAAAATTAATCAAATTGCATAAGTTTCTTCAGAGGAAGTTAACTTTTATTTTTCCATTCATGCATCATCTATATGTTTTATTTTTACACATTTTTCACGTTAGCTCAATGCAAATACAAGCTTTCATCTAGCCCAGAAGTTCTCAAACTGTACGCCGAGAACTCCATTCGTGTGGACTGAGGAAAGGTTATTATGGGGTTTTTTTTTTTTTATAAAGCACTCTCATCCAAAGCACTTTACAATAGTGAGCTCATGGTACAAACAATTTTTGGAAAGATCATTAAGTGGTCCACTGAGACCCTCAGAAATTTTCAAGTGGTCTGTGAAAAAAGTCAGACTACAAAAACAATCAAGGTACCTCACTTTATTTTCATTTACTTCTTATTACATAGGAGGAGGATGAAGAAAAAAGAATTAAAATGGGAGGGGCAGGAAGAGTGAAAAAACAATTACTTACCTTCGTAATTGTTGGTCTTTGAGATGTGGTGCCAGTATATCAGCTAATATATATCCCTGCTGACCCTCCACCCCCTCAGTTCCTTCTTAGCGGACTACTCCGAACAAGGGGAAGTGGGCGGGATTTGGAATGGACAGGAGCAACACATCACAAAGAACAACAGTTACAAAGGTAAGTAACTGTTTTTTCTTCTTTGAGTGATTGCTCATGTCCATTCCATGTAGGTGACTTCAAAGAAGAAACCCTAGGAGTTGGGTCAGAGTTCTAACCTTCAACTGAGTGGAGAACAACCCTAGCCAGGGCTACGTCCTCCCTTACCTGATGGCCCAGTGCATAATGATTGGCAAAAGTGTGGTCCAAAGACCATGTGGCAGCCCTGCAGATGTCCAAGATAGGGACCTGAGCCACGAAGGCCGTAGAGGAGGCCTGGGCCTTAGTGGACTGGTCCATGAGGGTAGGAGCTGGCACCCTAGCCAGCCCATAGCACTCATTGATACAAGACGTAATCCACAAGGAGATCCTCTGCGCAGAGACTGGCTGCCCCTTCAGCCTCTCCGCAATTGCTACAAAGAGCTGTGGGGACTTACGGAAGAGCTTTGTTCTTTCCAAATAAAAGGCTAGAGCTCTCCCAACATCTAAAGTGTGCAATGCCTGTTTCCCTACCCGAAGCATGGGGCTTGGGGTAAAAAACTGGGAGAAAAATATCTTGAGACACATGAAAGTGGGACACCACCTTCGGAAGAAAGGCGGGGTGGGGGCGTAATCTGAGCTTATTCTTAAAGAAAACCGTATACGGGGGGTCTGAGGTGAGAGCTCTCAGTTTGGGGACACACCTGGCCGACATGATAGCCACCAAGAAAGACACCTTCCAAGAAAGGTGCAGCAGTGAGCACGTCGCCAGGGGCTCGAAGGGAGGCCCCATGACTTTGGACAGGACCAGGTTGAGGTCCCACTGAGGAACGGGCTGACGGACATGCAGATAAAGTCTGGCCAATCCTCTCAAAAACCTGCGTACCATGGGATCCGCAAAAAGGGTCTTGCCCCAGCAGCCCAGGTGGAAAGCGGAGATGGCCGCCAGGTGTACCCTAATTGAGGGGGAGGATAACCCCTGTAATCTAAGTTCCAGGAGGTAGTCCAGGACCAGCGGGATCTGGGCATCCATGGGCGATACCCCCTTCTGGGCAGCCCAGATAGAGAAGCGCTTCCACTTGGCAAGGTAGGTGGTCCTAGTGGAAGGTTTCCTGCTTCCCAGCAGGACCTCCTACTTACACTCCGAGCACTGCAGCTCTGCCGCTGTCAGCCATGGAGCTTCCATGCCATTAGGTGCAGGGATCGCAGGTTCGGATGACAAAGCCTGCCAAAGTCCTGCGTGACGGGGTCCAGGTCCAACGGGAGGGTGATCGGTCTCTAGCAGGACAGGCTCAGGAGAGACGTGAACCAGTGCTGCCTGGGCCACGCCGGTGCGATGATGAGCATCAGGGACACCCCGAACTCCCAAACCTTGTGAACCAGTGGGAAAGGTGAGAAGGCATAAAGTAGACCCTTGGGCCAGGGAGTGACGAGTGCATCTCCCGGAGAGCCCTGCCCCAGCCCCATGAGGGAGCAGAACCTTGGGCACTTTCTGTTCTGCTGGGTGGCAAACAGGCCCAGAAGGGGAAACTCCCACCTGCAGAAAATTTGGAGGGCCACGTCCCTCTGAGGCCACTCGTGGCTGGAGAAGGAAGAATTAGAAGCCCTGGCCCAGTCAAAGAGCTATGAGGTGATTGGAATAACGGAGACTTGGTGGGATGACTCGCATGACTGGAGCACTGCCATGGAAGGGTATAAACTGTTCAGGAAGAACAGGCGGGGGAGAAAAGGAGGAGGAGTTGCATTGTATGTAATAGAGCAGTATGATTACTCAGAACTCCAGTATATAGAGGGAGAAAAGCCTGTTGAGAGTCTATGGGTTAAGCTTAGAGCAAGAGAGGTGATGTTGTGGTGGGTGTCTGCTATAGACCTCTAGATCAGGTGGATGAGGTTGACGAGGCTTTCTTCAGACAACTGAGAGAAGCTTCATGATCACAGGCCCTGGTTCTCATGTGGGACTTGAATCACCCTGACATCTGTTGGGAGAGCAATACAGCAGTACACAGACAATCCAGGAAGTTTTTGGAGAATGTTAGGGACAACTTCCCGGTACAAGTGTTGAGGGAACCAAGCAGGGGCCATGCGCAGCTTCCTGCACAGTCCCCCTTAGACACAATTGGAGTTATTTGATTTTTCTCCCACAATTCCTCCCTTTAATACTCCTATTGGAGTATTACTCAAAGTTTATTCTGAACATTCTTAGGTATTCTTCTTTGCTAGGATGAATTCGCATCTTAGAGGGAGGTTTTCTTTATCAGCTGGGTAAATGACCCACTGCCCATTTCCTGGATTTAACCATACTCTACGATAGCAGGTATTTTCTGGGATCCACCCCAGATCTTTACCAGTGCCAATTTTGCTTTCAAAACACAATGGAAACATAGTCCCTGATGGATGTAATGCTTGAGTTAGGGAATCCTGAGGCAATTAGATTTTACGCCAAATCTGCCTGTCCCCCCATGACTATGTACTCCTGGTACAGTGTTTTCATTCTGGGCATCTACCCACTCCCGCTCTCCTGTAGAATACTGACTACCAGTAAATCTGAATTTTAGGAGTCTGGTCCACAGGGAGGCAGGAGTTGGGATAAACTGTAATGGTAAAAGGCCTTCAGAGCCTTTGATAAGCTGTTCACATATCCAACAGTCACTTGCATTGGTGAGGGACACAATCTTCTGCAGGGCTTCCCGATAAGGGTGGGGAAAGTTATATACTAAGGCTACTCTGACTACTAAAAGAAGGAAAACAATCCCCATCCTATTATAGTATCTTAAATCTCTAAAGTAGAAAGGATAATAATAATACAGTAATTAGCTAGCAACTAGCAAAGCAGTCTCTTTAACTAAGCTTAATCAGTTAGTATTGTTTGGCTTGCCTCTGCAGGCACTCTTCGAGATTTCGTAGTCTCTTAGTTCACTCAATACTGGAAAGGATTCCCCTTTGTGAGAGCTACAGGGTGCCAGGCTCACCTGTAGGTCTTTGCTGGCACAGTCCTACCTCTCAGGTTGTACTTTGAAGCTCCTGGTGGAGGCCCGTTTGGTAACAGTCTGGTTTGAGAGTCTGCCGCCTCGGTCCGCTGAACCTCGTCCTCAGGTGATTCCTCCGGGGAGGGGTCCTGGGTGACGGGGTCAATCAGCTCTGTTGGATCTGCAGTTCGGCGTACATGACTTGCGTGGATCCACGAGGGGCGCTCCTTCACCTTTACTGCTGTGTGGGTGACGAGCAGCAATTTGGAACTGTCCTTCCCACCGGGCTGCCAGGCAATTCTTTCTGCAATGTTCCTTCACGAACACGTAGTCGCCTGATTGGATGTTGTGGCACGGTACATCAGTAGGTACTGGGAGGGCTTCCTTCACCTGCAGGTGCAAGCTTTCCTAACCATCATTTTATGTCTAGGTTTCTTCTTTCTGTGCGGCCGCTAGCCTGTGGGTCTCCTCCTGCAACATTAAACTGCTTACAAATCACACATGAATTAGATACCATTGCAGCTTCTAGGTGCACGCCTGGGGGCGTACCATTGTTTTAGGATCTGTGAGGCCACCTTTTCTCCCACATAACCTAGTGACAGATGATGTGAGAAAAGCTGAAGTTCTCAATGCTTTTTTTTCCTCTGTCTTCACAGACAAGGTCAGCTCCCAGACTACTGCACTAGGCAACGCAGTATGGGAAGGAGGTGGGCAGCCCTAGGTGGAGAAAGAACAGGTTAAGAACTATTTAGAAAAGCTAGACATACACAAATCCATGGGCCCGGATTTAATGCATCCGAGGGTACTGAGGGAGTTGGCAAATGTCATTGCAGAGCCTTTGGCCATTATCTTTGAAAACTCGTGGAGATCGGGAGAGATCCCGGATGACTGGAAAAAGGCAAATGTAGTGCCCATCTTTAAAAAAAAGGGAAGAAGGACAATCCAGGGAACTACAGAACAGTCAGCCTTACCTCAGTCCCTGGAAAAATCATGGAGGGTATCCATTTTGAAGCACTTGGAAGAGGGGAAAGTCATCAGGAATAGTCAACATGGATTCACAAAGGGCAAGTCACTGGGCAAATATAGTGCCCATTTATAAAAAGGGAAATAAGAACAACCCAGGAAACTACAGACCAGTTACTTTAACTTCTGTGCCAGGGAAGATAATGGAGCAAATAATTAAGGAAATCATCTGTAAACATTTGGAAGGTGGCAAGGTGATAGGGAACAGCCAGCATGGATCTGTAAAGAATAAATCATGTCAAACCAATCTGATAGCTTTCTTTGATAGGATAACAAGTCTTGTGGATAAGGGAGAAGCGGTGGATGTGGTATACCTAGACTTTAGTAAGGCATTTGATACGGTCTCATGATATTCTTATCAATAAACTAGGCAAATACAACTTAGATGGGGCTACTATAAGGTGGGTGCATAACTGGCTAGATAACCGTACTCAGAGAGTAGTTATTAATGGTTCACAATCCTGCTGGAAAGGCATAACAAGTGGGGTTCCGCAGGGGTCTGTTTTGGGACTGGCTCTGTTCAATATCTTCATCAACGATTTAGATATTGGCATAGAAAGTACACTTATTAAGTTTGCAGATGATACCAAGCTGGGAGGGGTTGCGACTGCTCTGGAGGATAGGGTCATAATTCAAAATGATCTGGACAAATTGGAGAAATGGTCTGAGGTAAACAGGATGAAGTTTAATAAAGACAAATGTAAAGTGTTCCACTTAGAAAGGAACATACAGAATGGGAAGCGACTGTCTAGGAAGGAGTATGGCAGAAAGGGATGTAGGGGTTATAGTGGACCACAAGCTGAATATGAGTCAGCAGTGTGATGCTGTTGCAAAAAAGCAAACATGATTCTGGGATGCATTAACAGGTGTGTTGTGAGCAAGACACGAAGTCATTCTTCCGCTCTACTCTGCACTGTTAGGCCTCAGTTGGAGTACTGTGTCCAGGTCTGGGCACCACATTTCAAGGAAGATGTGGAGAAATTGGAGAGGGTCCAGAGACGAGCAACAAGAATGATTAAAGGTCTAGAGAACATGACCTATGAAGGAAGGCTGAAAGAATTGGGTTTGTTTAGTTTAGAAAAGAGAAGACTTTGAGGGGACATGATAGCCGTTTTCAGGTATCTAAAAGGGTGTCAGGAGGAGGAGAAAACTTGTTCATCTTGGCCTCTGAGGATAGAACAAGAAGCAATGGGCTTAAACTGCAGCAAGGGAGGTTTAGGTTGGACATTAGGAAAAAGTTCCTAACTGTCAGGGTAGTTAAACACTGGAATAAATTGCCCAGGAAGGTTGTGGAATCCCCATCTCTGGAGATATTTAAGAGTAGGTTAGATAAATGTCTATCAGGGATGGTCTAGACAGTATTTGGTCCTGCCATGAGGGCAGGGGACTGGACTCGATGACCTCTCGAGGTCCCTTCCAGTCCTAGTATTCTATGATTCTATGATTCTAAGTCATGCCTGACCAATCTGATTAGCTTCTATGATGAGGTAACTGGCTCTGCGGACATGGGAAGTCAGTGGATGTGATATACCTTGACTTTAGCAAAGCTTTTGATACGGTCTCCCACAATATTCTTGTCAGCAAGTTAAGGGAACATGGATTGGATACACGGACTGTCGATGTCTGGTTGGCAGTCGGTTTCAAGTGGAGCACCCCAAGGATTGGTTCTAGGGCCAGTTTTGTTCATCTTTATTAATGACCTGGATGAAGGGATTGATTACACCCTCAGCAAGTTTGCTCATGACACTAAGCTAGGGGGAGAGGTAGATACGTTGGAGGGTAGGAGTAGGGTCCAGAGTGACCTAGACAAATTGGCGGATTGGGCCACAAGAAACCTGATGAGGTTCAACAAGGACAAGTGTAGAGTCCTGCACTTGGGACGGAAGAATCCCAAGCATTGTTACAGGCTGGGGACCGACTGGCTAAGCAGCAGATCGGCAGAAAAGGACCTGGGGATTACAGTGGATGAGAAGCTGGATATGAGTCAACAGTGCACCCTTGTAGCCAAGAAGGCTAATGGCATATTGGGGTGCATTAGAAGGAGCATTGCCAGCAGATCCAGAGAAGTGATTACTCCCCTTTATTCGGCTCTGGTGAGGCCACATCTGGAGTATTGCATCCAGTTCTGGGCCCCCCACTATAGAAAGGATGTGGACGGATTGGAGAGGATCCAGCGGAGAGCGATCAAAATGATTAGGGGGCTGGGGCACATGACCTACAAGGAGAGGCTGAGGGATTTGGGCTCATTTAGTCTGCAGAAGAGAAGAGTAAGGGGGAATTTGATAGCAGCCTTCAACTTCCTGAAGGGAGGTTCCAAAGATGATGGAGAAAGGCTGTTCACAGTAGTGATGGATGACAGAACAAGGAGCAATGATCTCAAGTTATAGTGGGGGAGGTCTGGGTTGGACATTAGGAAAAACTATTTCCCTAGGAGGGTGGTGAAGCACTGGAATGGGTTCCCTAGGGAGGTCGTGGAATCTCCATCCCCAGAGGTTTTTAAGTCCCAGCTTGACCAAGCACTGGCTGGGATGATTTAGTTAGGAGTGGTCCTGCTTTGGGCAGGGGGCTCGACTTGATGACTTCCTGAGGTCTCTTCCAGCCCTAGGATTGTATGATTCTATAATTCTGCAAGGACCTGCTCAGCCGATCCGCCAGAGTGTTCTGGGACCCCGGGAGATAGGAGGCAACGGGATGAATATCTGCCCCGATGCATAGCTCCCAGAGCTGAAGGGCTTCCAGACACAGGGGAGGGAAGCGGGCCCCACCCTGCCTGTTGATATAGGAGACTGCCAACGTATTGTTGGAAAGAATGAGAACCGTTCTGCCCCTGAGCCGAGGGAGAAAGGCCACACAGGTGAGGCGGACTGCCTGCAGCTCCCTGACATTGATATGCAGGGGGAGTTCATCCCTTGACCACATACCTTGGGTCCACATGTTTCCAAGGTTAGCTCCCCAGCCGTTGTCGGACGCATCCATTACTGACTGGAGGGTCGGTAGAGGTCTGGAGAATAGGACTCCAGTGCAGACCACCTCCTCCTGGATCCACCAGTCCAGAGAGCACAGGACATCGGGGGGAACCCTCATCACTCTGTCCCAAGAGTGCAGGGACGGGTTTTGAGCCCGCCCAAGCCACATCTGCAGTGTGCGCATGCGAAGTCTGGCATGTTGAATAACATAGGTGCATGGGGCCATCAGTCCCAGGAGGTGCATGTAAGACCTGGCCATGGTCATCAGAAATGCTCGTGTGTCCTGGATGGCCGGTTTGATCTCCAGGAAACAGGATCTGGGAAGGGAAGCTGTGGCCGACACAGAGGCCAGGTGGGCACCCACAAACTCTATAACCTGGGTGGGGACTAGGGTCGACTTGGCCACATTCAGGAGCAGCCCCAGCTCCCAAAAAAGGTCTTGTACTAGAGCAATATGGGCCAGCACCTGATCCGAGCAAGGGCCTTGGAGAAGCCAGTCGTCCAGGTAGGGGAACACCTGGACACCCCGCTTTCTCAGGGTGCCGGCCACAACGGCCATGCACTTTGTGAACACTTAAGGGGTTGTAGAAAGGCCAAAAGGTAGGGCTGTAAACTGATAGTGGTCCTGGCCCACCATAAAGCAGAGGAACCATTTGTGGTGTGGTGCAATACAAATGTGAAAGTAGGCATCTTTTAGATCGAGGGCAGCATACCAGTCTCCGGGACTTAGGGAGGGGATGATAGATGACAGAGCCACCATCTTACATAAGAACATGAGAACTGGAAATCTAAGTACACTACATCCACTGGATCCCCCTTGTCCACATGCTTGTTGACCCCCTCAAAGAACTCTAGTAGATTAGTAAGGCATGATTTCCCTTTACAGAAACCATGTTGACTTTTCCTCAACAAATTATATCCATCTATGTGTCTGACAGCTCTATTCTTTATGGTAGTTTCAACTAATTTGCTCGATATTGACATTAGACTGTAATTGCCAGGATCACCTCTAGAGCCCTTTTAAAATATTGGTGTCACATTAGCTATCTTCCAGTCATTTGGTGTAGAAGCTGATTTAAAGCAGGAGTGGGGAACCTACGGCCCCGGGGGCTGGATGAAGCCTCTGGTTTGCCGGGATCCAGCCCCCTCAGCACCGGGGAGCCTGCACTGGTGCTCCAGCCTCCCTCTGTCCCCCCGTGGGGCTGGAGCACACAAAATCTACTAGCCCAGGCCCCCCTTGCACACCCGAGCCTGGGCAGGGCGGGAGTGTCTTTCTCCTTCTCAGTTGGGGCCACGTTTTTGTTTGTGGGGGTTTTTTTTTGTTTTGCTTCTCACTTGTGTGTGGCCCATGACTGATTTTTTTGTGGATCAGCAGTCCCCAATCCAAAAAAAGTTCCCTACCCCGATTTAAAGGATAGATTACAAACCACAGTTAATACATTTGAGTTCTTTCAGAACTCTTGGGTGAATGCCATCTGGTCCCAGTGACTTGTTACTGTTAAGATTATCAATAACTGTTAAGATTATTTAATGACACCTCAATCTGGGACAGTTCCTCAGATTTGTCACCTAAAACGAATGGCTCAGGTTTGGGAATCTCCCTAACATCCTCAGCCGTGAAGACCGAAACAAAGAATGCATTAACAGGTGTGTTGTGAGCAAGACACGAGAAGTCATTCTTCCGCTCTACTCTGCGCTGGTTAGGCCTCAGTTGGAGTATTGTGTCCAGTTCTGGGCACCGCATTTCAAGAAAGATGTGGAGAAATTGGAGAGGTCCAGAGAAGAGCAACGAATGATTAAAGGTCTAGAGAACAGGACCTATGAGGGAAGACTGAAGGAATTGGGTTTGTTTAGTTTAGAAAAGAGACGATTGAGGGGGACATGATAGCAGTTTTCAGATATCTAAAAGGGTGTCATAAGGAGGAGGAGAAAACTTGTTCATCTTGGCCTCTGAGGATAGAACAAGAAGCAATGGGCTTAAACTGCAGCAAGGAGGTTTAGGTTGGACATTAGGAAAAAGTTCCTAACTGTCAGGGTAGTCAAACACTGGAATAAATTGCCCAGGAGGTTGTGGAATCTCCATCTCTGGAGATATTTAAGAGTAGGTTAGATAAATGTCTATCAGGGATGGTCTAGACAGTATTTGGTCCTGCCATGAGGGCAGGGGACTGGACTCGATGACCTCTCGAGGTCCCTTCCAGTCCTAGTATTCTATGATTATATGATTCTATGATTTAGTTTCTCCGCAATGACCTTTATTATCTTTGAGTGCTCCTTTAGCATCTCAATCATCCAAGGGCCCCACTGGTTGTTTAGCTGGCTTCCTGCTTCTGATGTACTTAAAAAACATTTTACTATTACTTTTTGAGTTCTTGGCTAGCTGTTGTTCAAACTGCCTTTTGGCTTTCCAAATATAATAAATATTTTTACACTTAATTTGACAGAGTTTATGCTCCTTTTTATTTTCCTCACTAGGATTTAAATTCCACTTTTTAAACAATGCCCTTTTTTTTTCTGTCACTGCTTCTTTTACATGGTTGTTAACCCACAGTGGCACTTTTTTGGTTCTCTTACTGTGTTTTTTGATTTGGGGTATACATTTAAGTTGGGCCTCTATTATGGTGTGTTTGAAAAGTTTCCATGCAGCTTGCAGAGATTTTACTTTTGTCACTGTATCTTTTAATTTCTGTTTAACTAACGTCCTCATTTTTGCATAGTTCCCCTTTCTGAAATTAAATGCTACCGTGTTGGGCTGCTGAGATGTTTTTCCCACCACAGGGATGCTAAATGTTATTACAGTATGGTCACAATTTCCAAGCGGTACAGCTTTATTTTCCTCTTGGACCACTCCACTTAGGACAAAATCAAGAATTGCCTCTCCCCTTGTGGGTTCCAGAACCAGCTGCTCCAAGAAGCAGTCATTTAAGGTGTCAAGAAACATTATCTCTGCATCCCGTCCCGAGGTGATGTTTACCCAGTCAATATGGAGATAATTGAAATCCCCCACTATTATTGAGTTTTTTAATTTGATAGCCTCTCTAATCTCCCTTAGCATGTCATAGTCACTATCACTGTCCTGACCAGGTGGTCGATAATATATCCGTACTGCTATATTCTTATTATTGGAGCATGGAATTACTATCCATAGAGATTCTACGGAACATTTTGGTTCATTTCAGATTTGTACTTCATTTGATTCTACATTTTCTTTCACGTATAGTGCCACTCCCCCACCAGCACGACTTGTTCTGCCCTTCCGATATATTTTGTACCCTGGTATGCTGTGTCCCATTGATTGTCCTCATTCCACCAAGTTTCCATGATGACTATTATATCAATAACCTCCTTTAATACGAGGCACTCTTGTTCACCCATCTTATGATTTAGACTTCTAGCATTTGTGTATAAGCACTTGAAAACTTTGTCACTATTTAGCTGTCTGCCATTTCCTGGTGTGATTGAATGGCACTCTTTCATTTGACTGTTTCTCATCTGATCTTACCCATATTTTATCATCTTCCATCCTCTCTGTCTCACTAGAACATAGAGAATCTCTATTAATAGACTCTCTCCTAAGAGATCTCTCTGTCTGATCCATGTGCTCCTCCGCACCCATCAGCTTTCCCCCAGCCCTTAGTTTAAAAACTGCTCTACAACCTTTTTAATGTTAAGTGCCAGCAGTCTGGTTCCATCTTGGTTTAGGTGGAGCCCATCCTTCCTGTATAGGCTCCCCCTTTCCCAAAAGTTTCCCCAGTTCCTAATAAATCTAAACCCCTGCTCTCTACACCATCATCTCATCCACGCATTGAGACCCTGCAGTTCTGCCCGCCTACCTGTCCCTGTGTGTGGAACTGGAAGCATTACAGCCAGTAAAATGTGTAGCTGTGCATGTGCACGTGGGCACACACTGAACATGCCTTCTTCTTAGAAGTTATTGTGAATGTGGCAAAAAACCTTAGTATAGTTAACGTTATTTAGGGGCAGTAGTGTTTAGGTCTGATATCTCGGGGGAGGGGACCGTCGTGTTTGAAAGTCTTTGGCTTTTGAAATATGCACATCATACCCAGCATGGCAGAAGGAAGAACAGATCTTAATACTGTGTTAATTATCCCAGCATGTATGCCTTCTCAAAGGCCTGGTCTACACTAGGACTTTACACCGAATTTAGACACCCATGGTTGATTTTCTAAGTGATGCGTTGTGACGGGGCACCGGACGCTGCAGCCTATATTGCGTAATGGAGGACGGGGAGAGCGTGGACAGGTGAGGCAGTTATTGGTGCCAACGTGCTTCCGGAACCGAGTGTTGGAGCTGGCACACACCAACCCCTGGGCCGGGCACCTAGGGAGAGAAAAGACCCTGCAACAGGTCACAAAAAGGTTTTTTTGGCCTGGAGTACATAGGGAAGTACAGGAGTATTGTAGTTCATGCCCTGAGTGCCAGCTTACGCAGTCCCGAGGAGAGCCAAAGGCCCCTTTAGTCCCCTTGCCCGTGATCGGGGTGCCCTTTGATTGGGTGGCTATGGATTTGATAGGCCCCCCTGGAGTGATCCCGGGCAGGCCATCAGTATATACTAGTACTGGTAGATTATGCCACCCGATATCCAGACGCGGTCCCCTTGAGAAACACCACAGCCCCGACACTAGCGGCGGAGTTGGTGAAGATTTTTGCGAGGGTGTGACTCCCGCAAGAAATACTAACTGATCAGGGGACAAATGTGTCTTCCAAATTGATGGCAGAGTTGTTACGTATTAAGACCTTGCGGACCTCTGTCTACCACCCGCAAACCGACGGGTTGGTAGAGTGGTTTAATCTCACGCTTAAAAGCATGCTACGCCGCTTCACGGAAGAAGACCTCCAAGATTGGGATAAACTGCTGCCAGCTCTGTTATTCGCTGTGGGGGAGGTACCCCAGTCTTCAACGGGGTTCTCCCCATTTGAGCTTCTGTATGGGTGACAGCCAAGGGACATCTTAGACTTGCTCAGGGAGGCGTGGAACAAGAGTCCCCGGTACAGGGGACAGTACCTTATGTCCTACTCTGAAGGGAAAAATTGCGGAGGTTAGGGGATTTTGCTAAGGCTAACTTATTGCAGGCCCAAGAGAAGCAGGCTTTTTATTACAACCATGAAACCAAGCTAAGGGAATTCAAGCCCAGGGATAGGGTACTTCTCTTGTTACCCACAAGGGAATCTAAGCTACAGGCAAAGTGGTAGGGTCCCTTCGAGATTATTCGGAGGGTAGGGCTGGTGGACTATGAGGTGCGCTTAGTGGGCAAATGACGCGGCACCCAGGTATATCACGTCAATCTACTAAAGAAATGGAACCCTCAGGAAGCCTTGTTGATAAACCCCCTACCGCGGCCTGCGGACCTGGGGCCCTGGACCGGAGATATGGGGGGAATGTGTGTAGCGGAAATGGGAGAAGATCTCTCGACGACCCAGGTAGAGGAAGCTCGACAGGTCCTCAGAAGATATGACTCGGTGCTGAATACATTCCCGGGACGTACAACAATCGTAAGCCATCATATCGCTACTACTCCCGGCTGTAAGGTACGTGACCCGGTGCGGCCTTTACCACGGAAAATGTGGGAAACGGTACAGGAAGAGGTGCAGAACATGCTTCGGCTGGGAGTAATCGAGGAATCGCATAGTGACTGGCGCAGTTCGACAGTGCTAGTCCCTAAACCGAACGGTTCTGTATAGACTTCAGGAAGGTTAATGCGATTTCCCGATTCGATGCTTACCCCATGCCTAGAATAGACGAGCTCTTAGAAAGGTTAGGCCAGGCCCAATGTATTTCCACCTTGGACTTAACGAAAGGGTACTGGCAGATCCCCTTAACGCCCGCCTCCAAGGTGAAGACTGCATTCTCCACCCCTTTCGGGTTATATCAGTTTATCACACCCCTACAACCAAGAAGCAGGTGCGCCAGTTTTTGGGCCTGGTGGGTTACTACAGAAGGTTTATACCAAATTTTGCATCCATGGCAGCCCCTTTGACAGACTTAACTAGAGGTAATCAGCACAAGTGGGTGGCATGGAGTGAGCACTGCGAACGGGCTTTCCAGCAACTAAGATCAAGCCTGATGCAAGCCCCAGTGCTGGTGCAGCCCGACTTTTCTAAGGAATTTATTTTACAGACCGATGCGTCGGCCGTGGGATTGGGAGCTGTGCTGACGCAGGATATCGGCGGCGATGAGCACCTGGTATTATATCTGAGTAGGAAATTATTTCCGCGCGAACAAGCGTATGCCACAATAGAGAAGGAAGCTTTGGCTGTAAAATGGGCAATAGAGACCCTAAGGTACTACCTTCTGGGGAACCCATTTAAGCTGGTGACGGACCATGCCCCCCTTCGCTGGCTCCAGTCGATGAAGGAGTCGAACTCCCGCATAATGAGATGGTACCTGGCCTTACAACCCTACACGTTTGAAGTGCAGTACCGACCAGGAACGAGGCATGGCAACGCTGACTTCTTTTCGAGGGCAATGGAGAAAGAAGAAGAGGACCCACGGGAAGGAAACGTGAGAAACATAAAGGGGGGGGTGAGCCCCGCACTCACCGGCAGCCGGAGGACGTGTTCGCCGTTGAAAGCACGCCCTCCCGGTGGCCATGCGTGGCATGCTCTGGCGCCACCCCCGGAGTCGGAGGGAAGACGCAGGCCAATGCCGGAAGGCAGAAGGCGGTGGGGGCGGAGCCTGGGGATGCCCGAAGCGGCGTGGCCCGGCACGGGGAATACAAAATGGGGCCACGCCGCATGGAGAGGAGGCAAGATGGGTGCTCCGAGCCGAGTAAGGAGAGAGTCAGCTGAGGGAGAAGCCCAGCGAGGATGCCGAGGCGACAAAGGAGCTGTGACGGAGGGAAAGAAGAGACCCAGGACAGGGTAGAGGAGCCAGCAGCTAACCCGTGGGTTGGTGAGTTACGGGGCACACCCCACCAACTGGGCAGGGAGGCCTCCTCTCTGCCCTTAGGGTCCTGGGTCGGGACCTGGAGTGAGGGAGGGCCCAGGTCCCCCTACCCTCCGCCGGCATGGTTGGTTACTTCGGAAGATCTATAGGACTGTGATTGTGCACAGTAGACTCAAAGCCTAAACTGCGAGGCACTGAGACTGGGTTAGACATTTGGAGGGTGGGAGGAGAGAAAGCACCGGGGTCGGTGATAGTACGCAGGAGGACACAAACCCCCAATGATGATGCGGGTGTAAAGCTGAGGGGGAGCTTACGGCGCAACAGGGAGCTTACGGCGTAACATGCGTCCACACTACCAAGCCTGTTGCGCCTCCTTTAAGGGCTGATGAAGTTGATTCCTGTACTCCTGCTTTTCACCAGGAGTAACGCTATTCCCGACCTTGCATGGTTGAAGTGTAGATGCAGTGTTGCCAGAAAGTCGATGCTATTGGCCTCCGAGAGGCCTCCTGCAGCTGTCCGCTCTGACTGCTCTGGCCAGCACTTCTGCCTCTACTGCTCTCCCATTGAGCTCAAAAAAGCCCTGGGAACAGTAGAATGGCCTGTCCCATGTGCCCAGCATTGCAAACCCATTCAGAGTGAGCAGCAGACGTGTACATGAGTTCCTCCAACATTCCCTCGGACACTGCTATGGCTGCGAGTACTTCTGCTCCCACGGGCTCCAGTTCCCAGGGGGCACAGAAGAGCACCAGCCTGGAGTGTCCAGGCTATCTTAGACCACATCAAGGTGTGGGGAGAGGAAGCCATCCTCGGGGAGCTCAGAACCAGCAAGCCGAACACCGAGATTTACGGCAGGATCGCAAGCTGCCGGGGGGCAAGGATATTCCAGGGATGCCCAGCAGTGCAGGGTGGAAATCAAGGAGCTGTGCAAGTCGTGCCATAAGGCAAAGGAGGAAAGCGAACATTCTGAGGCAGCACCTAACATGTGCTGCTTCTATGACCAGCTGGATGCCATGGGGGGCTAGCCAGCTCCCCCAGCGTGGTTATGGAGTCCTGCCAAGACATGCCTGGCGTCAGCCAGGAGGACAGTGGGGTGGTGGAGGGGTAAGAGGAGGAGGAGGCTAGCCAGCCACTGATGCCCGAGAGCCAGGAGCTCATCATGACACTGGAGCCGGTCCCCACTCCCAAGACGTCTCCCATTCCAGCGCCGACCCCGGGGAGGGCAATTCCGGTGAGTTCACAAACTTTTTCTAACTACAAGCGGGTTCAGGCAATGGGGTGTGAGGTGCAGTGCACTCTCTCTGTCTACACAGACAGCGGGGGCTTCTTTGGCAGATCCTATACTCCTCAAAAAATGAGGAGAAATCGGGAGAGATCCTGGATGATTGGAAAAAAGCAAATGTAGTGCCCATCTTTTAAAAAGGGAAGAAGGACAATCCAGGGAACTACAGACCAGTCAGCCTTACCTCAGTCCCTGGAAAAATCATGGAGGGGATCCTCAAGGAATCCATTTTGAAGCACTTGGAAGAGGAAAGTGATCAGGAATAGTCAACATGGATTCACGAAGGGCAAGTCGTGCCTGACCAATCTGATTAGCTTCTATGATGAGGTAACTGGCTCTGTGGATATGGGAAAGTCAGTGGATGTGATATACCTTGACTTTAGCAAAGCTTTTGATACGGTCTCCCACAATATTCTTGCCAGGAAGTTAAGGGAATGTGGATTGGATAGATGGATAGAAAGATGGCTAGACTTTTGGGCCCAACGGGTAGTGATCAACGGCTCGATGTCAGGTTGGCTGTCGGTTTCTAGCGGAGTGCCCCAAGGATCGGTTCTGGGACTGGTTTTGTTCAACAGCTTTATTAATGACCTGGATGATTATTCCCATTTATTCGGCTCTGGTGAGGCCACATCTGGAGTATTGTGTCCAGTTCTGGGCCCCCCACTACAGGAAGGATGTGGACGCATTGGAGACGGTCCAGCGGAGGGCGACCAAAATGATTAGGGGGCTGGAACTCATGAC
Source organism: Rafetus swinhoei (assembly GCA_019425775.1). Taxonomy (NCBI): domain Eukaryota; kingdom Metazoa; phylum Chordata; order Testudines; family Trionychidae; genus Rafetus; species Rafetus swinhoei. The sequence goes on along the minus strand of JAFJHL010000492.1, from coordinate 476,600 downwards.
CTATGAGGAGAGACGGAGCTTTTTGGGTTTGTTTAGTCTGCAGAAGAGAAGAGTGAGGGGGGATTTGATAGCAGCCTTCAACTTCCTGAAGGGAGGTTCCAAAGAGGATGGAGAAAGGCTGTCCACAGTAGTGACGGATGGCAGAACAAGAAACAATGGCCTCAAGTTACAGTGGGGGAGGTCTAGGTTGGATATTAGGAAAAACTATTTCCCTAGGAGGGTGGTGAAGCACTGGAATGGGTTACCTTGGGAGGTGGTGGAATCTCCATCCCTAGAGGTTTTTAAGTCTCGGCTAGACAAAGGCCTGGCTGGGTTGATTTAGTTGGGATTGGTCCTGCCTTGCGCAGGGGGCTGGACTTGATGACCTCCTGAGGTCTCTTCCAGCTCTATGATTCTATGATTCTAACTTGTTGAAAGCAATGTGGCAGTGTCTCAAAAGAAGCCTTGCATAAAACTGTCCTTCAAGGCCTTGCTGATTTGCATTGCCCCTTGCTGGGCTCGCCTGATCATGCTGGTGTCCAGCTGCTCAAATTGTCTGGCTAGGCGCTCGGCCTCAGCCCCCCACCCTGCCAGAAAAGTTTCCCCCTTTTTCTTGCACAGGCTGTGGAGCACACAACAGGCCACCCCCACAAAGGGGATGTTGCGTTTACAAAGGTCCAACCAGGCCAGGAGACTCCTAAATCTCCCCTTTAAACATCCAAACACACGTTCCACCACCATTCTGCACCTACTCAGCCTGTTGTTGAACTCCTTGCTGGGGTCCAGGCTTCCCATGTAGGGCTTCATGAGCCATGGGAGCAAGGGGTAGGCTGGGTTGCCCAGGATCACTATTGGCACGTCCACCTCTCCGACTCTGATTGTCCAGTTGGTGAAAAAAGTGCCGGTGTGTGTCTTTTGGAAGAGGCAGGAGTTCCAAAAGATGCATGCGTCATGCACTTTTCCCAACCATCCCACGTTGATGTCGGTGAAACACTCCTTGTGATCCACGAGCACCTGCAGCGCCATGGAGAAGTACCCCTTGCGGTTGATGTACTCAGAGGCATGGTGGTCAGGGGCCAAGATGGGGATGTGTGTTCCGTCTATGGCCCCACTGCAGTTAGGGAAGCTCATGGCAGCAAAGCCATCCACTATGTTGTCCACGTTTCCCAGAGTCACAGCCCTCCATAGCAGGGTGTTATTGATTGCCTTGGCTACTTGTATGAGAACAGCCCCCACTGTCGATTTCCCCACTCCAAACTGATTCCCGACGGACCGGTAGCTGTCTGGTGTGTCAAGCTTCCAGAGGGCAATTGCCATGCGCTTCTCCAGTCAGAGCGGGTCTCATGCGGGTATCCTGGTGCCTCAGGGTAGGGGAAAGCCATTTGCAGAGTTTCTAGAACATGGCCTTGTGTATTCAGAAGTTCTGCAGCCACTGCTGAGTGTCCCATCTCAGTATCACAATGCAGTTTCATGAGTCAGAGCTCGTCTCACGACGCCAGAACCGGTGTCGCACTGTGTCCAGAGCATTGCCTGGCGGCTGCACTAGCATAAACACCAGGCCTTGCCTGAGCAGGGCCTTCATGCCATGCTGAGGTTTGTCTTCGTCCTCTTCCTGGTGGAGCAACATGCATACGCTTGCGAAGTACAGCACCACGAGGGGCACCACGACACACATGAGCATGACGATGCTGTCCAGCAAACCGGGCTCCATGCTCGCAGTGCTCTGGTGTCCATGCAGGCAATCAGGGCACCAAAAGGCACAAGCACACTGCGCCCCCTTTATGTCACGCAAGGGGGGAGGGACTAGAGGAGTGCCTTATAGGATGCAGCCAACACGAGCCCCTCTAACCACCAGCTGCCGAGGTTTGGATCCAGCGGGCACTGGAAGCATAGCCCAGACTGAACAGACACCCACAGTGCATCGCTCTCTGAGTTGACAGCAGGGTCCTGAATAGGGACGTGCTACTTTGGACAACATTCAATTCTTCCCCATAGTGAGGACACGGACCTTTGACTTCTCAAAATCGGGTGCCCAGAAATTGACCATATTAGATTCAACCTTATCTCGTAGTGTAGTGTTGCGGGGCAACCCACCCTCAGCGGTCCCTCGCGTCTATTCCCCTTTAAAGGCATGACTTGGCCTTCCCCCAAGGCCCTTTACAAGACACCACTATGGTCTCAGCCTGTACCCCGATCCCTTACCCAGGGTAGGGTGGCCCAATGGCCCAAGTCCATACGTCAATCTCCTCTCCTTAGGGTAATAAAGCCTAATGGCTGGGGTCCATACCCAAGTCCCCTCTCTTAGGAGTAATGAAGCCTAGAAGCCAGAGTCCACACACAAGTCCCCTCTAGTAGGAATAATATGGCTTAGCAGTCAAAGTCCACACGCAGGTCCCCTCTACCAGGGTTAATACGGCCTAGCGGCCAGAGTCCATACACAAGACTCCTCTAATAGGAGTAATATGGCCCAGAGGCTTAGTCCAGAGGCCTGAAAGGAAAACTTCACCCACAAGGGCTAGCTACGGAGGGGGTAGGGGGACCCAGACCCTCCCACTCCACTGGGTCCCAGCCCAAGGCCCTGTTGGCAGTGGTACAGGCCACTGCCCGTGCAGCGGGGAATCCTGCCACAACACACTGAGCGCCCGGAGAACAATTCCCCACCCTGAGCTACTTCCTACCGTTCCTTGGTCGGTGCTCTTTTCTGCCATCTTACTCCAGGTTTATGCCTCCTCGGGTAGCTTCTCTCAGCTTGGCTGCTGCTGGGTGGTCTGGTGGCGTCTGCTCCTCTGGCTCCAGAGCTTTCTCACCACCTCCTTCCCCTTCCGCAATCAGCCCGGACTGAGGCTACGTCTAGACTGCAGGCTTCTTTTGGAAGAAGCTTTTCCGGAAGAGATCTTCTGGAAAAACTTCTTCTGAAAGAGCGTGTCCACACTGCCAAAGCACATCGAAAAAGCAATCTGCTTTTTCGAAAGATAGCGTCCACACTGAATGGACACTATCTCGCATTTAAACTGTGATTACTGTGGACGGAGTGGCCACCAGGGCACTTGTGCTTTTTCCTCTTTCCTCTTCTTCCGAAAGAACTCCCTCTTCCCCGTCCACCCACGCCTTTTTCCAAAAGAACTCTTTTGGAAAAAGGCTTCTTCCTCATAGAAAGAGGTTCACCAATGTCAGAAAGAACGCGATTGCAGTGTGGAAGTAATTGAAGTTTTTTTGGAAAAAATGCTGTTTTTCCGAAAAAACTCTGAAGTGTAGACATACCCTGAGCTGCTCCAGGCCCTTTTATAGTCTGCCTCCACTTGGAGCATGCCCATCAGGGCTGTGGGGGTGGGGCCCTTTCAGCCAGCTGGGCCAAGGCAACTCCCTGAGCTTCAGTGTGGGGTTGATATACCCTGTCACATGTAGAAATGCCCAAAGAGTCTTTTCAGACCATTGTGTTTCCAGGCTTCTGTGCATGGTGGTGAATTTTTGCGAATAACACTGATTCTGTGTTAGCATGAATGGGGTTTAGGACACAAACGTCACTAGCAAACTAAGGAAAATAAATGTAGCAATGGAAAGTTGAGTCAAAGGCATAATTTTGGCAGCAGGACTTGTAAACTCAGTAGAAGATGGAATCATGGTTATATTCTGTTATAATATAAAATGTTAGGGTATGTCTACACTAGCCACCCTAGTTCGGACTAGGGTGGCTAATGTAGTCATTCGAACTTGCAAATGAAGCCGGGATTTAAATATCCCGGGCTTCATTTCATGTTCAGGCACCACCATTTTTAAATGCCGGTAGTTCAGACTCCTGCCAGCGGCTACGCGGCATGGGCTAGGTAGTTCGAACTAAAGCCCTAATTCAGACTACCGTTACTCCTCCTGCAACGAGGAGTAACGGTAGTCCAAATTAGGGGCTTTAGTTCGAACTACCTAACCGTGCGCGTGTAGCCGCGGCAGGAGTCTGAACTACCGGGCATTTAAAAATGGTGGTGCCAGGTATACAAATGAAGCCCGGGATATTTAAATCGGCTTCATTTGCAAGTTCGAATGACTATACATTAGCCACCCTAGTCCGAACTAGGTGGCTAGTGTAGACATACCCTTATTCTGTTATGTAAATTCTGTTATTATAATATAATAAATATAATATAATTATATTTTTAGCATAATATAAAATATTATACTAAAAAATCAACAGGTGTTTTGGATTCTTCAGCTGTGTAGCTTGGAGGCTGTCAGCTCCCTGCTGGAAGAACATAGTTCATGGTCTCCAACAATCATTTGTTTATGGCTAATGCATATTGAACAAAATATACGCATGAAATATGTGAAAACTATTTGTGCAGAGGTTATGATGTGTCTGTCTAGGCCTCCAGATGCATGGCAGCTTTGAGGTGGCTGATTATCTATTCTGCACCTTACTTGTGTTGTTGAGAGGGGGCCAGAGTTAACAATTTATATAAGCTACCAAATCAAAGGCTCATTTAACTGCACATCCAGTAATTTGATCTATCCCATCAAATGCCAGCAATGCCCCACTGCTATATATATTGGACAAACTGGACAGTCCCTACGGGAAAGAATCAATGAACACAAATCAGATATACGTAAAGGGAACATATAGAAACCTGTTGGAGAGCACTTCAATCTACCTAATCACTCTTTAAAAGATCTCCAGGTGGCTGTCTTGTCACAAACCAATTCTTCTAGCCAAATACACAGAGAGGCATTGGAATTACAATTCATCCACAAATTCAATTCTCACACTGATGACCTCCTCAATCGAGATAACGGATGGCTGGGACATTATCAACCTAACATTCAATGAAGGTAGCAACAGCTCTTTGTCTGTGTAGATTCTTGCGTTAGTACCCTTCCTATCTATTGCTTTCCTGTGATCCTTATCTGCTGCTTTTAACTATCCAATCTTTAGGTGCTTATAGGTTACCAGTTCTGCCTACTTGTTTTTCCCTTTGATATTTTCATACCCTCTGCTCCTTGTTTCCTGCCCCCTTCCTTTTTTTTTAACTTCCCCCCTCTCCCTTCTCCCCTATTTATTTTAGGTCTGCACATCCTAAACTCAAAACTCCGGTCATCTGAAGAAGTGGGCTATGCCCATGATACCAGCTACATGTTTTGTTAGTCTATAAAGTGCTACCAGACCATTTGTTGTTTTTTAAGATTATGTTGTATAAATTAGAGATGAAAAAGACCTAAAGCAATTAGTTCATCCCCTGACTAGTGCAGGATTTTTCTTTCCTGAAGTCTATTTTCCATCACTGTGTTCAGCATAGTTAAAACTGATCCGAGCAAATGGGATTCCACACCCTCCCTGGAGGCTCTGTCAGAAAAGTACAGTGGGGCACAATTTGTAAGTGTAATAAATGTGAAAAGGCTTTATATTCTCATTGGCTTTCCTGGGGCATCCTGTATAGATTATCCTCTTGAGTTAGGCAGCATTTTTCCTAACACCTACCGAGACATACATATTTCAGACAGCATTCATTTGTCTATCCAAATAGGTCTTGTTCAGCAATTCTAAATCACACCTCCTTTTCCTGAGGGCAGGAGTAGGGTTGCCAGGTGTCTGGTATTGAACCGGACAGTCCGGTATTTTCGCCTCCTGTCCAGTAAAAAAAATTCAGAAAATACCAGACACCTAAAATGTCCGGTATTTTCTGATTTTTTTTCCCAGCTAGGAGGCAAAAATCCCGGGTGCTTACCAGGTTTCGCAGAGGAGCTGTCCGGCCCGGCGCAGGGAGGCAAGATGGCGGGTGGCCGCCAGAAGACTGTTAGGGCCAAAAAGCCTCAAAAGCATTTCCTAAAGGGACCACGCTGGGTTTTTTAAAATTTATTTTAATTTTTTTTTGCTTAACAACTCTCGGGGTCTTTTTATTTTATTTTTTTTTGTTCAGTATTTTTTCAGAAGCCATCTGGCAACCCTAGGCAGGAGACCAATTTTATGGGTGAAAATGTGCCCTGACAATAGCCTTGCCTTGGGAGCCAGTGTGTTTTTGTGAACTGAAGGTAGGATTGGGAGTCAGGAATTCCTGAATTATAAACCTGCCTTTGACACTTACTTGCTACATAGCCTGTAGCCAATCAGTTAACCTGTGTGTGTCTTAGAATGGTGCAACTATGAAAGTGGGGTAGCAGGGAGGTTGTGATGCTTAGTTAATGTTTGCAAATCACTTCCCATGTGGCAAGAATTGTTATTAACCCCTAGACACAGATTCTATTTAAAGATCATGTAAAGTTTTCAAACAATTAAAAAAAAAAAACCAACCCGGCATTTTTCTTTCTGAGCAAGTGTAGACTCAGTTCTGAAGTGTAGCTCTGCTGACAGAGAGTCCCCATCTTCTGTTGAAAAGTCCTTGGAGATGTTTAATGCATTGGTGTTAACTGGCAGGGAGGTGTGAACTTTTCTCAGTTTCCTTTTATCCTCTGTAAACTGCCCCCCTCCACTCCCCTTTTCTCAGTATAAAGCTGGAATTCTTCCAGACCCTGCACTGGGCTTGCAAGAAAACTTTACTGTGTAAATTTGCTCTTTGTATCAGGAGTCCTTTGTTTAAACAGCATTGTGCGTTTGCTGAGGGGGGATGGAAAGAGGGGGAGCTGTCAGGGAAGAATTTGAAAAGTCCTGACCCCTGATGAATAAAATCCAGCACATTAACACATTCTTCAATAAATTCATGATTGCAGATAAGGTGGGAGTCCCCAGGGTTGGGCTTTTCATTAACCCCCTGCTGACTAGCCCAAACACATTGCAGTGTTTTGTTAGTTCACTAGGACAGTGTTTCTCAATCTTTTTTTTATAAAGTACCCCTTTTTCTAAAAAAAAATAAAAATTATAAGTACCCCCAGTGCCTTCAGTTTTCAGACACACAATTTTTTTTTTTACCATTGCAACACATTTGTTTAAACAACTTAATTGTAGCCGGGCGGGCGATGAAATTTTTGGGTGTGAAAAGTACAAAAATAATAAAGCGCTGTAAAACTTAAAACAAAAATTCAGTTTTCTCCAAATTTCAGTTGTGTTGACGTATCCCCCCCAGACGTCTCTCAAGTACCCCTAAGGGTACCCGTACCACTGGTTGAAAAACACTGCACTAGGACAAGCAGAGCCCTTTTGTGGCTAAAAGAGTTGAGCATGCATGGAGAACTCTCAGGCTACGTCTACACTGGCATGATTTTCCGGAAATGCTTAAAACGGAACAGTTTTCCGTTATAAGTATTTCCGGAAAAAGCGTCTACATTGGTCCCGGAGTTACCGTTATAACGATCGCTTTTCGGAAAAGCGCGTCTACGTGGCGGCGCTTTTCGGAAAAGCAGAAGCCGGAGCCATTTTGAAGAGGCAAAGGCCACCAGACCTTTCGGGGCGGGGCGGGCGCCATTCAGACACGTGCTTAAAGGGTCTCGCCGGACAGCCGTTGGTCTCCTGCTCCTGCCTTGGGACCTCTGCCAGGGACTGGCACCCTTAGCAGGTTCAGTGGTTGCCCTCTGGGTTTTGAGGACACCACCCTTTGGCCCCCAACTGCTTTTCCCTGAGTTTAGTTTTTTTGCCCTGCTCTGTCTGCCATGGAGCCGTGGGTGGCCATTTGCCTGCTCGGGCCCCTGTTGCAGCTGTACGAGTGCCTGCTGCTCGTGCTGCAGGCGGTGCCATGGTGTACATGAACCAGGAGGCAGAGATCGCATTGGACTCCTCACCAGGAGGCCCTGGCAACCTGTGTGGCATCAGCACCCCACCGTAGAGAGGCCCGTCTGGAGTTTGAGAGCAGCACCGACTGGTGGGAGCGGCTGGTCCTCGGGGTCTGGGACGACCAGCAATGGATCAGGAATTTCCGGATGAGAAAGCGGATCTTCCTGCAGCTGTGCACCTGGCTCACCCCCGCGCTGCAGAGAGCCACCACCCGGCTGTGGGCACCCATCCCCATCAAGAAGAGGGTCGCCATCGCGCTGTGGAAGCTGGCCACACCGGACAGCAACCGCTCGGTGGCACAGCAGTTCGGGGTGGGAAGATCAACCGTCGGAGTGATCGTCGTGGAGGTAAGTCCCAGGGGGAGTGGGGTGGGGGGAGGGTGCTGCACTCCAGGCCCAGGGACAGCCAAGACTCCAGGCTGGGTCGCCCAGGGGTTTGAGCCGTCCCTCCCTTGCACAGGCCCGCTGGTGGGGGCCGTGGGGCGAGGGGGCCCTGGTGTGTGTGTGTGTGGGTGTGAGTGAGGACAGAGGGAATCAAGGGGGCCCCAAGGAGCGCACACTCACCCCTGCCGTGATGTGTATGTGTTCCCTTGTGTTTCTCTGCACCCTTCTGCAGGTCGTCCACGCCATCAACAACATCCTGCTCCCAGAATCATCCGCCTGCGCGGCGTGGATGATACCATGGCGGCCGCTGCCCTCGGGTTCCCCAACTGCGGGAGCCCTGGGCGCCACCCACATCCCCATCCGGGCCCCGGGCATCGGCGGCCCATTTCATGAACCGCAAAGTACTGCTCCATTGTTCTGCAGGCCCTCGTGGACCACCGGGGCCGCTTCCTGGACATTTACGGGGCTGGTCGGCCGGGCACACGCCCGCATCCTCCGCAACTCTGGACTGTTTCGCAGGTTGAAGGCGGGCACCTACTTCCCGGCGAGACTTGACTGTCGAGGATGTGCCTATGCCCATCTGCGTGGTCGGGGCGCGGCCTACCCCTGATGCCCTGGCTAATGTCGGCCCTACACGGGGCAGCCGGACCAGAACTGGGCCCGGTTCAAGCGAACCGCCTCAACCGGGCCCGAAACCCAGTGGAGCTGGCCTTTGGGCGTTTAAAGCCCGATTCCGTTGTTTGCTCACCCGTCTCGAGATGGGTGAGCAGAATGCAACGGAGGTACTGGCAGCGTGCTGCGTGCTCCACAACATTGTGGAGCGCAGCGGGAGGCCTTCCTCCCTGCATGGATGGCAGCCGAGGCACAGACCTTGGAACAGCCCGACACAGCTGCCGTCCGCCAGGCGCGCCAGGATGCGGTGCGCATCAGAGAGGCCCTGGTGGACATGTTTGCCCAAGCCCGTAGTAGGGTCGCCTGGGTCTCCCAGACTACTCCCGCCCGTCCCCTACCCTTCCCCACCCCTCCCTTACCTCCCCAATTGTAAAGCGTCGGGTCAAAGCACATCGGCCGTCATCGTGACTGTTCGTCGGGTGCGTCGGGCTTAGTCAGGGTTTTTCTTTTTAGTTTAGGCTAGGTTTAGGCCACCATCGCCTGTCGAAGAACAGCCACGAGGATTCGGGGGTCGTGCGGAAGGCTCAAGTCAGCGTACCTGATTCCAGTCGTCTTCCGTCGAGGATCTCCTGGCTGTTCCTCCTGAGGCCCGGAAGGACCAAAGGATTGAGGTGGCCAGCTTCGCCCGTCATCTTCCGTCGAGGATCTCCTGGCTGTTCTCTCCTGAGGCCCGGAAGGACCAAAGGATTGAGGTGGCCAGCCGCCATCATCTTCCGTCGAGGATCTCCTGGCTGTTCCTCTCCTGAGGCCCGGAAGGACCAAAGGATTGAGGTGGCCAGCAACACTACCCAATTGTCCTCCTGCGCCTAGACTATGTTTAATTATCTGTAGTGTGCATCTTTTAACCGTTCTTGCTTGTTTGTGAGCTATGTAAATATAGTTTGTGGTTTACATTTTACTGAAAAGTCTCAGTATTTATTTATGCGCCACAAACCAATGAGCATAAAAAGGGCCCCCAGTGATAGAGTAGATTTGTTGTCTGCAGTTTGTAACCTTGTTAAATTTAAGTGGCTAATTGGCATCTCACATCATTTCCTACAGTTACTAGAGTAACACGATAACCAACACAGGAATGAACAGAAAAATAGAAAACTGTTTATTTACAAGGGGGAGGGACCTTCAACTGGGACGGGGGCCTTCAACTGGGACGGGGGAGTTACTGGGATGGATGGCCCCACGCTGGGCAGACCGCGTAGGGGCAGGCTGCACGGGGAGGTGGGCACGGGCACAAGCACGGGCAGGAGCAGGGGCAGGAGCAGGAGCAGGGGCAGGAGCTGGGATAGGAGGGGGCATGGGCTGTGCTCCGGGAGGGATGGCGGGGGCATGGGGTCCGGCCATGCCATAATGAATGGCATGGACCAAATGTGCCGTGACCATGTCCATGGTTGTGCGCATCCCTCTGCACTCATTTAGGAACGCAGCCCAACCCTCCTGCCGCCACTGCAGGTCCCCCTGCACCCGCTCGGCGATGGAGGCCTGGATCGCCTCCACGGCGCGCATTGCGCAGAAGCTGGTCTCTCTGGCGCCGCCTGCGCCTCGGGGTTGGCCAGCTGGGGTGCCGCTGCTGCCGCAGTGTCGGGTCTGGTGCTGGGTCCAGCTGCAGGAAGAGAAGAAAGGATGGGTCAGTCGGGCAGGCCGTCCACTGTCCCCACATCTCATGCCCTCCACCCCTGAGCCCAGGTGACCCCACAGTTGTGTGGCTTGGGCCCACTCGGTTTCCCTCCTGCCCCGTGTTGTATGTTGGCAGGAGGACCGCCCCTGGAGTAGGGTCCTCCCTCCAGTATTGTAAGCACCGGTCTGTATCCTGGCCCGTGGAGGCGGGAGGGTGCTTGTGCTGCGTTCACCTGTGGAACTCCCTGCCGGTGGAGACTGTGAAAGCTTTGGGCTAATCGCTGGTGTTTGACAGGGGCGAGATGCATCCCCACGCAGTGCCTGGGAGCACATCTGGCAGAGGCGGTCTGGGCTCTCAGATCCCCTCGCGTGGGATATCTCCTGGGCGTAACCAGAAGCGTGACTGGGTGGGGTGTCCCATCCTTGCAGCAAAACTCAGGGGCCCTTGTCCCTCCCACTATCCCTCCCCAAGGCCGGTAGCCCAGGGACATGTGCGGCCACAGTGAGGACTTCCCTCGGGGAACCAGCCAAGGCACTGGGAGCAGGCGAGGGGCTCGGTGGGGGGCCACGGTCACAGGACTGTGACGCTGCGGTTTTCCTAGAAGCAGCTGGCTGTGCCTCACAGCCAGGCATGGGACAGTGTGCTGTTCTCCGTGCTGCACCCTTGGCGGAGGTGAGGGGCTCTGGGCTGAGTCCCTCGGGCCCTGGCCGGTTCCAGCCGGCATCCACCCTTCCCCTGGTCCCGCCCGAATGTGTGTGAACAGCACGGTCCCAGGCGTGCCCTGCAGCTGCCTGCCGCGGCCACGTGCCGCTCGGTCGCCAGGCTGCACGAGGTTGCACGTGCTGCTTGCTGCCTCATGCGGCGCAGCGTGCAGCTCACGTGGCCTGAGTGACATGCTCTCCCCCTCCTCCTCTGGGCACCTGGCTCCCCGCCCTCCGCCCCCGCCCTTTGGGAGTGCAAACTGCAAAGACTCACCAGTGGGTTCCTCCCGGCCTCGGCCTCGGCCTCGGAGGAGCTGCTGGAGGGCCTGCTGGGTGGTGGCCTCCTCTGCGCCGGACGCGCTGCTGCTGTCCTCTCCCTCCCCCTGCTCGGTGGGTCGACCGATGGGGGGGCGCTGGCAGGTATCCACCGGGACGTCCGGGGCTTGCGGGGCTGGCTGGCCCAGGAAAGGCGTTCAGCCGGTCGTAATAGGGGCAGGTGCGTCTGGTCCTGCCCCTGCCCTCGCTGGCCCGGACGTACCCCAGCCGCAGCTCCTTCACTCGAGCGGACCTGCTCGGCATTCCGGGTGGGGTGTCCCTGCTGCGCCAGGTTGTCGGCCAGCCCGTGTGTAGATCTCAACATTGTGGCGCCTGGAGTGCAGGTCGTGGAGACCCTCCTCCTCCTGCCACAAGTCCAGGAGGGTCTCCAGCTCCTGGGGGTCCAGGATGGGGCCCGGCGTTTGCGGCCCCTGGGGGCCTCCTGTGCTGGGGTGCAGGGGCTCACCACCTGGAGCTGCCATGGCGGTGAGATGGTGGCTGGGCAGCACAGCACGTGGCAGAGCTCAGGCTGCAGGGTCTGCGGCGTGCTCCTGCCACGTGCACCCAGCAGCCTCCCTACCAGGAAGTCCAGGGCTCCTACGGGGTCTCGTGGCGACCAAACCGCTTTCCGTTTCTTCTGCTTTTCCGGAAAAGCTGTCTACACTGGCCCTTTTCGGAAAAGCTTTTCCGGAAAAAGGACTTTTGCCCAGCGGAGCGGCATAGCTTTCGGAAAGCGGCTGATTTCATACAGTAGATCGTCATTGCTTTTCCGGAAAAGCAAGCGGCCAGTGTAGACAGCTCGCAGCTTATTCCGGAAAAGCGGCTGATTTTCCGGAATAAGTGGCCCAGTGTAGACACAGCCTCACATAGGGAGCCAGGTTATAAAATGGGACTGTTTCAGAACAAACTCCTTTTGCTTAGTTTGATGAGATTACAAAAGGGAAAAGGCTTGAAGCTAAGTGAGGGTATGTCTACACTACAAAGTTAATTCGGACTAACAGCCGTTAGTTCGAATTAACTTTCATAGGCGCTACACATGCAAACTGCTAGTTCGAATTTAAATCGAACTAGCGGAGCGCTTAATTCGAACTAGGTAAACCTCATTCTACGAGGAGTAACGCCTAGTTCGAATTAAGTAGTTCGAATTAAGGGCTGTGTAGCCACTTAATTCGAACTAGTTGGAGGCTAGCCCTTCCCAGCTTGCCCTGGTAGCCACTCTGGGCCAAACCAGGGAAACTCTTCTGCCCCCCTCCCGGCCCCGGAGCCCTTAAAGGGCCACGGTCTGGCTACAGTGCTTGTGCCAGTTGCAAGCCTGCCAGCACCCAGCCAGCAGACCCTGCACCTGGCACAGCATGAGCCAGCCACCCGCTGCCACCCAGCCCTCTGCCTCTTTCCAGGACCAGGCTGGCGGCTCCCAGGAGCCTGCCTGGGGTCGCAAGAGGCGGGCGCCCGCCTGGTCTAGTGCGGAGATCGTGGACCTCATTGAGGTTTGGGGGAAGGCCTCCAACGTCCACAATCTCCGCACTAGGCACAGGAACGCGGCCGTCTACAGCCGCATGGCTGACAGCCTGGCCACCAGAGGCCACATGCGGACATGGGAGCAGGTCCGCTGCAAAATAAAGGACCTGTGGCAGGCCTACTCCAGGGCCTCCCAGCCAGGGGCCGACCCGGAGGAATGCCTTCACTTCGAGGCCCTGGACCGCATCCTGGGGGCTCACGCAGTCCATGCCCCCCGGGTGGTGATCGACCCTGGGGCACAGGGCCCCGTCCCTGACACCGAGGAGGAGGAGGAGGACGCCAAGAGCCAGGAGCCTGCAGAGAGCCTGCCCAGGACCCAGGACCCCCGAGGCATCCCACAGAGCACATCGGCTGTGTCGTCCGAGGCTGAGGAGGGCTCCACATGTGAGTGCCATCATGCTCCCCTTATGTGTATGGGGGTGGGAGAGGAGCCCAGGGACCGTGCGCCTGGGCCTTGCCCACCATGGAGCAGCAGCTGGGTGTCATGCAGGGGCCCTGGCCCGTTCCCCCTGCGCCGACCTCGCCTTGCAGAGGGGGCTGGGTTTCACCACCATGTCCCCAGGAGAACTGACCACTGCTCTTGTTTCACCACAGCCGCAGCACCTGGGACTGCAGGGCGCACCACCCCGCCTGGAACAGCCACCCGCACCCGGACCAGCAAGCGCACCAGGAACCTAGAGGACTACCAGCGGCGGCACCTGCGGCTACTGGAGCAGCAGCTCCTCATCCAGGAGCACTGGGTCCGGGAGGACCTGCGGCTGCGGCAGCGGAGCTTGGAGGAGCAGAGCCGTGCCCTCAGAGGTCACCTCCAGACCCTGGTGGACAGGTTCCTGCCTCCTCCTGCTCCAGCCCCTGCGGCCGCCCCAGCTCTCGCTCCTCCTCCCACCCCTGCTCCCCCTCCCACTTCCTCCACACCCCGTCCCTCCTGCCCCACCCTCCGCACCCACGACGCCCCCGCACCCGCAGTGCTGCGAGACGGGAGAGCCAGCAGGACCCCAACCCTGAGCTTTCCCTTCCCTTCCTCCCCTTCCACCCCTTCCAGCTCCCTCCTCCCAGGTTTCCCCTCTCCTCTCCCACCCTCACTCCTCCCTCCCCACCCCAGTTATGTACAATAAAGAGAGATTTTTGTTGGCAAAACAGGTGTGTTTATTTGACATTAGGAAGGGGTTAGGGAGGAAAGGAAGGAGGGGAGGGTGGAAGAAGGCCCCAGTGGGGCATGCAGGGAGAGTTCAGTCCTCCTGCACCTGGAAGCTCTCCCGCAGGGCTTCCCGGATCTGGACGGCCCCCCTCTGGGCCTCCCGGACGGCAGCGGTGCGGGGCTGCACGTACTGGCCAGCCATGTGCTCAGCCTCAGCCATCCAGGCTGGCAGGAAAGCCTCCCCCTTCCACTCGCATAAATTGTGCAGCACACAACATGCTGCCACCACGGGAGGGATATTGTGCTCGGCGAGGTCAAGGCGGGTGAGGAGGCATCTAAATCGGGCTTTCAGGCATCCGAAGGCCCCCTCCACCACGATGCGGGCCCTGGTGAGCCTGGCATTGAAGGCCTGCCGGGAGGGGTTGAGGTGCCCCGTGTACGGCTTCATGAGCCAGGGCTGTAGAGGGTAGGCCGCATCCCCCACCAGGCAGACGGACATGTCCACGTCCCCGACCCTGATGTGGTGGTTGGGGAAGAAGGTCCCGGCATGCAGCCTCTGGCACACAGAGGAGTTGCGGAACACCCTGGCGTCGTGTCCCTTGCCGGACCAGCCCACATTAATGTTCGTGAACTGGACCCGGTGGTCACACACGGCCTGCAGGAGGACGGAGAAGTACCCCTTGTGGTTGATGTACTGGGAAGCCTGGTGTTCCGGGGCACAGATGGGGATGTGCATCCCGTCGATGGCCCCCCCGCAGTTGGGGAAGCCGAGGGCGCCGAACCCTCGGATGACCGCGTCCGGGTCGGCGAGGCGGACCACCCTGAGGAGCAGCACCCGGTTGATGGCCTTGACCACCTGCAGAGAGACACAGCAAACCACGAATCACTGGGGCGCCCGGGTGGCTGGGAGTGTTCGTTCCCTGGCACTGCCCCGCGCCCCACTCCCGGAAGCAACCCCCGCGGGCGGCGTGTAGTATGGCCGGGACAGACCGAACCCTCCCGTGTGGGGCACTTTTGCCTCCTCCCCCCCCCCCTTTTCCCTGGGGTGGCCCATCCCCTCCTTGCAGCCCCCCTCCCCCCGGCCCAGTGGCCGGTGAGTGCCGTACCTGCATGAGCACTGCTCTGACGGTTGATCTCCCCGCGCCGAACTGGTTCCCGACGGATTGGTAGCTGTCCGGCGTGGAGAGCTTCCACAGGGTGATGGCCACTCGCTTCTGGAGGGGGATGGCGGGCCTCATGCGAGTGTCCCATCGCCGCAGAGCAGGGGCGAGCCACTCACAGAGCTCCAGGAAGGTGTCCTTCTTCATCCTGAAGTTCTGGGTCCACTGTTGGTCTCCCCAGCACTCCAGGACGATGCGGTCCCACCAGTTGCTGCTGGTGTCCAGAGGCCAGATGCGGCGGGGCACGCTGGCGTCCGGGCACTGCTGCGGCTCCTCCACGGCCCCCAGGAAGGCCAGGGGGAGAGGCAGGGGGCTGACGTGCACCAGATGGTGCCAGGCAGCCTCCACCCAGTGCTGGCAGGCTTGCAGCAGCAAGTCCAAAAACTGGAGCAGCATGCCCAGGGCGAGCTCTGGCTCCATGGTGCCAACTGCGGCAGCGTCCCCAGTGGGAAGCACCGACACAGGCAGGCGCAGAGGAAAACGCTTTGCTGTCCCTCGGCGAGGTAGGCAAGCAAGCGGAAAAGCTGAGAACCGGCTGTCAGGGGTCCTTTAAGCCACGAGCCTCATATAGCCTCAGACAGCAGCCACACAAAGCAACTACTGACCTGATGCCCTGCTGGAACCGGTTTCAGCTGCCCTTAAATGCGACCCAGCGTCCAATCAGTGTGGATGCGCTAGTTCGAATTAGCAAAACGCTAATTCGAATTAGTTTTTAAGTCTAGATGCGAGTTTAAGTCTAGTTTTTAAGTTAGTTCGAATTAGTGCTGTAGTGTAGACACACCCTAACTGTTTCTGAATACAGTAAGATCCAGGGCAGAAAATATATGACTGTCAAGTAAATAGAAGTCTGTGAAGTATGGCTAAAACACCAAAACTAGACATGTTCAGATTGGTTGCTGTGATGCTCCTTGGGAAAATTTGTGATGAAGGGTATGTCTAGACTGCGGGCAATGCATTTGCTCTTTTTTTTGCAGAAGAACAAACGCGCTCTTTGGGTGAGCCCTGTATACCTCGTCTAGATGGGGCCAAATGGCAGAAAAGCCTCTTCTGGAAAAGCAATCGGAAAAAGCTACGCCAATTGCGGAGCACCATTTGCGTAGCTTTTTCCGAAAAAAGGCTACAGTGTAGACCTAGCCGAAGTGAATATGGTTTGGAGCTTCTGCCCGTAACTTAGGGATGGCATTAGGACAGGAGCCCAGATGTGCGATCCTTTGTCCCAAAGATGGGTACATGTATTGTTCCTTGAGTGCTTGCTCATGTCCATTCAACATAGGGGTGTGTACCTGCCAAATGCACCGGTGCCGGAAGTTTTTCCCTAAGTAGTACCCGTAGGGGCCGGGGTCCCAGTGCCCCCTGGAGTGGGGTGCACATGCCGTGCTATATAGAACATAAGAACATAAGAACAGCCGTACTGGGTCAGACCAAAGGTCCATCTAGCCCAGTAGCCTGTCTGCCGACAGTGGCCAGCACCAGGTGCCCCAGAGAGGGTGGACCAAAGACAATGATCAAGCGATTTGTCTCCTGCCATCCTCTCCAGCCTCTGACAAACAGAGGCCAAGGACACCATTTTATCCCCTGGCTAATAGCCTTTTATGGACCTAACCTGCATGAAATTATCTAGCTTCTCTTTAAACTCTATTATAGTCCTAGCCTTCACAGCCTCCTCTGGCAAGGAGTTCCACAGGCTGACTACACGTTGTGTGAAGAAGAACTTTCTTTATATAGGACACTCCCTGGCCCCTCCCTCCTCAGTTCCTTCTTGCTGCCAGTGGCGGTGCTTGGAACAGTGTGCTCCAGCCTTAGCTGTAGCTAGCATTCCCATTGTTTTGCAGATAGTCCTAATCAAACTAGCTAAGTACCTGTGAATTGTTGGACTTTGATTCTCCTAAAGACTTTTGCCTGGGGGACAGGGCATGCCCTGCTCCTCTGGCTTCAATGCCTGCGCCGCATGACTCAGGCCTATGCCAGTGAGCGATCTGCATGCTGACTGCCTTCCTTGCCTGGGGGAAGGACATATCTTGGACAAGTGTCGAATGTGCAGGTCCTTCCGTCCCAGAACCATTAAAGAATGGAGCAGTCGACTCTGAATGCTTTTAATGGAGCCCACGCTCTGCAAGATCAAAGGTCAGACTTGGCACCGAGTATCGGTGCTTCGGTGCGCAGCGCACCACCAGCGTTAACAGCTCAGCGCCGTTCGTTGCCTTTGGCTCTGGCGAAGAGTACTAGGAAGCCGGGCAGAGATAAGTCTCCTCGTAAAGACAAGGGGAAGGCTCCGAGCCCTCCATCCAGGTCACCTTTCCTGGTGCTGGTGGTCCATCTCCCTTCCGCACTGGAGGGCTTTCAGGCTGCACGGGACATACGTACCATGCCGGTACTGCCGCCCCTGACACCGACAGGGCCTCGGCATAGGGGGAAGTCACTGTTTGGCTCCTGTCGAGGGGCAACCTACCTTTGGAGGCCCCTCGAGTCGAATCCCCTTCACTAAGGGTAATACGGCCTAGTAGCCGAAGTCCACACACACGTCCCGTTACCAGGGTAATATGGCCCAGCGGCCAGAGTCCATACACAAATCCCCTTTACTAGGTAATACGGCCTAGCGGCCAGAGTCCATACACAAGCCCGTAGGAAAACTTCCCCCACACAGGCTAGCCACAGAGGGGGTAGGGGGACCCGGGCCCTCCCACACCACCGGGTCCCAGGCCAGGGCCCTGTTGGCAATGGCGCAATCCACTGCCCGCTCAGCGGGAATCCTGCTGCAACACGCTGAGCGCCGGAGAACAATTCCCCACCGTGGGCTACTTCCTACCGTCACCTGGCAACTGCATTCTCCATAGTCTCATTCTGATTCTGGGGCTCCTCGGGTAGCTCCTCTTGGTCCGGCTGCCACTGTGTGTCCTGGCTTTGCTTCTTCCTCCGTCTCTCTCAGCGCCTCCTTCCCTTTCAGCGGTCCGCCCTGACTGAGCCGCTCCAGAGGCTTTTATAGTCTGTCTCCAGTGGGAGCATGCCCAGCAGGGCTGTGGGGGTGGGGTCTTCTCAGCCAGCTGGGCCAAGGACTTTCCCTTAGCTTCAGTGCGGGGTTGGTACACCCCATCACACACCCTGCCCCTTAAGCGGGTAGCTGGTGAAGGTTCTGGTGTGGGTTCCCCCTCCCCTGCTCAGAAGAAAAAGTCCGCATTAGTATGTGTCCTACCTGGCCGATGAGCCACGCTAAAATCGTAGGGGTGCAATGATAAGTACCACCTCATGATCCTTGCGTTGGTCTCTTTCATTCTATGCAGTCATCTCAACAGGGCGTGGTCGGTGACCAGTGGGAATGAGCTGCCCAGCAGGTAATATCTCAGTGCATTGACTGCCCATTTTACTGCTAGGGCCTCCTTTTCCACCGTGGAGTACTTCTGTTCTTGTGGAAACAACTTTCTACTCATATAGAGAACTGGATGTTCCTCCCAGGCCTCGGCTCACCTTCTCCCCCGCCCTGCTCCTTCCGGGCCTGGTTCCAGATCTGCCTGGCTCCGCCGTTCTACACCTCCCTCTGTCTTTTGCTCGACCACCTGTTCCCAGGCCCGGCTCAGCGTTGGGTCTTCTTGCTGGTCCTGAAGGAAGTCCCCACTGGTATCTGGCCACTCAATCTCAGTTTCCCTCGCTGGTTCCGCTCATGGGGCTGGCTGGGATGAAGGTCAAGGTGGGGCTCCCCTCTGGGGTCCCGTTATTCCCCTGGGCCAGCAGCCCCCTAGCTTCCTCCAGCTCTTGTTGACTAGGGATGTTAAATATCGGTTAATTGAATAGTCGATTAACCTCCTGAATTCTTATCGGTTATTCGACTATTCTATAGTCCCCAGCGGTGGGGCTGTGTGATGGGCTGGACAAAGCCGACCTTCCCACCGGAGGCCTTTCAGCACCCTGGCCAGCAGCAGGAGCAGCGGAGCGGTCCTCCGAGCTGGGTAGAAGGGCAGCCCTTGAGGTAACCAATCAGGATGCAGCAGCCCGATATAAAAGGAGCTGCTAGGCCAGGGCCAAGTCAGTTCCTTCTTGGAGCTCAACCCTGGCAGGCCTCAGGGCTGACTGGGGAAACCTCAAAACTTTGGACAGCTCCGAGTGGGAGCTGCGCATTATAGCTGGACAGAGCCTGGTGCTACGGCTGGAAGCTTGCCAAGAAGCCAGGCCAACCTGGACAAACCCGGACAAGGGAGTTCAAACCCAAGACCCTAGAGAGGGGCTGGATGGAGCAGCATCCTGGGGAAGTGGCCCAGGGATGTGACAGTGACTGTGGACATTGAAACTTAAGCAGGTGACTGCTATTTAGGGTCCCTGGGCTGGGACCCAGAGGAGAGGGTGGGCCTGGATCCCCCCCAACCCCCTGGTAAATCACACCCGGAACAGGGGGTAAACGAAGAGGCCTGATCTACGGCCACCACTTGAACGTTGACTCACCCTACACGGGTGAGTAAAGACTGTGGGAATTCCCTTAGCCACCTAGGGGCGCTCACCTGTGGGGTGTCAGGCGGGAGCTGGTCCGTGAGGGGTTCTAAGCTCCCGGACCCAGCGTGAGCCAGAACTGAGCTGGGCTGCCTGCCCTCCTGGCTCCTAATACGCTTTAAATGCAGAGCCGCAATGGGAGTAGGTCCCAGACCCGGCGCGACCCGGGACTGAGCCAGGCTGCTGGCCAGCCTGCTAAAAAATTTACTGGCAAGGGAGGGGAGGGGTAAATGCGTGTAGTCTGTAGCATTAACCTATAAGCTTTTGCTTATTGGTTAATCGACTACACTGTTACATCCCTATTATTCGGTGGAAACTCCTGCAATCCTGGCCCAAAATCACAGGGTAGGCCAACCTAGGGGCCAGCCCCATTCAGCAGATCCCTTCCTCCTGCATATCTGGCAGCCGCACCCAGGCCGTCTGGTATGACTGCACATTCCTGTGTACACATTGCATTAGGATAGGGCCCCCCAGCGGGTTCAGGGGACTCCACCGGGTCGGCCCGCACCAAGGTCTGGCTACACCCGGGAGTCAACTAGCGCGGTGACTGGGGTCCCCTCCACTATCAGACTAATTAGCAACTTGGCAGGGCCGCTTGCGTTGGCCCCATATCTGTAACTACAATCCACGTAGGGGCAATCTTGTTGAAAGTGCCCTTCCTGGCTGCAGGTATAATATTTGCCCTGCTTGACCCTCTCCTGGTCTCTCTACCAGGTGACTCATTCAGTCGGGTGTGCTTCCCTGGTCCAGTGGAAGTCTGGCCGGTTGTCGTCTTGCCGGTCCCTCACGCTGTGTCCGGGTGTGGTACCTGAAGCCTTGAGGCTCTCGTGGGTGGTCGGTCCCTCTGGCCTTGGGTCCAGGGGCCTGATGGTCTTCCCCTCCCCTGCCCCTCGCTTCCGGGCCCTCTGCCGCCAAATAGTCCTCCATCAGTGACACGGCATCATTGAGGGAAGTCGGGCGGTGTCGTCCCACCCACCTTTGTCCCCTGGCAGGGAGGATTTGTAAAAACTGCTCCAAAACTACTGTTTCAGCCACCTCTATCCCTGTCCATCTCTCGGGCTTTATCTATTGCCAGCAATAGTCATGCAGCCTGTGGGTCACCACTCGCAGCCTGGCCCCCGGGGGGTATCTTTCTTGGTGGAATCACTGCCTATATGTTTCGGGGCTAATGCCCATCTGGTCTAAAACCACCCCCTTGACTTTGTGATAGTCCAAGGCATCTCGGGGGTCTAAATTACGGTATGCCAGCTGAGCCAGCCCCATCAAGTATGGGGCTAACATAGTAGCCCAATGTTCCCCCGGCCATCTGGCCGCTGTTGCGACCCTCTCAAAGGTCACTAGGAAGGCCTCAGGGTCATCGCCGAGTCCCATCTTGCTGAGGCAGATGGGGAGCTGCTGCACGTCCCCCGCGGTGCCTTCTCCTGGTGGGCCTGTACCCAGTGCTGGTGCTGACCTCCATAACGTGGCTAATTTCTGGAGCCATTAGTCTTGTTGGTCCTGCTGTTGGGTGGTGAGTTCTCACAGCAGTTGTTGTTGCTGCTCCTGCTGCTGAGTTACTTGCAGCTGTTGTTGGGCGACTAACTGTTGTAGCAGCTGGGTTGCCTGCTGTTGCTGGTCCTCCAGCAACCACTCAAACAGCTTTCCCGGAACCATGGCTTTAGTCTCCCATGTCCCCTGTCCTGAGCTCCCTATGGCATGCTCTATTTTGGCCTGCCCATATTCTCCACCACGTTGTTGAGGGGTGGCCTACCCCCAGAGGCCCTTCGAGTTGAATCCCCTTCACTAGGGGTAATACAGCCTAGCAGCCAGAGTCCATACACAAATCCCCTTTACAAGGCTACGGGGGAATGACCAGGGCACCAGGGGGTCCTTCTGGCCAATCCTCTAGGTCACCCCCCATCAGCACCCCAGCAGGCAAGTGCTGGTGCATCCCCCCCTCCTTGGGGCTCTCCTTAGCCCCCCCTTTCAGATGCACTCTGGACATGGGTACCTTGAATGGGGTTCCCGTCTATGCCCGTCAGGGTCAAGTGGGTGTTGGGCACCATGCAGTCTGGTGCCACTAGTTCGGGCTGGGCCAGAGTCACCTCTGTGCCCGTGTCCCAGTACCCCATGACCTTCCTCCCATCCACCACCAGGGGAACGAGGCTGGAACGGATCACCATTCCCAGCCAATGGGAGCTGTGATCACCCATACCTGCAGAGGTGCAGGTAAACATAGCAGCAGTGGCTCACCAGGGGCTAAACCTGGTGAATTGCCTCGGTTTTATTGCCCACCCCTGGTTTAGGAGGAGTTTGTGAACAAATGGACTCACTGACAGATGAACAAACAGATGCACATTTCTAATATAGAGACAGATGATAATGCAGTGTGTCTTTTAATGGGACCCGGTACCGCAGGCATTGATGGCACTGGCGCAAAGAGCCCCGAGCCAAGTCGCGGCACTGGCACCGCAGGGGATGAGATTCCACCTCCAGCACCCGGCACCGCCATACGTACCAGCCTGTGCCGTCGGATCAACCGCTGCTTGCCATGACTACGGTGCAGATGATGCCCCTGCCGGCACCGGGACCAGCCCACAGGGGAACAGCCATGGCCCAACACAGGTGCTCACACCATTCACTGGCGCCGTCATTGGCACTGCCATGGTCGGCTTCTGAATACTCCTTGCACTCAGAGGCAGAGTCGGTGCGCTCTAGGGCCTCCACCTATAGGTCTATATCGCTGCACTGATCATGCTCTGGGCGCAGGCCTCGGCACCAAAGCCCATCGGTCAGCCAGACCTGTCTGCCTCAGTGGCAGCCTGAGCCTCAGTGGCCTTTTTGGACTCCCTGGGCTTACCACCAGGCCCAGGGCCCACTCCCATCTAAGTCTGTGGCTGTAGCCATGAACACCAGAAGTGCCCCCTCAGCCACCCCCCTACCAAGGGTCCCGGCATCAGAGTAGGCCCAGTCCTGCAGTAAGGACGCAGTGAGACCCCCAGTGGAAGGGGAGAGTCCCCTCCCTCCGACAGCTGCATCCTCGGTCATTCCATCTGCTCCCTCCGTCGCACCCCCCATTTCAGATGGGAGAACCAACAGAGGAGCATTTGGTGGTTAGGGAGTCGTCATCCTCCTCGCCTGATGAGGCCCTAGCAGATCCCGCTCCACCCCTTCCATCCATGGATGCCAGGACCCATCAGGATCTGCTTAGGAGGCTAGCTGACAACCTGGGGGTGCAGGCGGAGGAGGTCCAGGAAGAGTCTGACCCAATGGTGGACATTTTCATGACAAACACCCTGGGCAGGGTGGCACTGCCACTTATTAAGACCGTGGAAAGGATTTCAAAAACCTTGCGGCAGTGTAATCGTCTCGGGCCATGGGTGGCTCGCTCCTTCCCTACAGCTAGTCTCAGAGCCCTGTCACGGGTTCAGGGCGGGGCGAAAAAACAAGCAATAGCAGTCTTAGAGCCAGGCCTTGGGACCAGGGTGGGGCAAACAAACAAACAATAGCGGTCTTGGAGCCAGGCCCTGATCCTTGGAGCCAGGCCTAGTGGGGCCCCACAAAATCCACTAACCCTGGAACCCCAGAAGAGTAAATCTAGCCTGAGGCCTTAAACCTCAGTCCTCCCTGCCCCTCACCCCACTGTGGAGCGGGAGCCAGAGCAGTGAGGTGTCTCAGTTGGGGGCCACATCAATGAGGGTTGGGGTTTTTTGGAGGGTTTTTTTGCTTCTCACTTGTGTGGTCCCTGACTGATTTTTCTGTGGGTCAGTGGCCCTCAATCCAAAAAATGTTCCTCACCCCTGCCATTAATAAAGACACCTTTTGTGTTGGACATTGTGGCCAGGCTAGTCCGTCCCCTCCTGAACCGGGCATGCCTGCAGCGCGCGCCAGGAACAGCGGCGGGTAGCTCCCTCCGGTGCTGCTGCGCGTCTTGCTGGCAAGCAGCGGCGCGTTTAAATCACGGTACTGGCTCCAGCTGGGAGGATGCCGAGCAGCCCGGGAGGAGTGGCGGAGAACACCGAGGCCCGGAGGCGGCGAAGCAGCGGCCAGAGGCGGCGGCTGGGGATGCGGGATCGGACGGACCGGACGGGGGGCGGGCGTCTGTGTGGAGGTGGCCGGGAACGCCGGGGGCTCACCAGAAGCAGCAGACAACCCCGGGCCCGAGCCAGGGGGAGTCGCAGACACCCAGGGCCTGGACGAGGGCGGTCGAGGCTCAGGGGCCGCCCCTGACGAGACCCAGGAGCCGGGTGAGTGCGCGGCAAGCTTGGCTCGCTAGACCCCCTTCCCGGACCATGGATCCGTGTGCAGGCGCTTGCCAGGTTACTGTTGCCCCGGAGGCGGATGCCGCTCCAATAGAGCGTCTAGGAAGGTAGGAAGGAGACCCAGGACGGGGTGCGCTGGAATGGACGGCTAACAAACCAAACCCCCGAGAGGGGTGGTGAGGAGACCGCGAACCGATCCTCGCCATTCAGGTAAGGGCCTGATGGCCTACCCTCAGGGTCCTGGGGCTGGGACTCGGGCGTGCGGGAGGGCCCGAGCCCCCTACCTAACCCAAGCGGACCCTAGTCAATACCAAGGGAGCTGAGACATTGCGAGAAACCTTCCAATACTTGGGACTGGATGCCCGATTAGGGACAAACTATACGTAAGGCCACAGACAGTCAGTGGGCCCCGGGAAGTTGGGGGGGTTAACCGTGCTGAGGGCCCCCCCCCTTGGTACGCGGGATCCCTACGCCGAGTGGCGGGCCCAGAATAGAGGAAAAGCGGGCGAGGAGAAGCGTTTCCGTGAAATTAACGTGAGCCATTCCGCCCCGCCCCACAACTCTTTGGGGTCAGAGGGCGGGGGGGGGGGGGAAGCACCCTCGCCCAGACAGATGGTGGAGAATGTGGGCCTAGACCCACACCCTGGGAGGGGGTGGTACGAGAGTTAGGTAAGAGTAGGGGAAAGATGGAAACTGCACAGTTGCTAGAGTGGCTGGCGGAGCAGAAGTGCCAAAACCACCAGCAACAGACCCAGATGCTGCAGCAATTGGCTACACAGCAGCAGGAACAGCAGAGACAATTGGTGAGGGAGCTATCGGAACAACACCGGGCACAGCAGGAGAGGTGGTTCCAGAAGTGGGCCGCAAGGGAGGGCTCGGGAAGCCCCATAGTCACGGGGGGCCTGGGCGAGGAGGTAGACTTAGCTCAGTTACCCGTATGCCTGGCAAAGATGGGACCCGGGGACGACCCTGAGGCGTTTTTGGTTACGTTTGAGCGGGTGGCTACGGCGGCCCGCTGGCCGGAGGAGCATTGGGCCACTCTGCTGGCCCCATACCTAACTGGACCCGCGTAGGCGGCGTATCGGGGACTCCCTGACTGAGAGGCCCTCAATTACTATAAGGTCAAGGAAGCGATCCTTGACCAGACGGGCATTAATCCCGAGACATACCGGCAGCGTTTCAGGTCGGAGCGCTTTCCGCAGGGGTCCCGCCCCAAGGCCGTGGCTCAGAAGCTGCAAGATCTGGGGTGGCGCTGGCTCGAGCCAGATAAGCGCTCTGGGGCCCAGGTAGCCGAAATAATAGTGCTTGAACAGTTCATGCAGATCCTCCCCGCGTGGGCTCAGAGATGGGTAAGACGCCATCAGCCGGAGACTCTTGCAGACGCCGTGTCCTTAATGGAGGACTACGTGGCGGCCGAAGTCCCCGGGGAAAGGGAGACGGGGGAAGAACGCCCGGAGTGGGCTAGAGAAAGAACCGAAAACTCCACAGCCCCGGGGCAGGGGCGAAAGGAGAGGGGGCTCGCCTCTTCGGGCCGCACCATTACGGAGGGCTGGCCTGGGGCGTGGGATGGCTCCCCACCCCGGGACCGGGGAGAAGCAGAAAGGGGAAGGGGAAGAACGGAGTCCGAAAGCACCGACCCCCTCCCAGAATGTGTGTTTTGAGTGTGGCCAAGAGGGCCACTTCAGGAGAGATTGTCCCTTCATGGACTGTTCTTATGGGGAGGTATTGGCAGAGGGGCCGGAGGAGGATCCTCCAAGGCCTCAGCGTATTACAGCCACGATCATACTCAATGGTGTAGAAGTAACCGCTTTAGTAGACTCCGGATGTAGCCAGACTCTGCTGAGGGCCGATTTGGTACCCAATACCCACACATATGGAACCCCAGTACAGATGCAGTGCATCCACGGGGATGTCAGGACTTACCCCATGATTAGAGTGCGGGTGAGGAACCGCAAGAAGAGTTACTGCTGGGTGGCACTGGTACCTGGACTAGTGTACCCGGCAATACTGGGGAGAGACTGGCCCGGGTTCCGCCAGCTAGTAAAGGAGTGGACTCAGCAGGAGTACCAAAGTTTAGAAAGGGAGCCGGCAGGGGGAAGTCCCCATGCCAGAGCACAAGGGGAGGCCGTGATGGGCCTGCCCCCAGAGTTAGAAGAACAGGAAGGGAAAGATTTTTTTCAGGAGCAACGTGAGGACCCCATGCTCAGCCGAGCCTGGGAACAAGCCCGAGGGCTGACTGAGGAGGACTCTCTCAACCCAGGAAACCCCCAAGGACCCTATTTTGAGGTAGGGAACGATCTCCTTTACCGAGTGGTCGAAGGGGCCGACGGAGAGGGGCAAAGTCGGCAACTCCTAGTCCCTCGCTGCTATCGATGGAGGGTACTGGAGTTAGCCCATGCGAATCCGTGGGTGGGACATTTAGGCCGGGAAAAAAACGGAACAGCGGGTCACCCAGAGATTTTTTTGGCCAGGAATTTACCGGGAAATTCGAGATTTTTGTGAGTCTTGTCCCGAGTGTCAGCGCGCTAACTTGCGGCCCACCCTGAAGGCACCCTTAGTACCATTACCGGTTGTAGGGGTTCCATTCGAGCGCGTAGGGTTGGATTTGATAGGGCCTCTAGAAAGATCGAGAAAACGGGTGCCCGGTACATTATGGTAGTGGTAGATTATGCAACACGCTACCCAGAGGCGGTGCCGGTGAGGAATACCCTGGCCTCCACGTTGGCCAGAGAATTGATTGAGATATTTTCACGGGTAGGAATACCCCGAGAGATTTTAACCGACCAGGGAACCAACCTGACCTCGAATCTAATGAAGGAGTTGTGTAGGTTATTTCATGTGACAGCATTACACACGTCTGTCTACCACCCTCAGACTGACGGGTTGGTAGAAAGGTTTAATCAGACATTAAAAGCGATGTTGAGGCGGTTCGTGGCAGAAGAACCCAGAGAGGGGGATCGCTTATTACCAGCCCTATTGTTCGCGATTCGCGAGGTGCCTCAGGCATCTACCGGGTTTGCGCCGTTTGTATTGTTGTACCGCCATAGACCCCGGGGGATCCTAGATTTGCTCAGGGAAACCTGGGAGGATCAGGGATCAAAGGCCCGGGGGTCAGTGACCTATATTATAAATTTGCGAGAGAAGTTGCAGCGGCTCGGGGAGTTTGCCAAAGCTAACTTGCTGGAGGCCCAGGCCAAACAAGCTCAGTATTATGACCGGACAGCAAAGGCGCGAGAGTTTAATCCTGGGGACAGGGTGCTCCTCTTACTCCCCGTTAAAGAGTCAAAGCTGCTGGCACGTTGGCAGGGGCCCTACGAGGTCGTGTGGTGGGTAGGCCCCATAGATTACGAAATTAAACTGTCGGGACGCAGGAGAGATACGAAGGTGTACCATATAAACCTGTTAAAAAAGTGGCATCCGCGGGAAGCATTATTGATCATGCCCCCGACCCACCAGTTAGAGTTGGGGCCGTGCACGGGGGAAGCGGAAGGAGCAGATGCCGTGACAGTGAGAGTTAACCTAGACCCCCGACAGAGGGAGGAGGTACAACAGCTAGTCAGTCAGTTCTCCCATGTCCTTTCGGCCCAACCGGGGAGAACGACACTGACAAGCCACCATATAGCCACCTGGCCAGGCCAGAGGGTGCACGATGGGGTCAGGCCTTTACTCCGCAAGATGTGGGACCCTGTTCAGAGGGAGCTTCAAACCATGTTAAAACTAGGGGTAGTAGAAGAATCCAAAAGCGAAGGGAGAAGTCCGATAGTACTAGTGCCTAAACCCGACGGGGCCCTCCGGTTTTGTATAGACTTTCGCAAAGTTAATGCGATGTCGAGGTTTGACGCCTATCCGATGCCGAGGGTAGATACATTATTAGAGCGATTGGGGCGAGCGGAGTACCTGTCGACTCTAGACCTTACTAAGGGGTATTGGCAGATCCCCCTTACCCTGGCATCCCGTGAGAAGACAGCTTTTTCTACTCCCTTCGGCCTTTTTCAATTTATTACTATGCCGTTTGGTTTACATGGGGCAGCAGCAACGTTTCAAAGATTAATGGACAAGGTGCTGCAGAATCACCAAGCATATGCAGCGGCGTATATCGATGACATTATTATTTATAGTCGATCCTGGGCCGAACACCTGCAACAGGTAGAGGCCGTACTCGTCGAGCTAGAAAAAGCAGGATTAATGGCCAATCCGAGCAAATGCTGTATTGGGCAAAACGAGGTGACCTATCTTGGGTATACTGTGGGAGGGGGAAAGCTAAAACCTCTGGTGGGGAAGGTGCAAGCATTGCAGGAATACAAGGTCCCCACAACAAAGAGGCAAGTCCGCCAGTTTTTAGGGCTAGCTAGCTATTATAGGAGATTTGTACCCGATTTCACGACAATAGCAGCCCCACTGATGGAACTAACCAAGAATAATCAACCGCGCAAGGTCAACTGGTCCGAACCGTGCGAACGGGCGTTTCAAACTCTTAAGCTACGGCTCTCCCAACCCCCGGTACTAACGCAACCTGACTTTTCCAAACCCTTTATCTTACAGACCGATGCCTCAGAGGTGGGGCTGGGCGCGGTCCTGGCTCAAGAGGAACGGGGTACAGAACACCCCATACTGTTTTTAAGCCGTAAGTTGTTTCCTAGAGAACGCCAGTACTCGACGATCGAGAAGGAAGCACTCGCGGTGAGATGGGCAGTCGAAGCACTACGCTATTATCTACTGGGGGCCCCATTCCTCCTGGTTACTGATTATGCGCCATTGAGGTGGCTGAACTCGATGAAAGAGACAAATCCGCGAATAATGCGCTGGTATCTAGCCCTGCAACCATACGAGTTCGAAGTAGCACACCGCCCAGGTAAGAGACACAGCAACGCAGATTTTTTTTCCAGAACGATGGAAGAAGAGCCGAGAGAAGTCCCAAGCCAAGGCTTAGAGGGGAGGGTGTGTGACGGGCTAGTCCCGTCCCCCTCGCCGAACCCGGGCATGCCTGCAGCGCGTGCCGGGAACAGTGAGCGGAGTAGCTCCCTCCGGCGCTGCTGCAAGCCGGTGGCTGCGTTTACGTGCAGCACCGGCTCAGCTGGGGAAGGGGAATGCCGAGACGGCGGGAGGAGTGGACGGAGACGCCGAGGCCCCGGAGGAGGCGGCCGAAGCCGGCGGCCAGAGGGCAGAAGCGGCTGGGGACGCCGGGATCTGGACCGGACCGGCCGGGGACGGAGGCGTCTGTGCGGAGGCGGCCGGGAACGCCGGAGGCTCGCCAGAAGCAGCAGACAACCCCGGGCCTGAGCCAGGGGGAGTCGCCGACGGCCAGGGCCTGGATGAGGGAGGTCGAGGGGCGGGGGCTGCCCCTGATGAGACCCAGGAGCCCCGAACTGACGGGGGAGCGCGCGGCGAGCTTGGCTCACTAGACCCCCTTCCTGGACCATGGGTCCGTGTGCAGGCACTTGCTAGGTTACCGTCGCCCCGGAGGCGGACGCCGCGCTGACAGAGCATGTAGGAAAGTAGGAAGGAGACCCAGGACGGGGTACGCCGGAATGGACGGCTAACAAACCAAACCCCCGAGAGGGGTGGTGAGGAGACTGCGAACTGATCCTCGCCATTCGGGTAAGGGCCTGATGGCCTACCCTCAAGGTCCTGGGGCTGGGACTCGGGAGTGCGGGAGGGCCCGAGCCCCCTACTTAACCCAAGCGGACCCTAGTCAATACCAAGGGAGCTGAGACATTGCAAGAAACCTTCCAATACCTGGGACTGGATGCCCGATTAGGGACGAACTATATGTAAGGCCACAGACAGTCAGTGGGCCCCGGGAAGTTGGGGGGGGGTTAACCGTGCCGAGGGTCCCCCCCCTTGGTACGCGGGATCCCTACGCCGAGTGGCGGGCCCAGAATAAAAGAAAAGCGGGCGAGGAGAAGCGGCTCCGTGAAATTAACGTGAGCCATTCTGCCCCGCCCCACAACTCTTTGGGGTCAGAGGAGGGCGGGGGGAAGCACCCTTGCCCGTACAGACATAATATTTTACTTTATTGAAAAATGAAGCCTGGCGAACAAGTCCCCAATTTGAGCCTAGCCCCCATCTGGCTGCAGCATCATAACACTCCTGCACCCCTGCACACACCAACCCTGAGCCTATCATACACCTGAACACCCTGCCCTGAGTCCCTCATACCCCCACATCCCCAGACTCCTGCACCCCCACATCCCTAGCCCCTTGCCATAATACTTCTGCACCCCCCACACCCCAACCTTGTGCCCTGAGCCCATCTGTGATGGGGTGGACAAGGCCCCGATATCACTGCTGGAGGCCTTTCTGCACCCTGCACAACAACAGGAGCAGAAGAGAGGTCCTCCAAGGAGAACAGAGTGGCAGCCTCTGCTGCAGCCAATCAGGGTGCAGCAGGCTGATATAAAAGAAGCTGCTAGGCCAGCACTTGGCAGTTCTTTCCTGGAGCTTGACCCAGGCAGACCCAAGGGTTGATGGGGGAAACAGCAGCACTCCAGACAGCTCCGAGTGGGAGCTGGACTTCATACCTGGTCAGAACCAGGTCCCATGGCTGAAGACTATCCAGTAAGCCAACAGCAACTCTTGCAGAACCCTGGACAAGGAGGACTTGACCACAAGGCCGAAGAGAAAGGGCTGGATGACACAGTTTCCCGGGGAAGTGGCCCAGGGACGTGACAGCAACCAACCACTTTGAGACTCAGCAGGTAACTGCTACTTATAGGGTCCCTGGGCCGGGACCCAGAGGAGTGGGCGGGCCTTCCCCCCACCCCCTGCAGCCACAAACAGGGTGTAAGAAGAGGTCTGGTTCCAGGCCACATACTGGACACTTTCTCTCCTGCAGACAACCGGGTAGAGACTACAAGACCCCCCTTGGACACCGCAGTGTGCTCATAAGAAGGGCGGAGCCCGTTACGCCATCATACACCTGAACCCCTGCCCTGAGCCTCTCATATCCCCAGACTCCTGCACCCCCACATCTCCGTCCCCTGCCATAACACTCCTGCACCCCCACACACCCCAACCTTGTGCCCTGAGTCCATCATACACCCCCACCCAGACTCCTGCACCCCCACATCACCAGCCCCCTGCCATAAGATTGACAGAACACAACCTGAATGCCTGCATGAAGCTGGATTTGACCAGTTATGATGTAAACTTCAAAGAACTGTGCAAAAAGATGCAGCAGCAGAAGTCCCATTAAATAAAGTCGGTGAGTATGGTTCATTTATGCTATTATTAATCATTGTCAATCATCAATAATATTAAGTTGCATATTTTCAGTCATGCAAATGGGCATTCTTATACAGCTCTTTGTTGATCACTTGTTATGAATTTTGATGTAGTTTGCCTCTTTGGTTTGAAAAGGTTGCCAACCACTGGTCTAGGGCAAAATTCACTCGCACAGAAAAAATAGAATTCATGGTAGAAACACCAAGATGTGACCAAACTGCATTCATTACTGAAACGACATGTTCAACAGGGGCTCTGGCGCCCAGCAGACACAAAATGAACTCAATGGCCTTTGCTAGATCTGAGTATTCTATTGCCTTATTGTCCATCTTTTGAAAAGCATTCCACCCCCTTTCAGAAATGGGGGTTTTCTGAGCCTTCCAGTCAGACATGTGACAGGAGATTATTGGTTTTGCATGTGTCCATTCATCAAAAAGACGATTCTCATCTATCAAACATAGGGTGGGAATTCTTGTGTGGCAAAGGCAAGACTGCTTTGTACATTATCCCACACTGGCATGCTTCTCAAGTTTTTCTGTGCGCTCAAAGGCAGGTTTCCCGGTGTTACAACTACTTCATACATGTTGAATAAAAATTCTCGACTGACTTGTAAAATTCCTGTTCCTTAATTCCGCCCACCCCCGCCCCCGCCCAAAGACTGCAGCAGGTTTTTCTGTGTGATGTGGCCGATCTTTCTCTGAACCTCACGTGAAATTATTTTGAAGGGTACGAATGTGCAGTGCAACTTCTATCACCGATGAGTTGTTTTTCTCGATTGCCAAAAACAAGCCCCAGTTCTGTGCAAGGGTCACTGAAGACTTTCTTGAACAGTGTTGGGCATATGTCTTGAGTGAGAAAATATGCCTTGTGCCCATCACAAATCAACAACCTTCTGTCTAGCACTGGGCCAAGAGAAAGTAACTGTGTGCTGCCTTGTTCTAGTAATTGAAAATACTCAGAGATGAGAAATTGGGAGAAGTCTTTCAATTTTTCAACATAGTGTAAATATGAAAGTATTTATAAACTTTCACCACAAAGGATTCCAAAACAATTGGTAGACCGTCAGCAGCTACTGGCAGGAATTATGAACTATGTGAGCACCACAACCAAAGACTAAGATCTCTTCCCCTAGTCTGACTTAGAGTTTTTACCATAGATTGTTTTCCCAGCACATTTTAGCACCACCGGAATTTGTATTGGCATTGTCTGCACAAGCCCAACAAGCTTGTCACTAAGGCTGCGTCTAGATTGGCAAGATTTTGCGCAAATACTTTTAACGGAAAAGTTTTTCCATTAAAAGTATTTGCGCAAGAGAGCATCTATAGTGGCATGTGCCTTTGCGCAAAAGATTTGCTTTTCCACAAAAGCATCCGTGCCCAGTATAGACGTTTGCGCAAGAAGAGCCCGATGGCCATTTTAGCCATCGGGTTTCTTGCAAGAAATTAAGGTGGCTGTCTACACTGGCCTCTTGTGCAAGAATACTTGCGCAAGAGGGCTTATCCTGAGCTGGAGGCGTCAGTATTTGCGAAGAACCACTGATTTTGTACATTACAAAGTCAGTGTTCTTAAGCAAATACTAGCGCCAGTGTAGACAGGTGGCAAGATTTTGCGCAAAAGCGATTGCTTTTGCGCAAAATCATGCCAGTCTAGACGCAGCCTACGGGTATGTCTAAACTATAATGCTATTTCGAATTAAGCTAATTCGAAATAACGCATCTATACACAAAAACTATTTCGAAATAGCACGTCCACACTGAGTGGACCCTGAACCGAAGTTAAGACTGGCCGGAACCAGTGCCGGCAGGGCATCAGGTTAGGACTTAGTGTGTGGGGCTGCTGCCTGAGGCTAAATGAGCTCCGTGCTTAAAGGGACCCTACCCCCACCCCGGACAGACAGTTCACAGGGTTCCCCGCTTGCTTGTCTACCTCAATGAGGGACAGCAAAGCAGTACTGTCTTGGAGTGCCCTGAGTGCCTGCACTCGGGACACCACAGCACTCGGCCACATGGAGCCAGAGCTGCCCCTGGGCACGCCGGTGCATCTCATGGGGTCGTTGCTGCAGGCTGCCATCCGGGGGGTGCATGGCGGGGGGCTGTCAGGATCCAGGAGGCCCTGAGGGAGCGTGTCCACCCTGAGAAGCCCTCAGAGCCTCCCCGGTCCTCCCCACCGGGGGTTCGTGCCCCATTCCTCCCTCACGTCCTTCCACTTACCCCTCCCTAGCCCCCCTTCCTGATGTCAAATAAAAGACACGTATGTTCAAAAATAGAAACTGGGTTTATTGAACAAAACTGGGGGGGGATGAACCTCTGGTGAGACTGGGAAAAGGAGGTGGGAGAGGGGAAGAGACAGGGTGGAAGAGGGGCGGGGGAAACCTGGGAGGAGGGAACTGGAAGGGGGAAGCAAGGGGAAGAAGGGGGAAGGGAAGCTCAGGGCTCAGGGTTGGGGGTCTTGCCAGACCAACCTGACTTTCACGCTAACCTGCTCCTGGGTTCGCATGTGGCCTTTGGTGGCCAGGCTGGCAGCTATCCTGCCATAGATGGCCGCATTCCTCCGTCTAGTGCAGAGATTATGGACATTGGGGGCATCCCCCCCAAACCTGAATAAGGTCCATGATCTCCACCCTGGACCAGGAAGGCGCCCGCCTTCTCCAGCCCCTGTCAGGCTCCTGGGAGCTGGCAGACTGCTCCTGGGGAGCGGTGGAGGGCTGGCTGCCAGTGGCTTGCTGGCTCATGTTTTGGGGCCACTGGGTCAGGGGCCCCGGTGCCCACTGCTGGCTCTGGGCTGGCAGGCTTGGAGCTGGCACAGGCACTGTGGCCAGGGTCTACCCCTTTAATGTCTCCGGGCTGGGGGAGAGGAGAGTAAGCTTTCCTGGTTGTGCCCAGAGTGGCCACCAGGGCTCCCTGGGAAGGGCTGGAGGCCCGCTATTTCGAATTAAGTGTCTATACAGCACTTAATTCAAAACAGATATTTTGAATTTGGCATTACTCCTCGTGGAATGAGGTTTACCAAATTAAAATAAGGGCTCCTTATTTCAATTTATTTTGAAATAGCGGTTTGCCTGTGTAGATGCTATTAAATTTGAAATAACTGCTGTTATTTCGAATTAACTTTGTAGTGTAGACATACCCTAAGAGAATGCTTCTCAATCAATTGATATAGAAATCCGCACCGCATATCAGAAGTTTCATAGGGTAGAGAAGAAAACTTAATAATGTTTGTGTTTACCCCATCGGAGGGAGCAGCTAGGGGCTGTGTACAGCCAAGGAGTAATTTGGGGGGCAGGGAGGGGTAGCTAGGGGCTGTGTGCAGCCAGGGGGTAGCTCAGGAGGCCGAGAGGGGGGAGCTAGGGGCTGTGTGCAGACAGGAGGTTACCTCAGGGTTTATAGAAGAGGTATTGAGAGGCTGTGTGCCAGGAGGGCTTTGTGGTCCCCCTGTTCCCTGAGGGCTGCCATGGAGCCAGGTGCCCCACCCCTGCTGCTCTTACCAGCTGTGTGAGAAAAAGGGACTGGGAGCTGAGGGGCAACTTCAACCCCCTGCACCAGCAGTAGTAGCAGGTGAAAAGGGAACAGCATGGCTGCCTGTGCCATGGCACCAGCCAGAGGAGCAGCTGCCCTGCCCTGCCCTGCCCTGCCCTGCCCACCTCCGGCTTCCCACCTCCAAACTGGCCAGTGGGTGGGGAGAGGTGGGGTGGTCTGTCCCCGGGACTGCCCTGCGCTTCCAGTGAAGTTTAGGGGGCAACATCCCCAGCTCTGCCCATGGGCTCGGGGGCTTCTGCTGCCTGGGGAGCTTCAGGGATCCAGGATTCAGCCCTGCTGCTCCCAGCTTCAGCCCAGTGGGGATTGGGACTTCAGCTCCTGCTTTCAGTCCTGCAGGGGTTGCCAGGGCTTGAGGCTTCAGCCCTTGGGGGAGGGGAGTGCGGGTGATCGGGGTTTCAGCTGGGGAGGAGGGCATGCTGAGGATCGGGGCTGCTACCCAGAGGGGAGGGGCACGCTTCAGCCTGGGTGGTACTGGGAATTCAGGGAGTGCACCACGGGTCAGGGCTTCAGCATCAGGGCACTGGGAATTCAGTGTGGGAAGAGCCACTGGGGATCAAGATTTCAGCCCCACAGAAAGTGCCAGGGATTGTGGCTTCAGTCCTGCAGAGTGAAAGGGCTGGCAGGCCCCCCTCCTTGGGGAATCCTGCTTTAGGGTTGTCATGAACAGGAGAAGTGCTGACCAGCACCTGGTGACTAAGGGGTTAACTCAGTTACCTAGCAAAGGTGTCAGCCAGGGGGCCGGGAGAACCAATCAAGAGAGCAGTGTAGACTGCTCCTTCTTGCGCAAAAGTCCCTTGTGCAAAAATGGCAGCTCATTAGGTATGCAAATGAAGCACGGCGATATTCATTGCCGTGCCTCATTTGCATATCTTCTTGCACAAGAATGCGCAATGTAGATGTAGCCTCTGTGTCTCTCAACTCCCGGTCTAAGGGTATGTCTACACTAGCCCCCTAGTTCGAACTAGGGAGTCTAATGAGGGCGACCGAAATTGCAAATGAAGCACGGGATTTAAATATCCTGTGCTTCATTAGCATGTTCCCAGGCGGTCGCCATTTGGAAATTGACTAGCCCGGAATAACTGCCCGCATCTACACGCGGCAGAGAAGGGCGATTCCGAAATAAACCCCTTACTTTGAATTACCAGTTAAAGCTCATTCCAGGAGGTTTAACTGGTAATTCAAAGCAAGGGTTTATTTCGAATCGCTTCTTCTGCCGCGTAGACGCTGGCAGTTATTCCGGCTAGTCAATTTCCAAAATGGCGATCGCCTGGGAACATGCACGAAGCACGGATATTTAAATCCGTTCATTTGCAATTTTGGTCGCCCTCATTAGCCTCCCTAGTTCGAACTAGGGGGCTAGTGTAGACATACCCTAACTCTCTCACACAAAGAAAGCAGGCAAGGGACCTATATCCAACATTTTTGCTAGCTACCTGAGTTAACCCCTTAGTCACTGGGTGCTGGTCAGTACTCCTCCTGTTCATGACAAGGGTGCAGATGGGGAGGGGTGATACACACCTGCCACTCACCCCCACACCCTTTTCCCTCTATCAAACACACAGGCTGCCTCTCCTCCTACTGGCTTCTGCACCCTGCTTGAGAACGCCACCTGCTGGCCACTGCCTGCAGGAGTCACCTGCCAGTCACAAACAGGAGGCTGCTGCAGCTGTGCTGATGCCGACTGGCCAGCAGGGGGAGCGCCGGAGTGGAAAATACGGGCCAATTTGCCCGTTTAAAAAAAAAAAAGAAGTCAGGACAGCTGCAAGAGGGCTTAAATATGGGACTGTCCCATTAAAAACAGGACGGATGGTCACCCTAGAGATTAGGAATTAAAATGCCAAGCTCCCTAATTAACTACTACAGTACCATCTTCTCAGTACTCGGTTCTTTCCACGTGTAGTGCATTGCCACCCTAAATAACCCCAGAGGCTTGCACTCCTTTGTGTGAATAACCTCCTAAATGTATTTGCCCTGTAAACTGGATACACTCTTGTCAACTTCCTTTCTTATAATCACCATTGTGATGAGAGATTGCTGCTCTAAGTGCAATTTAATATTTTACCTTTGCATCTTGCAGACATGGAGCCAACTGAAGGGGAAAAAAACTCAGTTTCTTTGGGATAACAAGAAACAATAAAGGCATATTTTGCTTGTCAATTGCTGCATGTTTGTATTGCCCTGTTGGACTATTTTTTTCTCTCTGCAAAATATGCAGAATCACTTTCCTACTGAAGCCTCAGGGTGCGTCTACACTGCACCGTAATTCGAAATAAGATACACAATTTGAGCTATGCAAATTGCATATCTTATTTCTATGCTATTTCGAAATAGCTTATTTCGTCATTTGGTGCTGTCTACACAGTGCCAAATTTCAAAATAAAGCGCTATTCCAAAATGTCCCTTACTCCTTATGGAATGTGGTTTACAGGGACGTTGGAATAGCGAGCCCGAAATAACGGGCTTGCTGTGAAGACATGGGATAGCTATTTTGGGATACTCAGGTATCCCGAAATAGCATTGCAGTGTAGATGTACCTTCACTGTCCTAGCAAATGCAATGGATTTAATATTTTATAAGCATGTCTCTGAGGCGCTCACACATTTGACTGAAAGGAACAGTCACAGCTTTTGCTCATGGAAAATCCATCTGTTCCCCTTGTAGTCAGTGGCACTCTTTTTCCCATGGGGGAGGGGAAGAGTCATTGTAGCTCAGTTATTAGTAGCCATGCACCCTCCTGTAATGGGTAATTCCGCAATGCTGTGGACTCAGTTGGGGGTCAGTCAGACATATGCCTCCCCCTCTTTACTTGACTTTTTGCTGTGCTGTAAAGGCCTGTTTTTTCCATGTGGAGGTTTCTGTTATTTATTCCCCGTGGCTGTGTTCATGCTCAGCAGAGAGCCGCAGAGGCCCTGAAGCCCTGCCTTGTGCTGGAGGCATGGGGCCCAGGTGCAGAGGCCAGTCACAGTAGGGGGCGAGGCACTGGAGAAAACCTCTTCTGAAAGGGCCTATCAGATTAAACTGAAGTGGGGGGAGGTTTTGTTGTTGGTTTTTTGTTTTAATTTTTTTAAACTTGCTCTCTGGCAGGATTGTAAAATGCCTGGTCAGACCCAGGGGAAATGCAGCCATGCCTCCAGCTGCCCAGCCAGAGGGGAAGGGGAAATCTAAAGGTGAGAGGAGCTGGCTGGATGTGGCAACCACTGCCTGAGCCATTCTGCACTTTGTCAGTACTTGGTTGGTGTTTGCTTGTTTAGGCCAAGATTTCAGTTTCAGATTGGCCTCTGGAATGGAAATGGACCAAATATAGCTAGCTGCTGGCAGCTGTGCAACATGGCCAAGATTTGTTTTGTTCTCTGTCTTGAATGGGCTGGTATTTAAAAGTCATTAATGATAATTGGCCTAGTCCCTGGCTCTGAAGCAGTGGGCCAGGGCACTGGGGCAGGAAATTGTTCCAGTCTGGTGACCTTAGCAGGCCAGCAGTTAACATTTATTGTTCATCCCCAGCCAGACTGACAGACCCATGTGAAAGTCACTTTCCTCCCTCCCTGGTCAGGATTTAGAAAGAGTAGCTTTTCTCTGTACCCCACTGTCACAGAACATGGTATGGCTGAGGCCTGATCCCTTTCAAAATAATATACAGCCTAGGGACAGCTCAGGTAGCTATAGGCCTGGTAATTAAGGCATTTTATCTTAATTTGAGCTGTTAAGAAGTGTCCCTTTTCCTGTGATATATGGCCTCAAAACCAGGCCAAGAGACTTATCCAGGGTCTAATACAGCTTATATGGAATGTTCCCAGTTACATCCCAGTGGGCCTATTACACAGCATATAACAGGGGCTGGCTCAGTCTTTCAGCACTTTAAAAGCTGTTTGTCTTTGATTGGCTGATGCATATCAAAGGCAACCCAGCTTCCCACTATTTGCTCTGTCAGCCCCCTGGTTCTGCCCTTTGACTAGGGTTGCCAGATGGTTTCAACAAAAATACCAGACACACTTGACATGACATCACAATCTATATTACATCTGATTTAGAAAATATCAGACATTTCTATTTTCTCATTTCTATTTTCTCAATTTGTTTCCCAAACAGAAAGCTCAAATACTGGACTGTCTGGTTCAAAACCAGACACCTGGCAACCCTACCTTTGACAAAGAAAGCACCCCCTCCCTGAATTTCTGATTTTACACTGATGCACAAACATTCTTTGGCAATTTGAGCCTATTGTATTAAAGTTAAATTCCCTATGCATGTGCCTCTCCCAGAATGAAGAGGCAGTATTTATTACAGAAATATCAGTGGCAACAATGCCTGATATTCCATCATCTCAGGAGACTCCATAACATTAATGGTTCCACTGGACTTAGAGATGGCAGATATGTTCCTTTAATCTGTAAATACATCAAGGTCACTGATACTCTAATACACTAGATCAAAGGCAATCACTGTAACTTTAGAAATACTCCAGTGTGCACTACAGAGTGACAGCGTGAATGTCTGTGTGGTCTAGGCAGGTATTTATACTGTGCTCATCAGCTGTGTATTGGAGCACCTTAGCACAAATATTAGGATCATACATTCAATAAGATAGTTATTTTTGGACTATGGCTTTTTTTAAGGTTAAGAGGGTATTTCTGCTTCCTCCTTGGCACAGTAGACCTTGTTGCAATGTTTTGTTATCTCTGGGAGTTCTGTACACAGGGTGAGAGCAGAACTTCAGAACCCAACTCTACTGCATTGACCTACTTACTAGTGGAGCTGCTGGCTCTGTCTCCTGTGACACAGTGCAGGTCAGAGCAAGACTTCTGAGGAAATCCCTTGAGTTGAGGAGCCTGGCAGGTGAGAGTGTCACAAGCATCCAAGCAAAGCATACAGCCCAAGAAGTTTGGGATATAGTCCACTACAGTGGTTTTCAAACTTTTTTTCTGGTGACCCAATTGAAGAAAATTGTTTATGCCTGAGACCCAGCAGAGCTGTGGATAAGGGCTTTGGGGTGCAGGAGGGGGTTTAGGGCTGGGACAGAGGGTTGGGGTGCAGAGATGAGGACTGTGGGGTGGGGCTGGGGATGAGGGCTTTATGGTATAGGAGGGTCTCTGAGCTGGGATGCAGGATGGGGTCAGGGCTGGTGATGGAGTTGTGGATGAAGGATTTAGGATGCAGGAGACTCTGGGTTTGGAGGGGTTCAGGGCTGGGGCAGGGGCTTATCTCCCATGGCTTCTGATGAGTAGGGGTTTGAAGGCAGGCTCCCTACCTGTCTTGGCACCTTGGACCACACTGTGCCCAAGAAGCAGCCAGGAACAGATCCAGCTCCTAGGCAGAGACATGCAAGCAGCTACACATGGCTCTTACCTGCAGGCACTGACCCTCCCCAGCTCCCATTGGCTGGTTTATGGCCAATGGGAGTGTGAAACTGGTGCTCAGGGCAGGAGCAGTGTGAGATGCCCTGTGTCCCTGCTGCCTAGGAGCTGGACCTGCTGCTGGCCAATTCCAGGGCACAGGATGGTGTCAGAATAAGTAGGGATTGACCAAAAGTTTACAAAGTGTAGGTTTTGACCCAGCTTTAGTTGGCCACCAGGGTCCCTGGGTGCTGAGCAAGGTGACCCAGTGCCTTACAGTCTGTGATCCAGTACTGGGTCACGACCCGCACTTTGAAAACCACTGGTCTACTACAGCATATTCCAAACTGATGGACAGGTGGTGCAGAGATCTATGCATGAGGAGGGATTAAAAGGCAAAGTTTTCTTTGAACCTGGGCCACAGAGGACTTTGGCTGGGTGGCCAGCAGACAGTGCATAAGACCCATCTCACAATTCTGCTCTTGGTGTTTCTCTCTCTGAACCAGATCAACTGGGAGGAAGAATTTAATCAGAAAAATGGGAATAAATGGGAATTAGTTAAAACCATCTTACTAGATGCCCAAAAAATCCACAGTCCCAGAATTGAGGAAAAGGCTATGCTGGTTAAAAAGCAACCTGGTTTAAAGGGGCAGTGAAGGCAGCTATAAAAATAATAGATAACAAATAAGAAAAACGGGAAATTGAGAGTAAATTCTTCTTCACACAGCGTGTAGTCAGCCTGTGGAACTCCTTGCCAGAGGCGGCTGTGAAGGCTAGGACTATAATAGAGTTTAAAGAGAAGCTAGATAATTTCATGCAGGTTAGGTCCATAAAAGGCTATTAGCCAGGGGATAAAATGGTGTCCTTGGCCTCTGTTTGTCAGAGGCTGGAGAGGGATGGCAGGAGACAAATCGCTTGATCATTGTCTTCGGTCCACCCTCTCTGGGGCACCTGGTGCTGGCCACTGTCGGCAGACAGGCTACTGGGCTAGATGGACCTTTGGTCTGACCCAGTACGGCCGTTCTTATGTTAAGGAATATAAAGCAGAAGTTAGGAAGTAGAGACAATTGATCAGGGTAGCAAAGGGACATAAGGAGAAGTCTGTAGTCAACAGAGTTAAAGACAAGAAGAAGAAATTTAAAAAACTATATAGCTGACAATGGTACTTGTACGTTACTAGGTGGAAATGTAGAATTAATGCAGAAAAGGCAGAAGTGTTAAATAAATATTTCTGTTCTGTGTTTGGGGAAAAATAGATGATATAATCTGGTCATATGATGATGATGATAATACTCTTTCCATACCAGTAGTACCCCTGGAGGATGTAAAACAGAAGATACTAAAGTTAGACATTTTAAAATCTGGAGCGCCAGAACTCGTATTCAAGTGTTTTAAAAGAGTTGGCTGGGGGGGGCGGGGGTGAACCATTGACATTGATTTTTAATAAATCTTAGAGTGCTAAGAAAGTTCCGGAAGAGTGGAAGAAAGCTAATGTGCCAATTTTTTTAAAGAATAAATGGGGTGAGCCAGGTAATTGTAGGCCTGTGAGCCTGACATCGATCTCAAGCAAAATAATGGAGTGACTGATACGAGACTTGATTTAGAAGGGTCATGTAATTAATGCCAATCAACATGGGTTTATGAAAAATAGATCCTGTCAAATTAACTTGATAATTTTATGAGATTACAAGTTTGGTTGATAAAGGTAATAGTGTTGAGGTAATATACTTCTGTAAGGTGTTTGGCTTGTGTTGCCGGCAAGAGTGAGTCTCAGGTCCGACACTGGGTTCTCAAAGTACAAAGAACGCTACACAGGTATCTATCAGACACAAGCAGTTTATTTCCTGACAGCTATCAGCTGTGCCCCTTAATTAAAAGAACAACATGATAGGAAAAGCGGCATTTCTTACATCCCTTCAGCTAGCTGGAAACCCCATTTTGGCTGCGGATGAAGTGGGAGACCGTCTCAGCTTCCGAGGAGCCGGTACCCAAAGCCCATCGGTGAGGTCCAAATTGCTGTGCTCTGGTACAGCTTTAAATACTGTGTCTCTACCTTGTTTGTGGTAGTTTGGAAATTTCCAGGGATTACTCATTGCTTGTTACAGTATGGCTCAGTTGTACTGCTTGTCCTTTGACTTTGTTTACATGATCAGTGCATTTAGGTAAACAATATTGTTATGTTCCCGCCCTTATCTACAATTTGTTCTTGCTACAATGGCGTATGTTCCTAGAGGCTTGCTTGTGGCTCATCAGTAGTAGGGAAGTGGGGACTGGGAAATGGGAGAGAATGCAGGCCTCACCACCCCTATACTTCACATGTACAGAGTTCTTCCACAATTGACCCCTACAGCTTGTACCACATGATATTTTAATTTAAAAAAAAAATCTGGAATGAAATAAAATTAACTTGAGGTAATATCTTTTATTGGACCAACTTTTTTTGGTGAGAGACAAGCTTTTGAGCCACACAGGACTCTTAGTCTCTCTCACCAACAGAAGTTGGTTCAATAAAAGATATAACCTCACCCACCTAATCTCGCTAATATCGCAGGGTTGTCCTGGCTTCAACTACACTGCATACATATAATTAATATGGCACATATCAAATGGATTAAAACCTCATCTCACAATATAATTGTTAAAAAGGAATTGTCATGAACTGGGTGTGGTTTCGGGGGGGTCTGCAGTGATTGATTCTTGGCCCTACACTCTTTAACATATGTATCAATGACCTGTAATAAAAGATAAAAATATTGGGGGAATGGTAAACAATGAAGAGGACAGGTCTCTGATACACTGTGACCTAGATCTCTTTGGTAAACTGGGTAAAAGCAAACAATATGTGCTTTACTGTGGCTAACTATAAAACTATACATAGAGGAACAAAGAATGTCAGACATACTTAAAGGATGGGGGACTCTGTCCTGGAAAGCAGTGACTCTGAAAAAGATTTGGGGTCCGGGTGAATAAGCAGCTGAACATAAGCTCCTAATCCAATCTCGGGATGTATAAATGGAAGTCTCAAGTAGAAGTAGAGATGTTACTTGTATATTTAGTACTGGTGTGGCTGCTGCTGCAATAATGTACCCAGTTCTGTGGGCCACAGCTTGAGATGGTTTAAAGTAGGGAAATGAAAGTGTAAATGTGTACATGGTTAACCGATGAACCTGAGCTCATTGGTTAATGTGCTTTTAAGATGGCTTACCACGAGCACCAGCACCCAGGGAGCCACCTGCCCCCCTCGTGCTGATACAGAGGCAGCAGCGTGTGTGTGTGTGTGTGGGGGCAGCTCCATGGGATCCAGTACATGTGGGGAGCTGGCTTAAAGGCTGGCTGCCTGTATGCACCAGCTCCTGGGGAGCTGCCCCCACGTGTAAATGTGTGACCGCTGACATTTTCAGTGGTTACATGTTTACCTGAATAAATGCATTTTAACACCCTTAGTTCAAAGAGCTACAAGAATTAATAAAGGGTTAGAAAACAGGTCTTATGATAGTAGCAAGATATCCCTGTATTGTTGCAGTCTAAGGGCACGTCTAAACTACATTCCTCTTTCGGAAGAGGAATGTAGTTTAGATGTGCCCTAAGTGTATCTGGAAAAGCTTTCACAAAAGTCTTAGTGCGCCTACAACAGCTGGTGAATCGTGTCCACCCTGAATCACAGCGTGGATTCCAGGCTCGAATATCAACTATAGACACGATATTTTCTCTGCATCAACTCCAAGAAAAGTGCAGAGAGCAAAACCAACCTTTGTATATTGCCATTGTGGACCTAACCAAAGCATTCAACACAGTCAACAGAGCAGATCTATTTGCAATACTAGAAAAGATAGGATGTCCACCAAACCTGTTAAGTCTTATACATTCATTCCACAATAACATGTGAGCAACTGTCCAGTTTGACTAGCCCACTTTGGACAGCTTTGAGATGAAAAGTGGAATGAAGCAAGGTTGTGTTTTTGCCCTTACTCCCTTTGGAATCTTCTCTTTGGCACTCTTGAACTGTGCATTTTAAGGCCATGAAAGATGGAATTTATCTCCACACAAGATCAGATGGGAAACTCTTCAACCTGTCCTGACTTAAGTAAAAAAGTTGCCAACAAGGGAACTTCTATTCACTGATGATGATGCCCTCTTAGCCCAAGATAAAGTTCTACTACAAGAACTCATGGGCTGCCTTTCAAGTTCCTGTCAGGCATTTGCTTTCGCCATCAACATTGAGAAAATTGTTGTATTAGAACAGAGGGTTCCCCAAGATCCTTCAGTTACCTTATATGCAAACCAGCTAGATGTCATCCAAAAGTTCAACTATTTAGGTTCTACAGTGACCACCAACCTCACACTGGATGAAGAACTAAATGTTCACATTGGAAAGGCTGCCACCACCTTTCACAAACTAACTAAAAGAGCATGGAACAGTTGAAAGCTTACCATCAAGACCAAAATGATCATGTATCAAGCCTGCATCCTCAAGACTGTCAGTATGGTGGAGAAACATGGACACTTTTTGTTCATCAGGAAAAAAAGGTTAATAATTTTCCACCTATGTTTATGACGCATACTCAACACCACATGACAAGATACAATTCTTCAAAG
This sequence comes from Rafetus swinhoei, assembly GCA_019425775.1. NCBI lineage: Eukaryota > Metazoa > Chordata > Testudines > Trionychidae > Rafetus > Rafetus swinhoei. The sequence goes on along the minus strand of JAFJHL010000492.1, from coordinate 432,032 downwards.
GGCACATTTATGAAATGTGACAACTATGGTCAAGCAAAGATGACTGCACTGGCTGGGCTATCTGAGTAGGTCGGAAGATGGGTGCATATCCAAGGATATGCTACATGGGGAGCTGTCAGAGGCAACAAGAACAACAGGACATCCCAAGCTTCACTAGCAAGCAAGATGTGAAGGAATTTGGAATTGATCGTGACTAATGGGAAATAATGGCAAGTGACTTAATAAGTGGCACCATCCTCTTCATTGGGGTATCCAAGTCTGTGACAGAAGCTGGCTCCTAGAGCTTGGAGAGAAAAGTATGTAAGAAGCAAGGAGGTCCCAACCAACACAGACATTTGCAATAACTCCCAAAGATCATGCAAATCTTGGATTGGACTATTCAGTCACAGGAGACATTGCAAACCATCTAGATCATAGGCTGCCATTCCCACCGTTTCTCGCAGACGAAAGGATGTCAGCATATACAGATTCAAAATGCTCATTTTAGTGAACAGAAGGCTAAGGGGTGACTTGATTACAGTCTGTAAGGACTTACAGGGGAAACAAATAATTAATAATGGACTTTTGCATCTAGTGAGAAAGAGGTAACATGATCCAAGGGCTGGAACTTGAAGCTAGACAAATTCAGATGGGAAATAAAGGTGCACATTTTTAAGAGTGAAAGTTGTTAACCATGCACACAATGTACCAAGGGTCATGGTGGATTCTCCATCATTGACAATTTTTTAAACAAGACTGGATTCTTTTCTAAAAACTCTGTTCCAGGAATTATTTGGGGGCAGTTCTCTGGCCTGTGTTATACAGGAGGTCAGATTAGATCATCATAATGGTCCCTTCTGGTCTTGGAATCCATGAATCTCTGTGCAGGAAGGGCCCTAGGGTGCTCTGGAGCGCTGGGCTGTAGGAGAAATAGGAGTCAGCCACATCCTTCACTGCTCAGAAAGGACAGTGGAACTGAGGCATCTGGATCTGTTATGATTCCATATACACTATGCTGTCCCTCATTCCAGAAACAACCACATGTTATGTGGCCACTTATGAGCTAAGATTCATTTTCAAATGGCTTAAATCATTATTGATGCTTGAAAAGGTTGCATCTGCAACTCATTTTCAATGTCATAGACATTCTTTTCTGACATAATTTCAAAAATATGCAGCAAAATGTTTTAGCCTATGAATGCTGCAGCCCAAGATGACAGCTGCACAGAGTGAGAGTGCAGATCAACATCTTTCCTTCAACTCTTAAGGAAAAGCTTAACTCCTTGTTGGCTCTGGCTGGACATGGCACAGCCATACATGGAGGCCATGGGTTACACTTGCTGCTGCTTAGACTATGCCTTTAGATAGAACATTGTGTTCCTGACACAAGGTGGTGCTCAGCTGGGTGAAAGACCAGTAGGCACCAGACCTTGCCCCTATGATGGGCATTACTTGTACTGCCACTCACTGTGCCAGGTCTGTTCTGTGAGTGCAGAGCGCACGCTTTCAGGCACTACGACTGTCAGTCCAGAGATAAATGGCCAATTAAAAACTAAGTTGACAGAGCAGGTAAATGACATTCTAATGACAGCTGGCACATTTCCCTGTGGAGAAACCTAGTTCAGATGAAGGAATGTTCCATTCTGAGTGGAGAAGGCCAGCACTCTAGCCATCCAAGCTGCAATAGTTAATGCTCCAGCTTTAAACTCCGATTATTAGAAACATTAGGACTTGTGAGAGGTTGGCGCTTTTGAAAACTGAAGCAACAACCAAACAAAAGAGAGAGAGAGAATCTGGTCATTGTACTGAAATGGCTCACCCTGCATTAGCCAGTGTAGTGGCTTGGTCGGAGAATTGTTTGCACTGATGATTTTCCTATGGTAAATGTGCTTGAAATGGGGTTGCTGTCTATTATAACCAGTGATAACTTTGTGCAGCTTGCTAGTTCTGACAAGCCCTTAGAAGTGGAGCAAGAGAAGCTAGGAGCAGTGTAGGAGTGGAGAATCCTGGACATCTGCATTGTTGAGAGCGGAGGGATTGGACGCTTCAGTTTGGTGAAAAGGAGACCTTAATCTCTCTCCTCACACTATTAAAGTAACCTTTCCTGACATACAGTCCTACAAGTCCTACACAGTGTCCAGCTCTGCTGAGCAAATGGTGAAACACAGAGAAGAAGAGACTGCCCTCTTCCATAATTGCTTTTCCTTCATGTTTTGCCCTTTAGCCTTATGCTGGAGGTACATGTACAACACTAGGTATTGTGTTGGAAAGTCCAGTTGCTTGTGAAGGCCTCAAAGAGGGCACTAGCATGAGTGGACACTATTCAGTGGCCTGTAAGCAGAGCTGTCCCATTCATAGGGGTTCAGGGCAACTGCCTTGGGGGCCCCATGCTTTAGGGGACATGGAGACACAGGGCCAAGGGTGGCCTGGGCATTTAGGTGTGGGGGGGGGGGGGGGGGGCTGGTGCTGGCAGGAGGGATTGGGCCCACCCGTGCACTAACTGGCAGCAGTGGGAAGTATAGCAACCCGGCCTCAGCCTGCTTCGCTCTGCCAGCTCCCAGTGTCTCTTAAGGGAAGGGGCTTGGGGGAAGGGGGGAGGAGTGGGGATGGGGCATGGGTGGAGCAGGGGTGGGATGAGGGGTGGCAAGGGGGTTGTTCTGGGCCCCATACCCCCCTAGGGTGGCCCTGCCTGTAAGACATATGTCCCTGTTCTGGAGAATGGCGCGCTTTGCCAGAGCTATGCAAATGAGGCTCAGCGTTGAATATCGCCAGCCTCATTTGCATAGCTATGAACCACCATTTCGCAGAGGAGGCTTTGCAAGACGGGCTGCCCTACACTGCCCTTCTTGCGCAAGCAGTGCCTTTGAGCAGCCGCTATGCCGATTATTTTCAGGCATAACGGCTTAAAGGGTTTTTCTTGTGCAAGAAGGGGCAGTGTAGACAGCCCTGCCTTGCGCAAGAGCCTCTTCTGCGAAAATGGCGTTCATTAGCTGCAAAATGAGGCTCGGCGATATTCCAACGCTGAGCCTCATTTGCATAGCTCTGGCGCAAAAGCGCGCCAGTCTAGACGTAGCCTACATGTTTGGGAACATCTCCAAGCTACAAGGGACCCATTCATGTTTTGTGTCTGGGATCTGCAGTTTAAAATGTTGCCTTGAGCTCCTGGCTCTCCATTGCTGTGGTGCCCTGCATGGCCTCACTGCCTTGGAGCAATCCAAGCATGGCGGGTTTTCCCTTCCCCCTCCCCTCCTCATGGAGTGAGTGCTGTGGCTGGCAGGTGGAAGCTGTGAGCTTCTAATCAGGGTTTGAAATCTAGAAGCCTCTGCTCATTGGTTGAGCCTTAATCAGGGGGAGGGGCTATCAGGCAGTCTAGGGCTTTATAAAGGAGTGAGTCAGTGACCAGGGAGCTTGCGAATAGAGGCTGTTAACAGGGAGTTTGGAGAGGGAATTGGGAAGGGTGTAAGATACACTCACCATTCCTTAACATCTTTTCACTACACTCCTTCCCTTCAAGGAGGCATTTAATAACAACTGAGGAATCTCTGGGTATGTCTAGACTACATGGCTCCAACGACGGAGCCATGTAAACTAGTTTACCCGGCATAGGCAAAGAAGCGGGGATTTAATCCCCGCTTCATTAAAATAAATATGGCCACCGCGCTCTGCCGACGATCAGCTGATCCGGCACAGCGCGGTAGTCTAGACGCGGATCGGTCGGCTGGGGAAGCCTTTGCCGACCAATCCTGTAAGCCTCATTTCACGAAGAAAGAAGGGATTTCATCTGCACTAAGTGCAAGCTGGTCACCATTTTAGAAGAAAAAATTAGAGGACTTGAGGCCCAAGTATTGACCATACATTCTATCAGAGAGGATGAAGACTTCCTCGATAGTAGGCAGCGTTTAATTCTGCAGGCACAGCAGGCTGAAGAGCCAATCAGGGCAGTACAGGACAAGGAAGAGAACTGGCAGCATGTAACCTCTAGAAGGAGAAGAAGGCCAACTCAGGTATCCCCCATTCCTGTAGAGGTAAGTAACCGCTATCAGGCTCTCTCCACAGGCACTGCGGTGGAGAATGCTTTGGCAGGGACCTCTCAGGGAAGAAATCAGAAGGGAAGACAATCTACCCTTCTGAAGGCATGGGATGCATAGTCCTAGGGATGGGGGTTCCACAACCACCACCCCCAAAAGAAGAAGACGGGTGGTGGTGGTCGGGGACTCCCTCCTAACAGGGACTGAGTCATCCATCTGCCATCCAGACCTGGAATCTCGAGAAGTGTGCTGCTTACCGGGAGCTCACATTCAGGATGTGACCGAGAGTCTTCCAAAAGCGATTAAACCTTCGGATCACTACCCCTTCCTGCTTCTCCATGTAGGAACTAACGATACAGCCAAGAATGACCTTGAGCGGGTCACAGCACATCATGTAGCGCTGGGAAGAAGGATCAAGGAATTTGAAGCGCAAGTGGTGTTCTCGTCCATCCTTCCAGTTGAAGGAAAAGGTCCGGGTAGAGATCATCGAATTGAGGAAGTAAATGCGTGGTTGCGCACGTGGTGTCGGAGAGAGGGCTTTGGTTTCTTCGACCATGGGACTCTGTTCCGGGCACAAGGATTGTTAGGAAGAGATGGGATCCACCTAACCAAGAGAGGAAAGAGCATCTTCGCAGGCAGGCTTGCAAACCTATTGAGGAAGGCTTTAAATTAGGTCCGTTGGGGGACGGTGACCAAAGCCCTGAGGTAAGTGAGGAAGTTGGACACCGGAAAGAATCACAAGGAGGAAAGAGCAACAAAGGAGGACCCCTGATTCGGATGGAGAAGGTAGGGTGATCAACTGGTTATCCAAGGTGTTTCTACACAAATACGAGAAGCCTGGGAAACAAACAGGAAGAATTAGAAGCCCTGGCCCAGTCGAAGAATTATGATTTGATGGGCATAACAGAGACTTGGTGGGACGACTCACATGACTGGAGCACTGTCATGGAAGGGTATAAACTGTTCAGGAAGAACAGGCAGGGGAGAAAAGGAGGAGGAGTTGCATTGTATGTAAGGGAGCAGTAGGATTGCTCAGAGCTCCAGTATTTAGCGGGAGAAAAGCCTGTTGAGAGTCTATGGGTTAAGTTTAGAGGTGGAAGCAACAGGGGTGATGTTGTGGTTGGGGTCTGCTATAGACCACCGGATCAGGTGGATGAGGTAGACGAGGCTTTCTTTGGACAACTGAGAGAAGCTTCCAGATCGCAGGCCCTGGTTCTCATGGGGTACTTTAATCACGCTGACATCTGTTGGGAGACCAATACAGCAGTACACAGACAATCCAGGAAGTTTTTGGAGAATGTTGGGGATAACTTCTTGGTACAAGTGCGAAAGGAACCAACCAGGGGCCATGTGCAGCTTGACCTGCTGCTCACAAACAGGGAGGAACTAGTAGGAGAAGTAGAGGTGGGTGCCAACCTGGGAAGCAGTGATCATGAGATGGTAGATTTCAGGATCCTGACCAAAGGAAGGAAGGAAGGAGAGTAGCAAAATACACACCCTCGACTTCAGAAAACCGGACTTCGACTCCCTCAGAGAACTGATGGGCAGGATTCCCTGGGATGCTAACATGAAGGGGAAAGGAGTCCAGGAGAACTGGCAGTATTTTAAAGAAACCTTTTTAAAGGCACAGGATGAAACCATCCCAATGCGCAGCAAGAAAAGCAAATATGGTAGGCGACCAGATTGGCTTACTGGGGAAATCCTTGGTGAGCTTAAACACAAAAAGGAAGCTTACAAGAAGTGGAAACTTGGGCAGATGACTAGGGAGGAGAATAAATATATTGCTCGAGAATGCAGGGTAGTTATCAGGAAGGCGAAAGCGCAATTGAATGAGGTGTAACAGTTAACTCGAACTAAGGACTTAGTTCGAGTTAACGTTTGACTGCCGCATGTAGCCGTGTGTAGTTAGTTCAGACTAGGGGGATTTAAAAATGGCGCCCGGATGGGAAGATGCAAATAAAGCCTGGGATATTTAAATCCCGGGCTTCATTTGCAACTTCGAATGCCGACATTAGCCTCCCTAGTTCGAACTAGGGGGCTAGTGTAGACATACCCTGAGGGATGTGGGTTTGTTTAGTCTGCGGAAGAGAAGAGTGAGGGGGGATTTGATAGCAGCCTTCAACTTCCTGAAGGGAGGTTCCAAAGAGGCTGGAGAGAGGTTGTTCTCAGTAGTGACGGATGGGAGAACAAGGAGCAATGGTCTCAAGTTACAGTGGGGGAGGTCTAGGTTGGATATTGGGAAAAAGTATTTCCCTAGGAGGGTGGGGAAGCACTGGAATGGGTTACCTAGGGAGGGGGTGGAATCTCCATCCCTAGAGGTTTTTAATTCTCAGCTTGACAAAGCCCTGGCTGGGTTGATTTAGTTGGGATTGGTCCTGCCTTGGTGTGACCTGGCGGTAGCAGTCCCCCACCACCAGGGTCGTAGCTCCCTCCTGGACAGGGGCTCGCCCACCCGGGTGAGAGAGTGCCCACCACCCTTTTTTGAGATGTTACTCTCGGCGTGTGGTTAATCCCTTGGGTTTTTTTCTTTGCAGTACGAGTCTTTAACTGGTTGCCTCACCAGCGCCCCCGGCGGAGGGGGAGGGGTAGGGGTAGGGGGGCTCGGGCCCACCCCCACTCCGAGCCCCGACCTAGGGCCCTAAGAACTGGAGGAATCCGTCTCCTACGGTTCGGTTGGTGGGGGTTAATACCCTCAACGCACCAACCCAAGGTCAGTCCTCTGCCGTGCCCTGGGTCACTTCCTACCTCCTTTGGTCGGTTCTCCCTTCACGGCCAGAACACCCTCCTTTGTCCTGGAGAGCCTCCTCCTCTCTCTCCCCTTCCTCCTGCCGGTGACGCCCTTTTGAAGCATCCCGCCGGCTCAGCGTCTGACGAGGGAGGGGCGGGGCCGCTCGCATCCAGCCTCGGGCCGCTGCTGCGCATATGCGTCTGAGGCGGGCGGGCGCGTACGAGCCGTTCCCCGCCTTTCCTATGCCGGCGGCACCCTCCCTGTGCGTCCCACCGGCTCAGCGTCCTGTGCGGGGGGCAGGGGGCCGGGCATCCTGCGCTCTGCTCTGGACGGCCTTGGCACAGGCACGGCAGAGCCGGGGACGCGGCAGGAGAGCAGCCTCTCCCCATAATGCCGGGGACAGCGCAGCTCCGTAGCGGGGTGCCGGAGTGTCCCCGTTACACTTGGGCAGAGGGCTGTACTTGATGACCTCCTGAGGTCTCTTCCAGCTCTATGATTCTATGAACGATTTCTTCTCTTCCTCTGATTGCAGAACTGAGAAGAGTCTGTTCTGACGTGGTGATAAGAGACACTGCCTGTTATTGATCTCTGCTACACTCACGGAAGCAATATGGTTTCCCCTTGCTCACTGTCCTCAGACCTTCAGCTTCATTTGCACCCCTTTGAAATGGCCATTACCAGAAGAAAGCTGCAGAAACTGCAAATGCCTCCAGCATACCTGCCTTGTGGCCTACCACTCTGTGCAGGTAATTCCAGCCAGCCAGGTGCACGGTGATGATCCACTGCACTGCATTTGATGGTGCCACTTAATGCATATGAACCACGTTGTGATTTTCTTCCTACCCTTACATTTTCAAGGTGTGCCTCAGAGTGTGTCCACTTGGAGAGCAAGGGTGTGAGGAGAAACCAGCAGCAGAGAGGACACACAACACTTGTGGGACAAAGGAAAGCTTGCAGAAGGAGGCAGCTGCCAGGCACAGCTTCTTAGCCCTTCTGCAGCTGCATGTGCCACCCTCCCCCATTCCTTCGTCCTCACATGCAAAAAAGGGACAGCAGTGAATATGAACTTTCTCACCAGCATCTGCCTTGGTTCCGTTCACCCCTGATGAGGCTTCAACTCTGAAGTTAAGTCTAAGAAATGGCCCACCCACCACTACTCCCCTTTGTCTCCCTTCACTTCTTCATGCATCTCTGGGTGGACTTTGCAGTCTAATTCTCTTCACTGGCAAAGGCATAGAGAGAATTGTTTTGGGGTGTTTTTTTTGCTTTTTTTCCCCACACTTTTTCAAAGGTTTGTCAGTTGTGGAAATATTGGGCAGTGCCAATAATATAAGCTAGTGCCATGCTTTCATTTTGCAGTGCATTTTAGATTCAGTTCAATGAAACCAAAGGTTATTGATAATATTGCTGACAATTCTCAGTTTGCAACATAATTCTGTGCTGCTTTGCTACATGGCAGGTGTGAGATTGTGGGTCTGGTGGCATAATATATGTCTCTCAGGCAGCATAGCAGGAAGTGCCATGCATGTGGCTACATCCCAGTGTTTGTGCTAAATGTACCCTGTTTTATTTTCTGAAGAGTTACATGACGTTGCAACCTCAACATGAGTAAACAATTCGATGCTCTTGCAAAAAAAAAAAAATGCAATTTTTGGATGCTGTGACAGTGCGTTGGACTCAGCGGCTGCAGAGTCCACGGAGCCCCGCACTCTCCGGCGGCTGGAAGAGGCATTCACCGGTGACCGCGCCGCACCACGGCGGTCATGCGTGGCGTGCTCCGGCACCGCTCCAATGGCCACGGGGGAAGAGATGCAGTGGGCTGATGCTGCATGCTGGACGTCAGGGGCAGGGCCGCGGTACGCCAGACATGACGGGGCCGGCGCGTGGCTTCATATGGCAGCCGGGCTCCACAGAGAGGGGAGGGGAGGAGCAGAGAAAGTAAATCCCAGGAGTGCTGCAGCCGGGGGTTGGAAGGACTCTAGGAATCCTGAGGGGGAACGCAAGAACAGAAGGCCTTCCAGACGCTCTGGAGACGCAGCAAAAACCAGACCACGACAGCCCAACGGCCGGTGGGAGAAGAGGCTGAACGGAGGGAAGGAAGTGACCCAGGACGGGGTGAGGGAGTCACCATCAACCCCGTGGGTTGGTGAGTTACAGGGAACAACCCCACCAACCAGGCAGTGGAGTTGCTCCTCTGCCTTTAGGGTCCTGGGTCGGGACCTGGAGTGAGGGTGGGCCCAGGTCCCCCTTCCACTCCGTCGGCGCAGTTGGCTGGTAGGGAGACCTGCCTAAGCCGGTGAGCTCAAGCAGTGGGCTGCAAGACAAAGACTGTCAGAGTCAAAGACTCGGTCGCACATGGGGAACAATTGGGGGGTTAGTGGGGTAGTAAATCAAAAAGGCCCGATGATGAGGCGGGAGTACACCTGAGGGGAACCAGCGGTGTAACAGATGCATTGATAGAGGCATAGCATGCAAATCATGGGAGGTGATATAACTGTTTTACTTAGTGTTGATTACACCTCAGTTGGAGAACGGTGTCATTTTGGTCACCAGAGTATAGAAGGATTTAGAGAAACTGGAAAAGATCCAGAAGAGAGCGACAAAGATGATTGGAGGGATGGAAGGCAAGCCATATGAGCAAAGGCTGAAGGAACTGGGTATGTTTAGTTTGGAAAAGAGGAGATTAAGGGAAGACGTGATAGTGGTCTGCAAATACTTGAAAGGCTGCAGTAAAAAAGATGGAGAAAAGTTGTTCTCCCTTGCCACAGAGGGCAGGATGAGAGGCAATGGGTTCAAACTGCAGCACAGCAGATTTAGATTAAAACTCAGGAAAAACTTCCTGTTACAACAACAGGACAGTGGAACAGATGCCTTGGGAGGCTATGGAAGTTCCTTCACTGGAGGTTTTCAAAGGAAGGCTGGATAGTCATCTATCTTGGGCAGGCCCTCTCAGAGAATGACAGAGGCCTGGGCCACTTTGAGTTTAGAGGCCAGAGCCCAGCCCCAGGCCTCCAGCATACCTAACTTCTCAACCACAGGGCCACGCAAAAACCAAAAAAAAAAAAAAAAGTAACTTTAATTGTGAGTTTCCACTGCAAGCAAAACTCTTCATTTTAGGAATGCTTTTCTGGCTTTGTTGTGTGCAAACTCATTTATAATTGAAGAAAAATCTAATTTACGTGCAACATCACTGTTAATGTTAAGCATTGTGAGCCCATTCAAACACTCTTGTCCCATTGTAGAACGATGATAGTTCTTTACTTGTTTTAACACGTTGAACGTACATTCACCTGAAGCCACTGATGCAGGGAGACTGACAAAAATACATAAGGCAATTGTGATATTTGGAAATACAGTCGACAGGCCAAGATTGAATATTTCTTGAAGCAGTTCTTTTGGCTTGCAGTCCAATTTAAAGTTGGTGGAATGTATACATTTCAGGAAGACAATCTCATCATAGAGATCTCTTGAAATTTTGTTGTTGTACCTTTGTTGAAGCTGTTCAGGTGCTGAATATAGAGCTTCATCACTTAGTTCTCTGAACTCCCAAAGGAATGCAAAAAGGGTACAAATGTGTCGCAGTGACTCAAATCGATGTGTAAGACCAGATTTGATGGAGTCAATAATAACAAAAAACCACATTGACTCGATAGTGCCTTTCTGCATCAGATTGAGATGTTAGGCTGTGATTGGTGGAAAACTCAGCTAAAATATCAATACCCTGTGCTACTGATTTGGACTCAGAAAGGATTGCGTCCCTGTGGCGGGTTACTCTGACCCCCATGTCGCCTTTCGGGTCACTGCCCTCTGGCAGTGCCAACCACAGCCTCTAAGCTTTCCCCTTCCGGGGGATTGGTCCATAGTTCCCGACCCCGGCCTTGCTTCAGGTCCGGGGCAGGAGGCGATAGTTCAGGGGCCCGGCCTTACTTCAGGTCTGGGCCACGGGGAAAGAAGTCTATTGTGGACTCAAGTCCTTCAGCTTTCACGCCTTCCGGCCTGGGTCTCGGCTGGCACCAAAGTACCGTAGGGAAGCCCCGGGCCCTTGAGCAGGGCGGGGCGACAAACACCCGGGTTGGTAGAAGCTCCTAGTTCAGGACCTGGGCGGGGGATGCGCCAGCTACAGGTGAGGGGGAGAATGCCACCCAGTTGGCGGGCGGCGGGGCGCAGGCCCACCCTCTCCACTGCGCCCCGGCCCAGGGGCCCTCGATGCAGCCGTACAGCTGCTAGCGGCTCAGCAGGGCTCCAGCCCGCAACGTGCTGGCCTAGGACTGCTACCAGCCCCGTGCTACACCCTGGGCCATATCTCGACTCCCCCCTCGCAGGTACCTGTGCTTCTCGCCGGTCTCTCCGGGAGTCGAGGCCCGTGTCGTCCCAGCCGGGTCCGGGCAGCCCACTCCAGGCTTCAGGAAGTTGGCACTCCGCACGGTCCCCGTCGGTCCGCAGGTCCTTTGGCTCACCAGGCCCCAGCAGAGGCCTGGGGTCCTCCGGGTCAGAGGGGAGCCCCGCCGGCTGGCTTGGCCAGGCCTCAGCAGCCCTGGCAGGGAGGTCTTCGGTGGCCTTCGAAGAGGCGGCTGGGGGAAGCCCAGACCGGGTCCCTGCCTCCCCAGCCGGGAGCTCTGACCAGACCTCTGTCTCCCTCGGAGGCTGGCCGGCTACTGAGCTCCCTGGCAGGGTTCTTATAGTCCTAGCCACGCCCCCTAGCTTCCGGTCAGGTGAGGGGGTTGGGCTAGGCTGTGCCCAAAATGGCTCCCAGAGGGGTTCCTCTGCCTCCGTCTCAGTGGGCAGCCACTCCAGTGCCCCGCCCCACTCCAGAGAAGGAGGAGAGGCAGCAGGGTGCAGGGGCTGCCCTCTTCCTTCTCTCCCTGCTCCTGCTCCTGCTCCTGCACCAGCCGGGGCTCTCCCTGCCCTACCCAGTCACCACCCACCCGCCTGCCTGCCGAGACCTGCTCCCCCTGGACAACGCTGCTGTTGCTGCTCCAGCCCACCACCACCACCACCTGCTGCTGCTGTCTGCGGGGAGAGGGGGGGCTTGCCGGCTGCCCTCCCTCTCCCCACTCCAGAGGAAGAGGACCCACCTGCACCCACCACCCGGAGGCCTTTCCTTGCCGGCTGCTACCCGCCCACTGCTGCTGCTGTGCCCCGCCGAGGAGGAGAAGAGGAGACCGCTGCCTAGAACTGTGGAGGGGGCTTGTTTAGAGACTTAGTGGTTTTCATCTGCTCCTGGGGTGGTGAGCATAGAACTGAGCTGTTAAGAGGGGGGGCCGGGGGAGAGGCTTAGAGCCCTCCCCCCAGTCCAGCTGCCCCCCTCTTCCTGCTGCCACCACCCCACTGCCCTCCACCACCTTTATCACCACCGGGACTTCTCTTCTCCCCTTGGTGGGGTTTACTGCTCCACCTGCCCCCTGGGACTGTTTGCTGCAGCGGTGGGCGAGGTCGAGCCCCCACAGCGCTCGTGGGCGTGCTCCCTCCCCACCCCCGTGGACTTGGCCCCCCTTCCTCAGTTACATTTGGCAGGGGCCCCTCACCCCTGCTCACCCCACCCTACCCCAGCAGCTTTTCCTTCCCCACTGCCAGCCCAGTTTGTCCTTCCCTCCCTAAGGTTCCTTGCCTGCCACACCCACTCCCACAGCTAGTTACCTGCCACGCCCCTGCCCCAGCTACCCTGGCTTGTGTGTGTGCCCCGCCTCCCAGCTGCTGTCTTGTTTCCCAAGTCCTACCTTCCCTAGAATCTCCCCAAGTTCCCGCTGGCCTTTTGGCACCGCTCTGCCTGCCCGGACTCCTCCCGAGCGCCGTGCCTCGCCCCCTTTTAGTTAGCCCCTCGTACACTTCACTTCCCTCACTGATCCCATAGCCCCTTGATACCCCAGTGCAGCCGGAGGAGCCGGCCGCCCTGTGTCCGCTACTGCCTTTGTCCCATCCTGCCAGCACCCTCCTCCTCTGTGTCCAGCCTTGCAGGAGGAGTGGTAGCTGGCCCTCGGTTCCCCCTTTTTACCCTGCCCCTGCCAGCGCCCTCTCTCCCTGCAATCAGTCAGTGGGAGAGTGGCTGCTTCTCCCTTCCCCTCCCCTCAACTGTATATTCCCTTGCCCTCGCGCCCCTTCTCCCTGCAATAGCGCCCTCCTCCTCTGCCACAGTCTAAGCAGGAGGAGTGGCTGCTGACCCTCCCCTTCCACGGTTGCCCTTCCTCGAACCAGTGCCCTTCCCTTTCACACCCTCCTTTCATTGATGCCCTCCTCCCTGCCTGTTGTTGGGTGAGGAGGAGTGGCTAGCCCTTACCCTTCCTCCTTCCCATCTGTGCCTCCTTCCACCCTTTTCCTAGGATGGAGGAAGCCCCTGTCCCCGCTGGCCCCGGTCCCCCCACTGCCACCGGCCCAAACAACTGCTGCGGCTGACCTCCCGACCCCCAGCCCGAGCTCCGCCGCTGCCACGGCCGATGCCCCCTGCTACGGGTGGGCCTTCTACCTCGGCCGGTAAAAAGGGCCGGGGAAGGAAGAAGGGCAAAGGCCCGGCCCGGAAAGCCGACCCCTCCGTGGCCGAGGCCGCCCCGCCCACTGCGGCCCGCCACCCGCTGCAGCCCCTCCCCTCCCTGCTGTTCCCCCCACCGGCTCTGGGGGTGATCCATCTACGGCCCCCAGAGCGTACGCCCAGGTGGCCGCTGCCGCCCCCCCACGTGCCGGGTCATCCGCCCCTACTGCCGCCTCCAGCTCCATCCCTGGGGGCCGGGGCCCTTTTCCCACCCTGACCAGGAGGCACGGCGTCCGTTGCCTCCTGGTCGCCTCGCCCCACGTCGAAACTTACGTGCGGGCGTTGGCGAGGGTGGTGGGGGCCTCGGCCGTGGTGGCGGCCTCCAAATTGTATGGCAAGGTGGTGTTCTTCCTTGCCTCGGAGGCCGCCGCCCAGGAGGCGGTGGAGAGGGGCCTGGCGGTGGGGCGTGCGTGCCCCTCGAACGCTGGAGGACCTGGGCGTCGGGTGGTCCTTACCTCCGTCCGCCCTTCCTAATGCCGCCCTGCTGCCTTCCCTCCACTCTGGGAGGCCCATTTCTACCATCAGCCCTCTCCCGTTGGGCTGTAAGGACCCGCCCTCCGCCACGTCTTGTCCTTCGCCGGCAGGTTCAGCTGCAGCTGCTGCGGCGGCGCGTGGCGGAGGCGCTCGAGGTCCTTCATGGTGCCCTACCAGGGGCCCTCTACCGGGTCCATTACTCCTCGGGAGTCGGTGCTTCCTCTGCCGGGCGATGGGGCACGTCCGGAGGACTGTCCCTTGGCCCGGTCGAGGCGTCCGGGCCCCGGGGCCCGAGGGCGCCGGCCCCACCACCGCCGGCCCCTGGTAGTCCGGCCTCCGCGGCTGCCCCTCCTCCAACCGACGGCTCTGCTCGGGGCCGGGTGCCCCTCGGCGTGCCCGGCGAGCAGGCGGGCCCGCTTCTACTCGATCTGTCTCTGCGGGGCCCGAGGAGGAGAGGGTGGCGCGGTTGTTGCCGGGCGAGGAGAGGGCTCCCCCCAGGTGGGGGTATCCCTTTCCCTTCCCTTCCCACCCCTGCAACAACGCCCTCCCCGAAAACCGAAAGCGCCCCCCGGCCTTGCCCCTGCTGACCAGCCCTCCACCTCCACCTCGGAGGGCTGGACGCTCGTTCGGGGGAAGCGCAAAGCCCGCCGTTCGCGGGCCCCATCTCCCCCCTTCGATGGGGAGGGTGGGAAGGCCCCCCTCCGAAAGATCCCGAGGGGGGCCAGCGCTGCCGAGAGCGCCCCCGACGAGCTTCAGCAGGAGGCACCGGACGAGGAGGCCGTGGCAGCGAGAGGGGCGACGTCCCCCTCCTGTGGAGCCCTTCCAAGAGGAGGCCTCGGGTGGAGCCCCGGCCCGGCTCAACCGAGCCCCCTCCGTGCCCGCTGAGGTAATTGTTGCCTTGGCGGCCGGAAGGCTCTGGGGCCGAGGGATGGAACTCAGCTCCATCTTCGAGGAGATCGAGGCCCTGGGTCTGACCCCGCTCACTCAGGGGGAGGACGACCCTCCGCCAGCGGGCCTCGGTCTGGGCGGCGACTCTGCGGCGCCGCCCCCTCCTCCCCAACCTCAACCCTGTGTCCCAGGTGGCCGACCCCGTCCTCACACTCGGGGCGCCCCTGATATTACCCACTGGCCCGGCCGACTCGAGCGCCGGAGCCGATGCCGCCGAGCCCTCAGGGGCGACGGCAGGCGCCGAGCGGCCGGGTCCCGGATCCGGGGGCGCCCCCTCTCTCGTAACCGAGGCGGGGCGGTCATCTCCCCTTCCCGCAGGGGGCCCAGCAGAAGGCACCACCCTAGCCGACGCCGAGGTATCAACTCCTGCCTCTCCACCTGAGCCCGGCGTCGGCGTGGGCCCCCTTCCTGCCCCTGAATCCCAGGTCCCCGTTCGGGAGGCGCCGCAGCCCGGTGGGATAGTCACGGGGGACCACCCCCTCCCAGACCCCGCCAGGGACTCTGATCCCCTCCCGCGTCCCGATCCCCCCACCCTCGTTTCCGCCCTTTATGAACCCATTTCCAGCCCCGAGTCCTCTCCTGTTCCCGATTCCTTTCCCACCCCTGCCTCTCCCTCACTCCCCAACCCCGAACCCTTGTCCGGTCCACAGCCCACCCCTCCTCCCGCCCCTACCACCAAAAACACCCTTCCGCTGCCGCCCCCCCGTTCCTTTCCTGATCCGTTCCCATTGCCCCCCCAAATGTCCTCCAGTGCCACCCCCACGGGGGCCGTCTCGTTCCCGCTAGCTGCGGGCGGCCCTCGGGGGGTGGTATTTGAATCCCCGGTCCCCAACCCGTTAGGGGCTGCCTTGTTCCCTCCGCCGCCCCCCCCCTTGCCGGGGTCGGGGACGGGCAGCGGCGCCGTCGGTGTCGGCGCCGCGTTGGGGATCGGATCCCTGTTTGCCCGTCTCCGTGGCCCGTGAGCTCCACCCGGGGGCCCGGACGGAGGAGACTCCTGGTTCCCCCTCGGCGCTGAGGAGCGAGCTGCGCCAATTCCTCGCGGATAACCGCGGGGCAAAAGGGAAGGTGCAGCTCGCCCTCCAGCGCTGGGGGGACTTTCATTCCATTCTTCAGGCCACCAGGGGCCTGTTGCGGGAGGGGAGAGGGACCAATAGGCAGGACGACGCGGCCTACCGCCGGACCCGCAGATTTCGAGACGCTCTCCTAACTTTTGGGTCGGGGAGCGGTCTGCTGCGGGCCTGCGGGGGCCGCCGATTCACCTGCCCGCGAGGATCCACCCCAGCCCTCACCATGAAGTACACCACGCTAGCAACATTGAATGCCCGGGGCTGTAGGGCGGGTCTCCGCAGGAGCCGGGTGCTCTCCTTCCTCCGGGAGGGGGGGTACTCGGTGGCCTTCCTGCAGGAGACCCACACGACTCCAGCCGTCGAGGCTGGCTGGCGGCTGGAGTGGGGGGACGGGGTATATTTCAGCCA
Organism: Rafetus swinhoei; assembly: GCA_019425775.1. NCBI lineage: Eukaryota > Metazoa > Chordata > Testudines > Trionychidae > Rafetus > Rafetus swinhoei. The sequence continues at coordinate 415,877 of JAFJHL010000492.1, read as the reverse complement.
CCTCGGCGCTCGCTCGGCCGGGGTGGCCACCCTGTTCTCCCCTGCCCTACGGCCCGAGGTGCTGGGGACCGCCGAGGTCGTCCCGGGCCGCCTGCTGCACGTCCGGGCCCGCGTGGAGGGGCTGACGTTGAACTTGGTCAACGTCTACGGCCCGAACGCGGGCCCGGACCAGGTCGCCTTTTACCGGCAGGCGGCCACCTTCCTCGGCACTTTGGATCCTCGCGAGTGCCTGGTCCTGGGCGGGGATTTCAACACCACCCTCGATGACCGGGACCGTGTAGGACTCGCGAACTGCCAGGCCGCAGCGGACGTCCTCAGGGAGATCGTGGACCATCACTCCCTGGTGGACGTCTGGCGAGACCACCACCCGGACGACAGTACCACCTTTACTTACGTCCGGGTGGGGACAATCGGTCGAGCCACTCCCGGTTGGATCGCATTTACCTTTCTCGTTTCCACCTGGCACGGGCCCACTCCTCCAGCATCCGGCCGGCCCCGTTCACGGACCACCATTTGGTGGCCGTGAAAGCCTCTCTGAGTTCGAGAGGCTGGGGCGGCCTATTGGCATTTTAATAATAGCCTGCTGGAGGCGTGGGCTTGGCGTCCTTCCGGGAGTTCTGGCGGGCCTGGCAGGAGCAGCGGCCCGCCTTTCCCTCGGCGCGGCGATGGTGGGACGTGGGGAAGGTGCGCGCCCGGCTCTTCTGCCGCGACTACTCCCGGGGCGCCAGCCGGCGGAGGGATGCGGCGATAGAGCAGTTGGAACGGGAGGTCTTGAAGCTTGAGGGGCGCCTGGTGTCCGCCCCCGAGGATCCATCCCTCCGCGAGGCGTACCGGGAGAGGCGGGAGGAGCTCCGGGCCCTGGAAGATCACAGGGCCCGGGGCGCCTTTGTTCGATCCCGCATCCAGCTCCTTCGGGAGATGGATCGCGGCTCCCGCTTCTTCTACGCCCTGGAGAAAAGGAGGGGGGCTAAAAAGCACGTCACCTGCCTTTTAGCAGAGGACGGCACCCCCCTCACGGATCCGGCGGAGATGCGTGGAAGGGCCAGGGCCTTCTACGCCAGTTTGTTCTCCCGGATCCGACCGGCCGGCGCCTGCAAGGTCCTCTGGACCGAGCTCGGCGGTCAGCGCGGGCGACCGAGACCGGCTAGAGCTGCCTCTCACTCTGGCCGAGTTCTCGGAAGCCCTCCGTCTCATGCCCAACAATAAAACCCCGGGCATGGACGGGCTGACCGTGGAGTTCTACCGCGTGTTCTGGGACGTCCTCGGCCCAGACCTCGTTACCGTCTGGGCCGAGTCCTTGGAGAGCGGGGTCCTCCCTCTGTCGTGCAGGCGAGCGGTGCTCGCCTTATTGCCGAAGAGGGGGGACCTCCGCGACCTACGGAACTGGCGTCCCGTCTCGCTCCTCAGCACGGACTACAAAGTCGTAGCGAAAGCCATCTCGCTGCGACTGCGGTCCGTGCTGGCGGACGTGATCCATCCCGACCAGACCTACACCGTCCCGGGCCGTAGTATTTTTGACAACTTGTATTTGGTCCGGGATCTCTTAGAGCTGGGGTGTAGGGACGGCTTGTCGTTCGCCCTCCTGTCCCTGGACCAGGAGAAGGCGTTCGACAGGATGGACCACGGGTATCTCCTGGGCACCCTGCAGGCCTTCGGCTTCGGGCCCCGTTTTGTGGGTTTTCTCCGGTGCTGTACGCTCGCGGAGTGTCTGGTCAGGCTCAACTGGACCCTGACCGAGCCAGTCAGCTTCGGGCGGGGGGTGCGTCAGGGTGTCGCTGTCGGGCCAGCTGTACGCTCTGGCGATCGAGCCCTTCCTCCGTCTCCTCCGTGGGAGGTTGGCGGGGTTGGTGCTGCGGGGCCGGAGCTGCGGCTGGTCCTGTCGGCACGCCGATGGCGTGCTCCTCGTGGTCCAGGACCCGGGCGACCTGGCGCGGGTGGAGGCCTGCCAAGCCGTCTACTCGCAGCCTCCTCCGCCCGGGTCAACTGGGTCAAGAGCTCTGGCCTGGTGGTCGGGGACGGGTGGCGGGCCGCTCCCACCCACCGCGCTTCAGGCCATCAGGTGGAGCGCGGTCCGCTGCTCTATCTGGGCGTCTATTTATCCGCCACGCATCCTTCTCCGCCGGAAAACTGGCAAGGTTTGGACGCCAGGGTGGGTGAGCGGTTGCGGAGGTGGGCAGGACTGCTCCGGTGCCTCTCCCTTCGCGGGAGGGCACTGGTGCTAAATCAGCTGGTCCTGTCCATGCTCTGGCACCGACTCAACACCCTGCGCCCGGCCCCGGAGGTCCTGGCCAAGCTCCAGAGGACAGCTTTGGAGTTCTTTTGGCCAGGACTGCACTGGGTCTCTGCAGGGGCCTTGTCTCTCCCCCTGGAGGAGGGGGGCCAGGGCCTGGTCTGCGTGCGCAGCCAGGTCCGGACCTTCCGCCTCCAGGCCCTGCAGAGACTCCTCTTTAGTGCAGGTAGTCCGGCATGGAGCACTTTGGGGTGCGCTTTCCTCCGCCGCCTCCGAGGGCTCCGATCGACCGGCAGCTCTTTTTATCCATCCGAGGGTCTTCCGCGAGACCTCTCAGAGCTGCCGGAATTCTACCAGGAACTCCTCCAGACCTGGAAGCTGTTCTCAGCGACCAGGTCCGTTGTGGCCGCCGAGGGAGCAGACCTCCTCGCGGAGCCCTGCTCCACAATCCAGCCTTGTGCGGCGGAGGCTGATCCTGGCAGAAACCACCAAGGTCGGAGACCTCCTGGACTACGCCGGGGGGACTGGGTGGATCCCCATGTGCTCGCTGGCCGCATGGGGCTTTCCACCCCCCGAACCCCTCTGCGCCTACTCCGGGAGGTGAAGGCGGTTTTGCCGTGGCCCGCTCTCGAGTTCCTGCAGAGAGCCCTGCGAGAGGGTACACCCCGCCCCTTCCTTCCTGCAAACCCTCCATCCCTTATTATTGGGCCCCTGTTCCGCGGGCCCCGAGCCCCCCATCCTTGGACCCCCAGCCGGCTGCAAAATTTGCAGCCGGTCTGCTTTCGAACCGCGCCTAGGGAACATCTGTACACGCTCGTGCTCCACACTCTGCATTTCCCCACCCTCATGTCCCACCCCGACACTAAGTGGTGGGACTATCTAAGACCCATAGAGGGTGGGGAACCCCGATGGGCCAGCGTCTATTCCAATCTAATTCGACGGCCCATCAGGGACATTAGTTGGCAGCTCCTTCACGGAGCCGTGAGCACGGGCGTGTACCTGGCGCGGTTCACCCCCATCCCGGAAGCCTGCCCCTTCTGCGGCGTGAGGGAAAACCTGGCGCACGCATACCTTGAGTGCGCCAGGTTGCAGCCCCTATTCCGGCTCCTCCAGAACCTCTTATTGAGGTTCTGGCTGCACTTTTCCCCTCACCTTTTTATCTATGCACACCCAATCCGCGGCCCCACAAAGTCGCGGGACCTCCTCGTCAACCTCCTCCTGGCCTTGGCTAAGGTCGCCATTTATAACACCAGGAGGAGGATGCTAGACGAGGGGGTTTCCTGCGACTGTGGGGCCTATTTCCGTTCCTCCCTTGTGTCACGTATCCGGGTAGAGTTCCTCTGGCGGCGTCCACTGGCTCCCTTGACAGCTTCGAGGAGCAGTGGGCGCTGTCTGGGGTTCTCTGCTCGGTGTCCCCATCTGGTTCCCTAGTTATTAACCTTTAGCCTGCACTCCTTGTCCCTTTTGTCATTATTTGTCCCCAGTAATTAATTGGACACGGGTCCAGTCGTCCCTCCTGCAAGGCTGGGGGAGGGGCTTTTAGAAAGTGGGCAGGCTTCGCCCGCCCACTCCCCCGTGTTTTCCAAATAGGCTCCGCTACAGTCCCATTGATCATGAATCTTCTGAATATCTTTAAGAAGTCATTCAATGTTATCCCTCTCAACATCTAATATAGCATTGTGTGCTTCAATTACAAGATTAGTTTTATGGATCATGTTTAGCAGCTTCATCCACGTGGACAACATTAAAATGCATTCAAATTTGGATGTATACTTCTGAATTGACTTAAGCTCAGTGCGAGCCTGTGCTGTGAGAGTAAGAGATTCAAGCTCACATAAAGCCTTTCTCACAGAGTCCAAATGCTGTGCAACTGGTTTAACACCATCAATTCGTGCTGACCATCTTGTTGTCAACATGCTGTGAAGGGAAACAGGCAGATTTAAGTTTTAAGTTTAAGTTTTTTCATGAAATTATTGAACAAAATGAATCATTCGACAACTGAAACCTTTGAACATCCTGCAATTTTAACATATCAAACAACCAAGGTCGTCTGTTCTTTATGAGAACAGTCTGGAGTTGCATCAATAATTGAAAAGTACTTCACATATTGTATCTCTTCTTGTATCTTAATCCCACTGTACAGATGGGAAAGGCAAGTAGAGAGTGATTAGTTCATTTAGGGCATGTCTAAACTAGGGAGTTTTTTTGAAGTAACTCCTCTTATTTTGAAATAACAAGGTGAGCGTCCACACAGCAAGCCCGTTATTTTGAAATAATAACCTCTGCTTCTGATGAGGAATAATGCCTATTTGGAAATTGTTATTTTGAAATAGCATTAGTGTGGATGCTCAGCTGCTGCTGTTTTGAAATAATTGACCTCCAGAGGCCCCTCTCAGCTGCACTTGTGGCCACTCTGACCACAGTCCTGACAACTCTAATGCTCCCCTTCTCCTGCAGCCCTTAAAGCTGAAGGGAAAGGGCTTGTGGCACCACAACAGTCCTGTGCCACACAGCAGCACCCTTCAGTGCAGCCATGAGCAACCCCAGCGCTCCCTGAGTCCCCCACGGCTGCAAGCACACCTGCAGCCACCTGTGAAGCCCCTGGCCAGGGGTGAAAGAGGGCACCAGCCTGGACTGGGATGGAGATCCTGGATGTCATCAAAGTCTGGGGTGAGGAGACAAACCTCCAAGATCTCTGCACCAGATGCCGAAATGCCAATGTCTACGGTCAGATGGCCGCCAGCCGGGCTCAGAAGGGGCACAGCTGCACCCTGGTCCAGGTGCGCATTAAAATTAAAGAACTGCGGCAGGGCTACGCTAAGGCCAGGGAACAAAGTTACTGCTCTCGGGTGGCACCACAGACCTGCCACTTTTATGAGCAGTTGGATGCCATCCTGGGAGGGGGGAGCTCTTCCCCCCTCCCCCCGCTGTCGACTCCAGCCAAGACATGCCTGTCGTCAGCCTCCATGAGGGCGGGGCTGTGGAGGAGGAGGAGGAGGAGGAGGAGCAGGCCAGCCTGGACACCATGTGTGCCAGCCAGGAGGTCATCATCTGCCTGGAGCTGGTCCCCCCCCCCATCCCAGGATGTCTCCCAGGCTCGGACAGATCCGGAGAAAGCAGTTCACGTGAGTTCTATCACTTTCCCTATACACACGCGGGGACAAGTGGTGGGCGGTGCATGGCTGCGCGCTCCCCACCCCCCCACTCACAGGCTTCTGGCCTGGCTGGCACGTTCCCATGCCTGCTTGTCCCTGGGATGTGGGATAGTGAGGCTCCCCTGGGATGTCTGTGCCCCTGCAGGAAAGTGCCCGCTGTGTAGGCCACAGATGGCCTTGCTCAAAGCACATCGCCATCGTCTGAACCGAGACCTTCAGTGTCGGCTCAGAGGTGAGGTCTAGACTTCATGCACAGTGTCTTCTGGGATGACTGCCCTTGTCACTTTTTTTTTCCACAGCTGGGCCAGCTGTGAGCGTGCCCGACTGCTCAAAAGTCCTGGCCAGCTGCTCAGCCTCTGCCCCTCACCCTGGCAGGAAAATCTCCCCCTTGCTCTCGCATATGTTGTGGCACACACAGCAGGCCGCCTCTCTACCTGAGAGATGTTCAGGTCTCCGAGGTCCAGGCAGGGTAGGAGACTCCAGAACCTCCCCTTGAGGCAGCCAAAGGCACCCTCCACAACTATGTGGCACCTGCTGAGCCTGATGTTGAAGGTCTCTTTCATGGGGTCCAGGCTTCCCGCCGTGTAGGGGTTCATAAGCCAGGGGAGCGAGGGTTAGGCTGCATCGCCCATGGTGCACATGGGCATGTTGACATCCCCAACCCTGATGGAAGCTGGAGTTCTTGAAGATGAGAGCATTGTGCACTGTGACGGGGCCCCGCAACCCCGCACTGGGCTCCAGGGGGCGAGCGCCCTGTTGGCACTGCGGGGGAGCCCTTACCGGTCATGCGCCAGATGTCTCGGGGGCCACGGCACAGCTGTGGAGCATGGGCCCAGCTGTAGAGAAGGGGAGGGGACGGCCTCGCATCACGTCGGCATGGGGGGCGGAGCTACACCGCTGACACCAGGATGACGTCCGGCCCGACGCCGGGGGCGGCGGGAGATTTAAAAGCCGCCCGGGTAGAAGGAGGGGGAAAGGAGGAGCGCAGTGGACGCCGACACCAGGAGGGGTAAAAGCGCCCGGGAAGCCTCCCCGGAGAGCGACCAATGAGTCGCTAGGGGTTCGCCCTGGTAGGGAGGTGAGGAGCCCTGAACAGGGACGCCAGAGGGAGAGGAGAGAGGAAGTAGCCCAGGGCAGGGCGGTGAATTAAGCCCGTGGGCTGATGAGTTTAGGCCGACAGCCCCGACAGCCGGAGTTGGACCGCAGCGTAGTCCAAGTCCTTAGGGCCCTGGGCTGGGGCCCGCGAGTGAGGGTGGGCCCGGGACCCCCTCTCTCCTCCATCCCGTGTGGAGGAAAGACCAAGCGAGACACCAGTTAAAGGCAACTGACGCTGCCAGCCGCCAAGAAGCTGGTCAGCCAGACCTAAGAGGGCGTGACGCCCAGAACTGTGAGGGGCTAGGAACTCAGGACAACGGGCCAGCCCCAGGTGCATGGTCACATGCACCTTCTCTGACCGTGCCTGCAGCATGATTGAAAAGTACCCTTTCCTATTGATATAGTCAGAGGCCCAGTGGTCGGGGGCCAGGATGGGGATGTGGGTGCCGTCAATGCCCCCCCCTCCGCAGTTGGGGAAGCCCATGGCGGCAAAGCCAGTGACAGTGGGGTTGAAGTTGCCCAGGGTAATGACCCTACACAGCAAGATGGCGTTGATGGCCTTCACCACCCATAAAATCATAGAAACATAGAATCACAGAGTTGCAAGAGCCTTCAGGAAGTTCCCAAGTCAAAGCCCCTTCCCAAAGCAGGACCAACCACAACTAAACCATCCCAGCCAGGGCTTTGTCAAGCCAGGACTGAAAAACCTCTAGGGATGGTGATTCCACCCTCTCACTAGGGAACCCATTCCAGTGCTTCACCACCCTCCTAGTAAAATAGTAAGAGAATCAAACCTGCATGGTCGCTTTCCCCACGCGTCCGGTGTAGCGAGCTTCCAAAGTGCAATGGCGACCAACTTCTGGAGGGGAATGGTGGGTCTCATGCAGCTGTCCCATCACCAGAGAGCAGGGGTAAGCCACTTGCAGAGCTCCATGAAGGCGTCCTTCTGCATGCGGAAGTTCTGGAGCCACTGCTGGTTGTCCCACCACTCCTTGACGATGTGGTCCCACCAGTCAGAACTGGTCTCCCAGAGCCAGAAGTGGCGTTGCACAGTGTGCAGGGAAGGATGGAAGGGAATGTGGTGCATGAGGAGCGCCCGGGCCTGGGTGAGGAGGTCCCCCATTCTGGGCTGGTCATTGTGCTCCTGCAGCACCTCGTGGGCAGTCTGCATGAACTGCACCATGAAGTGCAGCAGGAGATCAAAGAGCCTGACACTGCTTTGCAGCAGTTCCAGCTCCATGTTGGAACTGCTGTGGCGGCCTCAAGGGCATCCAGAGCACGTGGTGTGAGTTTGGTGTCCCCTCAAGGGGGTAGACAATGGAGAAGAGACTGAGACACGGCTGTAGAGAGGAGCCCCTTTAAACACAAGTCTCAGCCTCAGGAAGCAGCTACAGGAAGTGACTGCTCTCCTGGTGCCCTCCCTGGAGTGCTTCCGGGCGCTTTAAATGTGATCCAGGCTCCAATCGGTGTGGATGCGCTATTTTGATATAAATCTGCGTTATTTCAATGGGGACTTGTAGTGTGGACACGCTATTTTGGGAGTTATTTCGGAACTAACTTATTTTGAAATAATCTTGTAGTGTGGACATAGTCTTACAGCCAAACAGTGCCTTAGTGGCAGAGACGGGAATAGAAGATAGGAGCCTTATTCCTCAACCACAAGGTTCCAGTCTCTTCCAGTGAAATGAAACTAGTTTGCAAATATACTAGAGGTTAGTGCAAAAGGGTGGGGGTCAGATCTTGTGGATGCCTATACTCTCACCACAGTGTACCAGTAGTGCTTGCTGAAGTCTGACTTATTCCCCAGTCCTATGTTTTAACTCTGGTTCATGTCTCCCACATTCTAAGAAAAGGTACAAATGAGGTAAGAGGACAACTATTAACATTTAACTGACTCATTAGCAGTGCAGTTTAGGTTGGGAATTCCTTATTCAGGGCTCATGTAAAGTGGCATTAGGCTACTTTGTAAAGAAGCATAAAGTGGAATGGAACAAAAGCTGTTTCTGTCCATGATCTATCAATATTTTGAGCTCTCTTCTTAGGGATGATGTGACATAGTTATCTTCCATTCATTTGGAATCAAGGCAATGTAGGAAAAATGTACCCCTGCTCTTTTAGCACATGCTGTGAAGCCTCTTTTGGGAGAGGAAAGCAGATTTTGAGTAGCTTTGCACAAGATCCCTGCTCTGTCAGGACTTGAGAGTGTTTGAACTTGTTTCACTATTTAGGGGTCTGCTTCTTGTGCTGTGGAACAGTCCAAGATTGTTTCCTATTTCTCTCCGTGTGCTGAGGACATTCTAAGATGGTTTTCCCATTAACCAAGTTTATTAAAGAAGCACGGTGCAGGGCTCATGCTGCTTAAGAGAATCTGGTCATAGTGCTGAAGCCTTGTGTCATGGCTCCTTCCCCACTCTGGCATGATAAATGCAGAAGCTGGGGCCAGCGAGTGTACCCCAAAGCCTTATCTACCAGGCTTTGGTATAAAACTTCCCCCAAAATCTTAAAACCTAGATTTTGGGAATAAAACTTCCGCTGCCACCACCCAAATATTAATAACGAGATTAGGGGAAAGATCATTTGGGAAATCTCACCCTATTATAAAAATCAGGACACACAAATAACCAATGCCAGGTTAATAAAAAGAAAAGAGAAAACTTTTATTATTACAACAATATTCCTGTTGCAAGCATAAGGATCAGATGGAAAGGTAACAAAATATACTCATGGAGGAATTACACCATGGGCTAGAACTTAGTTAAAAAGAAAAGCCAAACATCTCTTAAGCAGTGCCAGATATCAGATCCCATACCCAACCCTTAAAACAATAAAGCCTAACGAAACTACCTAAACTTTACCCTACTTACAGAAAATGAAGAATGGTGTCTTGGAGAGAGAGAGACATGCTTGTCCCTCTCTGTAGCTGCAGAGGACTCACCCAGAGAGAGAAAAGGAGAGAAAAAAGAAACCCAAATTCCTTTGTCCCAGTTTGAAAGTCCCACCTACATTCCTACTGGTCACTCCACCTGGCTAGGTGTAGTTAACTCCTTAATCCCCAGGCTGCTGGCTAACCCTCATAATCATGACACCTTGTTTGGGAACAACGATGAGATGCTGAGTGAATTAGTAATGAAAAGGATGCAGGATGTGTGTAGGATGGTAACACAAGTGATTGTGTTACTTATTTTGTATTGCAAATATGCCAGCTGCTGTGATTGTGAGGCTCTTTAATGCTTCTTGATGCTAAGGGAAAACATTTTTTTTTTTGGTTGCTAAAAAGTGTATTTCCAATAAAACCAAGACCTCTCAGGTTCAGAGTCTGGGATCAGCTCCTTCTAGCTGATCTCAGTTAGGATATTAATGTGTGCAGGCAGATGCCAGGGGATGAGCCCAGCTTATATACCTGCGTAGATAGATGTATTGGCTCACTGCCTTCTTTGTGAACGTATGGGTATATCTGTGTGTCTGTCCAAGCTGTCTTAAAGTACGGTTTATGGTGGTTTGGCAGTAAGATACATTTACCTGAGAGCAGGAATATTACTTCTAAAAGTGGCTGTAGTTTACTCTTCTAGGCCATTCCATTGCCAAAGGTCAATATTGGCTCATTCAGTCATCCATGCCACCCAGAGATTGCTGCAGTCATCATAGAACCTGTGATGGGGTGGGCATACCCCGCACTAGAGCAGGAGGGGTGAAAACCCTGTGGACGGAGGAAGTCCCGCCCCTTCAACCAGACTGGGCATGCTCCAAGTGCTGGAGCAGTATAAAAGGCAGCAGAGCAGCTCAGTCTGGGCTGGCCAGCAAAGAGGAAAGTTCTCTAGACAGAGCTCCCATGCTGCTACAGCCCATGTCCCAGACAGAGGGAGCTGAAGTGCCAGGAGGCTGCCACTACTCAGCCCCAGCGGAGCCGCAGGGAGAAACCACAGCCGGGGAGCCAGGAGACCCAACCGCCACGTGGGACGATGCCCCAGCAGGACTGGTAGGAAGTGACCCAGGGAGGGTGCAGGAGCCACCTCTCCCACCCAGGTACTCTCAGCGTGTTTCATCCAGATTCCCCGCCGAGAGGGAGTGGTAGGCATCCCCACCCCTCACAGGGCCCTGGGTCGGGACCTGGTGGAGCAGGGTGGGCCCAGGTCCCCCTACCAGGGGCTAACCCCAGTCATATTGACTCTGGCTATTAGGCCCTACTGCCCTGAAGCAAGGGCGCTCACTGACTCAGACTATTAGGCCTTACTACCCAGAAGCTGGGAAGGCTTATTGACTTTGGCCCGTAGGCCATTTTCCCCTGGAGGGGGGCAGGCTGACTTATGGACTTAGAGTTGTGTAGGGATCAAAAGACTTATAGACTAGTGAGATGGCCACTGGTCTGGCGACCAATTAGGCAGTGACTGCACCCCGGAATAGCCCCATTCCTGTGACGGGCTGGGCATACGCTGCCACATGTGGTGGAGAATGTGGGCAACATCCCAGACCTGCTGAGAGGTCCAGCATGAGGACGGGACTGCCCAGTCCCTGACGCAGAGAAAATGATGGAGATGGAGAAGTTGCTGCAATGGGTAGTAGAAAATCACCAACAGCAAGCGGCCCAACACCAACAGCAGCAGGCACAATTAATACAACAGCTGACTCAGCAACATCAATTACAGATGTTGCAGCAACAGGAGCAACAACAACAGCTACTCCGGGAGCTGACGACCCAACACTGGACCCAACAAAAAGACCTGCTGCAACGGGTAACCACAATGTTGCAACCCAGGGGTCCACCCAGTCCCGGGGCTATCAGGACAGCTACTAGTGATGCCGGACTGGGGTTGCCCATCCAGCTGACCAAGATTGGGCCGGGGGATGACCCCAAGGCATTCTTAGTCACTTTTGAGCAGGTTGCCTTGGCCGCTCCTTGGCCGCAAGAACACTGGTATACCATATTGGCCCTGTATTTGACAGGAACCTGGACGCCAGGGATGCGCTCAAGTACACGAGGGTGAAGGCAGCCATTTTAGACAGCGCAGGTGTTAGTCCCGAGATCTACCGACAAAGACTACGGAAAGAAGGGTATCCCCAGGGGGCATGACCATGGGCTGTGGCCCAGAGAATCCAAGACCACTGTTGGAGGTGGCTGAACCCAGAAGGCTTGATGGGGCCTCAAGTCACTGAAATGGTAGCCCTGGAACAATTTGTGCAAGTACTGCCCCCAGGAGCCAAGAAGTGGGCCTAACAGAGGACTACCTTGCTGCGGAAGAAACTGGGACCACCACTAGACGGCCGGGGGGAGCCCCAAACAACGAGAAGGACCAGGAGAGAAGCAGCCCCAGAGGACAGAACCATGGAGGCCCCTCCGCACTCATTTCCCCCGGCAGGGCGAGACGTGCTGGGCAGGCCACCCAGGAGCGGGGAAGCAGGGCACCCCAGAAGTGACAACGAGACCAGCACCAGGGGATGGTGAGGCCCCCAAGGAAGAGCTATGGTCCACCAGCCTCTGGGATGCTTGTTGGTAGTGCGGCCAAAGAGGGCACTTCCAGAAGGACTGCCCGTACATGGACTGCAACTACGGGCAGGTCTGGTTAGCTGGCCGTCGGGCACGGGAACCCCAACCTGGCAACTTGGTGATCCCTGTGATGGTAGAAGGCATGGAGGCCACCGCTTTGGTAGACTCTGGCTGCAGCCAGACCATTATACGAGAAGGCTTGGTACGGGGTCTCAAGTTGGCTGGAGGGGCGCTCAACTATCAGTGTATTCAGAAAGATGTGCGTCCTTATCCAACTGCCTGGGTAGACTTTGAAGTCCGGAGCTGAAGAGAGCACCTCTAAGTAGGGGTGGCCCCCCAACTAACCTACCCAGTGGTGTTAGCACAAGACTGGCCACAATTTCAAGAAGTAGCGAGGAGCTGTGACTATCATCCTGTGAGGAAACGACAACCTAGGACATTAGGGCTTCCCGTGGAGGCAGACCCTCAAGAAGGCACCTCGAAGCTCCAGGTCACACAATGGCGCCAAACCTCGGTAGAAATGCTCCGAAGGAAGATATGCAGGTAGAGCTAGAAAGGGACCTAGACTTTGTGGGTATGTCTACACTAGCCCCCTAGTTCAAACTAGGGAGGCTAATGTAGGCATTCGAAGTTGCAAATGAAGCCTGGGATTTAAATATCCCTGGCTTTATTTGCATCTTCCCGTCTGGGCGCCATTTTTAAATCCCCTTAGTCCGAACTAACTGCCCGCGGCTACACGCGGCAGTCAAACGTTAACTCGAACTAAGTCCTGGAATGAGGCTCTCCCTTCCCCACCTTCTGCCTAGCGTCTCCCTCTTCTCCCCTTCGCGGGGCTCTTTTAAATGTGGCGCCGTCTCCCGCGACGCTGGCGCCTGCGCTCTTCCTTCCCCCGGCTCCCCGCTGGCCAGTGCTACTGCACAGGCGCCTACAGCCGCGGCTGAGCACTCCCGGCATCGCCGGAGCTCTGGCGTGGCCTCTGGGCGGCACGCCGCGCCAGTGCGGGGTGTGGGGCTTCCCCCGTTAGCCCCCGCGAGCCCGTCACACACACCCCTCAAGTTTTCTTCCCGCTCCCCCCCGTGTCCTCGTCGGTCTCCCCCAACCTCAATAAGAAGTCCGCGTTCCCGTGTTTCTTCCCGGGTCGGTGTATTACCTCGAACTTGTAAGGCTGTAACGCTAAGTACCATCGCATCACTCATGCGTTAGTGTCCTTCATCGATTGCAGCCACTTCAGGGGGGCGTGGTCCGTCACCAGCCTAAACAGGCCTCCGAGCAGATAATACTGCAGTGATTCTACGGCCCATTTCACCACAAGGGCCTCCTTTTCCACTGTCGCATATGCTCGTTCCCTAGAGAATAATTTTCGACTTAGATAGAGTACCGGGTGTTCCTCGCTCGCTATCTCCTGTGCCAAGACCGCCCCCAGTCCAACCGCCGAGGCATCTGTTTGCACAATAAAGTCTTTTGAGAAGTCGGGCTGTACCAAGATGGGTGCCTTCGTCAAGCATGCTTTTAGCGTCTGGAACACCCCTTCGCATTCCTCTGACCATCTTACCTTCTTGGGTTGTGTCTCCTTCGTTAAGTCTGTAAGGGGGGCGGCTATCGTTGCGAATCCGCGTATAAACCTGCGGTAGTACCCGACTAGCCCTAGAAACTGCTGGACTTGCTTCTTAGTCGTCGGCGCTTGGTACGCCGCCACGGCCTGCACTTTACTAATCAGGGGCTTTAGCGTCACTCTCCCCACTGTGTATCCTAAATACGTAACCTCCCGTCGGCCTATATGGCACTTCATGGGGTTTGCCGTTAACCCCGCTCCCCCTAGCGCTTGCAGGACCGCCCGCAGTTGTTGCACATGTTCCTCCCAGCTGCCGCTATATATTATGATATCATCGATGTATGCGGCTGCATAGCATCGGTGATCGCGGAGTACCTGGTCCATCAAGCGCTGGAATGTTGCGGCTGCTCCATGCAACCCGAAGGGCATGGTTCGAAACTGGAACAGCCCGAACGGGGTAGAGAAGGCCGTCTTCTCCTTAGAGGCTGGCATTAACGGGATTTGCCAGTACCCCTTGGTCAGGTCCAGGGTCGATATATACTGCGCTCGCCCTAATCTCTCCAGCAGTTCATTGACCCGTGGCATCGGGTACGCGTCGAATCGGGACACAGCGTTAACTTTCCTAAAATCTACGCAAAACCGTACCGTCCCGTCCGTCTTAGGCACTAAGACGATTGAACTCCTCCAGGCACCGTGGGATTCTTCGATCACCCCTAGCCGCAACATCTCCTGGACCTCCGTTCTCACTGTCTCCCACATCCTTCGGGGTAAGGGCCGCACCGGCTCACATACCTTACGCCCTGGGATAGTGGCTATACGGTGACTCACTGTCTCTGTCCGCCCTGGTACGGAGGACAGGACTTTCCCATAGGCCTGGGTTATCCTTGCCATGTCGGCCTGCTGGGTGGGGGTTAATTCTTCTCCCGTCTGGACCGGGCTGCCCTTCCCTAGGTCTCCCGCCCACGGCCCCACCTCCTTCTCTTCTCTTACTGGGGCTATCATCAGCGCTTCCCGGGGCTTCCATTTTTTTAACAAGTTTACGTGATACACCTGCGAGACCTTCCTTTTCCCTGTTAATCTGATCTCGTAGTTTACGTTCCCCCCCTTCTGTATTACTTCGAAGGGCCCCTGCCACTTTGCTAACAGTTTCGATTCCCGCAGGGGTAACAACAGGAGGACTCTGTCCCCCGGCTTGAACTCCCTCAGCTTCGCCTCCCGATTGTAATACTCTGCTTGCCGGTCCTGAGCGTGTAACAAATTGGCCTTTGCAAACTCCCCTAACTTCCGCAACTTCTCCCGCAACTGGAGAACGTAGGCTACCGACCCCTGCCCCCGTGTTTCCTGGTCTTCCCACGTTTCTTTCACTAAGTCCAATATGCCCCGGGGTTGTCGCCCGTACAGGAGTTCAAAAGGGGAAAACCCGGTGGAAGACTGCGGTACCTCTCGGACCGTGAACAGGAGGGCCGGTAACACCTTGTCCCACTCCTGGTGATCTTCCTCAGCAAACTTACAGAGCATGCCCTTGAGGGTCCGGTTAAACTGCTCCACCAGTCCATCTGTCTGGGGGTGGTACACTGACGTTTGCAACGTCTTGATGTCCAATAGTTTGCATAACTCTTTCATTAGCCGGGACATAAAGTTAGTTCCCTGATCAGTTAGAATTTCCCGCGGGATCCCCACTCTCGCAAAGATTTTCACCAGTTCATTTGCTATCGTGGTGGCCGTGGTATTCTTTAGCGGGACGGCTTCGGGATAACGGGTGGCGTAGTCCAAGAGGACCAGAATATATTGGAAGCCCGCCTTGGAGCGCACTAGGGGTCCCACCAAATCGACGGCCACTCTATCAAAAGGACCCCCACCACCGGATGGATACTAACGGGGCCCTCGGGTCCAGACGCATCTGTGTCCGTTGGCATTCGGGGCACAACTCACAAAAGTCCTGGACGGCCCGATACACTCCTGGCCAGAAAAACCTTTGCAAAAGGCATTGGAGGGTCTTCTCCCTCCCTAAGTGGCCGGCCCACAGGTTGGCATGCGCTAGCTCTAGGAGTTGGTTCCTATAGCACACTGGGACTAGCAATTGGTGGACGCATCCCTCACCCTCCGTCTCTCGGACCACCCGGTAAAACCTGTCCCCTTGTACCTCAAAGTACGGTCCTTGTTCCTCTGCTCGCCTTGGCTCCCCCGCTTGCTCCCAGGCTCGCCCCAACAAAGGGTCGTCCCGTTGTTCCTGGATGAAGTCCCGACCAGAGACCCAGTCTGGCTCAGTCACATCTTCCCTCTCCACGGTCGTCCGGGGCTCGTGCCTTGGGGCTACCAGGGTCTCTTTTGGCGCATCACCGCTTGTCTCTGGATGATCCCGCCAGCTCCGCTCCTCAAAGAAGTCTCCAAAACCCAGCCAATCTTGCCCTAACACTACCGGGTAGGCTAACTTCGGGGCTAACGCGACCTGGCATACTGCCTCCCCTTTCTCGGCCTGTATCTGGACCCACGCTCTGGCATAGGGCTGCACCTCGCCATGGACGCATTTCACCCACACTGTAGTGCCCGCTGGCTCGGGACTTGGGACTAAATCTGCTCGGACCATCGTCTGTCCACACCCGGAGTCCACTAAGGCCGATACGAGCATCCCCTCGATTCGCACCTGAGTGATTACTCTTGCTTCGTCCGGTGGGCGAGCGCCCTGTACTACCGCCACCACTTGGCCGCAGGAACAGTCCATAAAGGGGACAGTCCTGCTTGAAATGCCCTTCCAGCCCACACTCAAAACAGCGGTTCCGTGGGACCTGCACGCCCTTGAGGGGGATCCCACCCTCCAGGGGCCGTGGCCTTCGGTCCCCCTGCCCCTCGCCTACATTATCGCGGTTCTCTTCATGGCACCTACGTCCCACTCCCCTCCCCATGCCCCTTTGTGGCTCAGGCTCCTTCCCTCCCCAGGGTCGTCGGGCCCACCCAAGGACCGCTCGCTCCGCCGGCATTTCCCTGACGTCCCGGCCCACCCCGACCGGGGTTTCCCCTGCCAAGTAATTTTCCATCAGGGCTACTGGGTCGGTTAGGGTAGGGGGGTTGGTGCCGGTGCACCCACTGCTGTGCACCGCCCGGCAGGACTTGGAGGAACTGCTCCAACACAATCGAGTCAAGGAGTTGGGTGCTATCCCGCCTTTCCGGCTCCAGCCACCTCCTCCCTAACTCGAAGCTTTTGGGCCACTACCCTTGGTCGTGCCCCGGCGGGGTAATGTTCCTGTCTGAACTTTTGCCTATACGTGTCGGGCGTGACCCCCGCCTGATCTAAAATCGCCTCTTTGACTTTAAAGTAGTGCAGGGTGTCTTGGGTGGCTAGTCCACGGTAGGCGAATTGTGCAGGCCCCGTCAGGTAGGGGGCTAGAACGGTGGCCCAATGCTCCTCCGGCCACCGAGCTGCCGTGGCTACCCTCTCAAAAGTCACTAAGTAAGCTTTGGGGTCATCTAGCAGCCCCATCTTTGTCAATCGGATTGGCAATTGCGCGGGACCCATTACCCCTTCGCCAACCCCTAGTGGGCCCCCGGCGCTAGCCTGTCCCAGTGAAGCCCCTTGCTGGAGCCACCTCTCCTGCTGTGCCTGGCTCTGCTCCAGCACCTCCCGGACCAACTGTCTCTGATGCTCCTGGCCCTGTGTCGCCAATTGCTGCAATAGCTGCACCTGCTGCTGCTGTTGCTGCTTCTGGTGTTCCGACAACCACTCAAACACCTGCGTGGGATCCATCCTACCCCCTCTCCTACAGCTATATTTAAATTCTCC
The DNA here is from genome assembly GCA_019425775.1 of Rafetus swinhoei. Classification (NCBI taxonomy): domain Eukaryota; kingdom Metazoa; phylum Chordata; order Testudines; family Trionychidae; genus Rafetus; species Rafetus swinhoei. The sequence continues at coordinate 398,585 of JAFJHL010000492.1, read as the reverse complement.
CCCCAAAAAACCCCAATATATACATATATATATATATTTTTTAAGCACCCCCCCCCTTCTTGGTGTTAGGGACCCCTATGCCCATGTTCTCCACCACGTGTGGCAGTTCCACCCCTGGCGTCCCCGGGGATGACTGCCTTCTGTCTCGTCCGCTTCAATAGTGGCTTGGGTTATTCCAATACGACGGGGAGGGATAGGGAGACCTGGGCTCGCCCTCTCTCCAGGTCTCAGCCCAGGACCCTAAGGAGGGGAAGCCTGGCTTCCCTTCTGGCCTGTGAGAGTGCCGCAACTCACCGGCCCGTGGGCTCCACACTTGCCCCATCCTGGGCTGCTTCCTATCCCTCCGCCGGTCCGGACGGCGCGCTCCTGCCGTGTCCACCGACCGCTGGGGACAACCCCCTGCCCGGCTCTCCCTTCCCCACCTTCTGCCTCGCGTCTCCCTCTTCTCCCCTTCGCGGGGCTCTTTTAAATGTGGCGCCCTCTTCCCCGATGCCGGCGCCTGCGCTCTTCCTTTCCCCCGGCTCCCCGCCGGCCAGCGCTACCGCACGGGTGCCTGCAGCCACGGCCAAGCACTCCCGGCATTGCCGAAGCTCCGGCGCGACCGCCGGGTGGAACGCCGCACCAGTGCAGGGTGCGGGGCTTCCCCCGTTAGCCCCCGCGACCCCGTCACAGAGAGTCACAGTGTAAGAATGAGCCCTCTTCCAGGTACCAGGTAGACCTCCCCCCAGGTGAATTCACATAGGCCACCAAGTTGCCATCAGTCACTATTAAGCTGGGTTACACTGGATCAGTGACCCTGCAATTCCCAGTCTCCCAGCTCAGGAAGCCCATGCTGACTACTCGCCCTGCTCTCTCACTCAGTGCTCTGAGCCAGGGGTACTCCCTGTGATTGCTGTTTCCCGGAGTGCTGATAGAGCAAGGAAGCGAGTGTCAGTGGCTTTCTGGGGCTTCTCACCACCCTGTCCTGCTGGGCCAGATCTCCTGGTCTTCCCCAGCCAAAGCACAGAGCTGAGATCACTGCCCCACCCCGAGGAGAAGTACAGACACTGAACCTCTTCAGGTCTGAGGAGAATGCAATTTTGGGCCCAGCTTCCACAAACCCAACCCCCAAATGGGATCAGAACCCCAAATAAACCATTCAGGCAAGCCCCCTTTAACAATGAAGGGGGGGGGGATGTACACACTGATTGCTCCCCCAGGTAACAATTATTTACACTGGGCTTGATAGTAAAAAAAAGTGATTTTATTAAGTACAAACAATAGGATTTAAGTGGTTGCAAGTGAAAATGGACAGAGTGAAGTAGATTACAAATTTAAAATAAAAGAAAATGCATCGCTAGTTCTAACACACTAAAGCTTATTGCAAACTTACCCTAAAACTGTTCTTATTTTGGGCAAATCAACCCTCCAATCCAGGGAAGATCTTTTTCTCCTTGGCATCTCTGGCTATTCCCCTGGGTGTGTTTTATCCTGCTTATCCTTAAAATCTGGATAAAGGAGGAGATATCAAGGTGACCCTCATTTCACTGGGTTGTAACCCTCTTTAAGAAAGGGGGATAAAGTGGACTGTGGAAACTATCATGGTATCTCTCTCCTTGCTGTTGCAGGCAAAGTTCTGGCACGGGTCCTTGCAACCCGTCTTCTGCCCCTGTTGGAAGAAATTTTACCGGAGTCACAGAGTGGCTTCCGACCATGTTGCGGAGCTGCAGATATGATCTTCATTGCAGGGCAGCTGCAAGAGAAGTGTCAGGAGCAAAACCGACCACTGTACATGGCTTTATTGATCTAACTAAAGCCTTTGACTCCGTGAATCGCCATGCCCTTTGGACTGTATTTTCAAAGACTGGATGTCCTGGTAAATACATCAGTGTCCTAAAGCTGCTTCATGACAACGTGAAAGTGACTGTTCTGAGCAGCACTGGCTCCCAGAGTGAACCTTTCAAAGTACAAACAGGAGTCAAACAGGGCTGTATCATTGCTCCAACCATGTTCGCAGTCTTTATTGCTGTCATTTTTTACTTAATTGCTGGGGAGCTCCCAGCTGATGTTGAAATCATCTACAGAATGGATGGAAAGCTGTTTAGGCTTAGCAGGCTGAAAGCTAAGAGTAAGATTTCCACCACATCTATCACGGAACTTCAGTATGCTGATGACAATGCAGTTTTTGCCCACTCTGAGAGAGAGCTTCAAACTATCTTGAACGTGTTTTCTGATGCTTACACATGTCTTGGTCTCACCCTCACCATCAAGAAGACCAAAGTGCAGCCCTCTCCAAATGAGGTACCGTACGCCCCATCTATTAAAATCAATGGAGAGGCACTGGAGAATGTCGATCATTTTCTCTACCTGGGAAGTTATTTTTCATCCAAGGCAGATATTAAAGTAGAAATCCAACATCATCTGAGCTGTGCCAATGCAGCCTTTGCTCACTTGCAGCACAGGGTTTTTGAAGATCATGACATTCGAACAGACACCAAACTTCCTGTTTATCAAGCCGTCATTCTCCCAACACTATTGTATGGGTCTGAAACCTGGACAGCCTACAGATATCACTTGAAAGTCCTTGAGAGGTATCACCAACATTGCCTCGGCAAGATCTTGAAGATCAAATGGGAAGACAAGTGCACTAACATTAGTGTTCTGGAAGAAGTAAAGACCACCAGTATCGAGGCAATGATCATCTGTCAGCAACTTTGCTGGACTGGTCACGTTGTTTGGATGTCTGACCATCGCCTCCCAAAACAGGTCCTGTTTTCTCAGCTGAAAGAAGGATACTGTAATGTTGGAGGACAATGCAAACGTTATAAGGACTTGCTAAAGGATAACTTAAAGTGCAACATTGACACTTGGGAGATACTCACCCAGGATTGCTCAAAATGGAGAGAAGTCCTATGCAATGGCCCCCTGTATTTTGAATTTGCCTGCCGACAAGGGGTCCCCAGCCTGGACACCAGCAAGGAGCACTTCAGCGCCAGGCTGAGCAGGTTCTGCATGGTGGTGGATTGTGTGTTCAGATGTTTAAAGGTGAGGTTCTGGAGTCTCCTCACTTGTCTGGACCTCAGCGAGTGCAACATCCCCTTTGTGGTGGCGGCCTGTTGTGTGCTCCACAACCTTTGCAAGAGCAAGGGGGAGAGTTTTCGGCCAGGGTGGGGTCAGAGGCTCAACGGCTGGCTAGGGCATACGAGCAGCCGGATACCAGTGCCATACGGAGAGCACATCAAGGGGCCGTGCTCATCAGTGAGGCCTTGAGGGAGAATTTTGTCCAAGGCCAGCCATGAGACTCTCCACCCCTGCCCCTGCCCATACCTCTCCACAAGGGGCTCCTGCATTCCCTCTGTGTGCATTTCCTCCCCCAACCCCCTACCTTCCCCACTCCCACGCTGAGCAAATAAAAAAGCCACCTTTGTTGAAACAACAGGACTGTTTATTGGGGGATATACAACAAGGGAGGGACTGGGGAAAGAACCTGGAATTGGGGGGTGGGGCTCAGGGATGGGGCTGGGACTGGCACCTGCCTCTGGTTGTTTGGGAGGCTTCAGCTGCCCAAGAGGTCCCACTGCCTTGTGTTCTGGCACCCCGGTGGTCCCTAGGGGGGCTAGGAGGGGAAGCCATGGCGGTGGGGGTGTGTGTAGCAGGGAGGTGTCTGGTGGCCCACTCCATGCATGAGGCCATGCGCTCCTTCACCAAGGTGAGAGAGGAGCACATGGCCTCATGCTGGCACGCCAGCTGGTCCCAGGCAGCCTTCCGCTGCTCCCAGTCAGCAGCCCGCTTCTGGCGCTCCTCCTAGAGCCCCCGTATGAGGGACTGGAGGCAGGCCATCGGCTCCCACATGAGGTCCTCCTGGGTTCTCTTCCGCCTGCAGATCTCGCAGAGTAATGCAGATGGCGTGGGAGGTGGAGGATGTGCCAAGCTTGCAACTGGCCCAGGTGTGAAGAAAAGTGACAAGGGCAGTCATACCAGGAGATACTGTGTATGAAGCCTAGCTCTAATCTCTGAGCCGACACCAAACGTCTCGGTTCAGACGATGGTGATGTGCTTCGAGCAAGGCCATATATTGCCTAGACAGCAGGCACTTTCCTGCAGCAGCACAGACGTCCCAGGGGAGCATCGCTACACCCATGGCCTGGGGACAAGCAGGCATGGGAAGGTGCTGGCCAGGCCAGGAGCCTGCGGGCACGAGGGGGGGACAGGGCAGTTCAGCTTCCTTCCATGTCCTGCACACCCTGGGTCCAGCACTGGTGGCATCCCGCAGAGAGAGACTTTCTATCCCTGCCTATCCCAGCTCCATGTGAGGATGGTGGTTGGTTTTTAGCGGAGTGCCCCAAGGTTCTGGGACCAGTTTTGTTCAACATCTTTATTAATGACCTGGATGAGGGGGATGGATTGCACCCTCAGCAAGTTTGCGGATGACACTAAGCTAGGGGGAGTGGTAGATATGCTGGAGGGCAGGGATAGAGTCCAGAGTGACACAGACAAATTGGAGGATTGGGCCACAAGAAATCTGATGAGATTCAACAAGGACAGGTGTAGAGTCCTGCACTTGGGACGGAAGAATCCCAAGCATTGTTACAGGCTGGGGACCAACTGGCTAAGTAGCAGTTCTGTAGAACTGGGGATTACAGTGGATGAGAAGCTGGATATGAGTCAACAGTGTGCCCTTGTAGCCAAGAAGGCTAATGGCATATTAGGTTGCATTAAGAGGAGCATTGCCAGTCGATCCAGAGATGTGATTATTCCTCTTTACTCGGCTCTGGTGAGGCCACATCTGGAGTATTGTGTCCAATTCTGGGCCCCAATTACAGGAAGGATGTGGATGCATTGAGAGGTCCAGCGGAGGGCAACCAAAATGATTAGGGGCTGGAGCATATGACCTACGAGGAGAGGCTGAGGAGTTGGGTCTATTTAGTCTGCAGAAGAGAAGAGTGAGGGGGGATTTGATAGCAGCCTTCAACATCCTGAAGGGAGGTTCCAAAGAGGCTGGAGAGAGGCTGTTCTCAGTGGTGACAGATGGCAGAACAAGGAGCAATGGTCTCAAGTTGCGGTGGGAGAGGTCCAGGTTGGATATTAGGAAAAACTATTTCTCTAGGAGGGTGGTGAAGCACTGGAAAGGGTTACCTAGGGAAGTAGTGGAGTCTCCATCCCTAGAGGTGTTTAAGTCTCTGCTTGACAAAGCCCTGGCTGGGTTGATTTAATTGGGATTGGTCCTGCCTTGGGCAGGGGGCTGGACTTGATGACCTCCTGAGGTCTCTTCCAGCTCTATGATTCTATGATTCTATGCCTGCTGTAGGATGGGCGGGGTGTGTTGGGGTAGGTGTGTGTGAGTGGCAGACACCGCTTGCCGGAGAGAGTGCTACTGGAGTCCCCTCCTCTTTCTCCCCATGGAAGGTTCCCATGCACAGGATCAGTCTCCTCCGCATAGCCGCGCTTGACCAGGAGCAAATGCTGCCAGAGTAGGGGTGTGACCCTGTGCCGTGTGTGGCACTGCTGTGTGGTTCCATGACCCCAGACTCCTTAGTGGTGGCTTGTCATTTCACCACGGAGGCCAGAGTAAGGCAGGCCTGTCCAGGAACCTTGTGAGAAGAACCGAGGGGTTCCTGTGTGAGGGTGTTATGGGGCTGAGTGCTCCTGACTGGAGCTTCATGTGCACCCATGTGCAGAGGTTCTTGTGGAACCCCCAAGCCAAGTAAGCCAAGTGAGGAGCAGGCAGCCCCTCGCAGCCCACCTCCTGCCCCCACGTGTGTATAGGGTAAGTGATAGAACTCACCTGAAGTGCCTTCCTCAGGATTGCCTGAAGACTGGGAGACCTCCTGGGAGGAGGGGACTGGCTCCAGGGTGAGGAGTAGCTGCTGGCTGGCAGGTATGGTTGCCTGGCTGGCCATCTTCTTCTTCTCGTCTGCAACCCTGCCCTCATGGAGACTGACACTGGGCATGTCCTGGTTGGACTCCATGATGACGGGGTGGGGGAGGTCACCGGCCCCCCCTCCCAGGATGACATCCAGCGGCTTGAAGAAGTGGCACGTGTGCGGTGCCGCCCCAGAGCGGCTGCTCTGCTCCCTGGCCTTGTGGTAGGCCTGCCAGAGCCCCTTCACCTTCATGTGGACCTAGTCGAGGGTCCGGCTGTGACCTTTCTTGGCCAGGCTGACGGCGATCCGGCCATAGACGCCCGCATTTCACTTTCTGGTGCGGAGATCTTAGAGATTGGTCTCCTCCCCCCAGACCTTGATGAAGTCCAGGATTTCCGCACCAGTCCAGGCTGAAGCTCTCCTACATCTCTGGCCAGTGGTAGCTGAGGGAGCAGCAGGAGTGCTGGCAGCCATGGGAGGCTCTGAGGAAGATTTGGGGTCTGTCATAGCTACCTGGGATGCTGCTGTGTGGCACAGGACTTGCAAAGGTCACCACGTAAGTCTTCTCCTGCAGACTGGAATTTTAAGCTCTACAGGAGAAGGGGAGCAGTGGAGCTGGCAGGTGTGGCCAGAGCGGTCAGAAGTGCAGCTGAGAGAGGCCTCTGGAGGCCAATTATTTTGCATTAGCAGCACCACTTAGTCCACACTACCGCTATTTCAGAATAACTATTTTGAAATAAGCGTTATCCCTCATGGAAAGCAGGAGTTATTATTTCGGAATAACGGGCTGGGTAGTGTGCACGCTCCGCTTGTTATTTCAAAATAACTCCCTAGTGTAGACCAGGGCTGGGAAAATATTCTTACTGCAGCATTAAAGCTGCGAATCAGACACCCAAAAGGCAGGATTCCAGCTGCCTCAGTGAAGACAGCTCCATCTTGGGGCATCGACTCTGCTTGCTACGGGCATCTCAGAAACACAAAGAATGATGTGCTGAAGTTCATATTTAATAGGAACAGCAAACACTACAAGCCTGGTCCTGGGCCCCATGGGTTCAATTGAGCTCGGACCATCCCATGGGGGATGGGGAGTCAGGAGCTGGGAAGACTTGGGGAGAGAAGGGGAGTAGCTGGGTGAGCTGGTGGAGGGAGAAGGAAAGATTTAAGATAATTTAATATTTTTGGGCACCTTTTCTGCTTTATAAGCTTTGTATCTGAAGTTTCAGAGGGGTAGCCAAGTTAGTCTGTAACAGGAAAAACTTAAACAACGAAAAGTCTAGTAGCACCTTAAAGACTAATGCAACATGTAGATGGTATCATGAGCTTTCATGGGCACAATCCACGAAAGCTCATGATACCATCTATGTATTTTGTTAGTCTTTAAGGTGCTACTAGACTTTTTTTTTTTTTTTTTTTTTGGATCTGAAGCCAGAGTATTAGGAATATTTTTTAAAAAACAACAGATACAAATACAAAATGTGGGAATGTGAGAGGTGATACCTTCCCTGTGGGTGTTGTAGGGTAACCCACTCTAGTGCCCCAGAACAGCCCAGAATCAGTCAGAACAGGAATTTTCAATCTGCTTTGTGCTCTTGTGTGTTCTCGGGACAGAAATGCTCATTCTTGCTGCCTGTTGCTCTCTATCAGATGCAGCCTTTGACTCAGTACTCTGTATCAGGAGTGTGATGGGGTGACAGCCCCAATTCCAGCAGACCAGGAAAGAGTTTTTGTGAGTTTGAACTTCCTCAAATGGCCAAATCCAATGGAAGCCCAATGCTGATAAACTGAGAATTAGTGTGCATCATTGGAATGGATTTACCCAGCACTGAATTCCTAGCCATTCTGCACTGCTGTCTACAGTAGATGCAGTTGTGAGGCCTAGAAATATCTAAACTAGACAAAAAAGGATGAGGTCTTTCGATGGGGATTACAGCCTTCTTCTTCAAGGAGTGTCCCTGTGGGTGCTCCACCTTAGGTGTTTTGGTGCCGCAGTGCGCCTGGCCGGAAGATTTTACTAGCAGTGGCTTTGACAGCTAGCTCGCACATGTGCAGAAGCGCCACACGCGCTAGGTGGCTAATGCGCATGCGCGAGATACAGTCACCTCAGTTCCTTCTCTGCCACCTCCGGCATCGGTCAGAACCCGCAGTGCATGCTTCAGATTTCTCCTCAGAGACAGCTAGTCTTTTCCTTTACTTAGTTAGCCTTTTCATTATATTTTTACTATCCTTCAAAAAAAAAAAAAAAAAAAAAAAAAGACCACCAAGTGTCTCCCTCAGACACGGAGACAGGCGCGGGCTCCGCGCCCCGCGCTTCCTCTCAGCGGACTCCTCTCTCCAGCCTCCTCACATAAGGCCGAGAGGGGTTTTTTCACAGATTTAAAAATGTTTTCTTAATCTTTTTTGCAGCGTTCTCCCAAGCAGGGGCTCTGCTTTAAATGCTGTTTTCTCCTCAAGCTGTGGACGTATAAGAGCAAACTTATACGCTGCCAGACTAGCACTCTCAGTGCATACAATGTCTGGACAATTACAGTGCACATGTAGCAGTAAACAGGGAATCCCCTTCACACAAGAAAGGGCGATCCCTGAATCCTAAGCCAGCTCCGTCCCCCGCTGGGGCTCCGGACAAGCACTTACTGGGGCAGCGTTCACCCACAGTGCCCCAAGGGTCTAAGGACCTGGCCAAAGTGCCTAAACATGCTGATAAGCCCAAGCCTGTCACGGCTGAACAGCACAGGGCTACAACAGCATCGTCGGTCCTACTGGCACCGAGCAGTGCTGTACATAAGGGCAGCGCAGGGACCGGAGCGCTGTTACCGCCCCAGCACCTGCGCCATCCCCTCTGCTCGTGAAGCCAAAGCATACACCGGCACAATATTCTTTACCAGCTGTGCCTCCTTTTTGCCCTTATACGTCCACAGACGATTCTGATCTCTTCAGTGCCCGCGACACCCTTGTTTGGCACTGATTCCTCCCGGCATTCCGAGGGGTTTTCCATGTCTCTGCCTGGCACTTCCATACCTCCATTCTCTGGTGAGGAGGATCAGGCTTCTGTCATGACCTCAACTCTTCCCAGACACTCTACACCGAGGTGCAAATTCCCTCACTCACAACTGGCCTTGCCACACTGGCAACCTGTGCATTGGCTACCATCACCTATACCAATGCTCCCCATGTGGCCCTACTGGGACCTCTGGGCACCTTATAGGGCTCAGCAGCAACAGCATCACCATGTTGCTCAGCTTCGCTCCAAGCCTACATCCACGGTGTCCCTTGACGCCTCAAGGGACCAGACAGACTTTGATCAGCCACTAAGTGACAAGGAATCCACTACTTCCACTCACCCACTTACACAGATATCTCCTCCCTCCCCAGGGGACACACTCATGCCTCTGCAAGCCCTATCCGGGGACAATTTCAAGGCTTTCCAAGACCTTTTCAAGAGGGTAGTTGAGGTCCTCGAGGTCTTGTTAACTACACTGCGAGAGACCCAGCATAAACTTACGATCATCCTCCATACCTCTCCATCCACGAAGCTCGCTGTCCCCATGGACCCCGCCCTCATAGACCCAGCCAAGCAACTTGGGCAAACAGCCGCCACCATTCACCCAGTGGGCAAGAAGGTGGATAGGAAATATTACGTGCCTCCTAAGGGTGCTGAGTTTTTACTCTCACATCCCTCCCCTAAGTCCATAGTAATTGAGGCAGTGCATCAGAGGAGCAAGCAAAACATTGCCAAATCCACCCCTCCTGATAAGGAGTGGAAACGTCTAGACATAATGGGCAGACGGTCATACTCCTCTGCCTCCCTACAGCTACCTATCGCTAATTACACCACGATGCTGGCAAAATACACTCATCATATATTTGAGCAAATCGCAGATTTTATTCAATTCCTCCCAGAGGAAAAAATAGAACAAATGAGAGCTAACACCAACAAGGGTCTCCTGATAGCCAGAACAGCCCTCCAAGCTGCTCTGGACTCACCTGACACAGCTTCACGAGCCCTTACCATCTCTGTGGTGATGAGAAGAGCCTCCTGGCTCCACCTCTCTGGTTTCCCAAAGGAGGTCCAGACGAAGGTGGAAGACCTTCCGTTCGAGGGCCCGAAGCTTTTCACTGATGGCACAGATGCTTCTCTACACTCCCTGAAAGACTCCAGGGCCACAATTTGAATGCAGGGCATCCAGGCTCCTGCATCAAAACACAAACAAAACAAACCTTACATTCAGAGATACAGACCTTCCCTCTTTGGTCATTCTCAAAGACAATATGACCCTAGAAAGCGCCAACGTCAAGGGAGAAGGTGACAGCCAGCCGATCAACCTGTGGAAGCCGAGGCATTTCTAAGTAGCCATTTCTATTTTTTGTTAGCCTAACTCATGCTAACTGAGACCTAACAACGCAGAGTACTATGAGAGACGCTGTTTTCGCCTCTCGTCTCTCTTGTGCTTGAGATAAGGATAGAATGTTGACTCTAGTGAAGACCTTGAGATAAGGTGGCGTCTGAAGGGAATTGTTATGGAAAGGGGAATAATTGTTTATTGTTATTATATATAAACAGACAGTATATATATTGGCTTCTAATTGTTTTGTATTTGACGATCTGCCTAACAGCAGCTTCTTCCCTTGCAACATTGCTCGAATAAACTGTCTCTGACTACTTGTTGCTCACAAACGCAGAGTGAAGGCCTGTTTTCTTCCACAAACCCACTCAGTCCTCTAACTGTAGGCAAACATTTGGAAGGTCTGGTCGAGAGCAGTCAGATTCATCTTCCCTCACCCGAGCCTCCTATCACTCTATTATCCAACCACAGATTAGCACCGTTTTACCATCAGTGGTGCCTCATAACTACAGACAAATGGGTTCTGGACGTGATAAAGTTTGGGTACTGCATCCCCTTCCTATCTCCTCCCAAAACCCAACCACCCACCCCGTCCCCCTTCAGGGACCCATCTCACAAGACTATTCTATGTCAAGAGATCGACCACTTGCTCCATATCAATGCAGTGGAAAGAGTTCCACAACAATATCAAAACACTGGCTTCTACTCCCAGTATTTTCTCTCAGAGAAAAAGTCAGGGGGCTGCAGACCCATTCTCGGTCTCAGAGCTCTCAACAGATACGTCCTGTACCAACTGTTCAAGATGGTTACCCTCTCCACCATCATACCCTCCCTCAACAAAGATGACTGGCTGGCGACTCTCGACCTCCAAGATGTTCCTTGTTCCCATACACCCTGCGCACAGGAGGTACCTAAGATTCACAGCAGGGGGACAACATTTCCAGTATACAGTACTACCTTTCGGCCTATCCATGGCACCGAGTGTCTTTTCCGAGATCTTGGCAGTTGTGGTGGCCCACCTGTGAAGACAGGGAGTGTCAATTTTTCCATATCTCGACGACTGCCTTATAAGGGGCAAGTCGTTCCAGGAAACTCGGGACTCAGTCACAACCACCATGTTGCTGTTCTGTTGACTTGGCCTTCAAATCAACCTCTCCAAATGCCAGCTCCAACCAAACCAAATGCTAGAGTTATAGGAGCTCAACTCAATTGCATCCGTGCTATCTCATCCTTACCCTGTCAGAGGTTCCTCGCAATACCACAACTAGTACAATTTCACACCACGGCTCCACAACTTCCTGCCAGGGCGTGTCTCCAGCTACTAGGCGATATGGCAGTAGCGATGATGGTTGTCCCGCATGCCAGATTACACATGAGGCCTCTACAACACTGGCTGAGCACAGTATACAGACCTCAGGTAAACAGCCTACACAAGCTGGTCTCACTTCCAAACATGGTCAAATGCTCCCTCCAATGGTGGTGAGAAGCACAAAACGTGTGCGCTGGGGTCCCTTTCCACAAGCAAGCCCCATCATTCACCATTACCACAGATACATCGCAACAGGGCTGGGGAGCTCACCTGGGTACCCTCACCACACAAGCATGGTGGACTCACATGGAGACCACGATGCACATCAATGTGTTCGAGCTTTGGGCAGTATACTACGCCTGCCGGCATTTTGTGAATCGTCTTTCCAACTCCACAGTGCAGATCTTTACGGGCAACCAAGCTGCAATGTTCTACATAAACAGGAAGGGAAGGGCGAGGTCCTACCCCCTCTGCAGAGAGGCAGTCTGGTTATGGACTTGGTGCATCGCTCACAACATAATGTTAATTGCCTCACATCTCCCCGGCAAAGACAACATAACCGCAGACAGCCTCAGCAGGAACTTTCCTGTGAGCCACGAATAGGAACTAGACCCCATCATTCTGCATCAAATCTTTACACAATGGGGCTTCCCACAGATTGACTTGTTTGCCACCAGTGCCAACAAAAAGTGTCCACGCTATTGTTTGCGTGCGGGCATTAGAACACGATCCCTAGGGGACGCATTCACAATACACTGCGGGACAACCCTACTATATGCTTTTTCCCCCAATACTGCTTCTCCATCAAGTAGTCATCAAGGTGCGCTTAGACAACGCCAAAGTCATACTGATAGCGCCAGACTGGCCGAGACAAACCTGGTATACGTACCTACTGCAAATGTCAGCCGACCGCCCACGGTGTCTCCCATGGCTCCCACATCTCCTCACCCAATGTCACGGTCACCTTCAGCATCCTCATCTCCACACCCTGAACCTTCAGGCCTGGCTTCTCAATGGCTCACTTCACTAGAAGCAGAATGTACAGACGAAGTCCAACATATCCTCCTTAGCAGTCAGAGAACATCCATTCGCAAAACTTACCTGTACAAGTGGCGTCGATTCTCCACCTGGGGTACGTCTAGACTACAGGCTTTTGTCGACAGAAGTTTTGTCGACAGATACTGTCGACAAAGCTTCTATCGACAAAGAGCGTCTAGACTACACCCAGTCCTGTCGACAAAGCAAGCCACTTTGTCGACATGACAGTGTAGATGCAAAGGACAGTGTAGCTGCAATAACGCCTTCTGTTGACAGAGTTCTGTCGACAAAAGGCGTTATTCCTCATAGAATGAGGTTTACGGCCATCGACAAAACTGCTGAGTTCTGTCAACGTTATGTTGACAGAACTCAGCGGCAGTGTAGACGCAGGTATAGTTTTGTCGACAAAAGTCCACTTTTGTGGACAAAACCCTGTAGTCTAACCACACCCCTGGTCTCACCTCCACAATCTCGACCCATCTAGATGGAGGAACGCGCCCGTCTATGGCAGGATAGCTGCCAGTCTGGCCACCAAAGGCCACATGTGAACCCAGGAGCAGGTTTGCATGAAAATCAAGTTGGTCCGGCGAGACCCCCCAACCCTGAGCCTCCCCTCCCCCCTCTTCCCCTTGCTTCCCCCTTCCAGCTCCCTCCTCCCAGGTTTCCCCCTCCCCTCTCCCACCTCCTTTCCCCAGTCTCACCAGAGTTTCATCCCGCCCCCCCCAGTTTTGTTAAATAAAGACAGTTTGTGTTCATGAAAATACGTGTATTTTATTTGACATCAGGAAGGGGGCTTAGGGAAGGGTAAGTGGAAGGACGTGAGGGAGGAATGAGGCACAAGCCCCCAGTGGGGCAGACCAAGGAGGCTCTCAGTGCTCCTCAGGGTGGAAGCTCTCCCGCAGGGCCTCCTGGATTCTGACAGCCCCCCGATGGACCTCCTGGATGGCAGCCTGCAGAAAGTGCAGCCAGGCTCGCAGCAACGCGTCCACGAGAAGCACCAGAGTGCCCAGGGGTAGCTCTGGCTCCGTGTTGCAGAGTGCTGTGGTGTCCCAAGTGAGGGCAACCAGAGCACACAGAGACAAAATGCTTTGCTGTCCCTCATCGAGGTAGGCAAGCAGGCAGGGAAAGCTGAGAACCGGCTGTCCGGGGGGGGTCCCTTTAAGCACAGGCCTCAGATAGCCTCAGGCAGCAGCCACACAAAGTAACTCCTGACCTGATGCCCTGCTGGACCTGGTTCCGGCCGGCCTTAAATGCGATTCAGTGTCCACTCAGTGTGGATGCGCTATTTCGAAATGCATTTTGTATGTAGACGCGTTATTTCAAAATAACTTATTCTGAATTAACTATTTCAAAGTAAGATATTTCGAAATAACGCTGCAGTGTAGACATACCCTAACTGACTTTCTTTGAGATGGGTGTCCCTGTGGGTGCTCCACCACCCACTCTTCCTCCCCTCTGCTTCGGTACTATTTCCATACTTTTCCGGGGCAGAGAAGGAACTGAGGAGATCATACCTCGCGCATGCACATTAGACACCTAGCGCGTGTAGCGCTTCTGCGAATGTGAGAGATAGCTGTCAAAACCACTGCTAGTAAAATCTTCCAGCCAGGCACACTGCGGCGCCAAAATACCTAAGGTGGAGCACCCACAGGGACACCCATCTCGAAGAACATCAGTTACTGCAGAGGGTGAGTAACCCTCTCTTCTTTGGTCTAATTGTTCTTGGCACCTTGCCCATCCCAGAGCTTCTTCAGGGAAGAGAAATAACAGTTTACCTAGAAAACTCTCTAAAAGACAAACTGCCATTAACACAGTTTTGTTCACTCCCTACTGAGGCTGGAAATAGTTTTAAATATTTGTAGTAGAAGGAATTAAGGCTGGTATGAACTTGCTGCATCATTTGCAAGTACACAGAAAACAAAGTGGCCAGGTGTCTTTGGATCGCATGTTTGTAGGCCGGACTGAGGCAGAAAGTGCTGCTGTTTGGGCCATTATTTTCCAGGTCTCCTATCCCCAGAAGTGCCATTCAGGAGAGTAACTTTGAGCTGTCATGACTGGGTCAGAGGTCTGCTGCAGTGGACACCAGGGGCACTATTCCACTTATCCGAGGCTCTTGCTTTAGGTGAAAACACCTGCAAGTATTACTAAAGAGCAAGGTACAGTCACAGCTCTGCTTTAAAAAAATTACTATATATCTGATAGAGATTGTGCGTCTGCCTGTCTGTGTGTCCATCCGTCTGTGAGTTCATTTGTTCAAGAACTCCTCCTAAATGGTAAGAGCTAGGGCCACCAAATGTGGTATGCAGCTTCCTCTTATCATAACTGAAAGCAAGGTCGGTTTGGTTGTGCCAGGACAAGGGGATGTGCACGGAATGTGATTGTTTTGTGTCAAACAGAAAGGGAGGGGTGTGATAGCAGGGACAGTTATAATCATGAATGACCACAGGGGGGCAGCAAGAGCCCCAGGGAGCAGCTGCTGGCTGGCAGCACGGCCCCTGCTGCCCCAGGCTACCCCAGAGGAGCATCCACCCACCGTGCCACACAGGTCTCCTGCCCTCGGGCCAGCCCTGGGGAGAAGCCAGTGAGCAGGCAGCGTGACCCCTGCCGCCCCAGCCAGCCCCGGCCCTGGGCAATGCCGGGTAAGTCTTGTAGTGAATAAATAAATAAATTGGATACTATGTGATCAGGAAGAGAGTCTTCATTGGCTGAATGACCAATTTATTGTGAATTCTGCACTCAGTGCTACTTTCCAGCAAGGAATGGCAAAGTGATTGATGTTGCTCTCAAATGCATTTCACTGTTTGTTTTTTGTGAGAAGCACTTTTGATCTTCTGAATTTTGACCTGACCTGACCAAGTGAAGTGAGCAGACAGTCCTTGGAATAGGCAGGTGAAGAAGGGGATGTGCTTTGGTCAGGACTAAAAGGGAACTTAGATTTCTTTTGACTGACAAATTCTCAGATGTGGTGATTTTCAAAGAATCTTTAGCTAACAATCATAGGGAAATAGCCATCACTTTCTTTTAGAAGGGTATGAACATTCCAACTGGAATAGCAGAATGCTGGAGCAGGGGAATTAATTACATATAATTGATAGATTTAAATTAAATCCAAGCGAGAAACTATATCCATTGGAGAACTCTGCTCAGAATTGGCATTCATTTCCCCTTGTTGCGCAAGATCTAAATGAGCATTCCTGGCTCTCATGAGATTGGTGTGCATGACAGTCTCGTGGAGCTAATCACAAAGGCTATGTCTACACAGCAGAGTTATTTTGGAATAACTGATGTTATTCCAAAATAACATAGGGTATGTCTACACTTGCACCCTAGTTCGAACTAGGGATGCAAATGTAGGCATTCGAAATAGTCAATGAGGAGTAACGTTAGTTTGAACCAAGGGGTTTGGGTCAAACTAACGCGTCCCGGCGTGCACTTTCACTTTCGAAACAGCTGTTGATCGGAGTAATGCGCCGGTGAAATCATGCTAATGAAGCGCGGGATATTTAAATCCCCGCTTCATTGACTATTGCGAATGCCTACATTTGCATCCCTAGTTCATGAATAGGGGTGGGATCAGGGCCGGGGGTATGGGTGGGACCGGGTGAAGGGTCGGGACCGGGAAGGGGACCAAGGCTTGCAGTAGGGACTAGGGAACGGTCCCCCAGGTCAGGGCCACCGGGCTGTGGCACCTCCCAAACGGGGTCAGGGACCGAGGGGACGGATGTGGGGAGAGGGCCCACACTGACGGCGGGCTCGAATGGCTGAGTGGAGTTTTTGTTCACAGCCACGGCGTCGGTTGGAGGCATCTCTATTGCCGGGCCCACAGCAGGGAGGGGAGGGGAGGCGACCAATCTGCTCCAGAGGTGGAGGAGGGGGCTTCCTCAAGCTCAGGACCCAACCGCTCAGCACCAGCCATCGCCCCTGAGGGCTCGGCAGCCTCAGACGCGGCGCCTGTAACGGCCGGGACATCAGGCAATATTAGGGGTGCCCACAGGATGAGGATGGAGCCAGCCGCCTGGGGCATAGGGGAGGGTTGAGGAGGGGGTGGCACAACTGAGTCACTGCCCAGACCGAGACCCATTGGCAGGGGGTCGTCCTCCCCCTGGGCAAGCAGGGTCAGACCCAGGATGCATGACTGTGCGCTAATTCCAGTATCGCCCTCCAGTGCTTTTGAGGTACCAAGAGTTGTTCTACCTCTTGGTCCTGTATATGGGTGTTATAGTTTCTCCCCCCCCCGGGGGGGAAGAAGGGGGTTCCTCTCCAGGAGCCCTTGCCCCTACCGTGCACCAACAACCTCACCGTGGTGGACAGTAGTCTTTTCCAAGGTCCTTCCACTAGTCCACGTATACTCGTATGCTGAGAGGGAAGGGAGACCTGGGCCCTCCCTCACTCCAGGTCTCAGCCCAGGACCCTAAGAACAGGCACAATGACTACCTGTTCGGCCGGTGGGGCCGTACCACAACTCACCGGCCCGTGGGCGCTCCTCCGCCATGTCCTGGGCTCCTTCCTTCCCTCCGGTCCGCTTTCACCGCCTCTGCCGTGTCTCAGGTCCAGTCCTCCCTCGGGCTGGCGTCGTCGTCCCTGAAGTCTGCCTCTTCCTCCTGGCTGATGCTGCTCTCCGCCTCATCCGGCTCACCTCTCCCCGCCAGCTGCTCCGTCCCCCAGCTTTTCAAAGCTGGTGCCCTCAGCTTAGGATGCCAGCGCAGGCGCAGCCCCTCTGCACGGCTTGGCGGCTCAGGGAATCCCCGCGCATGCGCATGCGGTGGCCGCCGAGCACTCCCGACACGGCCAATCGCGTCCTACGGCGCTGGGGCCAAACGCCGTTTGAGTGCGGGGTGCGGGGCTTTCTCTGTCAGACCCCGCCACCCCGTCACAATGGGCTACTCTATAAGTTCTTTGGCAGTCAACCATCTCTCTATGAGAGCCACTAACTCATCGAATGTGGAGGGGTCATTCTGGCCAACCCACTCCCGCAGGTCTGGTGGTAACCCCCTCATATACCTGTTGAGGACTATGACCTAGATAATTTTCTCTGGGCTGTGGATGTTGGGCCACAGCCATTTCCGAGTCAGATTGATCAGGTTAAATAATTAGTTTCTGGGTGCTCGGTCATCCTGATATTTCCATTCGTAGAACCTTTGGGCTCTCACCTCGGCCATGACCCCTGCCCGCACCAGGATCTCAGCTTTCAACTGGGAGTAATTGGACGTGGCTTCCTCTGCTATGTCGAGGTACGCCTTCTGGGCTTCCTCACTCAGGAAAGGGGCTAAAATGCTGGCCCACTGAGCTTGAGGCCAGGCCTCCTGCAAAGCTGTCCTTTCAAAGGCCAAAAGGTAGGCCTCCACATCATCATCTCCTGACATCTTTTGTAAGTAGCAATTGGCCCGTAATGGTCAGGTCCCATCTTGACTATGCGTCTGGCCAGGGCTTTCAGCTGGTTCACCAGCTCCTGCAGGGTGGCTTGGTCCTGGGCTGCCTGGCTCATCAGCAACTGGTTTGTTTCCTGTTGGAGCCGCACCCACTCCCACTGGGCAGCCACTTGCACCCAGGTAACCTCCTGCTGGGCGGCCGTGGCCTGCACCAGCGCCTTCACCACATCCTCCATATGTACTTTTCCTTTAAGAGGGGTCAAGATGGCTGGCTTCAGGGTTGCTGTGAGGCATCACAGCAAGACATCCCACTCCTGACACCACGTGTGGCAAGGGCCCTTCTTACCCAGGCCACTGCTGGGGTCAGTCTCTCGCTCCCAACCCCAGGGGTTGGGGTTCACAGCGTGTCTCTGTGGTAGGGAGCCCAGCCACTCCTTCTGGGACTCCCTCCCCAGCTGTTTCTACTGTAATGCTGGTATGACTCACTCTCAAACTTCTTGCTCTCTGTCTCTCCTTCACCTCTTTTCCCGTCCTCTCACTCTATCCCCCAGCTTCCAACTGTGGAGGCTTTTAAAGGCCTTCAGCCAGCCAGCAGTGGAGTCAGCTGGCCCCAATCTGCCTGAGCCAGCTCCCTCCCAGCTGCTTCTAATTGTCCTGCAGCCCTCTGCTTCTATTTACAGGTCTTTTACCCTTTTTGGGCTGCATTCCCCCCCTTCCCTGCAGCAGCTCTCTGGCCTGACCCTGCCACACTATGCAAAGACTGTAATCAGCGTTTCATAATGTAGAATCACTAATCACAGAAGCTACTCCAGTCTCCAGTCTCACAGATGAAAACTCGGATGTGACCGAAAAATTGGCGAATGCCCGAGGTCCCACAATGATGGAAATGGATTTTTGCAGGTTTATAGAACTTCTTTTGTTGTCTCTGTTACAACTGCATGGTGTATAATAGATGGAAATGACTTGGCAGAAAAATATCAAAATTTGAGGTCCCTTTGTCTCCTGAGGCCCGGGCCAAATGGCCCTCCTGCCCCCCGATAGGGCTTGACTATGGAATAGCAGACAGCATGAAGCCCTGCCTATAGCATGTATTGATGTGATGACTGCTACAAGGAAATATAGCATAGAATAAGGCAAGGAAGGGTATTTACTAATTGTATTTATCAGCACAAGTGATCCCTGCTGGGCTCAGCATGGTATGTTTATTAGACCAAAGTGTGGCATTTTGGGGCGGATGTGGTAGTAAAAGGAGACTTTGGCCAGTGCCGATACCCTTACACAGCCAGCCCACAGTGGGTTTCACAGGACTTTTTAAACAGCCAATGTAGCTTTTGTGCCTATAATTCTTTCTCATCCATTATTTTATTGGCTTTAAGTGTTCCCACTGCATAGAACCCAGCAAAATCAACAGTTGGTTTTAATATGACTGAGTAATTCATATGGAACAGGTACTGACAGTGGTAACTCAGCCTCTACATTATGATCATAAATTTCCTCTGCATGGTGCTCCGGGGGTGGGGGGTGATGATTTTACTGAGCAAAGCACAGTCACTGAACTAATTAAAGTGCAAGAATTCTGCAGCTGACATTGAGAGCAGCCAGCCTGCTTAGAGTGCATGCAGTTGGCATCCAGCATGGGTGCATATGAGGGTATGTTTGCCTGGCACAGGTCACCAACCAGCTTGGCTGTGTTTAAGTGCATTGTCAGAAATTGCTGCACTTGACATTGAGACCTTAACTCCAAAAGACCTGCTGGTCAGATGATGAGCTCTGAGCACCCTTATTTGGTGTCCTGATCTGGAACAGCACTTGCTCAGCTGGGGCAAGAGTCACAGGAAATAATATGGCAAGCAAAGGAAGAAACACTGACAGCTGAATCAGTCTCAGGAGGTGCAAGTGACAGAGCAAGTGGAAAGGAGGAACTGCAGGGGCAGAGGGATGACCAGAAATGGCATGCATGGAATTGTTGTCATTTCTGACTCCCTACATGATGACTCTGGGAAGTTCAGTGCTAACAGTTAGGATTTATAGATCTCGCTTGGTGTGGAGTAAGAGAAAGCTCTGAACTTTTGTGCTCTGGCCCGTGGCTCTGTGCCACCAGTGCTACACCTGTGGATGTAGAAAAGAATATGTTTGATCAAGCAGGATATACTTTGGAATTAAATAAACAAGAATGAAAGCACATTTAACCCTTCACCTGCTATTTTAGAAAACAGCAGCTTTGGCAACAGCACTGTGCACCAGGCTTGCCTATGGCATTATACAAAGGAATAAATATGGTAAATAGTTAGAATAACAAGAAAGCTTGGGAACCAGAAAATGAAAGTGACACATCTCATGTCCTTGTCCAAGTGTAGTGTGAGGAAGAATCAAGTGCATTTGATTGTTAACAATATTTCAGTGTGATCTGTCAGTGGTATTGTTAGTTACACAGGAAACTGTCTCTGACTTCCATCTAGAATATATCTATTTAAAATGCACCCAGCACCCTGAGTGGCTTAGAGGTCTCCTGGAATGGCTCCAGGAAGCGTGTCTCATTAACCTGCTGGGAGGAAATAGTCCTGTGATGGATAGGAGGCGTGCTGGCCAGCATTTGGTGACTAAAGGGTTAAACTCAGGTAGCTAGGGTGTGTTGGCAGGGAGCCAGGAGAGCCAATGGGAAAACGTGTTGAAATTTGAATGGAAAGATATACCTGCCTACTGGTTTATTTTTTGTGTGTGAGAGTTTTAAGCCAGGAGTTGGGGGAACAAGATGTATTGAACCAGACAGAACTACCATGCCTACAAGGAATACTGGGCATGGAAATGGACTGGACCTTGAAGCCTGGATCGTGAGTAGATAGGAAAATGTCTATTTACTCGTGACCAGGTTATTTTCTTTGTTTTTTTGTTTGGTTAAACTCCTTCGTGCTAAGCCCATGTGCCTCCCCTTCCCCCATATAGTGTATTTTTTAAGCTGGCTCCCAGAGATACAATTTCTCTGTGTTTTAATTTGCTTTTTTCTCATTGCTCTAACACCTAGTAACCAAGTATGTTTACCAAGTATCTCTTTTTGTTTTGTTAATATAATCACCTGTTTTAAGGTGATGATTTGATTCTTGTGTCCTGGAAGGTAACAGGAGGTCTGTGTATACATGCCTGAAGGTATGTCTACACTGCAAGCTTCTTTTGGAATAAGCTTTTCCGGAAGAGATCTTCCAGAAAAGCTTATTTTGAAATAGAGCATCTACACACAAAAAGCGCAATGAAATAGTGATTTGCTATTTCAAAAGATAGCGTCCACACTGATTGGACCCTATCTCACATTTGAGGCCACCCAGAACCAGTTCAGGCAGGGCATTAGGTCAGCAATTGCTTCCTGGAGCTGCGTGCTTAAAGGGACCCCCCTGGACAGCTGTTTCTCAGGTTCTTCTCCTGCTTGCCTACCTCTCCGAGGGACAGCAAATCAATTCCTCTGCGTGCTCTGATTGCCCTGCTTCAGGACACCACAGCACACTCCTTGCCATGGAGCCAGAGCTGCCCCTGGGCACGCGATGACCCCACACTACTGTGCTGCAGTTTGTGCAGGCTGCCTTCATGGCCCTGCATGAGCTCGACCCCAAGCTCATCTTTGAGAACCTCTGCCTACGTGCAGGAGCAAGGTCCTTGTGTCATGATTATGAGGGTTAGCCAGCAGCCTGGGGACTAAGGGGTACATTACCTAACCAGGTACATTTAGCCAATAGGAATGTAGGTAGGAATTTCAAACTAGGACAAAGGAATGTTTGGTTTTCCCTCCTTTCTCAGAGAGTTCCCTCCAGCTTCTGAGGGAGACAGACATGTCTCTCTCTCTCCAAGGAACAATTCTTCACTTTCTGTAAGTAGGGTAAAGTTTAGATAAATCCGTTAGGTTTTATTGTTTTATGGGTTGGGTATGGGATCTACTGTCTGTGCACTTTTTAAAAGATGTTTGGCTTTTCTTTGTAACTAAGTTCTAGGCCCAAGGAGTTTCTCCATTAGTATATTATTTGTTACTTTTCCATCTAGTTATTATGCTTGCAACAGGAATATTGTGGTGATAATAAAAGTTTTCTCTTTTCTTTTATTAACCTGGTATTGGTTAATGGTTGTGTCCTGCTTTGTACTTTAGGGCTGAGATTTCCCAAGTGATCTCTCCCCTGATTTTTCACATCAATACTTGGGTGGTGGCAGCGGAAGTTTTATTCCCAAAATCTAGGGTTTTAAGATTTTGGGGGGAAGTTTTATACCAAAGCCTGGTAGATAACGTTTTGGGGTACTTGCTGGCACCCACTTCTGCATTTATTGTGCCAGAGTGGGGAAGGAGCCATGACACCTTGCAACCGCACCCCACGGTGGAGTGACGGTTCTGGAGACTGGACACCAGTTCTGACTGGTGGGACTGGCTGGTGATGGAGCGGTGGGACGACCAGCAGTGGCTCCAAAACTTCTGAATGAGGAAGGAGACATTCCTGGAGCTGTGTGCCTGGCTCACCCCTGCCCTCAGACGATGGGACACCCAGATGTGACCTGCCACCCCCCTGGAGAAGCGGGTTGCCATCACCGTCTGGAAGCTCGCCACCCCAGACAGTTACCGGTCTGTGGGAAACCAGTTCGGCATGGGGAAGTCGACCATCGGGGCCCTCCTCATGCATGTATGGTGCTCTCGGGCTGCAGTCCCTGGGGGGGGGGGAGTACTGGAAAGGGAGACCTTAGGGAAAGGGGTTGGGGTTGCGGGGGGTGGGGTGGGGTTGGCAGGGGAAGCCCCGTCCCCAGGGGTTCTGCAGTCCTGTCCTCACACAGCCCATTGTCACCGGATTTGCCTCCCTGGGCCTCCCCAACTGTGTGTGGGGGGGTGTTATTGATGGAACCCACATCCCCATCTGGGCCCCTGACCGCAGTGCAGTACATTAATCGGAAGGGATACTTTTCGATGGTCCTGCAGGCCCTGGTCGACCACCGCGGGGCCAGTTTACGGACATTTTCAGCGGCTGGTCAGGGAAGGTGCACAACACCTGCATCTTCTGCAACTCCAGCCTCTACCACAAATTGGAGGCCGGCACTTTCTTCCCCGAGCACAACATCAGGGTCAGGGATGTTAAAATGCCACTGTGCATCGTGGGGGATGCGGCCTACCCCCTCATGCCACCTTGACCCCAGCAACGACCAGTTCAATGGCTGCATGTCCAGGGCCCACATGCAGGCCGAATGCACCTTCGGGCACTTGAAGGCGCGGTTCAGGTGCTTCCTGATGCACCTGGATGTGAGGGAGCAGAACATCCCCCAGGTGATATTTGCATGTTGTGTGCTCCACAACATTGTGGAGAGGAAGGGGGAGGCCTTCCTTCTGGGGTGGGGGGCAGAGGTCGGCCGGGAAGGACGGGCCTTTGAGCAGCCTCACACAGCTGCCATCTGCCAGGCCCTTCAGGTGGGGGTGTGCATCTGGGAGGCCCTGAGGGAGATTTTTTTCTCAAGGACCCCAGTAACTCTCCCCAGGGCCTCCCTAATAGGGGCCTGTGCCTTGCCCATCTCTGCCTTTCTGTTGGGGTGCGTGTGCCACCGACCAGTCCGAAAAGCGAGCGGCCCGCCCCTCACTGTCTTGCCACCCTCACAAAGAGGGGATCCGAAAAGCTGTAGTTCCGAACTGGCCCTCTCCCCGGGCGCCAGGCACTGTCCTCCTTGCGATTGGCCATGGGGGGTAGGGGGGCCCGGGCCCGCCCTCTCTCACGGGCCCCAGCCCAGGGCCCTAAGAACAAGTTCGACTGAACCTGTCCAGCCGGTGGGGGTTTTGGCCGCAACCCTCCGGCTCGCCGGGCACTACTCCAGGCCCTGCCCTGGGCTTCTTCCTACCCCGTCACCTTGTCCGTCTACTCTCTTCCCCTTTCCTTCCTGCCAAATCCTCCCTCTCTTTCCTTGTCCCCCCTTCCTCCTTCTCCTGGGACTCCTTTACCCTTTTTAACCCTCCCGCCCTCTGACGTCACCCGCCGGCCCGCCCTCTGATGTTCGGGCGTCCCCACGCCGGACTGACGTCCGGCCTCCGCCTCTAACCCCGCCCCTGCTGCTCAGCTGGCCCGCGGCAGCCGTGCAGGGAGGGCAAAACCTCCGTGTTCCCCGGGCCACCCCAAGGAGCGCGAGCGTGACTGCCGGCTCAGTGCGGGGCGGATTCGCCTCGGAGGGGCAGAAGCGCTCCGCCCCGTCACACTTTCCTACAACAACCCCTCCCTTCCCCCCTCCACCCCTCTTCCCTGCAGACACAATAAAAAAAAAGGCTTGGTTTTGAAAAACAGAACTGTTTGCTTATTTATTTGGGATAGAAGTAACTGAGGAGGAGGGGGGCTGAGAACCTTGGAGGGCGGAGGAGAGGCTCAGGGCTCGGGCTGAGAGTGACGTGTGGCTCGGGTGCTTCCTCTGCCTTGTGTGTGGGTAACTCGGTGACGGGGCCAGTCCAGGGAGGATAGGGGGATAGGCAGGAGGGGGGCCTGGAGCGGGGTCAGGCATGGGAGGGGGCAGGGACTGGGGCGGGAGCAGGGGCAGGAGCAGAGACTGGGACTGGTGCTGGGTAGGTCAATGAGTTCCCGGACAGTCGCACACATGTTGCATCCCTGCTGCAGCAGCTTGGTCCACATCTGGGCCCGCCCCTGCATGTTGTCCCAGACCTTCTGGGCCAGCATCTGCTGCATGTCCCGGAGGATGGAGACGTGCTCCCTCATGAGGTCCTCCTGGACCCTCCTGCGCCTGAGGCTCCCCTGGGGTCGGGCAGCTGCCGTCGAGTGCCCCACAGTCACGGCTGGTCCGGCTGGGGAGAATAAAGAGAGACAGTCAGTCATCCCTGGAGACACTGTCCCTGAGGCCTTCCCCTCATCTGTGAGCTGAGAGCAACAGTTTGCAGGTCAGAGGAAGGTGATGTCCCAGGAGCAAGGCCATGTGTGGCCTGGACAGCGGGCCCTGCCTTACAGGGGCCCAGAGGTCCCCAGGGGACTATGCTTCCCCCCCCCACATCCCACGGACAAGGGAAATGGCCAACCACACTGGGATCCAATGGCCAGGAAAGGGACCTCGAGCTGCCTGGGCTTCCATCGGGGATACACACACACCTGCACCTGGCAGCGCTGTCCCTGGGAGCGGGTGGTGCCTCGAGCGTGCAGGCATGTCCGTGTGTGGCACTCCAGTCTGTGTGTGTGTCCTTGTCCCCAGCCTCCTTCCAGTAGTGGCTGATGGTGGGAGGGCATCCCCCACTGGGGTCAGAAGTGTGGGCAGCCTCCCCAGAACCTGTGAGCAGGAGCCCAGGGGTGTTCCGGTGCTGCCTTCTGGTGCTGCATGGAGCGGACTGGTGCTGCATGTGCATCCACGTGCACGGACTGCAGCGCGATGGCCCGGCCAAGAAGGCCGAGCAACGATCGCACCACAGCCCCTCAGCGCCCGCCACCCCCTCCCTGTGTGTGTGAAAAACTAAGACCACTCACTTGATGATCCCTCCCCAGCCTTGGAGGATGCCTGGGACACATCCAGGCCATGGGGTCCCGGCTCCAGGGTGATGGTGGTCACCGTGTTGGCCGGTTCCTCCTCCTCATTGTCCTCATCCTCCTCCTCCTGGGCTGGGACCCCTGGGCTGGCACTGACCGGTGTCTCCAGCCCTGAGTCCACCACCAGGGGTGAGGCAGGGGCTGTACCGCCCCCCCCAGGATGAGGTGCAGGTCATCAAAATAGGGGCAGGAGTGAGGTCCTGCCCCAGAGCGCGAGCTGCGCTCCCTCACCCTGGTGAAGGCCTGCCAGAGTTTCTTAACTTTGCTGCAGACCTGCTCAAGGGTCCTGGTATGGCCCTTCGTGCCCAGGCTCTCGGCCGTATATATCAGCATTGCGGCATCTGGAGTGGAGATCCTGGAGGTTCTCCTCGTCACCCCACACCTCAAGGAGGGACAGGATCTCCACCCAAACCCAAGACGGTGCATGCCTCTTGCAGCCCATGGCAGGCTCCTGGGAGCCCTGTGCATGCCCCTGCGCTGGGCAGGGGGCTCTTGCGGGGCTTATAGCTGGGACATGGTGCCCAGACGATAGGCAATGTGCGCTGCGCTGTGGCTGGAGGCTCTGAGCAGGGCTGTCCTTAGGCATACGCAGAGTACGCAGTTGCGTAGGGCACCACTCTTTGTGGGGCACCACTCTGCCGGAACAGATGGCCCCGTTAGAAGACCCCGCCAGACTGAGGGACTCCGGCGAGGAGGCCAGCAAGCTGACCCCAGCTGGGGAAGTACTGGGCCAGGGGAAGGGAAAGCGGGCACGGCCGCGAGAGGCACGAGCATGTGCCGTCAACCTGGGCGGCAGCGGACGGGCTGCGCCGGGGCTGCGCCAGGGGCAGGGTCACTCGCGGCGCACCAGAGGGGGTGGTGCCACGTCGGCGTGACGTTGCGGCGCCATTTTTAAAAACAGCCAGCCGCGGATTGGGGAAGGAGACGCGCCGAGCGGGGCGTGGGGAGCAGAGCCTGGCTAGAGGCAGGACGGCGGCAGGGCCGGGGCTGCGAATGCTGCCCAGGCACAGCGAGCAGCTGGGCCTCTCTCTCCGCCTTCCTGAGGCCTGTCCCACCTCTGCCGGGGGCGCAACCCCCCGGCCCCCCCCGCCAGCGCCGCGCTCCGGGCAGCGGGAGGGCGCGCCCTGTGCGCTCTGGGCAGAGGCGGGACCCTGGGCACGGCTCCCATTGCGTGGGCCAAGGAGGTGGACCCAGGCGGCGGCTAGTGCATGCTCCAGCCATGGCTGCGCTGGGGGAGATGCTGAGGAAGAGGCAGGGGCTTGGAGGCTCCCTTCACCCCCCTCAAGTGCCCAGCCATGAGGAGGGGGAGCAGGCACCCCCTGCCCATCTCCCGCTGCACCCGGGCACCTTCTGGCTGAGCAGGATCGTGCTCCTGTGCTGCTCTACTGTGAGTTTCTGCGCCCACCCGAAGTGCAGGCAGCGCGCAGCTCTCCTCCCCCCCACCTGAGCACGCAGGGGGCGGGAGGGCGCCCCGCAGGCTAGGCTGCCTGCAAGGAGGAGCCCTGCTGGCAATGCGGGGGCCGCTCTCCGCCCCCCCCAATCACGTGGAGGGAACTTTGCTCACCTGCACCCTCTTGTTTGGGGGGGGGGGGAGGTCTTTGCACCCTGTTCTGTAGGTGCCCACCCATGTCTAGCCAGAAGTGCAGGGACTTCTGGGGCCCGATCGCAACAGACTCCAGCCCTGCAAACTGGAAGGAAAAAGGGAGGGGTGCGGGAAAAATAGGAGGAAGGGGTGGGAGAGGAAGGGGCTTGTGCTGAGGGGAGGGGGGTAGGTCAGGAGAAGAAAGGGGGAGGCACCAAGGGACAGGGTGGAGGAGAGAGACAAATGGGGGGCAAGTGGAGACAATGAGGAAAAGGGCAGGAGGGGAGGTGTCAGTGGGAGGGGGCACAGGGCGATGCTGGGACAGGAGAGGATAAGGGCATTGGGGGCTGGAGGGGAGGTGCTGGGAGAAGGCTTGAAAGGGGTAGGCATGAGGAAGGCAGGGATGGAGCAAGGCATGTGTGAGGGCATGGGGGCAGAGGGTGGGCATCAGGGAAAAAGAGGGCAAAGGGGCAGGGGCAGTGAGGGAAGGGGGAGGCACCAGGAGGGTGCAGGGGTAAGGAGATTCTGGGGGTGAAGCAGAAGGGCAGACACCTGCAGGGGAGGGACCAGCACCAGAGGAGAGAGGCGAGGGAGGTGTTAGGAGAGGGGATGAGGAGGGGTAGCTCACATGATCAGAGTGGGGCTACTGGAGGAGTGGGCATGGGGAGAGAAGGGCTGGTGGAGGGGGCAGGTCTCAGGAGGGCTGAGGGCAGTGAGAAGGGCAGGAGTCAGGACAGCAGAGGAGGGTGAGGGGTTGGGGGCAGCAGGCACCAGGGGAGCTGATGGAGCAAGGGGAGGAGACATGGCAGCAGAGGGAAAGGGTAGAGGTTTATAAGATATTTATTAATAACTTGGGTGCCACAGTGGCACATCCAAACAAGTCCACATGAACTCAGTACTGGTGCACAACACAAAATTCATTCTGCTCATGGGAGGAAACTCTTAGAGGGAACACTTCCCCCAGCCTCTCTGCCCCCATGTTAATGTCACACAAATTGGGGTAATGCAATTGCAGGATAGTTGCATGAGGGGGGGTTGGTGGGGGCCAAACTAATCCCTACTGGTAGGAGGATGGTGGGAAGAGTCCTTAGAGGGGGGTCACATGACACCTTTTACTTTTGGTCATGTGTCCATCTTGCCCTGAGAGTGTTGCCTCCAGAGGTGTGGCTCATGGGGGCCAGGGCATGGTTAACAGGGGGTCAGGGGTGTGGCTAATGGGGGTCAAAGTACATTTTAAAAAAATTCTTTGGGTGCACACCCTAATGAAATGTGCTGTGCACGCCTATGACGAGAAGCAGTGGAGCATGTAACAGCAGGGCTGGGTCCTAGAGAGAGCTGAATGCGCTGCCTGCAGCACAGTCTGAGGGAAGGGATTGGCTGCTGGGGTCTCTGGGAAGGGGAGGGGGTAGGAGGTGGAAGAGCAAGTCAGGCATAGGGGCACCAGTTTAATAATCCCACCTAGGGCACCATAAATCCTAAGGATGGCCCTGGCTCTGAGGGTCGGCTTCCTGCCACAAGCCCTGTCTGTGTCTGCAGCTTTAAGAGCTGCCAGGGAACAGGAACTATAGAGTTGTGAAGAGTGTGGATGGAGTGGCTAGCAGGGCACTTGTGGAATTTCCTGGAGGCCTCTTTTTTTTAAATAACTCCCTCTGCCACATCCACACACGCCCTCTTCTGAAAAAGCTTTTTCAGAAAAGGGCTTATTCCTTGTGGAATGAGGTTTACCAGTCAGAAAAAGACCTCCTTTATTTCGACTTTCTTTTGAAATAACACAATTATTCCGGAAAAACAGTGCAGTGTAGCTGCAGCCTAAGACTGAGAGGTCAGCTATCAGAGATTGCAGTTTGTTTTCTCTTTTTTTTCCAATCTCTTGTGGTAAAAGAGCTTGGGGGTACCCCTCAGGAGGAAGTTCAAGTGCTTCCTTCCTGGGTCCAAGAAGAAAGGGTTTTTTCCCACTTGTTGGTGGCAGCTACCTCCCAAGGCCAGGGAATCTGTGACCTTGGGGAGCTTTTAAGCAGAAGCCTATAGAGGCAAGGTATTTAAGGTCTCTTGCGGGCCCCCATCTTCTGCACTTGGAGTGCCAGAGTGGGAACAGCCTTGACATGGTGGCAGCGCTGGTGGGATCATTTTGAAGCGGGAACACAGACCTCAGGATTTTAAAAGGTCACTTTTTTTTCTCTTTTGCTGTTGGGAAGTTTTGAGGGTTTTTTTAATTCTTTTGCTGCCTTGGGGAAAGGCACCCAGAAGGTTAAACCTGCAACGCCAGAGAGTCCAAACCAAACAGTTTTTTGTTTCCTAGCTTTCGGGGCAACTGGATAGCTAAGCTAGAGTAGGGCAGGGAAGCAGCCCAGTGCATGCATTTGCAGTCGGGCAGAGTAGCCCTGGAGCAACAAACCTTCCCTAAGTGACACATGGAGGTTAAAACAGCCTCAGATCAGGGGCGAGATGTCCACCTCCAATGAAGACTCCAAGGGACAGGAGAATGTCCCTGTGAGGCCAGGGGGACGTAACCTTGTGGGGGCAGGAGGAGAGGATGGCAGCTATACCCCTCCCATACCACCGTCCTCAGGGTGGGAGAAGCGTGCTTAAGGCAGGCAGACCTCTAAAGACAAGATGGAGTTCTTCCTGCAGATGAGGTGCTTAGAAGCAGAGGAGTGGCAGAAGCGCTGAGGGTACATCTACACTAGCTCATTAGTTCGAGCTAGGTAGGGTAATGAGGGCAAGCGGAGTTGCAAATGAAGCCTGGGATTTAAATATCCCGGGCTTCATTTGCATCTTCCCGGGCGCCGCCATTTTTAAATCCCCCTTAGTCCGAACTCGTGGAATGAGGAGTACCGGTAGTTCGAATTAGGCTCTTTAATTCGAACTACCTACTCCGTGCCGCGTGTAGCCGCGGGCACGGAGTTCGGACTAAGGGGGATTTAAAAATGGCGTCTCTCGGGAACATGCAAATGAAGCCTGGGATATTTAAATCCCGGGCTTCATTTGCAACTCCGCGGTTGCCCTCATTTGCCTAACTAGCTCGAACTAACGAGCTAGTGTAGACGTACCCTTAGAGATGGAGAATACGGAGAAGTCCTTAGAGACGGAGAAGAGGTAGAAGTGCTTAGAAGCAGAGGAGCGGGAGAAGTGCGTCTAAGCAGAGGAGCAGCAGAAGTGGTTAGAGACGGAGAAAAGGGAGAAGCGCTTAGAGACGGAGAACCATGTAGAACCAGAGGAGAGGCAGAAGCGCTGAGAAGCACAGATGAGGCAGAAGCACTTAGAAGTAGAAAAGCGACACAAGCGCTTAGCAGCAGAGGAGATAGAGAAGCGCTTAGAGAGAGAGGAGCGGCAGAAGCGCTTGAAAGCAGAGGAGCGGCATTAGCGCTTAGAGACGGAAAAGAGGGAGAAGCGCTTAGAAGCAGAGGAGCGGCAGGAGTGCTTAGAAGCAGAGGAGAGGCAGAATCGCTTACGAGGAGAAGGAGAAGTGCATAGAGACAGAGAAGCGGCAGAAGCTTCCTCCCCTTCCTCCCCCTTCCAGCTCCCTCCTCCCAGGTTTCCCCCTCCCCTCTCCCCTGCCCTCTCCCGCCTCCTTTCCCCCGTCTCCCCAGCGTTTCATTCCCCCTCCCCAGTTGTGTTAAATAAACTCAGTTTATATTTTTGAAAATACGTGTCTTTTATTTGACATCAGGAAGGGGGGGCTAGGGAAGTGGAAGGACAAGAGGGAGGAATGGGGCACAAGCCCCCAGTG
Source organism: Rafetus swinhoei (assembly GCA_019425775.1). NCBI lineage: Eukaryota > Metazoa > Chordata > Testudines > Trionychidae > Rafetus > Rafetus swinhoei. Next base: position 367,854 of record JAFJHL010000492.1, on the reverse strand, counting down.
GGGAGGACTGGGGAGACTGTTAGCGCTCCTCAGGGTGGAAGCTCTCCCGCAGGGCCCCCTGGATCCTGACATCCCCTCGATGGTCCTCCCGGATGGCAGCCTGCAGACAGTGCAGCCAGGCTGCCAGCAACGTGTCCACGAGACGCAGCAGAGTCCCCGGGGGCAGGTCTGGTTCCATGTTGCAGAGTGCCGTGGTGCCCCGAGTGAGGGCAAGCAGAGCACTCTGAGACACAAATGCTTTGCTGTCCCTCAGCGAGGTGGACCAGCAAGCAGAGAAACCTGAGAACTGTCTGTCCGAGATGGGGGGTCGGGTCCCTTTAAGCACAGCCCTTGGCTAGCCTGAGGCAGCAGCTCACACTAAGTCCGACCCTGATGCCCTTTTGGCACTGGTTCCGGCCAGCCTTACCTTTGATTCAGGGTCCACTCAATGTGGGCGTGCTATTTCAATTAGCAAACGCTAATTCGAATTAGTTTTTAGGTCTAGATGCACTAATTCGAAATAGCTTTTTTCGAATTAACTAATTCGAATTAAGTTAGTTCAAATTAGCGCTGTAGTGTAGACATACCCTGAGAGATTAAAAAGAACTGGGACACATGGATTTCAGGAGCAAATGTTAAGACTATGGAAGAGCTATCTCTCCTGATGCAAATGGAACAGTTCCTAGAGGGCCTTCCTATAGAGCTCCAAAGATACATCCTAGATGGGGAACCCAAAACCATAACAGCAGACAGGTATATCTTCCATTCAAATTTCAACACCTTCCCCCATACCTGGTGAAGCTGCAGCATAGATGAGAAGGAAATGCCTACCAATGTTCAGTGCTGCTCTCGAGATTCAGTGTTACTAGGGTGGCGTCAGTTCCTTACTGTGTCTCCAGAGAGAGGCCAATCTCGCAGGTCACTGTTTTGTATAGAAGCTTCAGGGGGTAGCCGAGTTAGTCTGTGAGGGTATGTCTACACTAAAGAGTTAATTCAAAATAACGTCTGTAATAGCTGTCTACACATACAAACCGCTATTTCGAAATAAATTCGAAATAGCGGAGCCCTTATTTCGAATTAGGTAAACCTCATTCTACGAGGAATAACACCTAATTCGAAATAGCTAATTCGAAATAAGTGCTGTGTAGACACTTATTTGGAATTAGGGGGCCTCCAGTCCTTCCCAGTTCCCCTGGTGGCCACTCTGGGCCAAACCAGGAAAACTCTCCTCTCCCCAGCCCTGGGGCCCTTAAAGGGTAGACTGTGGCCAGGCACTTGCCAGAGCCAGGCCTGCCAGTCTCTGCCCCTGACCCAGTGGCCCCAGGATGAGCCAGGCAGCCAGTGCCAGCCAGCCGTCCTCCGCCCAGTCCCCCAGCACCCAGGGGCCAGCCAGGGGCCGTAGACGGCGCGCGCCCTCGTGGACTAGTGCGGAGATCATGGACCTCATTGAGGTTTGGGGGGAGGCCCCCAACGTCCATGATCTCCGCACTAGGCGGAAGAACGCGGCCGTCTATGGCCGCATAGCGGCCACCATGGCCCGCAAGGGACACAGGCGCACCCAGGAGCAGGTGCGCCTGAAAGTCAAAGAGTTGCGGCAGGCGTACGCCAGGGCCACCAGGGGCGGCGCTGCAGCAGGGGCTGCCACCTGCCCCTACTTCCCCGCCCTCGACCAACTCCTGGGGGGCGGGGCAGTTCACGCCAGCCTGGGAGGCAGCGAGCCGGGACCGGAGGGCCCTGACCTGGGCGCACCAGAGGGGCCACCGCAGCTGTTCCGGCACCGGAGTCGGCAGGGTCGTCCAGGGAGGCCATACCGGGTAAGTGCCAGCAATGTCCCCTGCCCGGGGGGGAGGCAGGGAAGGAGACCAGGAACCCACAGATCACGCAGCCACCTGTGCACGTGCGAGCACATGCCATGCCAGCCTTGGGCAGGTGGCTCCAGCTGCGTGACACCCAGGGGCCGTGGCCCAATAGGCACATGCATGTGTGAAGAGACCTGACACGCTCCCGACCCCGGGGCGGGACCCAGCAGGACGCTCTCCCTTCACACGCCCCCTCTACACAGAGGCAGGGGACATCTCCCCCCCGCCCCAGCCACATGGCACAGGGGCATGGGTGCGGTTTTGGGGCAGCTCCCAGTCCCGGGGAGAGCCAGACATCCTGACCATGGCCTCTGTGCAAGCACATCGGTTCTGACGGTGCAGGGCACGGTCGTCCTCACGTCGCGGGGGGGGGCTGGGCATCATCCACTGCGTCCCCAGGGAGAACTGACCACTTCTCTTCTTTCTCTACAGCTGCACCAGCTGCTCGTGCAGGGCGCACCACCCCGCCCGGGACATGCTCCCGCACCCGCGGCCTGCTCCGGACCACCACCACGTGGCAGGAGTACTGGGACCAGCACCTGGGGGCCCTGCGAGCCCTGCACCGCACCATCCAGGCCTGGATGCTGGAGGACCTGCAGCTCCGCTGGGAGCAGCTTGCTCAGGACCGAGCGCTGAACTCAAACCTGCAGGCCCTGCTGCAGAGCATGGTGCCCCGTGCTGGTCCTGCACCTGCTGCCCCCCCAACTACTATCCCTCCTCCCACTCCTGCCCCTCCTCCCACTGCTTCCTCCTCAACCTCCACACCCTCCTCCTCAATGTCCACACCCCCCACCTCATCCTCCGCACCCTCCTCCCCATCCCCCCGGGGATGCCGAGGCCCCCTTCCCCGCCGTGTTGGGAGGCAGTTGGCCCGGCGAGACCCCCACCCCTGAGCCCTGAGCTTCTCCTCCCCCTTCTTCCCCTTGCTTCCCCCTTCCAGCTCCCTCCTCCCAGTTTTCCCCTCCCCTCTCCCACCCTCTCTCCTGCCCTCTCCCGCCTCCTTTCCCCCGTCTCCCCAGAGTTTCATTCCCCCTCCCCAGTTGTGTTAAATAAACCCAGTTTATATTTTTGAAAATACGTGTCTTTTATTTATGTGGACACAAGAACAAATGGATATAAGCTGGCTATTAGGAAGTTTAGACTCGAAATTAGGCGAAGGTTTCTAACCATCAGAGGAGTGAAGTTCTGGAACAGCCTTCCAAGGGAAGTAGTGGGGGCAAAAGACCTATCTGGCTTCAAGATAAAGCTAGATGGGTTTATGAAGGGGATGGTTTGATGAGGTAACATGATCTTGGCAATTAATTGACCTTTCACTATCAGTGGTAAATAGGCCAATGGTGGGAAGATAGGAGTTACTATAGAGAACTTTTCCTGGGTGTCTGGCTGGTGAGTCTTGCCCACATGCTCAGGAGTTCAGCTGATCGCCATATTTGGGGTCGGGAAGGAATTTTCCTCCAGGGTAGATTGGCAGAGGCCCTGGAGGTTTTTGCCTTCCTCTGTAGCATGGGGCACGGGTCACTAGCGGGAGGATTCTCTGCATCTTGGGGTCTTTGAACCATCGTTTCAGGGACTTCAATATCTGAGATATAGGTGAGAGGATTATTCTAGCAGTGGGTGGGTGAGATTCTGTGGCCTGCGTTGTGCAGGGGGTCAGACTAGATGATCAAAATGGTCCCTTCTGACCTTAAAGTCTATGAGTCTATGAGTCTATTTGACATCAGGAAGGGGGGGCTAGGGAAGGGTAAGTGGAAGGGCGAGAGGGAGGAATGGGGCACGAGCCCCCGGTGGGGAGGACCGGTGTGGCTCTGAGGGCTCCTCGGGGTGGACGCTCTCCTGCAGGGCCTCCTGGATCCTGACAGCCTCGATGGTCCTCCTGGATGGCAGCCTGCAGACAGTGCAGCCAGGCTGCTGGCAACGTGTCCACGAGGCAGCAGAGTCCCGGGCAGGTCTGGTTCCATGTTGCAGAGTGCCGTGGTGTCCCGGTGAGGGCAAGCAGAGCACTCCGAGACACAAATGCTTTGCTGTCCTCAGCGAGGTGGACCAGAAAGCAGAGAAACCTGAGAACTGTCTGTCCGAGATGGGGGTCGGGTCCCTTTAAGCACAGCCCTCGGCTAGCCTGAGGCAGCAGCCCCACACAGTCCGACCCTGATGCCCTTTTGGCACTGGTTCCGGCCAGCCTTACCTTCGATTCAGGGTCCACTCAACGTGGACGCGCTATTTTGAATTAGAAAAACGCTATTTCGAATTAGTTTTTGGGTCTAGAAGCGTTATTTCGAATTAATTAACTAATTTGAAATAAGTTAATTCAAAATAACGCTGTAGTGTAGACATACCCTTACAGAAAAAAAAGAACAAATGGTCTGGTAGCATTTTAAAGACTAACAAAACATGTAGATGGTATCATGAGCTTTTGTGGGCACAGCCCACTTCTTCAGTTGTCCTGTTTTGAGTTCATGGTTGATTCACTTCTGGGTTCCTTCCTTGACTGATAAATATAGATAGACAATAAGTTACTGAACCATGGCAGGGTTTATGAGCCAGACATGCAAGAATGGTTGAAAGTTAGAGAAAATGCATTTATTACAACACTTTTCATGGGCAAGTTCTCATTTTGTCAAACTTTATTAGAGAAAGTAATTAATGGGCCATAAAAGGTGCTAGTGCATAGCCAGTAAAAGAGCTAGTCCTGTGCAAATTGGCAGTTTACAGATTTATGGTTCCTTCTTTCCCTATTTATTAATATGGAGAATGCGAAGGAAGCATGTTCTATATGGGCTTGTGAGCCACTACACATCTGCACAGGGGCCCTGACTCTTGCAGCCCAGCAACGGGAGGGGGAGGATGAGCACCCAAGGTTGGTGGGTGGGTGCAATGGGATTCCCATACTTCTCCTTTGTTCACCACTAGCTTTTGTCTTTAGGGGGCCAATAGTCATAAAGATACATGGGAATTAAATAACACCTCTTCATGCCGGGGGTGGAATCCTGGCCCCACTGATGTCAGGGGGAATTTTGCTGGTGGGGGCAGCCTTTTGCATTTGGAGCCCTTGACTGGGTGCAGTTACAGCCCACAGACACTTGGACACTCGCTTTGCACAGATTTTCCAGGACTCAGTGTTTCCTCTGTGAGACTGCCCCAGCAAGCCTCACCAAGGCTCTCCCTCTGAGACCACCCTTTCCCCTGCTGTGGCACTGGGGCCAGCTTATGGCCCCTTAATGTGTCTGGCAGGGAGCCTCCCTGTCTGGGTCTTGGCTGGAATATTAAGGCCCAAAGGGTCCCTGGCAGTTGGGGCTGGTGGTGGGGAGCTCTAGTCACTATGTTGTAAAGGGACCCCACCCCAAAGGCTGTGCTGCAAATGTGCTCGGAGAGACCGTCTCCCCAGCTGCCCCCCAGATGGAGGCTTTGAACCTGCCACCCCAATGGGACTGGAGAGGGTTTCCCACCAGTCAGAGCAGAGCAGCCCGCAGCAGAGGGGGTCAGATGGGTGCCTCAGGGCCAGAGATGCACCCAATGTGATAGCCCTGCATGGCTCGAGGAGGCGTTTGGTCCATTGGCTCAGGAGACCAGAAAGGGGGAGAATGCTGAAATAACCAGGGAGGGGAGGGAGGTGGCATGTCCCTGCAGGAAAGGAGGAGAATAAACTGCATATTAAAGCATCTGATTTTGAAGTTTGGGTCTCTGCTCCAGGAGGCATCTCCTGCTTCCTCTGGCTCGGACGAGGTCCCTGCAGGTTACTTCCTAGAACAGGGGTGTCATGACCATGAGGGATGGGCAGCAGCCTGGGGACTAAAGCGTTAACCTAGCCAGGTAGCGGTCAACCAATAGAAATGCAGGTAGGGATTTCAAATTGAGACAAAGGAATTTTTGGTTTTCCCTCCTTTGTCTCTGAGCCAGAGTTTGCTCTAGATACTGAGGGAGACAGAAGACATGTCTCTCTCCAAGAAAAAGACTCTTCATAATGTGTAAGTAGGGTAAAGTCTAGATAAATCCATTAGGTTTTATTGTTTTCTGGTTTGGGAATTTGGATCTGATGTCTGTGCTCTTAGAAATGGGTTTTCCTCTCTTTTGTAACTAAGTCCTGAGCCCATGGGGGTTCCCCATGAGTATATTAATTGGTGACTTTTTCCATCTCGTCATTATGCTTGCAACAGTAGTATTGTTTTAATAATAAAAGTTCTTTCTTTTTTTAATTAACCTGGTATTGGTTCATTTCTGTGTCCTGGAAAATCTGTCTGTGGGATCTGCATGCCTCTGATGAGGGGACAGCAATCACATACGGCAGTTTGTATTTTCTCTTTTCTTTTCAAGCTCGTTGGAGAGAAGAGCTTGGGGTGCCCTGGGGTTGGTTTTAGGTGTCCACCCCTGTTTGTGGGTCCAAAAGCACTTGATGGTGGCAGCAGGTTCCCCAAAATCCAGGTATTAGGATTTTGGGGGGAATTTCTGTACCAAAGCCTGTAGAGATGAGGTTTTGGGGGGCTTTTGCGGGGCCCACTTATGCATTCATCATGCCAGAGTGGGGAATAGCCTTGACAAGGGGGCTCCAACCTTTTTAAGCACGAGATCACTTTTTGAATTTAAGTTCAATCCAAGATCTGCCAAAACCCAAATACCTTTGGCCCTCCTCCTTTGTGCCCCTTCTCTGAGGCCCCGGCCCTGCTCATGCCATCCTCCCTCCCTCCCCCATCCTCCCTCATTTTCACCAGGCAGGGGCAGTGGGTTGGGGGGCAGGCTCTGGTCTTGGATTAAGGGATCTGGAGTGTGAGAGGGACTCTGAGCTGAGCTTGGGGCAGGCAGTTGGGGTGCTGGACGGGGTTCTAGGTGCAGGCTCTGGGAGGACGTTTGGATGCAGGGGTATGCAGGGCTGGGGCAGGGGTTTGGGTTGCAAGAGGGTGTTCATTACTGGGGCAGGGTTTCAGGATGTGGGCTCTGACTGGGCACTGCTTACCTCAGGTGGCTGCTGGGTAGTGGGGCTAAGGCAGGCTCACTCCTGCCCTGGCCCTGCACCACTCCCCAAAGCAGCCAGCAAACCCCCTCCATCCCAAGTCCTGTTGTGCCCCCCGCCCTGCTCTGTGGAGACAGGATACAGGGTGGGAGAGGGGGCATCTTGACATCAGTGCCCCTCTTCTCCCTCCCCTGCCCAGCAAGCAGGAGGCTCCCGGGGATGGGGGGAGGCAGCTCCAAGGCAAAGGGCAGGAGGTACGCAGCAGTGGGGGGAAGGGCAGCTGAAGTGCTGCACTTGATAGCTTCCTGGCCAAACCAGTCAGGATCACCTGTCAGAGGCTCCAAGATCTACCCATAGATCCCGATCTACTGGTTGGTGACCACTGTCCTAGAAGATGCTGACGATGTATTGCTAATCATAGTAAAGCTCCTTTTAAATGGGCTATTTATAAACACCACTTGTCACAGGGTTGCTTGTGAGAGCAGAGTTATGAACAGCTTGTCCCCTGGTTACTCATGAATGCTGGGCTGGACACGCTGGTTTGTCGTTACAGAGCTGTACGTGTGTGTGTGTGTGTGTGTGTGTGCGCGCGCACTGCTTTGTTAGCCTAGGGTTGCACAGCAGCTTCTGCAGTTCTATTATTTTGAAAATAAAAAGCATTGGATTGATTGTTCAGAGTAAGGCTCAACTTACAAGCTGCAGGGACTTTGCAACCTGATGTGAGTAAAAACACCCCAATAAGGTGTCAGAGACCTGCCCTCTTGGCCCCACGGTGCCCCTTTAAATTAGGGCTGCACTCGGGCAGAATCCCATCTTTGCTCTCTGGGCACAGCTTCTAGCATTTCTGCCTGCTCTGTCCGCCATTTCTCTTGGACTTTAAACAAAGTCATTCATTTTTTCCTTCAGCTATCAGATTCTAGATCTCAAAGCCCCCCAAGACTCCACATAGTTCATTTCTATTTTGATAACACTGGCATCTGATAAACTCCCTGGATGCAGAGGGTGTCTTTTCAAGAGGCTGGATAACTAGTACCGTATTTGTGAGGCGTGCAATAAGGAGAGCCACAAATTTTAACAACTCTTTCAGCAAGGGGATAGGAAATGATTCCAGCCTAAAACAGCTTACCTCTTTACTGCCAAGCTAGCCATTGCTGCCAGGCCCTCTGTGCTTCCCTCACCAAGACAGAGGGGTGGGACATAATCTTGGACCCCAGGACAGCTGAGCAAGTGCCCTGTCACAAAGCTTATGGTTGAACCATTGCGGTTCAAATAGCAGCAAGAGCTTCTTTTTCTAGTAGTAGGGTGCGTCTACACAGCACAATTATTTCTAAATAACTGACGTTATTTCGAAATAACAATGCGAACATCTACATAGCAATTCCGTTATTTTGAAATAATTTCGAAATAAGGGACGGCTTATTCTGACTTCTGTAAACCTCATTCCATAAGGAATAATGCCTATTCCGAAATAGCTATTTCAGAATAGGGCGTGTGTGGACGTGGCAGAGGGAGTTATTTCAAAATAAGGGGCTGCCAGGAAATCCCACAGGTGCCCTGCTGGCCACTCCATCCATGCTCATCAGGACTCTACAGTTCCTCTTCCCCTGCAGCCCTAGGGGAAAGGGCTTGTGGCAGGAAGCTGGCCCAAACAGCCTACAGCCACACTGCAGCTGCCACAGCAACTCATCGGGCCATCATGAGTGACCCATGAGCTCCCCAAGAGCCCTCCACCACTCCCAGGGAGCACTCTGATGGCTCCCAGGAGCCTGACAGGTGCCGCAAGAGGCATGCGCCATCCTGGTCTGGTGCAGAGATCCTGGCCCTCATTGAGGTTTGGGGAGAGGAGGAAAACCTCCAGGATCTCCGCACCAGACGGTGCAATGCTGAAATCTACAGACGCATGGCTGACAGCCTGGTCACAAAGGGCCACATCCGGACCCAGGAGCAGGTCCAGATGAAAGTTAAAGAGCTCTGACAGGCATATGCCAGGGCCAGGGAGGGCAGCTCCTGTGCCGGGGCAGAACCCCACTCCTACCCCTATTTCCAAGACCTGCACCACATCCTGAGGGGCAGTGCAGTCCCTTCCCCACCCTTGGTGGTCGACTCAGGGCTAGAGACACCCGTCGTCGCCCGCCCGGGGGGCAGAGCTGGTCATGCAGAGGAGGAGGATGAGAAAGAGGAGGAGGACCCCAATGTGGCCAGCACTGTCACCATACTGACCCTGGAGCCGGTACCCCATGGCCTGGATGTGTCCCAGGTATCCTCCAAGGCCGGGAAAGGATCATCAGGTGAGTGACCTTAGTTACCTGACACAGACAGGGTGGGGGTGGCAGGTGGCAAGGGGCTGGGGCACGCTCCTTGCTCGGCCTTCTTGGCTTGGGGATCGCGCTGCAGTCCGTGCATGTGGATGCACGTGCAGCACCAGTCTGGGCCACGCAGCCCCAGTAGGCTGCATCAGCGCACCCCTGGGCTCTTGCTCACAGGGTCTGGGGAGGCCAGCCACACTTCTGACACCCAGGTGGGACACCCTCCCGCCACGAGCCACCACTAGAAGGGGGCTGGGGACATGGTCACATACACACTCAGGAGTGCTGCACTCAGCACACGGGCATGCCTGCAGGCTTGAGGGAGCACCCACTCCCGGGGACAGCGCTGCCAGGCGCAGGAGCATCTGCTGCTCACACACACCTCCCTGCCTACACCCTGACCCCCTCTCCTCTGGTGGCCAGGGACACAAGTCCTCTCCCCTTGGGATGCCATCACTGGCAAGCCCAGGTGTTCTGAGACCCCACTCCCACCCGCAGGATCCTGGTGTGACCAGAAACTTCCCATGTCTGCTTGTCCCCGTGACATGGGGGTGGTGAGGCTGCTCTCCTAGAGACATCTGGGCCTCTGTAGGAAAGGGCCCACTGTCCAGGCCACAGATGGCCTTGCTCCCAGTACATCACCTTCATCTGACCCGAGAACTGTTGGTCTTGGCTCACAGATGAGAGCAAGGCTTCAGGGACAGTGTCTCCAGGGATGACTGACCAGCTGGACCAGCTGCGAGAGGGGGATGGGCAACACCACCTGGGGCAGCCGCCCAACACCAGGGGAGCCACAGGCTCCGGAGACTGCAGGAAGAACTGCTGTGGGGGCACATCACCGTGCTCCAGGCCCTCCATGAGACACTGGACCAGAGGCTCCAGGAGGACATGCAATTGCGGAGAGAGACCTGGAGGGAATTGCTGCAGCAGGGCCGCACCAGTCTCTCCTCGCCCACCCGGAGCCAGCTCCTGCTCCTGCCCCACCTCCCATGCCAGTCCCTGCCCCTCCTCCTATGCCTGACCTTGTTCCAGCTCCACCTCCTGCTTCTCCCCCTAGCCTCCCCCTGCCCCATGGTTGCCGAGGTCCCTTCACACGAGGCAGTGGAACCAACTGAGCCAGGCTCCAATCCCAGTCCCAGCCCTGAGCTTGTTCTCCCCGCTCCAAGGCTCTCATCCCCTGCCTCCATCCCCTCACTCTCCTCTCCCAGGTTCTTTCCCCAGTCCCTCCTCAGTTACTTTGACCCCAAATAAAAACCACACCCAGTTTATTGTTTCCAAAAAACAATGTCAGTTTTATTGTCTCTGCAGGGGAGGAGTGGAGGGGGGAAGGGAGGGGTTGTTGGAGGAAAGGCAGAGAGGGGCGATGCACAGGCCCCTAGTGGGGAGGCCCCAGGGAGAGTGTCACTGGGGTCCTTGTGAGAAACTCTCCCTCAGGGCCTCTGAGATGCGCACCCCCACAGCTGTGCGCAGCTGTGCGCAGCTGTTCAAAGGCCCTGTTGATCTGGCCAGCCTTTGCCCCCCACCCAGGGAGGAACGTCTCCCCCTTCTGCTCACATATGTTGTGGAGCACACAACACAAGGCCACCACCTGGGGGACGTTCCGCTCTCCAACATCCAGCCGGGTGAGGAGGCATCTGAACCTCACCTTGAGACGCCCAAAGGTGCCCTCCACCACCATGTGGGCCCAGCCAAGCCAGGCATTGAAGTGTTCCTTGCTGGGGTCAAGGTGTCTGGTGTAGGGCTTCATGAACCAGGGCAAGAGAGGGTAGGCTGCGTCCCCCACAATGCACAGTGGCATGTCCACATTCCTGACCCTGATGGTGCGGTCAGGGAAGAAAGTGCCGGCCTCCAGCTTCTGGAAGACACTGGAGTTGTGGAACACACGGGTGTTGTGTGCCTTCCCCTACCAGCTGACGAAGATGTCAGTAAACTGCCTGTGGTGGTTGATGAGGGCCTGCAGGACCATAGAGAAGTACCCTTTGTGGTTTATATACACAGATGCCCAGTAGTCAGGGGCCTGGATGTGGGTGCCATCAATAGCCCCCCCCCCGCAGATGATGGGGTCCACGTCACTGAGGTGGATGACCCTGCGCAGCAGGATGGTGTTGATGGCCCTCACCACCTGTAGAAGGAGACAAACAAACAGAGAATTACTGGGGTGCTAGAGCCCTTGGGAGGTCCCCAAGCCCACCCCCTTCCCCCACACACATACACCAGGAGCCACCCCCTACGTAGCCCATCACCCGGCAGGGCTGTGGGAGGGTGGGACTGAAAAACCGCCCAGGGAAGGGGGCTTCCCCACCCCACCCCACCCCTTTCCTTAGAGTTCCCCATTCCAGTACTTCAACTGCCCACCCCCCCGGGAAAATAGCCTGAGAGCGCCATACCTGCATGAGGAGGGCACCGACGGTGGACTTTCCCACACCTAACTGGTCCCCAACAGATCAGTAATTGTCCAGCATGGCGAGCTTCCACACAGTGATAGCAACTCGTTTCTCCAGGGGGATGGCGGGTTGCATGTGAGTGTCCCATCGCGTGAGGGCAGGGGCAAGCCAGGCACACAGCTCCAGGAAGGTGTCCTTCCTCATGAGGAAATTCTGGAGCCACTGCTGGTCATCCCACCACTCCATGAAGAGCTGGTCCCACTAGTCAAAACTGGTGTCCAGCCGCCAGAAGCTGCGGTGCACAGTGGGGTGCAGCTGGAAGAGCTCGCGCTCCCAGAGAGATGGTGGGGGTCTCCTCAATCAGCTGGGGGTTGGGTTCCTGCAGAGCCAGGAGGGCAGCATGCAGAAACTGCAGCACAACAGATGAGGGCCGTCAACTGCTGGGAGGCAGGTCTGGCTTCATAGCTGGATAGCTAAGGTGTCTGCAAGGGCAACCACAGCAGTCAGAGCAAAGGCTTTGCTGTCCCTCGAGGAGGTAGGCAAAGGAGAAGAACCTGAGAAACGGCTGCACGGGGGGGTCCCTTTAAGCATGAGCCTTAGATAGCCTCAAACAGCAGCTCCTGGAAGTAACTGCTGACCTGATGCCCTGCCTGAAGTGGTTCCGGGTGGCCTTAAATGCGATTCAGTGTCCAATCAGTGTGGACGCTCTATTTTGAAATAGCTCAGCACTATTTCGATGCTCTTTTTGTGTGTAGACGTGTTACCCGGGGTTCTTTCAACCCAAACCTCTTGGTAACTTTTACTCTCTGCAAGGTGGTGTCAGGAAATAATTCAGGGGAGACACGGTTGTCCGACGGATAGATGGATGGTACAAACAGGACAACACAAGAGTGCTTTCACTTAAAGCTAAACTTTACTTTGTCTCAAGCACTTACACACGTCCGCAACAGGTTAGTAAAACACCCCCACCCTCGATAATTACCAAAGTTGAGTGTAGCCCTCGAGTGACACCGAGCAGGCTTCCGATGGACAGTCTTCTGTCTGCCGGTGGGGACGAAGATGCGTCCAGAAGTGAAGAGTCCTCAAGGAGTCCTCGAGGCGTCCCTCCAAGTGTTCCCAAAATTGTCCCCCCTAACTCAAACTTTCCTTCCCTATTTATCCATTAGTATTACAATAACATGTCACTCAAAAACTTGTTAGGCAAGCACTTTTTAAAGGTTAGGCAAGAGGTTTTCTTCTGATCATCACTTTCACCAGATGCGTTTTTTTCCTTTTCAGAGACTCCATACTCGGGGCTCTGATAGATATATGTCTTAGGGCATTTAGACAAACTTCCTGTTTTTCTTAATGTATAGCTCAGCGATTTCACTAGAGATTTGGGCCTCAGGAAGGAAGCGGGTCAAGCTCTCTGTGGCACCCGAACTCCCCTTCTTCCCCCTTCCTGACTTGGTCATGCTGTCTAGGCCTATTTTGGGCCTGTTAGCTAGGTTGCTAAAGTTCAAGCAGTAAGAAATAGTGGTTCAGGCACATTACTGGATTTGCCGAAATCTCCCTGTACAGACGCGCTATTTCGAAATAAGCATGCAGTGTAAATGTAGCCTATGGGTGCTCCACTGTAGGTGTATGTGTGCCCCTGCACCTCTAATCAGAGATTTTTGGTAGCAGTGCCCTTTGAACCCTGGCATATGCTCTCCCTCCTGATGTATCTGGAGGCTATCTAGCACTGTGAGGGCGAAAGCCCCTCACTTCCTTTTCAACCACCTTTGGCCTCATACAGCAGACAGCAGTTGTCCCTTCCTTATCTATATCATTAGCATAATTAGTAGCTTTTGTTTCTTTTGCTCTCCCTGATAGAGTTCCTTTTTTTAGTCCCTTGAGATTAAAAAGAAGGAAAAGGGGGGGAACTTTGTTTTTTATCCTGTCTGGGGGCATCTCCCCCACATTTCCCCACCTCTAGTAAAAGAAAAGAAAGGAAAAGAAGAGAAGGAGTAAAGATGACCTACTTGCTTCTGCATTCCTCCTTGCTAGAGACTGATCTGCCCCCAACTCCCACCCACAAGCATTCTTACCTCTACCAGCTCTGAGAGGTGCCCCTCCTGTAAGGAGTTTCTGTAACAGCCAGGCACTCTCACCGTGTTTGATGCCTGGGACGGCCTCACATAACTGCTACAACTACCACAGGATCTGGGAGCTGAAGTGTAAAACCCCTCCTTATGGAGAAGGCACTTCAGTCTCAAGGGCACTCGTGACAGATTATCCCCTGAGACTTTAACCTAAAGGAGGGTAGAGTCTTTCATAGAATCATAGAACACTAGGACTGGAAGGGACCTCGAGAGGTCATCGAGTCCAGTCCCCTGCCCTCATGGCAGGACCCAGTACCGTCTAGATCATCCCTGATAGATGTCTGTCTAACCTGCCCTTAAATATCTCCAGGGATGGAGATTCTGCAACCTCCCTAGGCAATTTATTCCAGTGTTTAACCACCCTGACGGTTAGGAAGCTTTTCCTAATGTCCAACCTAAACCTCTCTTGCTGCAGTTTAAGCCCATGGCTTCTTGTCCTGTCCTCAGAGGCCAAGGAGAACAATTTTTCTCCCTCCTCCTTGTGACACCCTTTTAGATACCTGAAAACCGCTATCATATCCCCTCTCAGTCTTCTCCTTTCCAAACTAAACAAACCCAATTCTTTCAGTCTTCCTTCATAGATCATGTTCTCTAGACCTTTAATCATTCTTGTTGCTCTTCTCTGGACCCTCTCCAATTTCTCCACATCTTTCTTGAAATGTGGTGCCCAGAAGTGGACACAATACTCCAACTGAGGCCTAATCAGCACAGAGTAGAGCGGAAGAATGACTTCTTGTGTCTTGCTCACAGCACACTTGTTAATGCATCCCAGAATAATGTTTGCTTTTTTTGCAACAGTGTCACACTGTTGGCTCATATTTAGCTATGATCCCTTTCTGCAGTACTCCTTCCTAGACAGTCGCTTCCCATTCTGTATGTGTGAAACTGATTGTTCCTTCCTAAGTGGAGCACTTTGCATTTGTCCTTATTAAACTTCATCCTGTTTACCTCAGACCATTTCTCCAATTTGTCCAGATCATTTTGAATTATGACCCTATCCTCCAAAGCACTTGCAACCCCTCCCAGCTTTGTATCATCTGCAAACTTAGTAGGAGTACTCTCTATGACAATATCTAAATAATGGATGAAGATATTGAACAGAACCGGTCCCAAAACAGACCCGTGCAGAACCCCACTTGTTATGCCCTTCCAGCAGTATTGTGAACCGTTAATAACTACTCTCTGAGAATGGTTATTCAGCCAGTTATGCACCCACCTTATAGTAGCCCCACCTAGGTTGTATTTCCCTAGTTTATTGATGAGAAGATCATGCAGGACTGTATCAAATACCTTACTAAAGTCTAGGAATACCACGTCCACCACTTCTCTCTTATCCACAAGACTCGTTATCCTATCAAAGAAAGCTGTCAGATTGGTTTGACATGATTTGTTCTTTACAAATCCATGCTGGCTGTTACCTATCACATTATTTCCCAGGTGTTTGCAGATGAATTCCTTAATAATTTGCTCCATTATTTTTCCTGGCACAGAAGTTAAGCTGACTGGTCTGTAGTTCCCTGAGTTGTTCTTATTTCCCTTTTTATAGATGGGCACTAAATTTGCCCTTTTCTAGTCTTCTGGAATCTCTCCTGTCTTCCATGATTTTTCAAAGATGATAGCTAAAGGCTCAGATACCTCCTCTATCAGCTCCTTGAGTATTTTAGGATGCATTTCATCAGGCCCTGGTGACTTGGAGACATCTAACTTTTCTGAGTGATTTTTAACTTGTTCTTTTTTAATTTTATTTTCTAAACCTACCCCATTCCCACTAGCATTCACTATGTTAGGCATTGCTTCCTCAGACTTCTTGGTGAAGACCGAAACAAAGAAGTCATTAAGCATCTCTGCCATTTCCAAGTTTCCTGTTAGGGTATGTCTAGAGTACAGGCTTTTGTCGACAGAAGTTTTGTCGACAGATACTGTCGAAAAAGCTTCTGTTGACAAAGAGCATCTAGACTACATCCAGTTCTGTCAACAAAGCAAGCCGCTTTGTCGACATGAGAGTGTAGACGAAAAGGACAGTGTAGATGCAATAATGCCTTCTGTTGACAGAACTCTGTCGACAAAAGGCGTTATTCCTCGTAGAATGAGGTTTACAGCCATCGACAAAACTGCTGAGTTCTGTCAACATTATGTCGACAGAACTCAGCGGCAGTGTAGACGCAGGTATAGTTTTGTCGACAAAAGTCCACTTTTGTCGACAAAACCCTATAGTCTAGACACACCCTTACTGTTTGTCCCTCCTCACTGAGCAATGGGCCTACCCTGTCTTTGGTCTTCCTCTTGCTTCTAATATATTTATAGAATGCCTTCTTGTTTCCCTTTATGTCTGTAGCTAGTTTGAGCTAGTTTGAGCTCGTTTTGTGCCTTTAAAAATCTACAGCGTACTCCTCTTGCAAGCTTGAGTCATTAGCAGCCAGAGGGGTTTCCCCAGAGCTGCCCCCTCCGTAGGGACAGAAAAACAAGCTTATCATGGCATCTGCATGACACTGGCATTTCTGAAACAGCGTACCTAGAAGGGCCTCTCCCACCTCCCAGCTCTGCTCTGAAGTGCAGACTGACCTGAGGAGCCAGGGACAGTCAAGCTCTCATGCACTGTTAACGCAATTACCGTATCGTCTCTAAAAGAGTAGCACAGTGAAAACTTCTGGTACCAGGTGTGACAGAACTTTCATCTAGGGAGTGTTCTGCACCTTCCCAAGCATTAGTACTGACTGTGTACCATGAACACTCCTCTATGGTACCAAGTGAGCCCATGGTAACACATGAGCTCTGGTAGCCTGGAGACCTGTGGCTTTGGTACCCAGGGAAAGAGAGTTATTATTGTACCATCTCTAAAAGCGTGACACTGATAACTTTCGGTACCTGGCTCAAGAAAGCTCTCATCCAGGGAGTGCTCTGCACCATCTCAACCATTGGTCCTGATAAAGTACCATGGACATTCCTCCGTGGTACTCAGTGAGCCCAAAGTTCCTCATGAACTCTGGTACCTTGGAGACCTGATTTGTGGGGAAGAACTGCAATCCCCATTACATGGTACCAGGGCCCCAGTACCGAGCACATCCAAGCACCTGAAATTGCTCCTGGCACTGGGCTGTGTACTGCCAATACCCCAGTCAGTGCCACCCCTACTCAGTGACAAGTCAGACATGGCCCACTGTTACAATACATGGATCCTTCCCAGTTCCATCGAGCCCATCCATAATCGTGGTATGGGACCCCATCATCCATGCCTCCCTCCCCCATTGTCTTATTGTAATCCTTGGGCAATATAACACAGGTCACGGCCATCCACTCTCTCTCAGAGTGGCTGTCCAGAGCCCCCAAGCCAGGGGCACAGGAAGCTTTTTCAGAACAGGAGGATCTTGCCAAGAAGATGGCAGGTGAGCTGCAGATTCCCCTACAGGTGGTGGTAGATGCACATGACAATTGGGGGATATTCTGCACACCTCCTCATCCAGAATTGCCCTCCCAATTGATGGGGCAAGTCTAGATCCTACCAACTCCATCTCTGTGGATGTGGTTAATGCCTGAAGCAAACAACATAATGCCAATTTAGCCCCACACAGTCGGGTTTGGCAAGATGGAGTAGTTGTTGCTGACATAACTGTTTAGAATTGCGAATTACCACATTTTTATGGCCAAATATGATTTTATTAATTATGGAAACTGAAAGTGTTTCTGGAACATTTACTGGAGACACAAAAGTAACAATTTCAGTCCATCCTTAAAGAGGGTCAATTAATAACCAAATTGGTGCTAGTGACAGAACTGTGTGTGGCTGATAAAGCGGCCTGCCTGTTTTTCATGACAGTGGTACTCTTGAATACGTCTTTGTGGATTGCCCTAATTGCTGCAATAGACAAACTCTTTCATGGAGAAAACAGATTCTTCTCCCCAATCCTGGATTCCTGGACCACATTAAACTCCCTAGGAATCTACACTGCAAGGCAGAAAAGAAGATATACCTCTCAGCCACACAATACCCACTATCTCAGCACTGTTACTAGCCATAGGGTAAGAGGACCAGAGCTCAAAAGGGGAAGCAGTCTGCACCCCAATCCACTACTTCTCAAGCCACCTCCTCTAAGCACTTTCCATGGGGTGGTTGAGGGCCTTGTATCTTGCAACTTAGCTGCCATTCACACACCTGTCACACCCCCTCAGACGTCACTTGGCTCTATTTCCCAGCAACTGTATCACCTCTGACAGATAGGTCCTGGGGAATATTTTTGAAAGTTATGCTATTCAATTCATGTCCCTTCCCCATTACAACCTTCCTTCCCTGTCCCCCTGTAGGGACCCTTCTCATGAGAACCTACTTCATCCGGAAATATATCATTTATTATTCCATTGAACCAGTCCTGCTGCAACTCAGGAGCAAGGGGGTTTACTCCTATTATTTCCTGATCCTTAAAATGAAGGGAGGTTGAATTCCCATTCTAGATCGAAGGGTATTAAACAAATACAGGAAAGTGCAGATGGCCAGGTTAGCAGCCAAAGATTTCCAACACTTTACCTTTGGGCAGGACCATTATCAGTACAGACTGCTCCACCCAGGTTATTCACTATGGTTCTCCTCATTGAACTGGAACACTAACCCCAGGACAGCGACTGGAGTTCTCAGCTCCACCCTCGATGCAGTACACAGACTCACCGCCTTGGGACAGATGCCTTCATAATAGGCTAGGGAATTCACCTACACAACCACAAGGTTCAGGGCAAATAGCCTTCCACAGACGTGATCCTCCATGTCACTCTTTTGGAGCTAAGTGTTGGCAGGAATGCCTGTATGCACTTCCTGCCTTTCATCAAGAACACCCATGTGAAGGTCATGATGGACCTAAAATGACCTCTATATTTTACAAGAGAGGGTTCCAGATCGCCCTTGCTCTTCAAGGAAGTATTCAGACTGTGGAAATAGTGCATTCCTCACAACGTATTTATCCCAGCTATCTATCTACCAGGGATACAGAGCATGACAACCAACAGTCTCAGTCAGAATTTCTGTCACGACCCCAAATGGGAACTGAACTCAGAGGTGCCTTGACATATATTTGCCCTCTGGGTAACCTTGTCTGCAGATCTCTACTCTACTTACTGGAACAAGTAATGTCCTTGTTCCTGCCCCAGGCCTGGCCTGGGGAAACATTCATGAGGAGGTGCCCTCATCCTCCCATGGCACGTGACCTCTTGTATGCCTTTTCCCAGTTTCCTCTTCTATCCAAGGCCCAGTAGAAAATTCAACAAAACAAAGAGAGGGAACACTGGTGTCAGGTAAGGGAGTCAGACATGGCTAGGCCAAAAGGTGCAATCAGAATAATTCTCAAAGCTGCAGGGCAGCACAGCTTCACATGTGATTAATCAGCCCCGCCCAGTCAGTCAGCCTCTCCAAACTCTGTGTTAGGCTCTGACTTTGGGGCCCCCATAGCTACCAGAATGATTCCTAGGTTTGGGGGTCCTGCCTCCCCAGGGAGAGTGACGGTTCAGATGAGATAGAAGAGTTGTCAAATAGGCTCTAGTCTCTGCAGTCTGGGTCCTGCTCCCAGCTGAGCCATGCCAGTGGTGGTGTGTTTGGCTGGGGAGCTGGAAGGGTGGGGGACAATTCATGCTCTGCACTAGCTGAAGCCCTGCAGCAGAAGGACTGATCCTTGTAAGAAGGGGCCCTTCCCACTGGTCTCTGTTGTCTGGGCCCAGTGAACTCTGTCAGCTAAAACTCTCTCTCTCCTGGACCTGCCTCTGTCCCTGCTCCAGGACCAGCTTTACATGCCGTGTCTTGTTTTCTCCTGGTCTATGTCTAGACTGCCCCCTCTTGTGCAAAAAAATGTGCAAATGAGGCGAAGCAGTGAATATTGCCGTGCCTCATTTGCATAATTAATGAGGCTCTGTTTTTGCACAAGAGGCTTTTGCGCAAGAGTCGTTCTTCCTGAAAAAATGCAGCAGAATGGCTCTTGTGCAAGAGGGGGGGTTTGCACAAAAAGGAGCTGTGTAGACAGCTCGTTTTTGCGCAAAAGCCTCTTGCACAAAAACGGAGCCTCATGAATTATGCAAATGAGGCATGGCGATATTCCATGCTTTGCCTCATTTGCATATTTTTTGTGCAAGAGGAGGCAGTGTAGACATAGCCCTGGGGTTTACATTAATACAATTGATTGGTTTTTTACTCATCAAACAAACTAAAGAAACTAAAACTTAACTAAACTTATTTTTTTTTAAATTAACAACTAAACTTTACTTAAAAAATACAAACTTAAGTATGGGACATTGTACTTCTTAGTTTGTTTTTTACATGTGCAATTCGGTGCTTATTGCATAATACAGCAATCCATACTTTAAAACTAAAACTATCATGCGATTAAATTAAAATGAAAAGCTACTTTTTTTTTGAGACATTATAGGGTTACCACGTAGTCTTAAAAAATACCGGACACACTTCATGGGGAGGGACCGGCCAGGAGGAGCGGGGCTGGCTGGGAGGAAGCGGCCGGCGGGAAGCAGAGCTGGCGGGGGGGTCGGGGCTGGCCGGGGAGATCGGGAGGAGAAGTGGGAGAACCACTGGCAGGCCAGGAGGGGGCGGGGGGGGGGAGGAGGGTATCAGCCTGTGCGGAGCGGGACTGACCCAGGCAGTGCAGATCCCAGGGCGCTCCCGGCCCCTGCACGGTCCAGGCAAAGCGCGAGTCAGTCCGGCTGTGGCTCCACCACGCGCTTGACCAGCGCACAGGAGCACGGACCGGGCTGCCCCTCCTCCTCATACGCAACCAGGGCTCCCAGTGCCGATCGCGCCCCGCCTCCCAGCCACTCCCCCCGCCAGGCTTCCGGGTGCCCAGTCGGAAAACCAGAAAATACTGGACATTGCATATGTCCGGTATTTTCTGGATTTTTTTACCGGACAGAGCCCCAAAAAACCGGACTGTCCGGTAGAAAACCGGACACATGGCAACCTTAAGACATTAGGGTGTGACTGGGCACACCCGGCACACCCCGTACGCACGCCAGTGCCTCTTTCTAAATGGAGAGCCTGGCCAACACACCAGAGCTCTGTCAGCCCTCCCTTCACTCAGGGTGAGAGCTGCTGAGGCTGCAGCCAGCACATTAGCAACTGCTACAGATACCTGTTTGCTAGAACCTAGGTGGGACCACTCGTTGGTTTCAGGTAGGCCACTGAGTAGGTATCAGATGGCGGCCTACCATTTTGGTCCAGATCTGAGCCAGCAACCTAGAGATGGTCCTGAGGCTACGTCTAGACTACAGGCTTCTTGCACAAGAGAGTGTCCACACTGCAAAAGCGCATCGAAAAAGTGACTGCCTGGATGCTATTTCACATGTAAGCTGTGATTGCTATGGACAGAATGGCCACCAGGGCACCTGTGCTTTTTCCTCTTCCCTCGTCTTCAGAAAAAACTCCCTCCTCCCCGTCCACACACGCCTTTTTGTGAAAGAGCTCTTTCACAAAAAGGCTTCTTCCTCGTAGAATTAGGATTACCAATTGCACAAAAAGCCCTCTGTTCTTTTGATTTACTGTTGAAAGAACGTGCTTGCAGTGTGGACGTAACTCAAGTTTTGTCAGAAAAACGGCTGTTTTTCCGACAAAACTCTGTAGTCTAGACATAGCCTGAGTGAATTCTGCTTTCGCTGCTGGAGACCAGCTACAGCAAAAGATTATTGGTTCTGCATTAGTCTACAAGAACTGTTAGTTAGCTAGTTACATTTCATCCTGAAATGTCTTCCATCTGTCATGAGCTCTGCTCTTTCTGCAATGCTGGCATTCTTGTGGATGTTAATTTCTATCTCCCCAGTCTGTGATGTCAGCACGGAGAAAATCTTCCAGGTTTCTTTCCAGTCACTTCCTTCATCTGGCTGGTCTCCTGTGAATCACTAGACTATTCTGGGTGTGTTTCCAGCTGAAGTTTTGCTGCTGTCAACAACAGAGATCCACCCAGTTGTTAGAAGCTAGAAAGCTACAGCAACCGAACTGTATAGAATCATAGACTGGAAGAGACCTTGAGAGATCTTCTAGTCCAGTCCCCTTCTCTCAAGGCAGGACTAAGTATTATCCCTGACAGGGGTTTGTCCAACCTTCTCTTAAAAACCTCTAATAATGGAGATTCCACAACTTCCCTAAGCAATATATTCCAGTGCTTAACCACCTTGACAGTTTTCTCTAATGTCCAATCAAAACTTCCCTTGCTGCAATTTAAGCCCATTGCTGCTTGTCCTATCATCAGAGGTTAAGAATTTTTTTCTCTCTCCTCCTTGTAGCAACCATTCTTCCTATTCTTTTCTTGGGCTCAGGAGTCAGGGAAATGAAAACAAAGTTTGGGCAGCACTCAGGGTGTGTCTAGACTACAGGGTTTGGTCGACAAAAGTGGACTTTTGTCGACAAAACTATACCTGTCTACACTGCCGCCAAGTTCTGTCGACATAACGTCGACAGAACTCAGCAGTTTTAATAAACCTCATTCTATGAGGAATAACACCTTTATCGACAGAGTTCTGTCGACAGAAGGCGTTATTGCATCTACACTGTCCTTTGAGTCTACACTGTCATGTTGACAAAACGGCTTGCTTTGTCGACAGAACTGGCTGTAGTCTAGACGCTTTTTGTCGACAGAAGCTTTGTCGGCAGTATCTGTCGACAAAACTTCTGTTGACAAAAGCCTGTAGTCTAGACGTACCCTTGCTGACACTCAAGCGAGAGGTAATATGTATGGACGCTTTGTGGTTTGAGTAAGATACCTTATGAGTCAAATTCTGTTGTCAGGTGCACCCATGCAACTCCACTGACTTCACTTCAGTGACCGCAGAATTTGGCTCCAAATATATACTTCGACACACATCCTGACTCCCACACCTCTCTATCCACCTCTTCACAGAATACTGCAAACTGGCAGCTCACGATTAATTAGCCAAAGACGGTGATGGTCTGTTCTCTGGCTAAAGCGGCATCAGTCTCCTGGACACTACAAACCGCTCTTCCATTTTCAGTAGAAGGTTTTACATACATCATTTATAAATAGTTTGTTCCTACTACATTGTTTATTGCTATATTATTTTGCCATTGTGACCTTCTGCTCACAAACAGGGAGGAACTAGTAGGGGAAGCAGAGGTGGGTGACAACCTGGGAAGCAGTGATCATGAGATGGTAGATTTCAGGATCGTGACCAAAGGAAGAAAAGAGAGTAGTAAAATACACACCTTGGACTTCAGAAAAGCAGATTTTGACTCCCTCAGACACCTGATGGGCAGAATCCCTGGGATGCTAACATGAAGGGGAAAGAGTCCAGGACAGCTGGCAGTATTTTAAAGAAGCCTTATTGAAGGCACAGAAAGAAACCATCGATGTGTAGCAAGAGGCAAACATGGTAGGAGACCCGGATTGGCTTACGGGGAAATCCTTGGTGAACTTAAGCACAAAAGGAAGCTTACAAAAGTGGAAACTTGGACAAATGACCAGGAGGGTTTAAATGTATAGCTCGAGAATGCCGGAGGTTATCAGGAAGGCGAAAGCGCAATTGGAATTGCGACTGGCAAAGGATGTGAAGGATAACAAGAAAGGTTTCTACAGGCATGTTAACAAGAAGAAGGTGATCAGAGAGGTGTGGGCCCTACTGGATGAAGGAGGTAACCTAGTGACAGATGATGTGGGAAAGCTGAAGTACTCAATGCTTTCTTTGCTTCTGTATTCACAGACAAGGTCGGCTCCCGGACTAACGTGCTAAGTGACGCAAGATGGGATGAAGATGGACAGCCCTTGGTGGGTAAAGAACAGGTTAGGAACTATTTAGAAAAGCTAAACGTACACAAATCCATGGGCCCGGACAAATCCATCCGAGGGTACTGAGGGAGTTGGCAAATGTCATTGAGGCACCTTTGGAAAATGGATCTTTGAAAAATCATGGCGATCGGGAGAGATCCCGGATGATTGGAAAAAGGCAAATGTAGTGCCCATCTTCAAAAAAGGGAAGAAGGACGATCCAGGGAACTATAGGCCGGTCAGTCTTACCTCGGTTCCTGGAAAGATCATGGAAGGGATCCTTAAGGAATCCATTTTGCGGCACTTGGAAGAGGGGAAAGTGATCAGTAATAGTCAGCATGGATTCACAAAGGAGCAAGTCGTGCCTGACCAATCTGATTAACTTCTATGATGAGGTAACTGGCTCTGTGGACGTGGGAAAGTCAGTGGATGTGATATACCTTGACTTTAGCAAGGCTTTTGTCTGTCCCACAATATTCTTGCCAGCAAGTTAAGGGAATGTGGATTGGATAAATGGACGGTAAGATGGATAGAAAGCTGGCTAGAAGGCCGGGCCCAGCGGGTAGTGATCAACGGCTCGATGTCAGGAGGGCGGTCGGTTTCTAGCGGAGTGCCCCAAGGTTTGGTTCTAGGACCGGTTTTGTTCAATATAAGAACATAAGAACATAAGAACATAAGAACGGCCGTACCGGGTCAGACCAAAGGTCCATCTAGCCCAGTATCCTGTCTGCCGACAGTGGCCAGCACCAGGTGCCCCAGAGGGGTGGACCGAAGACAATGATCAAGCGCTTTGTCTCCTGCCATCCCTCTCAGCCTCTGACAAACAGAGGCCAAGGACACCATTTTATCCCTGGCTAATAGCCTTTTATGGACCTAACCTCCATGAAATTATCTAGCTTCTCTTTAAACTCTGTTATATTCCTAGCCTTCACAGCCTCCTCTGGCAAGGAGTTCCACAGGCTGACTACACGCTGTGAGAACTTTCTTTTATTAGTTTTAAACCTGCTACCCATTAATTTCATTTGGTGTCCTCTAGTTCTTCTATTTAGGAACTAATAAATAACTTTTCTTTATCGGCCCTCTCCACACCACTCATGATTTTATACCTCTATCATATCCCCCCTCAGTCTCCTCTTTTCTAAACTGAAAAGTCCCAGTCGCTTTAACCTCTCCTCATATGGGACCTGTTCCAAACCCCTAATCATTTTAGTTGCCCTTTTCTGAACCCTTTCTAAGGCCAAAATATCTTTTTTGAGGTGAGAGACCACATCTGTACACAGTATTCAAGATGTGGGCGTACCATAGTTTTATACAGGGCAGTAAGATATTCTGGGTCTTATTTTCTATCCCTTTCTTAATAATACCTAGCATCCTATTTGCCTTTTGACCTTGCTGCACATGTGTGGAAGTTTTCAGAGAACTGTCACGATAACTCCAAGATCTCTTTCCTGATTTGTCGTAGCCAAATTAGCCCCCATCATACTGTGCGTATAGTTGGGGTTATTTTTCCCGATGTGCATTACTTTACACTTATCCACATTAAATTTCATTTGCCATTTTGTTGCCCAATCACTCAGTTTGGTGAGATCTTCTTGGAGTCCTCACAGTCTGCTTCTGTCTTGACTATCCCAAACAGTTTGGTATCATCCATAAACTTTACCACCTCACTGCTTACCCCTTTCTCCAGATCATTTATGAATAAGTTGAACAGGATTGGTCCTAGGACTGACCCTTGGGGACACCACTAGTTACCCCTCTCCATTCTGAAAATTTACCATTTATTCCTACCCTTTGTTTCCTGTCTTTTAACCAGTTCTCAATCCAAGAAAGGACCTTCCCTCTTATCCATGGCCATATAATTTACACAAGAGCCTTTGGTGAGGACCTTGTCAAAGAGCTTTCTGGAAATCTAAGTATACTATATCTACTGGATCCCCCTTGTCCGCATGTTTGTTAACCCCTTCAAAGAACCCCTTGCCAGTCTAGACGCAGCCCCTCAGTTCTTTTGACTTTTTGTCAAAAGAACGCAATTGCAGTGTGGATGAAAGTATTGTTTTTTCTGGAATAACGGCTGTTATGTTGTTATGTTTTGCGTCTTTTTGCGCAAAAGCCCCTTGCGCAAAAGTGGTGGCTCATTAAGTATGCAAATAAGCCGCAGCGATATTCATTGCCACGCCTCATTTGCATATGTTCTTGCGCAAGAGAGTGCAATGTAGACGTAGCCTAAAGGTTTATTAATAAAAGAAAGAAAAGGTTGAGAGTAGGATTGTTAAAGAAACCACATTATTACATCTCTGCTAAGAGCCTTCAACAAGAACTTGGTGATGAAGGTATATAAACTGCCAGCTTAAAAGTCTCTGGTGTGCATCCTATGGTAGGATGGGTCCATGAATCCTTCCGGGCCCTCTGTCCTTTGCAAAGTTGCTTCTGGAGTGGAGAGCAGGAGTGAAGACATAGATGGAGGAACCACCCCCAGGATCCTTTTATAACCTTGCCCATGTGGAGGGAAATCCATTGTTCTCCTGAATTATGGTACCTTCCAAACTGGAGCTGATCACATGATCACCATGTCCCTTTTAGGCAAGGAGCCTTGGGGTACCCAGGTATGTCTTTTTTTAGGCAAGGGGCCATTGTGTGCTCCTCAGGTGTCAATTGGCAACATTTAAGGGCCATTGTCCATGCAGCACAGCTATTCATTGGGTAACCACCCCACACAATAGGTGGGTGACGCCTGCTGCTGTCTCCCAGACAGAAAACATTTAAAATACAGGTACACAGCCCATACTCATAACTTCACATACAGAAATCATACATGTATATGAGTGGCATAAACAGAATCAGCGGAGAATAAGCTTTCTGTAGACACCTCACTTGGGCTCACTTTGCACAGAATTTGGGGCAAACGCACAACAGTGGGTGCAACAATGATCTGCATTTTCCTATAAAAATCCAATAATGTGACAGATGTGTACCCACTGTGATGTCATGAGTGCATCTGGGAGAGCAAGAAAGTTCTGTCCCGTATCTGCCCGTGTGTTGTGAGCCACGCAGCTAGGAGCATTGAGCATTTCTGCTGACTAGGGAATAGTGCAGGGTGTAATGGGAAGAGAAACAGCTGTGAAGAGACCACTGTGTTTGTTGTGCTTGTGCTTCTGCAAATGGTGCATTACAAAGCACACGTTGTCGTGCCAGTGCAAAAAACACAAGAGAAGCATCAGTTTGATGACTCCATGTTCTCTGGAATCAGTGCATGTGATGTGTGTGAATCTGCCCCTACTATGTTAGTGTGCGGTGCACACACCGACGGCTCAGCAGGCAGAAAATCCTCACTCGCTGCATTGCTGTCTTTGGGTTCTGTTCTTGGGAGGAAAGGGAGAGTCGTTTGAGCTCCTTAATGTTGTTTTCTTGAGTTGAGAGCCTGTGACCTGCACATCCTGAGGTTGCATCTATACAGCACCCTAAACTTGAAATAAGATACAAAATTTGCATACTGCAAATTGCGTATCTTATTTCAACTGAATTTTGAAATAGCATATTTCAAAATTTGGCGCGTCTACACAGCGCCAAATTTTGAAATAACGCACTATTTCGAGACCTATCTCGAAATAGCTACCCCACGTCTTTTGAACGTGCCCACTATTTCAGGATACTTCCGGTATCCTGAAATAGCCCTGCTGTGTAGATGTACCCTGACAGTGCAATGACACCTTGCTGCTCTCACCTACATCTCAAAGCCCGGGGAAGGCCTCTCTGCATCAACTACAGCCCTACAGGTGGACAGCCCTGCCCCTATGTGGTATCTATGGTAAATCAATTGAGGGCAACACAATGGGCCCAATGTCAGCAATATGCTAATAGTGTGCCCTTATGCATCCTCTTCATCAAGCCCCTCTGGGCTCATAACCCTGTGGGAGAGCCTGGCCCTTCAGAGGGCTGCATATCCCAGGTGTGGGCTGGTTGCCCTGGGCATAAGCTTTCTGTCTCTCAGGGGCTGTTACCCCAGGGCTGGGCCTCATTGTGCACTGCTAGTATTAAAGGAGGAGTAAAGTAGCTCATCTTAGATTGCTGGTATTTTTTTAAAGATGCTGTTTGTACTGATAGCTTTTTTGATGATGCTCTAGCAAATTGAGATTATATCAATCAATGTCCCACTGATTATACCAAGAAGGGCAGTCGATTGGTGAAAAAGCTGCAGCAGGCATATTGGCAAATAGATATTTCTGCCCTTCAGACATTAGCTTGAAGTTCTTAGATTGAAATGAGGGGAAAACAGTGTCAGAAATGAAAAAGTAAGGAAGTTAATATGTGGCTCCTTTCCCACTTTTTATTTTTGTTTTCCAGGGTGTTCTTGGATTTGTACTGGGGGCCTTGACCAGCAAGCTCCATTCACAGGCCCTACTTTGTCTCCCCTCCTTTGCCTCCTGCTGCTCTCACCCCCTCAGTCAGGGAAGGCAGAATTCAGTGTATTTAACTGTAGATGTGTCATCTGTGGAAATACAAATTCCTCAATGTCCCTGTCACGGGGTGGGTATGCCTGGCCCCCTCAGAGGCAGGTGGTGTTAGGCCTCGAAGGCCTCTCAATGAGTGCTTCACCCCGTGTGCATATCAGTCCCTATAGCTCAGGGCCAACAGCTACACCCTGTCCCAATGAGGCAGTCCAGTCTAACAGCCACAGTAAGTAAAAACACCCCCTTCTTGAAGGGCAGTGAGGTCCAGCTGCCAGAGTCAATAGCAACAGTGGTAGCACCCCTTTTGGGAATTAATGGGGATGGGGTAGGGAGACCCGGGCCCACCCTCTCCACCGGGTCCCAGTCCAGGGCCCTGTCAGTGGTGGGGTGGCCCACCTTTAGCGTAGCGGGGAATCTGCCCAAAACACGCTGAGCTCTCAGGGATCTGACTCCCCACCCTGGGCTACTTCCTACCAGACTCACCCCAGCAGACTTCTTCACCACTTTCCTCCAGACTGGGGGCTTCTCTGGCCGTTCCTCACTGACTGGCCTTCTGCCTGCTGCTCTTCCTCCAGAACTCTGGCTGCACCTCCTTCTCCAGTGGCGGTCAGCCCAGATTGAGCTGCTTCACTGGCCTTTCTATCTGTCCTCCAGCTGGAGCATGCCCAGCAGGGCTGTGGGGGCAAGACTCTTTGGGTTGGTACACCCTGCCACAGTCCCCCAGGCTAAGTGCTGGGGCCCCAGCTGTTCTATATACCCATCACTACATGCAGCAGATACAGCTGCATGAGAACATTGTTCTCATTTTTGTTGCTGAGGGTAGATGTGGGGCAAAGGGTTATGTAAGTTTGTTGTTGAAAGCCGCAACAACCCAGTGTCTTCAAAGGGCTGCTCTTTGAGGTCATTTGCTCTAGGGCAGTAACAAGCAATTATTTAGAGTTATCGTGGGGGGGAAACAGTGTAAAGTGTTTGTGAGCTCCTCAGCCCTTTAAAAAGGCTAATAGACAATTGACACACATGCACACATGTTCACAACCCCCGGCCTAGACACCCAGGGCAGTTTGTTCAACCTGGAAACAATGAGTGCCCAGCGTCGGGTGAGCTCTCTTGGTTATCAGCTCTCCCAGGGAAAAGCAGAGCAGGAAATTTCGTGCTGTTGTTTTTCTGCTTTGGATAATTGTGCCTCAGCCTTTCCAAACAAAATGCCTCTTTCTGCCTTTCTTTCCTGTGGGACCACTTGTGCCCAGTCCCTTGGGTGGTCTTTTATTGCAGGTTTTTATCCACGCTGTGGTAGACTATAGGCATGTCTCCAGAGAGCTGGAAATCCTCTGCTTGCTTTACCCTGCTGCAGAGAGAAAAAGGAACTCCCAGAGCCTCACCTGGATGAAATTAAAAAGAGGGAGGAAAATGAAGAAAGCTTAAATAACTAGAGGGATTTTTGTCCCCAATGAGCTGGGGGTTTGATTTTTATCTGCTTATGGTAGCTGCTGGAATGAGATCCCTGCAAAGATGTGCACACCGCAGAGCCATGCATACATTGGCTTGCAAGTATGTCTGTACAGAGTTACCACTCTAGACTGCCTGATCCTGCTGACGGGGTCACATACCTGTCTTTACTGGGGAGGAATCTATGAGCAGAACTTTCCACTTTCTAATCCTGACTACACCATTAAGAGCATGTCTACACTACAGCATTATTTTGAAATAACTCACATTATTTCAAAATAACAAGGCAAGCATCCACACAGCAAGCCCGATATTTTGAAATTATTTCAAAATGACAGGCTTCTTATTCCGGAATAATAAACCCTCATTTCACGAGGAATAACACCTATTTTGAAATATCTATTTCGAAATAGGGTCAGTGTGGATGGGGCAGCTGTGGCTATTTCAAAATCATTGGCCTCCAGGACTTCTCACAGCTGCCCTGGTGGCCACTCTGTCCACACCCCTCAAAACTCTATAGTTTCCCTTCCCCTGCAGCCTTTAAAGCTGCAGCCAGAAGGGAAACTACTTGTGGCACCACACTGGCCCTGCCAGCCCTGTGCCACAGAGCAGGACCCTGTTGTGCTGCCATGAGTGACCTCAGTGCTCCCACTGAGCCCCCCCAGGGCTGCTAGCAAGCTGGCAGCCAGCTCCCAAGCCCCTGGCCAGGGGCAGAAGAGGAGGGCCCCTTCCTGGTCTGATGCAGAGCCTGGATCTCATTGAGGTCTGGGGAGAGGAGGAATGTAGATGTTTACGGCCAGATGGCTGCAAGCCTGGGCCAGAAGGGCCACGTGCGAACCCAGGAGCAGGAGCGCATGGAAATCAAAGAAGGCCTACACCAAGGCCAGGGAATGCAGTTCCCACTCAGGAGCGGCACCCCAGCCCAGCCGCTTTTATGAGCAGCTGCACTGCATCCTGGGAGGGGGGTCGGTCCCTTCCCCCACTCGTCGTGGACTCCTGGAGGGCAGGGCTGTGGACAAGGAGGATGAGGAGGAGGAGTAGGAGGTAGAGGAGAAAGATGACGCCCGCCAGGACACGATGCTTGCCAGCCAGGAGGTCATCCTGTCCCTGGAGCCATTATCCCCATCTCCGGATGTCACCCCGGGTTTGGACGAAGCCAGGGAAGGCCCATCAGGTGAGTTCCATTACTTTCCCTACACACACGCTGGGGGAGGCGGCGGGTGGTGAGGGGCTCCACACTCCTCACTCGGCCTTCTCGGCCTGGAGATCATACAGCAGCCTGTGCACGTGGGTACACATGGAGCACCAGTCTGGAGCAGACAGCCCCATGAGGGTTTCTGGAGAGGCCTGCCTTACTCCCAACTCCGTGGTGGGACACCTTCCCACCATAAGCCACCACTAAGGAGGCTGGGGTAATGGACACACATAGCAGTGCTGCACACGGTCAAGTGCGGCAAGGCAGAGGACACTGATCCCTTGAATGGGAACCTGCCCAGGGTAGGAAGAGGAGGAGACCCCAGTAGCACCCTCCCTGGCAAGTGGCGTCTGCCGCTCACACACACCTCCCCCAACACCCTCCCCCTGCTCTCCTCCAGTGGGCAGGGATAAAAGTTCTCTCTCTGTGGGACGCTGCCACTGCCAGACCCTGCATGTGTGCAGCACAGAAGGAAGACAAGCCGCCCTGTTGCCCCCTCCTGCCCGCAAGTTCCTGGCCTGGGAGGCACCTTCCAATGCCTGCTTGTCCCCGGGACGTGGGGGTAGTGAGGTTCCCCAGGGACATCTGTGCCCCTGCAGGACAGTGCCCACTGTCTAGGCCACAGATGGCCTTGCTTGAAGCACTTTGCCATGTGAACCAAGACCTTTCGGTGTCGGCTCAGAGATGAGGCCTAGGCTTCATGCACAGTGTCTCCTGGGATGACTGGCCTTCTCTCTGTTCTTCACAGCTAGCCCAGCTGTGAGTACAGTGCATCCACCACCTCCCGCGCCATCCTCCCGACCCCACGAGAGCCACCACTGCAGATGACCCTGCGAGGACCTGGAGCAGGAACACATTGTCTGCCTGCGTGCCCTCCAGCGGTGTATCAAGCGGCAGGAGCAGAGGTGGGATGCCGACTTGGAGGAGTGCTGTGCTGACCAAGAGCTGCGTCTCACCACCTGGAAGGAGCTGTCCCAGAAGAACAGCAGCATGTGCACGGCATACACCGCCGCTGTCGACCACTTGCTCGCTGCAATTGAGCAGTCCAGTAGTCACCCCCCGCACCAGCTCCTTCCCAAATCCCCCCCCACACACCTGCTCCTGTTCCTTCTCCTGGTCCTGCTCCTGTCCCCGCCCTTGCTCCTCCGGCTTCTCCCCCTAGCTACCCCCCATCATGGCCACCAAGGGTCCCGCACATGAGGCAGTGGGACCACCCGAGGCAGGTGTCAGTCCCAGCCCCAGCCCTGAGCCCCTCCTCCTCCCCCGTCCCACGCTCTTTCCCCAGTCCTTCCCCAGTTATATTTACCCCAAATTAAAAAAAAGACATTTGATTGTTACAAAACAAAAAGTCTGGGGTCTGCAGGGGAGGTGAGGGGGGGAAGGTGGGAAGGGAAGGCAGGGGAAGGGAAGGGTGTGGGAGGAACGGCACAGAGGGGCAATGCAGAGGCTCCTTGTGGGGAGGCCTAGGGGAGAGAGTGTCACAGCTTGCCTTGTCTGAAACTCTCCCTCAGAGCCTCCCGGATGTGCACAGTCCCCTGATGTGCTTGCCGGAAGGCAGCGGTGCACAGCTGCTCAAAGGCCCTTGTGAGCCACTCAGCCTCTGCCCCCGACCCTGGCAGGAACATCTCCCCCTTGTTCTCGCACAGGTTGTGCAGGACACAGCAGGGCGCCACCACCTGGGGGATATTCCATTCAGGCCGGTGAAGAGACACCAAAACCTCCCCTTCAAACGGCTGAAGGTGCCCTCCACCACGATGCAGCACCTGCTGAGCCTGGCATTGAACCATTCCTTGGTGGGGTCCAGGTGTTCCGTGTAGGGCTTCATTATCCAGGGGTGCAAGGGGTAGGCTGCATCACCCACGATGTACATGGGCATGTCCACATCCCAAACCTTGATTGTGCGGTTGGAGAAAAAAGTGCCAGCGTGCAACTTCTGGAACAGGCTGGAGTTCCTAAAGATGCAGGGGTCATGCACCTTCCCCAATGTTAATGTCAGTGAAGCAGCCTCGGTGGTCCATGAGGGCCTGCAGCACCATTGAAAAGTACCCCTTCCTGTTGGATATAATCTGAGGCTCAGTGGTCGGGGGCCTGGATGGGGATGTGGGTGCCGTCAATGCACACACTCCCCCCCCTCCGCCCCGCAGTTGGGGTAGCCCACAGTGGCAAAGCCAGTGACGATGAGTTCACATCGCCCAGGATGATGACCCTGTGCAGCAGGATGGCGTCGATGGCCTTGACCACCTGCAGAAGGAGACGAACAGAGAATCACAGACAGTGTTCCCTCTAAGATTTTCCATCCATGAGCAGAGTGAGTTTAGTCTTGTGCACCAATATTGAGGTCATGTGCGCTTGTTTGGATGTGTGCCACCATGGCACTCAAGATATTAACAAATTATAAACATTTAAAATGTTATGGAAAAAGAATAGTAAAACAAGGGATAAGTAACAAGGTGCATGACTTTAAGTGTTTATTAATATGAAGTCAAATAAAAAGAAAATTAATAGTGCAAAATTTTAAATAGCCAATTTCCTCTGTTTATAATCCTCTCCCAGACCCTCCCCCATTACTGTTGGAATTAAAACACCAAAAGGACGTTGGAGGGTTTTCTAGCAATATCAGAAGTATGAGATCCAGCAGAAAAGTTTGAACTACAGCATCTAAACTTTTATTAGGATACCAAGACATGACCACAGTGCATCAATGCAGGAACGCTGAGGCTACGTCTAGACTGCAGGCTTCTTTCCGAAGAAGCTTTTCCGGAAGAGAGCGTCCACACTGCCAAAGCGCATAGGGTATGTCTACACTAGCCCCCTAGTTCGAACTAGGGAGGCTAATGTAGGCATTCGAAGTTGCAAATCAAGCCCGGGATTTAAATATCCCGCGCTTGATTTGCATCTTCCCGGCCAAGAAGGAGGTTTAACTGGTAGTTCAATTTAGGGGCTTTAATTTGAAATACTGGGTCCCTGTCACGTGTAGACGCGGGCAGTTAGTCCAGACTTGTAAATTTCAAAAATGGCGACCGGCCGGAAGATGCAAATCAAAGCGCGGGATATTTAAATCACGGCTTGATTTGCAACCAGAATGCCTACATTAGCCTCCCTAGTTCGAACAGAAACTAGTGTAGACATAACCAAAAATTATCTGCTTTTTCGGAAGATAGCGTCCACACTGAATGGACGCTATCTCGCATATAAGGCCACCCAGCACCAGTTCAGCCAGGGCTTTAGGTGAGCAATTGCTTCTGAGTGCTGTTGCCGAAGCCTAGCTGAGATGTGCGCTTAAAGGAACCTCCCCCCGGAGAGCCGTTTCTCTGCTTCTGCTGCATGCTTGCCTAACTCTCTGAGGGACAGCAAAGCTCACACAGTGCCTGCTTTGGTTGCCCAGCTTTTTTGAATGCCACAACATTTTTCTTTGTGATATGGAGCCAGAGCTGCCCCTGGGCATGCGATGGCCCCACACGGCCATGCTGCAGTTTCTGCAGAACTTTGTGCGGGCTGCCTTCCTGGCCCTGCACGAGCTTGACTCTGAGCTCATTCTTGAGACCCTCTCCCTGGGTGTGGGAGCCAGACCTGTGCAACCGCACACCACAGTTGCGAGGTGTTTTTGGAGGCTGGACACCAGTTCTGACTGGTGGGACCAGCTGGTCATGGAGCGGTGGGACAACCAGCAGTGGCTCCAAAACTTCCGCATGCAGAAGGCCATCTTTTTGGAGCTGTGTGCCTGGCTCACCCCTGCCCTCCAATGACACGACACCCACATGCGGCCTGCCATCCCCCTGGAGAAGCGGGTTGCAATCACTGTCTGGAAGCTGGCCACCCCTAAGTTACCGGTCGGTGCGCAACCAGTTTGGCGTGGGGAAGTACACCATCGGGGGCCCTCCTCATGGAGGTAAGGCACTCTCGGGCTGCAGTCCCTGCAGGGTGGGAGAGTCCTGGAAAAAGGGGACCCTTGGGAAAGGGGGCTGGGGGCAGGGGAAGCCCCATCCCCGGGGGGGGGGGTTGTGCCATCCCACCCTCACACAGCCCTGCTGCTGGGGGAGCAGCCTCATAGGGGGTGGCTCCTGGGGTGTTTGGGGGGGGAAGGAGGGGAGGGGGGCGGGCACCTCCCAAGGCCTCAGGCACTCCCTCTCATTCTGTTTTGTGTGTTTTTTGGTCTCCTTCTGCAGGTGGTGAGGGCCATCAATGCCATCCTGCTGCGCAGTGTCATCCACCTGGGAGACCTGGACCCGATCGTGGCCGGATTTGCTGCCCTGGGGTTCCTGAACTGCGGTGGAGCCATAGATGGGACCCACATCCCCCAATCCACACACCTCAACATCGAGCAGCCCAGTACATCAACCGCAAGGGCTATTTTTCAATGGTGCTGCAGGCCCTGGTCGACCACCGTGGACAGCTCACGGACATTTTTGTTGGGTGGTCGGGCAGGGTGCATGATGCCTGCATCTTTCGTAACTTTGAGCCTCTACGGCAAGTTGGAGGCGGGCACATTCTTCCCCCGCCATGACTTTGCGGTTGGGGATGTACAGATGCCACTCTGCATCATGAGGGACGTGACCTACCAACTGATGCCGTGGCTGATGAAGCCATACACCAGCCACCTGGACCCCAGCAGGGACCAATTTAACTCCCACCTCAGCCAGGAGAGGATTCAGGTGGAGTGCGCCTTTGGCCGCCTCAAGATGCGTTTCAGGTGCCTCCTGACCTGCCTGGACATGGGGGAGCACAACATCCCCGAGGAGGTGTTGGTGTGTTGTGTCCTCCACAATATTGTGGAGCGGAAGGGGGAGGCCTTCCTACCGGGATGGGGGGCAGAGGCCTGCCATGAAGGGAGGGCCTTCGAGCAACCGCGGACAGCTGCCATCTGCCAGTCCCATCAGTTGGGGGTGCGCATCCGGGAGGCCCTGAGGGAGAGTTTCTCTCAAGGACCCCCGTAACTCTCCCCAGGGCCTCCCTGCTAGGAGCCTCTGGCTTGCTCCAATATCCCTTTCCCACCACAACCCCTCCCTTCCCCACTTCCTTGAACTCTGAATAAAGACACCTCTTGGAATTTTACAGAACAAACTTTGTATTTATCTTTCATTAAAAAAAAGCTGGGGAGGGGGCTCATAACCTGGAGGGTGGCTCAGGGCTGGAAGTGGCATGGGGGGCATCTGGATGTCCCACCTCGGGTGCAGGGACCTTGTCGAACTTGGGGTTGGGTGGGTCCTGGGACCACAGGAGGGTGGGCAGGACGGGGGGCTGGAGCGGTGTCAGGGATGGCAGGGGGGGACGGGGGCATGGGCATCACTTGGGGAGGGAGCAGAGGCATCGCTTGGGGGGCAGGGGGAGGGGAATGGGCATAGCAGGGAGGGCAGGAGGGTGGTAGGCAGGAACAGCAACAACAGTTGGGTGTGCCATCATTTCCTGCATGATGGCACACATGTTATCACCCTGCCGCATAAGCTGGTCCCACATGCAGGTCCACCACCTCCCAGACCTTCTGCTCCAGGGTCTGCTGCATGTCGCACAGGATGCCCACATACTGCCTCATTAGGTATTCCTGGACCCTGGAGCGCTTTTGGGTCCCCCGGGGTCGGGCAGCTGGCTCGGGTGTCATGGCTCGCCCCTTAGTCACGGCTGTGGAGAATAAAAAGAGGGAGAGGTGGTCAGTCATCCATGCAGACACTGTCCTTGAGGCCATTCCCTCCTTTTTGAGCAGTGACCAACAGTACTCGGGCCAGAGGACGGGGGATGTCCTGGGAGCAAGGCCATGTGTGGGTTGCACAAGCAGGCCCTGCCTCACAGGGGCCCCGAGGTGCCCAGGGGACCATGTTGCCCACTCCTCCCCCCCGGACAAGCAGGCAAGGGAAGTGTCCGGCCACAGTGGGATCCCTTCATGGGCGGCAGAGGAGCCGGGAGCAGCCTGGCCCTCCCTGGAGTCCACACACACACCTGTGCCTCGCAGCACTACCTGCGGGAGCAGGTGGTGTCTCGCACATGCAGGCATTCCCGTGTGCTGTGTGCGGCACTCCTTGGTGTGTCTGGGTGGTGCCTGCGCCCTTGTGGCTAGCCTGCTTCCAGCCGTGGCAGATGGTGGGAGGGCATCCCTGTGCCGGGGCCAGACATGTGTGTGGCCTCCCCTGAGCCTGGGAGCAGGAACCTGGGGGTGCTCAGGGGCTGGCTGCTGAGGCCGCGTGGCACACAATAACGCTGCACGTGGTTCCACGTGCATGGACTACAGCACGATATCCAGCCCGAGGAGGCCGAGCAACGCTCACATCCCTCCCCCTCTGCGCCCACCTCCCCCTCCCTGTGTGTGTGACAAACTGAGAGCACTCACCTGAAGATCCGTCCCCGGCATCAGACAATGCCTGCTCACGGGAATCGGCTCCAGGGACAGTGTCACAGTTGTGGCCATGTCATCATCCTCCTCCTGCCCCTGCTGTCCAGCCCAGAGTCCACGACGACGGGTGGGGAAAGGGCTTCCCCAGCCCCCAGGATCTGGTACAGCTCTGCATAATAGGGGCAGGTGTGGGGTCCTTCCCTGGAGCGTGAGCTGCGCTCTCTGGCCCTCGCATATCCCTGGCAGAGCTTCTTCACCTTACTCCAGACCTGTTCTAAGGTCTGGGGTGGGTGTCCCCACTCCGCCAGGGCCTCAGCCATCCGGCCATAAATGTCCGCATTGCAGCGTTTGGAGCGGAGATCCTGTAGGGTCTCCTCCTCCCCCCACAGCTCGAGGAGGGACAGGATCTCCGCTCCAGATCACGAGGGTGCCCACTGCTTGGTACCCCTCGGTGGGTCCTGGGAGCCCTGGTTGTGCTCCCTACAAGGGCCAGGGGGGTTTCAGGGGGCTTGTGGCTGTGCCATGGGTCAGCAGGCCTGTGGCAGGGAGATCCACGTGGTCAGGGTGCTGCTCCAGGGCCGGCTTCCTGCCACAAGGTTTGTACAGAGTGCCTGCAGCTTTATGAGGGGCCAGGCGACAGGAACTATAGAGTTGTGATTACTTTGGACGGAGTGGCCACCAGGGCAACTGTGTTATTTCCTGGAGGCCTCTTCTTTCGAAAGAAAACCCTCCTCCCCATCCACACACGCCTTTTTCCAAAAGAGCTCTTTCGGAAAAGGAGTTCTTCCTCGTAGAAAGAGGTTTACCGCTGTCGGAAAAACCCCTCTGTACTTTCTATTTTTTTTTGAAAGAACGCAATTGCAGT
Organism: Rafetus swinhoei; assembly: GCA_019425775.1. Classification (NCBI taxonomy): domain Eukaryota; kingdom Metazoa; phylum Chordata; order Testudines; family Trionychidae; genus Rafetus; species Rafetus swinhoei. The sequence continues at coordinate 330,230 of JAFJHL010000492.1, read as the reverse complement.
GTGGACATAACTGAAGTTTTTTTTGGAAAAATGGCTGTTTTCCCAAAAAAACTCTGCAGTTTAGACATACCCTGAAAGAGTGAAAGATGTGTCTATGCCCCCTTTGTGCCTTCTGTATTTTCCATCTTGCCAGAAAGAAGTCCAGCTGCTGTTGTATGTTAGGGTATGTCTACACTAGCTCGTTAGTTCGAGCTAGGTAGGCAAATGAGAACAACGAGGTTGCAAATGAAGCCGATTTAAATATCCCGGGCTTCATTTACATGTTCCCAGCGCCGCCATTTTAAATCCTTAGTCGAACTAACTGCCCGGCTGGAAGCGCGTAGTTAACGTTAGTCGAACTAACTCCTTAGTTCGAATTAACTATTACTCCTCATTCCACGAGGAGTAACAGTTAGTCGAACTAAGGAGTTAGTTCGAATTAACGTTAACTGCAGCCGTCTGCCGCAGCACGGAGTTCGACTAAGGATTTAAAAATGGCGGCGCCTGAATATGCAAATGAAGCCTGGGATATTTAAAATCCCGGGCTTCATTTGCAACTCCGGTTGCCCTCATTTGCCTACCTAGCTCGAACTAACGAGCTAGTGTAGACATACCCTTAGAGCGGCCTTGAGGCTAAGCTAAGTCTGCACAGCCCACAGTTCCACAGAAGTCGTAGGAGGCCAAATATAAGCACAGTGCAGCACTGTTCTAGTTTTCCTCCAGAATGCCCCGATGATGTGAACTTTGGGGGGTGGGGCACCACAGAGCCATTTCATTGGCTCTAAGCAAGCTAGGGCATCCCCTATCTACACTGGGGATAAGAACCAAGTAGGGAAGCGAGGTTACTGCCTTTAGGGTACCTTTGTGCCACTGGAGTGCAAAATGGTTCTAGGGCATCCAATGGTGTGATGTGTGACTAGCAGGTGAGAGGATGCCCTGTGTCTCCAGGGCCACCTCCATGTCATTGTGTCTGGAGCTGCTGGGTATCTCCTTGTGCAGGGAATGCCTTGCCCAGACTTCTCCTTTGCATGACCACTTGGCCACACTGCATAATGCTGCACAAATAGCATGGACACCCACTGGCACAGCCAGGCGGCATCCAGGGCAGGACGCTCCTTTCCCCCCTCTGCAGTGGTGCTAGGAACCTGTGGAGCACTGCTGTGGGAGTCAACATCTAAAGAGAGATGCAGCGCCCTACAAATGGAAAATCATGATATTAGCACCAGCTATATAGGAATAATAATAAAAATGAAACATGTAGAAATAGCCATTTTCAATAAACACTCTATCCCCAAAGCCACATCCATCTGTAGGCTATTTTATCTCAGATATGAAACCTAGACCACACTGAAGTTAATGGGAGTTTTGCTATTGACTTCATCAGTGGGGTCAGTAATTTTTTTTCAGTCACAGATGCTACTTTATTGAACATAATATAAGACAATAGCTAGATACCTAAAGAGAAGGCTATTCAGAAGTTGACATGTGCTGGCAGTTTGTTTTACTACACAAGCACAAATTGCTTACCAGATGCTGAACTAAGCATGGAAATAGCAGGAAAGAAAATTAAGTGAGAGGAAGCAGGGAACACCTACCTTCTGCACCAGCTGCAAGCCTCCTGGTGGCTCATCACAGAATGTCAGCCCCCCATTTTTTTAAGAAAAGGTTTCAGGATTTAGATTACTGAGGGTAATTGGTTCAGGACAGTAATCCCACTTGTCAGAGTAACAGTGAAAAATGTATCATACTGCCTGGGAAGCAGATTTTTAAATACTTTCTTCAATTTACATACAATTGAATGTTCGTTATTATGTATAACTACAAAACATTCCCACTTTTAAAAACAAGTATTTGTTAAGCCAGAAACAATGAAATAATGTGGGGTTAAAAAAGGGATTTATTCAAAGCTACTTCTTTCCCTTAGTATGTACAGTTAAGACTGCAAAGATTTAAATAGAAAGATCCTAGCCATTGGAGCAGCTGCTCCCCACGTGGTCCCAACCCGCCTGAGTGAAACAGCTGCCTAAAACACACGGCTTTGGCCCCATCACCTCGAGCAGAGCAGCCGCTCCCCACGTGGCCCCGGCCCTGGCTCCAGCCGCCCAAGCAGATACTCCCCACACAGCCCTGGCCTCGAGAGCAGCTGCTCCCCATGCAGCCCCGACCCTGGCTCCGGCCACCCGAGCAGCCAGAGGAGCCGCTCCCCACACTGCCCTGGCCTCCTCCCCAGCAGCCCGAGCAGACACTCCCCATGCAGCCCCGGCCCTGGCCCTGGCCCTGGCTGTCCGAGCAGCTGCTCCCGACATGGCCCCAGCCTCTGCCCCGGCCACCCAAGCAGCCGCTTCCCAGGCAGCCTCAGCCTCCGCCCCAGTCATCGGAGCAGAGCAGCTCCTCCCCATGCGGCCCCGGCCACCCTAGCAGCTGCCTAACACGTGGCTATGGCTACGGCCACTGCCACGTCCCTGTCCCCATCCACCAGAGTGGCCACGCCACTCACCTTTCGGTCCAGCAGGAAGGTGAGTGCTGCTGCACAGGTCTGGGAAGGAGGTGGGTGGGTTTAGAATTTCTTGTGCACGGCCACGCAGGCGTGCACCTTAGCAGGAAACCTGATTACAGGGTTGCCAGAGACCTCAGGATTACCTGAGCCCAAGCCCCTTCCCACACCAGGAACAACATCCCTCTCAGGGCTTTGTGAAGGTGGGACTGCAAAGCCTCCAGGGAGGGAGAATCCACACACACAGCCCCGCCCTTCCCTAGGGAACCCCATTCCAGGAATTCACCATGCTCCTAGGACAATAGCAAGAGAGCCAAACCTGCATGAGCATGGCCCCGATGGTCGATCTCCCCATGCCGGACTGGTTCCTGATGGAGCGGTACCTGTCCAGTGTGGCGAGCTTCCAAAGTGCCACGGCAACACACTTCTGGAAGAGGATGGCAGGTCACATGTGGGTGTCCCATCGCCGGAGGGCAGGGGTGAGCCACTCACACAGCTCCAGGAAGGTGTCCTTCCACATGAGGAATTTCTGGAGCCACTGCTGGCTGTCCTACTGCTCCATGACAAACTGGTCCCAGCGCCAGAAGCAGCAGTGCACGGTGTGCAGGGGAGGCTGGGAGGGGCTGTGGTGCATGAGCAACATGTGGAGCGGGGTGAGGACATGCCCCAGAATGAGCTGCTAGTCTTGGTCCTGCAGTGCCATGTGGGCAGCCTGCAGTAACTGCGCCAGGAGGTGCGGCATGAGGTCTAAGAGCCAGTGAATGCTTTGCAGCAGGTCCAGCTACATGGCTGGAGTGCTGTGGTGTGCGCAAGGGCATGAGCCTCAGCTAGCCTCAGGCAGCAGCTACAGGAAGTGACTGCTGTCCTCATGCCCTGCCCGGAGCGCTTCCGGGGGGACTTGAATGTGATTCAGGCGCCAATCAGTGTGGACATACTATTTCAACATAATTATGTGCTATTTTGATGGGCATTTGTACCATGGACACGCTATTTTGAAATAGTAATTTAAGGAGTTATTATTCCAAAATAGCTTATTTTGAAATAAGCGCGTAGTGTAGATGTACCCTTAGAATCATAGAATCATAGAATCCTAGGGCTCGAAGAGACCTCAGGAGGTCATCGAGTCCAGCCCCCTGCCCAAGGCAGGACCAATCCCAATTAAATCAACCCAGCCAGGGCTTTGTCAAGCCGAGACTTAAACACCTCTAGGGATGGAGATTCCACCACCTCCCTAGGTAACCCATTCCAGTGCTTCACCACCCTCCTACTGAAATAGTTTTCCTAATATCCAACCTAGACCTCTCCTGTAACTTGAGACCATTGCTCCTTGTTCTGCCATCCGTCACTACTGTGAACAGCCTTTCTCCAGCCTCTTTGGAACCTCCCTTCAGGAAGTTGAAGGCTGCTATCAAATCCCCCCTCACTCTTCTCTTCTGCAGACTAAATAAACCCAAATCCCTCAGCCTCTCCCTCATAGGTCATGTGCTCCAGCCCCCTAATCATTTTGGTTGCCCTCTGCTGGACCCTCTCCAATGCGTCCACATCCTTTCCGGTAGTGGGGGGCCCAGAACTGGACGCAGTACTCGAGATGTGGCCTCACCACAGCCGAATAAAGGGGAATAATGACATCTCTGGATCTGCTGGCAATGCTCCTCCTAATGCAACCTAATATGCCATTAGCCTTCTTGGCTACAAGGACACACTGTTGACTCATATCCAGCTTCTCATCCACTATAATCCCCAGGTCGTTTTCTGCAGAACTGCTACTCAGCCTGTCAGTCCCCAGCCTGTAACAATGCTTGGGATTCGTCCGTCCCAAGTGCAGGACTCTACACTTGTCCTTGTTGAACCTCATCAGATTTCTTTTGGCCCGATCCTCTAATCTGTCTAGGTCACTCTGGACCCTACTCCTACCCTCCAGCGTATGTACCTTTCCCCCTAGCTTAGTGTCAACTGCGAACTTGCTGAGGGTGCAATCCATCCCCTCATCCAGGTCATTAATAAAGATGTTGAACAAAACCGGCCCTAGAACCGATCCTTGGGGCACTGCGCTAGAAACCGACCCCCAACCTACATCGAGCTGTTGGTCACTACCCTTTGGGCCCGACAATCTAGACAGCTTTCTATCCATCTTACAGTCCATTTACCCAATCCATACTTTCTTAATTGCTGGCAAGAATATTGTGGGAGACCATATCAAAAGCTTTGCTAAAGTCAAGTTTTATCATAGAACCATAGAGCTGGAAGAGACCTCAGAAGGTCATCAATTCCAGCCTCCTGCCCAAGGCAGGACCAATCCCAACTAAATCAACCCAGCCAGGGCTTTGTCAAGCCGAGACTTAAATATCACATCCACCGACTTTCCCATATCCACAGAGCCAGTTACTTCATCATAGAAGCTAATCAGATTGGTCAGGCACGACTTGCCCTTTGTGAATCCATGTTGACTAGTCCTGATCACTTTCCCCTCTTCCAAGTGCTTCAAAATGGATTCCTTGAGGCTCCCCTCCATGATGTTTCCAGGGACTGAGGTAAGGCTGACTGGTCTGTAGTTCCCTGGATTGTCCTTCCCTTTTTTAAAGATGGGCACTACATTTGCCCTTTTCCAATCATCCAGGATCCAGTCACCCTTATAGAGTCAGAGGTGGAAAAGGCTTGTTGGGTCCCACCTAGAGAAGAGACTGCTATCCATTCTAGATAATCTGTTTCCTCAGACTTGGTGTGAACTCAGTCCAGGGGCTGTTCGCAAACTTTGGCCAGGCATATCCTGTTGTGTAAAGCCTCTGCCCCGGCTATTACCCTGTAAATTGGAGCTACTTGATTTACACATACATTTTCTGGAAATGCACTAAACTGTAACGTCCTGCCAACACATGACAAAGAGAATGACAAAACAGCTGCTGACTGCATTGCTGTGAACACTTTTTTTGGGGAGGGCAGTTGTCTTCTATGTCACTTTATTACTGGTGATTTGTAGACTATTAAGATGGGAATTGTTCTCAGTCAGTTGCTGTGCTTTGGAAGGTATCTTTGTTCCTTAGTAACTTTCAGCTTCTTTGCTTTTTAAGGAGCTTCAGGGGGTAGCCGAGTTAGTCTGTTACAGAAAAAAACAACAAATGGTCTGGTAGCACTTTATAGACTAACCAAACATGTAGATGGTGTAACAGAGGGGGCGTCGGGTGGCCTTCACGCCCCGGTGCCCCTTCTACCTCTGTCCCTCTCTGCTTTTCTCCTCACAGTCCCTCCCGTAGTCCCACTTTCAGTTCTCCTTTCGGATTTCGCCGCCGTCACCTGGACCGGTTCCGGGTGCATCTGTTTCCCCAGCATCTGTCCAGCTCCAGGGTTGCCCGTCCTGCTGGGGCCCCCTCTGGCCACCGCTGGGCTGCTCCCTTCCCAGGCCTACGGCTGGTTGCCTTGCTGTGGCGTTTGGCACTCCCTCGGTCTCACGGGGTCGCTCTCTGCCTGCGGGGTTTGAGAGCACAGCCAGATCCTGCTCTCCCCCCTTTCCTTCCCTCCCTCCTCCCTCTTGTATGCCCCGGCTGGCGTCACGCCGCGCCCCGGTGTCGGGACCGGCCGGCCATCCTGGGGTCCTAAGGCCCGCGGATTCGGGCCCAGGCCCCTGTGCGCTTGTGCAATCGCCCCCGCGTTCGCTGCTCAGCATGCCGGCTGAGTCTGCGCCCGGGCGGCTGGCGGCCACCGGCGGGCGGTCCAGAGTGCAGGGGCCGGGTCCCCCGTCACACACCTCCCCCTTTTGTGCCCTACCAGTCTCTGCTTCCCCTGTCCACTCTGCACATCAAGACAGGAAGTCAGCGTTCGTGTGTGCCTGCCCTGCTCGGTGCACTATTTGAAACTTATATTGCTGCAAAAATAAATACCACCTCATTATACGGGGATTAGCTTCCCACATGTTGTGCATACATTTCAGCGGTGTGTGGTCCGTCATCAACAGAAATGGGTTGTCCAAAAGATAGTATCGGAGGGCTTCGACTGCCCACTTAATCGCTAATGCTTCTTTCTCTATGGTAGAGTATAGCTGCTCTCGCAGTAGCAGCTTATGGATTATATATAGGATGGGGCGCTCTTTGCCTTCTTGTTCTTGGGATAATACGGCCCCTATTCCTACATTCGAGGCATCCATTTGCACTACAAATGTCTTAGAAAAGTCTGGTTGCGTCAGTAGCGGCGCCCTCGTGAGGTGTTGTTTTAGCTGCTGGAAGGCACCCTCACACTGCTCTGTCCAACGTACCCTCTGGGGGTGCCCACTCTTCGTCAATTCCGTCAATGGGGCCACTACCGTGGCGAAGTGTGGTATGAACCGCCGATAGTAGCCGTCCAAGCCCAGGAATTGTCGTACCTGCTTTTTAGTGCTCAGGGTCCGGTAATTTTGCACAGCCTCCACCTTGTTTGCTTGCATCTTCAGTTGACCTCTCCCTATGACGTACCCCAGGTAGGTTACTTCTGACCTTCCGAAGGCGCACTTGCTCGGGTTCGCCGTCAGCCGTGCTTTCTCGAGGGTTTCCAGTATGGCCCGAATATGCTGTAAGTGGTCCTCCCAGGATGCACTGTAGATGACAATATCGTCGATGTATGCCATGGCATACATCTGGTGATCACTCAAGATTTTGTCCATTAACCGCTGGAATCTCACCGCGGCCCCATTTAATCCAAACGGCATTGTTAAAAAGTGGTATAGCCCAAAGGGGGTGGCAAAGGCTGTTTTCTCTTGGGAGGCGGGCGTAAGGGGGATTTGCCAGTAGCCCTTTGTGAGATCGATCATGGATAAATACTGTGCCTTCCCCAGCCTTTCTAGGAGTTCTTCTACCCAGGGCATGGGGTACGCGTCAAATCGCGATAAGGCGTTGATCTTGCAAAAGTGCAAGGAGCCATCGGGTTTAGGGACTAGAACTATTGGGCTTCTCCACTCACTTCTGGACTCCTGGATCACCCCCATCTGCAGCATTTTGTGGATTTCTTCCCTAATGGGTTCCCACATTTTCCGTGGCAGGGGCCAGAGGGGTTCGGCCAGAGGGGTTCCCCATCACAGATGGTATCATGAGCTATCGTGGGCTGTGCCCACGAAAGCTCATGATACCATCAACATGTTTTGTTAGTCTATTAAGTGCTACCAGACCATTTGTTGTTTTTTTGCTTTTTAAGTTCGGCAACTTATTGTAAGCGCCCCGATTGTTGAACTTTGCAATTTTGTAATCTTTGTAACTTTCAGCCGCTTTGCTTTTTAAATTCTGTAACTTACTCTCTTATCACAGGGTGGACTGCAGCTTAGAGCGTATGTGAATGGAGACTGGAGCGTGTTCGGAGTGAGGAAAACAGCAAGGCTAAACACGTGGAGCCAGGAGATGACTAATTAGAGCAGCGGTGTCTCCGTGATTACTTTAAGCAAACAAAGGACCCGGACTGAGGGAGGTCTGGGCATGCTCCTCAGTGACGGATGCGGAGGAAGGACCCTGCGTGCGTGACAGGAGCCACCAAGTTCCAATAAAAAGGAGAGAGAGCACATGGCAGAAGCCCTCTTTTTGATCAGCTCACTTGCTGGGATCCCTGACTGCAGGCAGACACTCTGGACGTACTATGCCTTGGCTCTCTCTCTCTCTGCAACCCTTTACCAGGGTAAGTGTGTGAGTGCCTGGGGGAATGAATGAATGTGTGTGTGTGTGTGTATGTGTGTTTGTGGTAGCTCGTTCCCCTCGAGTTTAACCCTGTAGTGGATTGTTAATTCCTCATTTAATAAATCCATATGAGTGTAACCCTGGGGTGGTCTCCAGTAAAATTTGGGGTAACATATCCTACAAAGTTTTGCCAGCATAGAAATGTTGTTAGGGAGGTGATTTTTTCACACTCCCAAAGTCACAGCTATGCCAGCAAAATCCCTGCTCCACACAACTGATTCCAGCAGAAGACTCTTATGCCCAGTGTGGTTCATGTTGTCTGGGTAGCTGGTTTGACTGTACCATCAGAAGAACACCTTTTGCTGGTGTAAGCAAGGTCTGAACCACTGCTTTCAATGCAGCCAGCTGAAGGGGGAGAGCAGCCCTGGGTGTGGTTATGCTCACTCAATTGTTAAGCCCTGCAAAATAATTAACTGTTGATATGTAAATGCCGCTCATGCTGGAATGGGAAAGGAATCCGGGGTGTGGTTATGTAAATCCAGTTCAGCCAGTGCTATAGGCCTGATGGATGTTGGAATGGAATGTTGTGTATTGTAACTAATTTGGCTGTTGTGGGGCCACAAACCATGTTAACCCTAAATGTAGGAATTGTAAAATATGACCACCAGTGCTTGCAGGACAGACACTGTCATTGTAAAGAGTCTCAGATGGACAAGCCTCCCCCTTCCAGATTCAAGTGGACTGAGTTGGGGGGAATGGGCTTGAGCCAGCTAGCTACATGCCCCCCAGGTGTGACCTGTAAGAAGACCTGTCTTCTTTCCCCCCTGTTCTAAGGATATACCTAAAACAGACTCCGTAAGGAGTCTCTTTGTTATTCCAGTAGAAGCTGGAATCTTTTGGCCAGCCTAGGTGGTGGCTAAGAGCTGAAATCACTAATAATAAGGGTGTGTCTAGACTACAGGGTCTAGACTGCTGCCGCGTTCTTTCAAAAGTAAATCAAAAGAATGCGGCAGTTTTTTCGAAAGCGGAAAAACCTCGTTTTACGAGGAATAATGCCTTTTTTTGAAAGTACTCTTTCGAAAAAAGGCGCTATGTAATGCAGACTGTGCTTTTTCAAAAGAGAGCATCCAGACTGCCTGGGTGTTCTCTTTCAAAAAAGCGGCTTGCTTTTTCAAAAGTACTGGTTGTTGTCTAGACGCTCTTTTTCGAAAGAGGCTTTTTTGAAAGTATCTTTCGAAAAAGCCTCTTTTGAAAGAGGCTTGCAGTCTAGACGTAGCCTTATAATAGCTGAAGTCATTAGTCTGGCCTGGAGCCAGACCCATTGCGACCGGCAAGGGGCTGGTAGGAGAAGCGGCAGGCGGCCAGCAGGGCAGCTAACGAGAGCGACTGGCAGGCAGCCGGTAGGAGCAGCAGCAGGCGGCCAGCAGGGTGGCTGGTGGGAGCAAGCGAACCACAGGGGCAGCACAAAGGTGGCATTGCCTCAGGCTCAATGAGTGAAGTCATCAGGATGATATGTCTGGGTCCGCACTGACTGGACAGAGCTGTAAGTGGGAGCATTTGAAATGGGGTACAGAGAACGTTTGGGTATGTGAATGGGACCCTTACATTGTTGGATTAGTGAGCCTGAGAGGCAAAGGACATTGCTCAATCCATTTGAGCTGGGACGATTACTCATGGGTTGGTTATGAACTCTGGTTGTGGTATTTTCCCAAGCTAATGCCATGTTACTGCGCTCCCTCTTTCATTAAAAGTTTCTTTTCTATGCTCAGACTCTGTGCTTGCATGTGAGGAAGCACTGCCTTTCAGAGGCGCCCAGGAGTGTGTGAATTTCCCAGGCTACTGGGTGGGGGCTCGAGCCGCTTCTGTGTGAGATGGATAAAAAGGAACCCCTAGATATTAAACCCAGCCCTGGCTGCTGCCGGCGCTACCTGGCAGAAGGGTTACATTGCATCTCCATTGGCGGGCTTTGCTGGTGTCATTGTATGCATAGACCAGCCCTTAGTATCATATGCTGTGTGCTTGGTGAAGGTAGCTGGACAACAGAGAAATCTGCCTGAGCATTAGGGTTGCTTGACACACTGCCCCCATCTGCAAACCCCTCTTGCAGGGGCTCATGGAAACATGCCAGTTCTGAGGGACCCCAAAGGCAGCTGTATGGTCATGGGGGGCGGAAATCCTGAGAGTGGTTGTGGAAACTCTGGATGGACACCCATACTACACTAGGGGCCTTGGCTGTATCCCCTCTCTCAGGGTATGTCTACACTACAGCACTATTTTGAATTAACTTAATTCAAAATAGTTAATTCAAATTAAGCTAATTCAAAATAATGCATCTAGACACAAAAACTAATTCGAAATAGCATTTTTCTAATTCGAAATAGCGCGTCCACATTGAGTGGACCCTGAATCGAAGGTAAGGCTGGCCGGAACCAGTGCCGGCAGGGCATCAGGGTCGGACTTAGTGTGTGGGGCTGCTGCCTCAGGCTATCCGAGGTCTGTGCTTAAAGGGACCCACCCCGCATCCCGGACAGACAGTTCTCAGGTTTCTCTGCTTTCTGGTCCACCTCGCTGAGGGACAGCAAAGCATTTGTGTCTCGGAGTGCTCTGCTTGCCCTCACTCGGGACACCACGGCACTCTGCAACATGGAGACAGAGCTGAGCCTGGGCACTCGGGTGTGTCTTGTGGACGCGTTGCCATCAGCCTGGCTGCACTTTCTGCAGGCTGCAATCCGGGAGGTCCATCAGGGGGCTGCCAGTATCCAGGGGGAACTGCGGGAGAGCTTCCGCCCCGAGGAGCACTAACAGTCTCCGTGGTCCGCCCCACTGGGGGCTTGTGCCTCATTCCTCCCTCACGTCCTTCCACTTACCCCTCCCTAACCCCCCTTCCTGATGTCAAATAAAATACACGTATTTTCAAAAATAGAAACTGTCTTTATTTAACACAACTGGGGGGGGGGGAGATGAACCTGTAGGGAGACTGGGGAAAGGAGGCGGGAGAGGGCAGGAGAGAGGGTGGGAGAGGGAGGAAACTGGGAGGAGGGAGCTGGAAGGGGAAGCAAGGGAAGAAGGGGAGGAAGCTCAGGGCTCAGGGTTGGGGTCTCGCTGGGCCACATGTCTTCCAGCACGGTGGAGTGCGGGGCCTTGGCGTCCCCAGGGGATGGGGAGGAGGGTGTGGAGGTTGAGGTGGGGGGTGTGGAGATTGAGGAGGAGGGTGTGGAGGTTGAGGAGGGAAAGGCGGGAGGGGGTGAAAGAGTGGGAGGGGGAGCGGGAGCTGGGGGAGCAGCAGGCGCAGGAGCAGCACGGGGCAGCATGCTCTGCACCAGGGCCTGCAGATGGTGACAGATGGCACGACCCTGGGCAAGCAGCTCCCGCCGGAACTCCCGTTCTTCCTGCGCCTGATGCTCCATGATGCGGGTCTGGTCTCGCAGGGCCACCAGGTACCGCTCGTGGTACCCCTGCAGTATTGCCATGGTCCTGTGGAGCCCTTGGGTGCAGGAGCATGTCCCGGGCAGGGTGGTGTGCCCTGCATGTGCAGGTGGTGCGGCTGTGGAGAAAGAAGAGAGGTGGTCAGTCTCCCTGGGGACACAGTGGGTGAAGCCCAGCCCCCCCTCTGCGAGGTGAGGATGACCGTGCCCTGCACTGTCAGAGCTGTAGTGCTTGCCCAGAGGCCATGTTTGGAATGTCCAGCTATCCCTGGGAGTGGGACGTGCCCCGAGACCACACCCATGCCCCTGTGCTGTGTATAGTGTGGCTGAGGTGGGGGGAGATACCCCCTCTACACAGAGGCAGGGGACGTGTGAAGGGAGGGCATCCTGCTGTGTCCCGCCCCGGGGTCAGGAGCGTGTCAGGTCTCTTCACACACACATCTGCCTATTAGGTCACGGCCCCTGTGTGGCACGCAGCTGGAGCCACCTGCCCAAGGGTGGCACGGCACGTGCCCACACGTGCACATGTGGCTGCGTGATCCATGGGAGGCATGGCCCACGCGCGCGGTCCCTGGTCTCCCTCTCCGCCTCCCGCCCGGGTAGGGGACAGTGCTGGCACTTACCTGGTATGGCCTCCCCGGACGACCCTGCTGACTCCGGTGCCGGGACAGCTGGTGGTGGCCCCTCTGGTGCACCCGAGTCAGGGCCCTCAGCTCCCGGCTCGCTGCCTCCTGGGCTGGCGTGGACCACCCCCCCCCCAGGATTCGGTCGAGGGCGGGGATGTAGGGGCAGGTGTCAGCCCCTACTGCGGTGCCACCCCTGGTGGCCCTGGCGTATGCCTGTTGCAGCTCCTTGACTTTGAGGCGCACCTGATCCTGGGTGCACCTGTGTCCCTTGCAGGCCATGGTGGCCACTATGCGGCCGTAGACAGCTGCGTTCCTCCACCTAGTGTGGAGATCATGGACATTGGGGGCCTCCCCCCCCAAACCTCAAGGAGGCCCATGATCTCCGCACTGGTCCACGAGGGCGCGCATCGTCTACAGCCCCTGGGTGCTGGGGGACTAGGCGGGGGACGGCTGGCTGCCACTGTCTGCCATTGTGCGGCCACTGGGTGAGGGTCTGCAGCTGCTGGCAGGCCTGGCTCTAGCACGTGCCCAGTGGCCAGACTCTACTCCTTTAAGGGCCCCAGGGCTGGGGGGAGAGGAAAAGAGTTTTCCTGGTTGTGCCCAGAGTGGCCACCAGGGGAAACTGGGAAGGGCTGGAGGCCCCCTATTTTGAATTAAGTGTCTACACAGCACTTAATTCGAAATAGCTATTTCTAATTTGGTGTTATTCCTCTTGGAATGAGGTTTACCAAATTCGAAATAAGCGCTCCGCTTATATATATTATATATATATATAATAACTGCTGTTATTTCAAATTAACTTTGTAGTGTAGACATACCCTCAGTGACTTGGACAGAAGTGCCTGAGGGTACGCTTTGGCGGTTTCGCACAGGGGAGAAAGATGTGTCTCTGGCGCTTTGTCTTCAGAGGAGATTGTCTTCAAGCACATTTATTATTTTCAACCACCCGTCCCCTAGAAATAGGCTAATTCCAGCTCCAGGGGCTCACAACATCTTCTGCTGCCTTCCTGTGCTTCTGAAAGTCTCCCAGCTGGTTACCAGGCTAATTGCAGCCCGTGGTGGTGCTCTCAGCCAGCCCCGAAGGAACTGGGCCACGCTTTAGGGTATGAGTGAGAGAGGGCTACACACAGTAGGAGTGATGAGAGGGACCACACACTGACACCCACAGTTCTTCTTCGAGGAGTGTCCCTGTGGGTGCTCCACCTTAGGTGTCTGGGGTGCCGCTGCTCCAATGGTTGGAGAAATATGTCAGCCTTTGGTAGGCTGCACACACGGGGCAGCCAGCATGCGCTGTTTGAAGTGGCTACTATGCATGCGCAGCCAACCGTTCTGTAGTGGGGCACTAGTTGGAAACTATGGGAGGGGTGGGCGGGCGCAGGGCGGGCGCAGCCCACCCACTTCTCAAAGTCCCTCCCCCAGCCCTGCAGGAGGGACGACTAAACCCAGGGTCCAACTGATTTCTGGGGACAAACAATGACAAAAGGGAACAAGGTGTGAGGTCACAGGTTCAAAACAAGGGAACCGGACGGGGACACCAAGCAGAGAACCCCGGACAGCGCCCACTGCGCCTCAAAGCTGTCGATGGAGCCAGTGGAAACCGCCCAGAGGAATTCTGCCCGGATACATGAAATCAAGGAGGAACGAAAGTAGGCCCCACAGTCGCAGAGCACTCCCTCGTCTAGAATCCTCCTCCTGGTGGTGTAGATGGCGGCTTTCGCCAGGGCCAGGAGGATGTTGATGAGCAGGTCTCGCAATTTTGTAGGGACACAGATGGAGTGCGCATAAATAAAAAGGTGAGGGGAAAAGTGTGTCCAGAACCTCAATAAGGGTACGTCTACACTAGCTCGTTAGTTCGAGCTAGGTAGGGTAATTAGGGCAAGCAGAGTTACAAATGAAGCCCGGGATTTAAATATCCTGGGCTTCATTTGCATGTTCCCGGGCGCCGCCATTTTTAAATCCCCCTTACTCGGAACTCCGTGCCCGTGGCTACACGTGGCACGGAGTAGGTAGTTCGAATTAAAGATCCTAATTCGAACTACCGTTACTCCTCATCACACGAGTGGTGGCCTCAGGTGGTGGCTGGGTAGCGCGAGGAGGGCTCTGGCTGGTGATGGGTGCAGGGAGCAGGAGCAAGAGCAGGAGCGGGGTGGGGGAGGAGGAAGAGCAGCAGCACCTGCACCCTGCTGCCTCTCCTCCTTCTCTGGGGTGCAGTGGGGCAGGCCTATTTGAAACCCAGGAAGAGAGGCGGGGTGTACCCTCTCGCATGGACCGCTGCAGGAAGTCGAGAGTGGGCTGCGGCAAAGCCGCCTTCACCTCCTGGAGTAGGTGCAGAGGGGTCCAGGGACAGGAGGACGAATGACAAGCCGTCCCTACACCCAAGCTCCAAGAGATCCCGGACCAAATACAGGTTATCAAAAATGCTACGGCCCGGGACGGTGTAGGTCTGGTCAGGATGGATCACGTCTGCCAGCACGGACCGCAGTCGCAGCGAGATGGCTTTTGCTACGACCTTATAGTCCGTGCTGAGGAGCGAGACGGGACGCCAATTCCGAAGGTCGCGGAGGTCCCCCTTCTTTGGTAGCAAGGCGAGCACGGCTCGCCTGCACGACAGAGGGAGGACCCCGCTCTCCAAGGACTCGGCCCAGACGGTGACGAGGTCTGGGCCGAGGACGTCCCAGAACATGCGGTAGAACTCCACGGTCAGCCCGTCCATGCCCAGGGTTTTATTGTTGGGCATGAGACGGAGGGCTTCCAAGAACTCAGCCAGAGTGTGAGACAGCTCTAGCCGGTCCTGGTCGCCCGCACTGACCATCGGGAGCTCGGTCCAGAGGACCCTGCAGGTTTCAGCTTCGGTCGGATCCGGGGAGAACAAACTGGTGTAGAAGGCCCTGGCCCTTCCACGCATCTCCGCCAGATCCGTGAGGGGGGTGCTGTCCTCCGCCAAAAGGCAGGTGATGTGCTTTTTGGCCCCCCTCCTTTTCTCCAGGGCATAGAAGAAGCGGGAGCCGCGATCCATCTCCCGAAGGAGCTGGATGCGAGGTCGAACGAAGGCGCCCCGGGCCCTGTGATCGTCCAGGGCCCGGAGCTCCTCCCGCTTCTCCCAGTACGCCTCGCGGAGGGGTGGATCCTCGGGGGCAGATGCCAGGCGCCTCAAGCTTCAAGACCTCCCGTTCCAGCTGCTCTATCGCCGCATCCCTCCGCCGGCTGGCGCCCCGGGAGTAGTCACGGCAGAAGAGCCGGGCGCGCACCTTCCCCACGTCCCACCATCGCCACGCCGAGGGAAAGGCGGGCTGCTGCCCCCCGCCAGGCCTGCCAGAACTCCCGGAAGGACGCCACAAAGCCCACGTCCTCCAGCAAGCTATTGTTAAAGTGCCAATAGGCCGGCCCCAGCCTCTCCGAACTCAGAGAGGCTGTCACGGACACCAGATGGTGGTCCGTGAACGGGGCCGGCCGGATGCTGGAGGAGTGGGCTCGTGCCAGATGGAAATAGGAGAGGTAGATGTGATCCAACCGGGAGTGGCTCGACCGATCGTCCTCCACCCGGACGTAGGTGAAGGTGGTGTTGTCGTCCAGGTGGTGGTCTCGCCAGACGTCCACCAGGGAGTGATGGTCCACGATCTCCCTGAGGACGCTTGCTGCGGCCTGGCAGTTCACGAGTCCTACATGGTCCCAATCATCGAGGGTGGTGTTGAAATCCCCACCCAGGACCAGACACTCGCAAGGATCCAGAGCGCCGAGGAAGGTGGCCGCCTGCCGGTAAAAGGTGACCTGGTCCGGACCCGCGTTTGGGGTGCAGACGTTGACCAAGTTCAATGTCAGCCCCTCCACATGGGCCCGGACGTGCAGCAGGCGGCCCGGGACAACCTTGATGGTCCCCAGCACCTCGGGCCGTAGGGTAGGGGAGAACAGGGTGGCCACCCCGGCCGAGCGAGCGCCCAGGTGGCTAAAATGCACCCCGTCCCCCCACTCCAGCCGCCAGCCAGCCTCGACGGCTGGAGTCGTGTGGGTCTCCTGCAGGAAAATCACCGAGTACCCCCCCGCCCAAAGGAAGGAGAGCACCTGGCTCCTGCGGAGACCCACCCTACAGCCCCGGGCATTTAACATTACAAATGTGGTGTGCTTCATGATGAGGGCTGGGGTGGATCCTCACGGGCAGGGGAATCGGCGGCTTCGCGCAGGCCCCTCAGTAGACCACTCTCCGACCCGAAGATCAGGAGAGCGTCTCGAAATCTGCTGGTCCGGCGGTAGGCCACGCCGTCCTGCCTATTGGTCCCTCTCCCCTCCTGCAAAAGGGCTCTGGTGGCCTGAAGAATCGAATGAAAGTCCCCCCAGCGCTGAAGGGCGAGCTGCACCTTGCCCTTGGCCCCGCAGTTATCCACAAGGAACTGGCGCAGCTCGACCCTCAGCACCGAAGGGGTACTAGGGTTCTCCTCCGTCCGGGCCTCCAGGTGGAGCTCACGGGCCACAGAGATGGGCAAGCAGGGATCCGATCCCCTGCGTGGCACCGACAGCGACGGCACCGCGCTGCCCGTCCCCAACCCCGGCAAGGGAAGGGGCGGCGGAGGGAACACGGCAGCCCCTAAGGGATTGGGGACCGGGGATACGAATACCACCCCCTGAGGGCCGCCCACAGCTAACGGAAATGAGACGGCCCCCGTGGGGGTGGCAACAACAGTGGTGTGGGAGGACGATGGGAGCGAGATGGGTTTCGGGGACAGGAGTGGGGAGGGGACGTGGGGGCGGTGGTGGGGGAGCGGACGTCACGACAGGGTTGGGAGGGAGGGTGGGCTCTAGGCCAGACAGTAGGGCGGGGTTAGAGAGAGGAGGAACGATAGGGATAGGAGAGGAATTGGGGACAGGGGAGGACTCGGGGCTGGAGATCGGTTCATAGAGGGTAGGGTCAGGGCCGAGGGCGCGAACAGAAGTGAGGGGAGGATCGGTGCAGGGGAGGGAACCAGAATTTGGGGCAGGATCAGGGGGAAGATCCCCCGAGTTTGGATCACCTAGCTGCGGCACCTCCCGAACAGGGACAGGGAGTTCGGGAACGGGAAGGGTAGATGGCCGCCCCGCCTCATTTGCAAGGGAAGGGGCATCCCCAGGCTTGAGACCCGGCCGCTCGGCACCGATCGCCGTCCCTAAGGGCTCACCGGTTTCGACCCCGGCGCTCGAGTAGGCCGGGCTGGTGGGTAACACCAGGGGCGCCCCGAGCATGAGGACGGGGTCGACCACTGGGGCATAGGGTGAGGGTCAGGGTCAGAGAGAGGAGGGGGCAGCGCCACAGAGACGCCGCCCAGACCGAGGCCCACTGGCGGAGGGCCGTCATCCCCCTGGGTGAGCGGGGTCAGACCCAGGGCCTCGATCTCCTCGAAGATGGAGCTCAATTCCATCCCCTCGGCCCCGGAGCCTTCCCCGCCGGCCCCCGAGGTGGCACTTACCTCGGCAGTGACGGCGGGGGACTCAGCTGGTACCAGGGCCGGGGGAGCTCCACCCGAGGCCTCCTCAGGAGTGGGCTCCGCAGGGGGGACGACGCCGTCCCCGCTCGCCGCCACGGCATCCTCGGCCAGCGCCTCCTGCTGTCGCTCGCCGGGGGCGATCTCGGCAGCGCTGGCCCCCCTCGGGATCTTACAGAGGGGGGCCTTCCCACCCTCCTCATCGGAGGGGGGAGATTGAGCCCGCGAACGGCGGGCTCTGCGCTCCCGGCGGCGTCCAGCCTCCGTGGAGGTGGAAGGCTGGTCAGCAGGGGCAAGGCCAGGGGCGCAGTTGGTTTTCGAGGCGTTGAGGCAGGAGGAGAGAGGAGGGTAGAAACCTCCACCTGGGGGAGCCCTCTCCCTCGCCCATCAGCGACCGTGCCACCCTCTCCTCCTCGGGCCCCGCAGAGACAGATGGAATGGAGGCGGGGCCCGCCTGCTCACTCGGGCGTGCCAGAGGGGGTGCCTCCGGCTCCCGAGCTGAGCTGTCGGTTGGAGGAGGGGCAGCCGCGGAGGCCAGACTACCAGGGGGGCCGGCGGTGGCAGGGCCGGCGCCCCCACCACCCTCGCCAATGCCCGCACGTAAGTTTCGACGTGGGGCGAGGTGGCGACCAGGAGGCAGCGGACGCCGTGCCTCCTGGTCATGGTGGGAAAGGGGCCCCGGCCACCCGGGATGGAACTGGAGGCGGCAGTCATGGGGGATGACGCGGCACGTGGGGACGGCAGCGGCCACCTGGGTGTACGCTCTGGGGGCCGTGGTTGGTTCACCCCCAGAGCCAGTGGGGGGAACAACAGGGGAAGGAGGGGCTGTGGCGGACGATAGGGCCACAGTGGGCGGGGCAGCCCCGGTCGTGGGAGGTTTGGCCTTCGGGGTCGGGCCTTTGCCCTTCTTCCCCCCCCGGCCCTTTTTTCCGGCCGAGGTGAAGGCTGCTCCCAGTCCTGAGGGAGCATTGGCCGTGGCAGCGGCGGAGCTCGGGCCGGGGGTCAGGAGGTCAGCCACAACGTTCTTTAGGCCTGGTGGCAATGGGGGCACCGTGGGGCCAACTGGGGCAGGGGTCTCCTCCATCGTGAGAGGAAGGAGGAAGGAGTCACAGATGGCAGGGAGGGGCAGGGATTAACCACTCCTCCCCACCGGCCAACAGGCAGGAGAGGAGGGCGTCAGTGAGGGGAAAGGGGAGGGGAAAGGAAGGGTACAGGTGTCAGGGAGGGGCAACTGAGGAAGGGGAGGGGTTTAGCAGCCTCTCCTCCCTGCTGAGGCTGTGGCAGAGGAGGAGGGCGCTATTGCGGGGGGAGGGACACGCGAGGGAAGGGGGTATGCAATTGGGGAGGGAGGGAAAAAAGGGGGGAGCAACCACTCCCTCCCACCGACTGATTGCAGGGAGGGAGGGTTCTACCAGGGGCGGATATGAACGGGGAACCGAGGGGCCAGCAACCACTCCTCCCTGTAAGGCTGGGGACAGAGGAGGAGGGCGCTGGCAGGGTGAAACAGGGAACGTGTTAACAGGTGCAGGGCGGGGGCCGGCTCCTCTGGCTGCACTGGGATAAAAGGGGAAACTATGGAACCATTGAGGGGGTGCAGTGAACAGGGGACTAACTAAAAGGGGGATGGGGCACAAGTGCTCAGGGGCAGGGGGGACAAGGCAGATTGGGCAGTGCTCAAAGGCTAGTGGACGGCTGGGGGGGAAGGGCAAAATGGGAGCAAAACAGCAGCTGGGCGGGGCCGGGCACACACACAATTAGGCTAGCTGAGGCAGGGGCGTGGCAGGTAAACTTTGGGAGTGGATGTGGTGGGTAAGTAACTTTGGGGAGGGAGGGAAAACCAACCTAGGCTAGCAGGGGAGGGCAGACAGTGGGGAAAGGAACAAGCTGCTGGGGTAGGGTGGGTGACCAAGGGTGAGGGTGGCCCCCAGCCAAATGTAGCTGAGGATGGGGGCCAAGTCCAAGGGGGTGGGGAGGGAGCACGCCCATGAGCGCTGTGAGGGCTCGACCTCGCCCACCGCTGCAGCAAACAGTCTGAGGTGGAGGGCGGGGCAGCAAACCCTGCCAAGGGGAGAGAGACAGTCCAGGTGGTGAGGGGTGGTGGAGGGGGCGTTGGGGTGGTGGCAGCAGGAAAGGGGGGGCAGCTGGACTTGGGGGGAGGGCTCTGGGCCCCTCCCCTTTTTAGTGGCTCAGTTCTCAACCACCCCTGGAGCAGGTGAAAAAAAGCTCAGTCTGATGAACAAACCCCCTCCACAGTTCTGGATGGTGGTTCTCCTCTTCTCCTCCTCAGCAGGGCGCAGCAGCAGCAGGCGGGAAGCAATCAGCGGGGGAAGGCCTCTGGGTGGTGGGTGCTGGTGGGGTCCTCTTCCTCCGGAGTGGAGGAGGGGAGAGGGGGGGCAGCCGGCAGGCCCCCCCAGGCAGCAGCAGCAATAGTAGCCGGTGGTGGTGAAAAGCGGCGGTGCCCGGGGGGAGCAGGTCCAGCAGCACGGAGGCCTCAGGTGGTGGCTGGGTGGAGCAGGGAGAGCCCCGGCTGGTGCAGGGAGCAGGAGCAGGAAGGGGAAAAGGAAGAGCAGCAGTACCTGTTGCCTCTTCTCCTTCTTCTCTGGAATGTAGTGGGGCAGGGGAGTGGCCGCCCGCTGAGCTAGAAGCTGAGGAACCCCTCCAGGAGCCATTTTGGGCCCAGCCTAGCCACTCCCAGTCACCTGACCAGAAGCCAGGGGGTGTGGCTAGGGCTATAAGAACCCTGCCAGGGAGCTCAGTCAGGGCCCAGCTGCTGTGGGAGACAGAGACCTGTCCAGAGCTCCCTGCTGAGGAGGCTGAGACCTGGCTGGGGTCTCCAGCTGCCTCTGACCCAGAGGCTCACACCAGACTCCCTGACTGGAAGACAGAGACCTGTCTAGACCCACCAACAGGCTGGCCCTCTGACCCTGAGGAACCCGAGGCCTGCCCAGTGCTCTCTGCTTGGGAGACTGGGGTGTGGCCTGGGCCTACAGGGACTGACCTGAGGGACCTGCCTGAACCCTGGGGCCAGCCTGCACCCCGGGACCCCGAGGACCTACCAGAGTTGCCAGATGAGCCTGACCCTGAGGACCTGCCAGAGCCTACAGACCAACTGGATCCTGAGGACCAGCCCAGACACCCCTGCCTGCTGCAGCCAGCCTACCAGCTGGAGCTGGAGGACCTGGAAGCAAGCTACCAAGGCCTGGATTGGGCTGCCGAGACCCTGCTGGACGACAATGTCCTTGACTCCCCGTGGAACCTGCCAGCGGATCAGGTGCCTGCTGAGGGTGAGAAAGGAAGTGACCCAGGGGGTAGCACAGGCTGGTAAAAGCCCTAGGCCAGCGCGTTGCAGGCTGGAGCCCCCGCTGAGCCAGCAGCAGCTGTCCTGCTGCTTCTAGGGCCCTGGGCCGGGGCGCAGTGGAGTGGGTGGGCCTGTGCCCCCCTGCCACCCACCTACTGGGTGGCAGTCTCCCCCTCACCACCACTGCAGGTGAACTACCTGCCCTCCTCCTGAACAAGGAGCTCCCCAAACCTGTGTTTTGTTTGCTGCCACGCCCTGAACCAGGGCCTGGCCTCCCCCTTTGAACAACTTACTGTGTTTGTTGCTGCCCAGCCTGCGACCAGGCCTGGGCCTTTTAAACTGTGATTGTGTATCGCCCCGCCCTGACCGAGGGCTAGGGCTTTCCTAACTAAGGGTATGTCTACACTGCCACCCTAGTTCAAACTAGTTCAAACCTGCAAGGAGGTTTAACGGTAGTTCGAATTAGGAGCTTTAATTCGAACTACCTAGTCCATGCCACGTGTAGCCGCGGGCAGGTAGTTCGAACTACGGGCATTTAAAAATGGCGCCCGCCCGGGCACATGCAAATGAAGTCCGGGATATTTAAATCCCGGGCTTCATTTGCAAGTTCGAATGCCTACATCAGCCACCCTAGTTTGAACTAGGGTGGCAGTGTAGACATACCCTAAGGGTGATTGCCCCCGCCTGAGACGGGCCTGGGGCCTCTGAGCTAGTGAACTATTTGTGTGTTGCCCCACCCGGCTCCAGGGACAGGGCTCATTTACTGTGATTATTTGCTGCTCCGCCCTGCCCTAGGGCCAGGGCTCATTGTACTGTTTGTTTGCTAGCCCCGCCCTGTCCCTGTGTGTTGCCCCTCCCTGCCTTAGGGCCTGGGCTCTGAACTGCTGTTAAGCTGTGTGACTCTCTGTAGGCCCGCCCTGAACCAGGGCCAGAGCCTGAACTAACTGGGGGTTTGTTCATCTGTTGCCTTGCCCTGACCTAGGGCCAGGCCCTCCTAACTAGTTTTGTTCATTGCCTGCCCTCCCAGGGCCTTGGGACTGCACTGGACTCTTTATTGTGGCCCAGACCTGAAGCAAGGCCAGGCGCCTGAACTGTTGGCCTCTCGCCCCGACCTGATGTAAGGTTGGGAGTTGAGCTAGTGGGACTAGAGACTTGTGGACTATTTTAAGAGGCTGTGCAGTGGGGTGGACGTGCCGCCCACTGACCCGGAGGCAGAGGAACCCCTCCGGGAGGCCTAGCGGCCTACATGCCCCTTCAGTTCCTTCTCTGCCGCCGTTGGCTTCAGTCTGAACCGATACTTTATCTACTAAGAAATAACTATTCAACAAACTCTAACTCACACTTTTTTTTTTTTTTTTTTTAAACAGATTGAAGAGGGCAACTAACTACAGCAATTCAACTTACTAACACTAACATTTGTTAGATTTATTTTCCTGTTCCCATTTTTGGGCCCTTTTTCTCTGGGATGCCTGGATCCTCAGGTTTTAAACGGTGCCTGTCCTGCAGGCTTTCTGCCCGTCTGAAACTGGGATACTCTCAGTGAATCCAGTGCCTAGGCCAGGCACATTCAACAAGCAAGTGTGAGCACTGCAAGCAGCTCACGGAGTGTACCAGGAAGGCCAGGGAGCTTCAGTTGAAACTTCTGCTCCTGGAAAACACGGTGCGTCCAGCCTCAGATCCTGAGCACACCACACCGCCGAGACAACTGTCTCCAATGGTGGTGTCAGAGAATGTAGCTCCCTCCAGGCCGCGCTCCAAGGACTCTGCTTCTTCGCAGCCTTCAAAGAAGTGAGCCCATTCTTCATCTAGGGGTGATTCCCTCTGAAAAAAAATTAGCCCAAGCTCAGAAAACACCCCTGGCACCGGCAGCACCCAATATACGGAACAAGAGGCACCAGGAACGCCCGGCACCAAGATGTCCCAAGGAGCTAAGAACCCCACATGGGCCAGCTTCTAAGGCACCTGGTAAGATGAAGGCAAAGTTGACGCCTTCAGCACCAACACGTGCCTCATTGGCACCAGCGAAGCCGCATTTCCAGCTCAGCACTGAGTGCCTCTATGCTGCTGCCTACCGCACCATCTAAGCAGCACAATCACTCGGCACCAATGGTGTAGCAGTCCATATTGGCTTCTGCTCTGGTACCATCACTGGCACTGACTTCCTTGGTACCTCAACCCTTTACAACCAGCGAAGAGCTTCGAGTCACCTCAGTGCTGGGTACTCCACTCTTTGACACCAACAGTACCTCGACCACATCTCGATTTAGCCTCTTGGCTACGCCAGCAAGATCTGCACCACCACTATTGAGTGATGAGGATGAGGAGTCTTTTGTGGGCACCCACACCCCATGATACTCTTCCCCAAAGCTGACTCAGGAGCCTCCACAATGGCAGCCCCCACAATGGTTGCCTCTACCAGTACCGATGCCCTTGAATTGGCCCTAGTGGGATCCATGGACCATGTATAGGACACATCAGCAACAGCTTGCTCCACAGTCTGCCCCTTCTTACAGGCCACGGGCTCCCTCAGTGCAGTCACTGGACCAATCCATACTAGAAGAGGAGGAAGACCCTGAGATAACTGAGGAGGGCGCCACAGCTAATTCTCCTCTGCCAATCCACATCTCTTCTTCCTCACCAGATGACACCATAATGACCCCGCCTCCCACTTCAGGGGATGATTTTAGGTAGTTTCAAGAACTCTACAAGAGGGTAGCAGAGTCCTTATTGATATCCTTGGTCAATCTGCCAGACACAACATAAACTCACTGATATTTTGCATGCTTCTCCAACAGCTAAGCTGGCTTTGCCCATGATCCCAGCTCTCATGGATCCAGCCAAGGCAATATGGCAGACCCCGGCCACCATTCCTCTGGTCTGCAAAAAATCTGATAAGAAATACTACGTAGCACCTCAAGGAGTGGACTTTTTATTCTCCCACCCCTCCCCTAGTTCGTTAGTGGTTGAGGCAGTGAACCAAAGGGGCAAACAAAATGCTGTCCGTACCACTCCTTATGACAGGGACAGGAAATGCCTCGATTTGGATTCAGCCGATACAGCGGTCCATTTGATCTCCACAACTGTGGTGATGAAGTGTGCAACCTGGTCGTACCTATCCGGGCTCCCCAAGGAAGTGCAGATGACCATCAAAGACCCACCCTTTGAAGGGTCAAAGTTATTTGCAGAGTCCACTGACACCTCACTCCATACCCTTGAGGACTCTCGTTTCACCCTGAAGACCAAAAGAAAATGGAAATATTTTTACACATAAGACTACCCCCTTCAACCAGCCTCAAAGACAACATGAAAGCAGGCGCAGCCACTGCCAAACCAGGCACAACCTGTAGATCAGCCTTTGAAGTCCCAACTGTCAACATCGAGGCAAACATTTTGAAGAGTTGGTCGAGGGTACAATGGCCCCAATCTCTCCAAGGAACCTGGACACTGCAGCACCATTTGGCAACCGTCTAGCACCCTTTTACCCAGTCTGGAACTCATTCACAACAGACAAATGGGTGCTAGAGATTGTACGAACTAGTTATTGCCTCCCATTTTCATCTATCCCTCCTACCCACCCACTCCCCTCCCCGTCCCTCTTTAGGGACCCATCTCACAAGTTGTCTCTCATGCAGGAACTGAACCATCTACTGCAGCTGGGAGCAATAAAGCATCTACCTCACCATCACAGAGGAAAGGGGGTTCTACTCCCATTATTTTCTTACAACCAAAAACCCGGGAGGATGGAGGCCCATTCTCAACCTATGAAAGCTCAACCGTTTCATCCGCCCTCAGTGTTTCAAGATGTCCATGATAATCCCTGCCTTGGAGAAAGGAGGTTGGCTATCGACCCTCGACCTGCAAGACACACATTTCTACGTCTCAATACATCCAGCACACAGGAAGTACTTACGGTTTGCCGTGCACAACCACCATTTCGACTACAGAGTACTCCTGTTTGGCCTGTCCACAGAGCCTTGAGTATTTTCCAAGGTTCTCACAGTGGTAGCGGCATATCTATGCAGACTGGGAGTCACCATCTTCCCGTACCTAGGTCGAGGCTTTCAGCAGGCATTCGTCTATCACAACACAGAATGAGTGGTCAACATCACCAGATCACTCTTCAACAAACGCGTTCTACAAATAAACATTCAAAAGTTCAAGCTCATCCCAATGCAACAGTTGGAGCTCATCGGGGCTGTCACCGATCCCACCCTCCCCGTAGTATATGTGGGAGGGGGGTTCCCCTCCTAGCAAACAGCAGAGTCCCGTCCCGGGTTTAATCTGGGCTCCTTTTCCGCTGGGGGGAGCTCACGGGCCCCTGGGGCTGGGCCTGCCTGGACCCACCCCGTTACCCAGGGAGCCGTTTAACTTATGTATACCGGCTTAACGAAAAGTCCTGGTCCTAGGCCTGCTCACTGAAGTGTGCTTCTTAGTCCCCTCCACCTTTGTCCCCTCCTCACGGGAAGTTAGCCGGGTCGTAGCCCTGTCAATTCCTGGAGCTCTCTCTGTCCTTTGCACCTCTCAGTACCTCCGTCCAATCATAGCGGGGTAGGGGAATGTGGGCCCTCCCGAGCTCCAAGCCCCAGGACCCTCAAAGGTATGACTGCGGGGCCATACCTGAACGGTGAGTCAAACCAACACACTCACCACCTCTCTTGGGGGTCTCTTCGTCCATGGCGATTCCCCCGTCCTGGGCTTTTGCCTACATTGGTTAAATGCTGTGGCGGCAGTGGTCATCCCTTGGTCCCAGCGGGGTCTTCGTCCCTAATACTGGGCGGAAGGGTCCCTGGCGCCCCAGGTGTGGGGTCGCTAATGCCGAGGGGTCCTCCACCGGGGGTGTCGCCCCCAGTCCGTTCTCCCGCGACCCTTCCCGGGGTCGCCCTCCTGGGCTTCCTTCCCCCACTCCTCCGGACCAGTCGGGGTGGAGGTCCTTCTCTCCGCCGCCCCCTCGCTCCGCTCTCCTCTTCCTCTACGCCTCCTCCTCTCCTGCCGCCCCAGCGCCACATTTAAACTCCCTGCCAGGCTGCCGGAGCATGCGCAGCAGCGGCGGGGTGCGTTGCGCGGCACAGCTGCTGACGTCAGCAGCCCGGGGGCAGTGGCGCCAACGCAAGGGGACAGGCTCGCCCCGTCATAGGGGCGTACCTAGATTGCACAGTAGCAGTTTCATCACTCCATCATCAAAGATTCCAGGTGATTACAGACTTGGTGGAAACAGCACAAAACAGTCCTCAAATCATAGCAAAGCTCTGCCTGTAACTGTTGGGTCACATGACGGCGGCCACATTTGTGGTACAGCATAGAATCATAGAACCATAGAGCTGGAAGAGACCTCAGGAGGTCATCAAGTCCAGCCCCTTGCCCAAGGCAGGACCAATCTCAACTAAATCAACCCAGCCAGGGCTTTGTCAAGCCAAGACTTAAACACCTCTATGGATAGAGACTCCACTACTTCCCTAGGTAACCCATTCCAGTGCTTCACCACCCTCCTAGTGAACTAGTTTTTCCTAATATCCAACCTGGACCTCTCCCACCGCAACTTGAGACCATTGCTCCTTGTTCTGCCATCCGTCACTACTGAGAACAGCCTTTCTCCATCCTCTTTGGAACCTCCCTTCAGGAAGTTGAAGGCTGCTATCAAATCCCCCCCTCATTCTTCTCTTCTGCAGACTAAATAGACCCAACTCCCTCAGCCTCTCCTCGTAGGTCATATGCTCCAGCCCCCTAATCATTTTGGTTGCCCACCGCTGGACCCTCTCCAATGCATCCACATCCTTCCTGTAATTGGGGGCCCAGAACTGGACACAATACTCCAGATGTGGCCTCACCAGAGCCGAATAAAGAGGAATAATCACATCTCTGGATCTGCTGGCAATGCTCCTCTTAATGCAACCTAATATGCCATTAGCCTTCTTGGCTACAAGGGCACACTGTTGACTCATATCCAGCTTCTCATCCACTGTAATCCCCGGGTCCTTTTCTGCAGAACTACTACTTAGCCATTCAGTCACCATCCTGTAACAATGCTTGGGATTCTTCCGTCCCAAGTGCAGGAATCTGCACTTGTCCTTGTTGAACCTCATCAGATTTCTTGTGGCCCAATCCTCCAATTGGTCTAAGTCCTCTGGACTCTATCCCTGCCCTCCAGCATATCTACCTCTCCCCTAGCTTAGTGTCATCCACAAACTTGCTGAGGTGCAATCCATCCCCTCATCCAGGTCATTAATAAAGATGTTGAACAAAACTGGTCCCAGAACCGAACCAGGGCACTCCGCTAGAAACCGACTGCCATCCTGACATCGAGCCGTTGATCACTACCGCTGGGCTACCTTCCAGCTTTCTATCCATCTTACCGTCCATTTATCAATCCATTCCCTTAACTTGCTGGCAAGAATATTGTGGGAGACCGTATCAAAAGCCTTGCTAAAGTCAAGGTATATCACATCCACTGACTTTCCCATATCCACAGAGCCAGTTACCTCATCATAGAAGCTAATCAGATTGGTCAGGCACGACTTGCCCTTTGTGAATCCATGCTGACTATTCCTGATCACCTTCCCCTCTTCCAAGTGCTTCAGAATGGATTCCTTGAGGATCCTCCATGATTTTCCAGGGAACTGAGGTAAGACTAACTGGCCTATAGTTCCCTGGATCGTCCTTCTTCCCTTTTTTTTGAAGATGGGCACTACATTTGCCTTTTCCAGTCATCCAGGATCTCTCGATCTCCACGACTTTTCAAGATAATGGCCAAAGGCTCCTCAAGGACATTTGCCAACTCCTCAGTACCCTCGGATGTATTAAGTCGGACCCATGGATTTATGTACCTTTAGCTTTTTAAATAGTTCCTAACCTCTTCTTTCCCCACCAAGGGCTGTCCACCTTAAAGTCCCATATTGCGTCACTTAGCGCATTTGTCTGAGAGCTGACCTTGTCCGTGAATACAGAGGCAAAGAAAGCATTGAGTACTTCAGCTTTCCACATCATCTGTCACTAGGTTACGCCCTCATCCAGTAGGGGCCCCACACCCTCTCTGACCACCTTCTTTTTTCTAACATGCCTGTAGAAACCTTTCTTGTTATCCTTCACATCCCTTGTGTTACAGTTTCACCCCTAGAATCCTCTGGGGTGCCCGCTGTCCCGTATGCTCCCCCTCAGTCAGTTCCCGCAAGTCTTTTAGGATCCTGATAGCTGAGGTTTGGCGGGGGTAGGGAGACCTGGGCCCGCCCTTTCTCCAGGTCTCAGCCCAGGACCCTGAGGACAGGATGTCCACCTTCCTGCCTGGCCAGCAGGAGTACTGCAACTCACCGGCCTGTGGGCTCCGTAACTGCCCTGTCCTGGGCTGCTTCCTACCCTCCTGCAACATCCCGAAGTTGCCTTCCGGGTCCCTCCTGTGGTTGGTGCGCAGTGGCTGGGGATCTCGCATCTTCCGTGGCCCCTGCACTTCCCTGCCCCCTCTTGCGGGGCTCCCTGCTCTCCGGTCCGCTGCCTCCAATTCCTCCACTGGCCAGCCCTTTTCAAAGGCGGCGCCGCCGCGCCAGGACACTGGCGCCTGTGCTCTCCTCCCTGCTTAGCCGGGCGCGCCGGGTGCTACCGTGCAGTCGCCCACGGTGGCTGTCGAACACTCCCGGCACTGCCGGGCGCTTACTGCGGCGCCCGTACAGAGCGCCGCAGTAGTGCGGGGTGTGGGACTCTCCCCGCTGGTCCCCGCCACCCTGTCACACACACCCCCTCCTTAAGTTCTCAGCCGTCTCCCCACCTGTGTCATTGTCCATCTCCCCCAGTCTCGATAGGAAGTTGGCATTTCTGTGTTTCTTCCCGGGTCAGTGTACCACCTCAAACTTGTAGGGCTACAATGCCAGGTACCATCGCATGACCCTCGTGTTTGTGTCCTTCATTGATTGCAGCCACTTCAGAAGAGCGTGGTCTGTCACCAGTCTAAACGAATTTCCTAGCAAATAATACCCTAGCGACTCTATTGCCCATTTCACAGCCAGGGCCTCCTTCTCCACTGTCGCGTATATTTGTTCCCTAGGGAATAATTTCCTACTTAGATACAATATGGGATGTTCTTCTCCCTCTACATCCTGCGCCAGGACGGCCCCCAGTCCAACAGCTGAGGCGTCTGTCTGTACAATAAAATCTTTCGAGAAATCGGGCTGTGCCAACACTGGCGTTCTCATTAAGCATGTCTTTAATACCTGAAATGCCCCCTCATACGCTTCCGACCACCTTACCCTCTTGGGTTGTGCCCCCTTTGTTAAGTCCGAAAGGGGGGCGGCTATAGTTGCGAATCCGGGTATGAATCTGGGGTAGTACCCGACTAGTCCTAAGAACTGGCTGACTTGTTTTTTGGTTGTTGGAGCTTTATATTTCGCTAAGGCCTGTAACTTACTAATCAAGGGTTTTAATTTCCCCCTTCCTACAGTGTACCCCAAGTACGTAACCTCCCGTCAGCCTATATGGCACTTTGCGGGGTTCGCGGTTAGCCCGGCCTCCCTCAACGCCTGCAGGACCGCCCGTAGATGTTGCAAATGTTCTTTCCAACTACTGCTATATATTATAATATCATCGATGTATGCCACTGCATAGCATCGGTGTTCTCGGAGTACCTGATCCATTAAGCGCTGGAACGTCGCGGCTGCTCCATGTAACCCGAAGGGCATGGTCTTAAACTGGAATAGCCCGAAGGGAGTAGAAAAAGAGGTCTTTTCCTTGGAGGCAGGCGTTAAGGGAATTTGCCAGTACCCCTTTGTCAGGTCCAGGGTCGATATATATTGGGCCCGACCTAACCTTTCCAGAAGCTCATCTACGCGAAGCATCGGGTATGCATCGAAACAGGACACCACATTAACCTTTCTAAACTCCATGCAAAACCATATGGTCCAATCTGTCTCAGGGTACGTCTACACTAGCTCGTTAGTTCGAGCTAGGTAAGGTAATGAGGGCAAGCGGAGTTGCAAATGAAGCCCGGGATTTAAATATCCTGGGCTTCATTTGCATGTTCAGCGCTGCCATTTTTAAATCCCCTTAGTCGAACTCCGTGCCCGCTGCGCGGCGCAGTTAGGTAGTTCAAATTAAAGATCCTAATTGAACTACCGTTGCTCCTCATTCACAAGGAGTAGCGGTGGTTGATTAGATCTTTAGTCGAACTACCTACTCGTGCAGCGATGTGGCGCAGCTGAACCGAACAAGATTTAATAATGGCGCCGCATAAATGAAGCCCAGGATATTTAAATCGGGCTTCATTGCAACTCGCTTACCTCAGTTCAACAGGTAAGGTAATAACGAGCTAGTGTAGACGTACCCTTAGGTACCAAGACAATTGAGCTTCTCCAGGCACTGTGGGACTCCTCGATCAAGTCTAAGCGCAACATATCCTGCACTTCTGCCCTTACTGTCTCCCACATCTTCCAGTGTAGGGGCCGTAGCGGATCACATACCTTATGCCCAGGGATGGTGGCTATGTGATGACTCACTGCCTTGGTTCATCCCAGCACTGAGGAGAAGACCAACCCGTAGGTCCGGGTTATCCGCGCTACGTCCTCCTGCTGGGCTGGCGTTAATTCTTCCCCTGCCTGGACCAGGCTGTCCTGCCCTATGTCTCCTGCCCATGGCCCCACCTCATCTTCATCTACCAGCTGGGCTATCATAAGGACTTCCGGGGGTTTCCACTTCTTCAATAAATTTACATGATATATTTGTGAGCCCTTTCTCTTCCCTGTTAACTGGACCTCGTAGTCTACGTTTCCCACTCTCCCTATTATTTCGAAGGGTCCCTGCCATTTTGCTAACAGTTTTGACTCCCTCAGGGGCAACAACAGGAGGACCTTGTCTCCTGGTTTAAACTCTCTCAATTTTGCCTCCCGATCGTAATACTGAGATTGCCGGTCCTGGGCTTGTAATATATTGGCCTTTGCAAACTCCCCTAACTTCTGCAATTTCTCCTTCAAGTGTAGAACATAGGCCACCGACCCCTGCACCCGGGTCTCCTGGTCTTCCCATGTTTCCTTCACCAGATCTAGTATTCCCCGTGGTTGCTGCCCATATAGGAGTTCGAACGGGGCAGCTAGTGCTTCCTCCGGCTCCTTGCCCAGGGGTCCTTGGTGATCTCGCCGGCTCCATGCTCTCAGGAAGTCCACGAATCCAGGCCAATCTCGCCCCAACACCACGGGGTATGCCAGCTTCAGGGCTAACGCGACCTGGCACACTGCCTCCTCCTTCTCGTCCTGTATCTGTACCCACGCTGTGGGGTAGGGTTGCACCTCCCCATGGATGCACTTCACCCAGACTGTAGTACCCGCCGGCTCGGGGCTCGGGACCAAATCCGCTCGGACCATAGTCTGTCCGCACCCGGAGTCCACTAGTGCGGTACGAGTACCCTTCTATTTTCACCTGAATGATTACTCTTGCTTCATCCTGTGGGCGAGCACCCTGTGCTACCGATACCGCCTGTCCGCAGGAACAGTCCATGAAGGGACAGCCCCTCCTAAAATGCCCCTCCTGTCCGCATTCGAAACAGCGGTTCTTTGGAGCTGTCTCACCCCTTGGTGACATTCCCCCCTCTGTGGGGCGGGGCCTTCTGTTTGCGGGTCCTTCGCCCACCCTATCTCTCCCCTCTTCGGAGTACTTACGTCCTATTCCCCTCCCCAGGCCCCTTTGGGGTTCGGGTTCCTTCCCTCCCCAGGGCCGCCAGGCCTGGCCGAGGGCCGCTCGCTCCAGTTGTACCTCCCTAGCCTCCCGTCCCGTCCCTGTTGGGGTTTCTCCCGCTAAGTAATTTTCCATCGAGGCGACCGCGTCTGTTAAGGTAGGGGGTTGGTGTCGGCGCACCCACTGCTGAACCCCAGCTGGTAAGACTCGTAGAAACTGCTCCAATACTATCGAGTCTGTCAGCTGAGCACTATCTCGTCTCTCTGGCTCCAACCACCTCCTTCCCAACTCGAGGAGTTTTTGAGCCACTACCCTAGGCTGTGCCCCCGCCTGCCTGAACTTTTGCCGGTAAGTCTCCGGCATGACTCCTGCTTGATCTAAAATCGCCTCCTTGACTTTAAAATAGTGTAGGGCGTCTTGGGTGGCTAATCCACGGTAGGCCAGCTGTGCTGGCCCCGTCAGGTAGGGTGCCAGGAGGGTTGGCCCAGTGTTCCTCTGGCCACCAGGTCACCGAGGCCACGCTTTCAAAAGTCACCAGATACGCCTTGGGGTCATCTAGAGGTCCCATCTTTGTTAACCTGATTGGCAACTGTGCTGGAACCATCACCCCTTCACCAGCCCCCAGCGGACCCCCCCGCGCTAACTTGACATAGCGAGGCCCCTTGTTGGAGCCACCTTTCTTGTTGCGCTTGGTGTTGCTCCAACACCTCCCGCACCAACTGCAGCTGTTGCTCTTGGCTTTGTGCGGCTAATTGCTGCAACAGCTGTGCCTGCTGCTGCTGTTGCTGTTTTTGGTGTTCAGCTAACCACTCGAACACCTGGGCTGGATCCATTTTCCCCTTTTTGCTGACTTTGCCTAAGTGGTCTATATCTATCTATATGTCTACCCCCTACCCCGTAAAAAAATATATTTTTAGCACCCCCTTATTCCCGGTGCTAGGGACCCTGTACCCATATTCTCCACCACGTGTTACAGTTTCACCCTGTTACAGTTTCACCCCTAGAATCCTCTGGGGCGCCCGCTGTCCCGTATGCTCCCACTCAGTCAGTTCCCGCAAGTCTTTTAGGATCCTGATAGCTGAGGTTTGCCAGGGGGCCGGGGTAGGGAGACCTGGGCCCGCCCTCTCTCCAGGTCTCAGCCCAGGACCCTGAGGACAGGAAGTCCACCTTCCTGCCTGGCCAGCGGGAGTACCGCAACTCACCGGCCTGCAGGCTCCATAACTGCCCTGTCCTGGGCTGCTTCCTACCCTCCTGCAACGTCCCAAAGTCGCCTTCCGGGTCCCTCCTGCGGCTGGCTCGCGGTGGCTGGGGATCTCGCTTCTTCCACGGCCCCTGCGCTTCCCTGCCCCCTCTTGTGGGGCTCCCTGCTCTCTGGTCCGCCGCCTCCAATTCCTCCATCGGCCGGCCCTTTTCAAAGGCGGTGCCACCGTGCCAGGATGCCGGCGCCTGCGCTCTCCTCCCTGCTGGGCCAGGCGCGCCGGGTGCTACCACACAGATGCCCGTGGCGGCTGCCGAACACTCCCGGCACTGCCGGGTGCTTGCTGCGGCGCCCATACAGAGCGCTGCGGTAGTGTGGGGTTCGGGACTCTCCCCGCTGGTCCTTGCTGCCCCGTCACACCTTGCAAGACACAATTCCAATTGCGCTTTCACCTTCCTGATAACTCCCCATGCATTCTCGAGCTATACATTTAAACCCCTCCCTGGTCATCTGTCCAAGTTTCCACTTTTTGTAAGCTTCCTTTTTGTGCTTAAGTTCACCAAGGATTTCCCCTGTAAGCCAATCCGGTCTCCTACCATATTTGCCTCTCTTGCTACGCATTGGAATGGTTTCTTTATCTGCATGCTCGGTTGCAGATGAGACCACTGCAATTATGGTTGTGAACAGTTTACAGACCACACTTCCACATCAAAAAAGGGATTACCATACCAGCCACGGTAAAGCAATCCCTTCCATGGTGGACACAGCCACACAGTGTCTGCAACAGGGTCCCCTTCCACCCTGAGCCACCATGTGTGACGCTCACCACGGATGCCTCTCTCCTAGGATGGGGCGCCCATATCAACCATCATATAGTCCAGGTGCGCTGGTCTCCAGAGGAGTCCAAACTACATATAAATATGTTGGAACTCAGAATGATATGCAACTTGTGCCAGCACTTTCTCCAGTTAATTCAAAACAAAACAGTACAGATTTTTGCAGACATCTTAACAACTATGTATTATATAAATCACCAAGGTGTAGCCTGATCCTACCCACTGTGCATGGAAGTCATTCAGTTATGGAAATGGTGCATTTTATACAACATACACTGGCTAGCTACTTACCTACTGGGCAAGGACAATACTGTGGCAGACAAGCTCAGCAGCCATTTTGCCATGACCCACAAATGGGAGATCGATACCAACCTCCTCATCCCAGTATTCAAACTTTGGGGCTTCCCAACTGTGGACTTGTTTGCAACCAGTGCCAACACCAGGTGCCCACAGTACTGCTCCCATGAAGGCATCGGACCCCAGTCTCTAGGGCAGGGGTGGGCAAAAGGGCCTCCGCAGGACAGATCCAGCCCGCCATGCGGGTTGATCCGGCCTGCGGAGGCCCTCTCCCGCCCCAGGCCAGTAGGGCCTGAGGGCGGGGGGAAGTGCACAAAGTTTCCTCTGCCCTGCCAGGAGGAGTCTTTGAGCGCTCCCCCGGCCCCAAGCCCTGATTGGCCTGGGAGCAGGGGGGAGCGCACAAAGTTTCCTCCACCTTACCCCCACCCTACGAGGCACGCACAGCAATTAGAAGCGCCACGCATTCCTGGCAGGGTGGGAGGAGGCTTCGCACACTCCCCTGACCCCAGGCCAATCAGGGCCTGGGGAGGAGCACGGGAAGTCTCCTCCCACCGCCAGGGGCATGGGTGCCTAGGAGGAACCTGGGGGGCAAAGGGGCTCCCCCAACCCCAGACCAAGTATGGTCTGTGTGTGGGGAAGCCCAGAAGCATCCTGGCCCTGCCCCTTCCGTCTGAGGCCCTGCCCGTCCGGTGCGGCCCGGGAAAAAATTATTGCCCACCCCTGCTCTAGGGGATGTCATCACAATATAATGGAATACACCACTCTTGTACACTTTTCCACCAATACTACTCCTTCATTGCATACTTTGCAAGATAAAAAAGGACAAGGCCATAGTCATTCTAGTAGAGCTGTGTTAGCCCAGACAGACTTGGTATCCTTATCTGCTGCATGTGTCGACAAAGACTCCATGGCACTTTCCGACACTCCCGCATCTCCTGACACAGAACAAGGGTCAGCTACAGCATCCACACATTCAGATGCTACATCTCCGGGCGTGGCACCTTGTTGGCTCACCCCGATTGAGACATCCTGTTTGGCATTTGTACAAGACATTCTCCTGAACTGTCGTAGACTGGCCACTAGAAGATCATATCTCTATAAATGGTGTACATTCTCCCTCTGGTGTCATGAGCAGCAGGTGACACCCGCATCAGCCTCACTTCCCTCTATACTTGAGTACCTACTTTCCATTAAGAACACAGGGATATCTATTAGTTTTTTAAAGGTTCATTTGGCTGTGACAAGCGCATTCCATCTCCTGATAGAAGAGAATTTGGTGTTCACTCATCCCACCGTCAAAAGTTTTATGCTCCAACTGCAGGCCAGGTATAAAAGCCCAGGAGACGGCTCAGTTGGGGCTGGCCTCCTGGGAGGGAGGAACTCCTGCCCAACCACCAGAGCCACAACCGGACCTGCCGCTGGAGCAAGAGCTGCTGGGCCTGCTGCCGGCGCCGCTGCTACAGTCCCCGGGCCGAGCACGACCGCAACGCCGACACCGGTGGACAGATCACCCCACCGCGGGGGACAACCCCGTCGTTGCTGCCCCAGACGCCAAACCTGCCAACGCCACAGCCGCCGCCAACCCAGCGCGTGCAGGTGGGGTCTCCGTCGGCCACGGGGCTGGGGTAGGAAGCAACCCAGGGCAGGGGGCAGGGAACCCCTCGGTGGGCTTGGCGTGTTTCGGGGAGAACCCCCCCTCCGAGCCAGTGGTGGGAACCACCCACCACTAATAGGGCCCTGGGTTGGGGTCCAGTGGAGAGGGAGGGCCCGGACCCCCCTACCCCATCCACCCTGAACCTGGACTAGGCCTCACGGCCTGCGTTTGTGCTGGACTAGGCCTCAGGGCCAGTGAATGTAACGGCTCGACCCCCAGGCAGAGCCGTGCGGGGTGGGTCACCCCGTGACAGAAGGGCATTTAGAATACTTACCCATCTACAAAGATCCCACCTCCAGCCTGGGACCTCAACTCAGGTGCAGCATAGAACAAGTGGCCAGGGGTTCAAATGGCTTGCCAGTTTAGTGCCCTAAGCACTATGTTTGAAGGTGGCCTTCCTAGTACTCACCGGGTGCTGGTCAGGACTCCTTCTGTCCATTACACCTACCCTCCTAGCGGAGGTGATGACTAAGGGGTTAAATTCAGGTAGCTAGCAAAGGTGTTGGCCAGGGGGCCAGGAGAACCAATCGAGATAGAGTGTTGAAATGTGAATTGGATATAGATTCCCTGCCTGCTTTCATGTGTGGGAGGGTATGTCTACACTACAGAGTTAATTCGAAATAACAGCAGTTATTTCGAATTAACTGTAATAGCTGTCTACACATACAAACCGCTATTTCGAAATAAATTCGAAATAGCAGAGCCCTTATTTCGAATTAGGTAAACCTCATTCTACGAGGAATAACACCTAATTCCAAATAGCTAATTCGAAATAAGTGCTGTGTAGACACTTAATTCGAAATAGGGGGCCTCCAGCCCTTCCCAGGGAGCCCTGGTGGCCACTCTGGGCACAACCAGGAAAACTTACTCCTCTCCCCCAGCCTCTGGAGCCATTAAAGGGGTAGACCCTGGCCACCGTGCCTGTGCCAGCTCCAAGCCTGCCAGCCCAGAGCCAGCAGTGGCCACCGGGGCCCCTGACCCAGTGGCCCCAAAACATGAGCCAGCAAGCCACTGGCAGCCAGCCCTCCACCGCTCCCCAGGAGCAGTCTGCCAGCTCCCAGGAGCCTAACAGGGGCTGGAGAAGGCGGGCGCCTTCCTGGTCCAGGGTGGAGATCACGGACCATATTCAGGTTTGGGTGGGGACCAGGGAGGCTCTGAGGGCTCTTCGTGGTGGACGCTCTCCTTCAGGGCCTCCTGGATCCTGACAGCCCCCCGATGCACCCCCCGGATGGCAGCCTGCAGCAAGTGTAGCCGGGCTGATGGCACCGACCCCACGAGACGCACCGGCGTGCCCAGGGGCAGCTCTGGCTCCATGTGGCCGAGTGCTGTGTTGTCCCGAGTGCGGGCACTCAGGGCACTCCAAGACAGGACTGCTTTGCTGTCCCTCATCGAGGTAGACAAGCAAGCGGGGAACCCTGAGAACTGTCTGTCTGGGGTGGGGGTAGGGTCCCTTTAAGCACGTAGCTCAGTTAGCCTCAGGCAGCAGCCCCACACACTCACGTCCTAACCTGATGCCCTGCCGGCACTGGTTCCGGCCAGCCTTAACTTCGGTTCAGGGTCCACTCAGTGTGGATGCGCTATTTCAAAATAGCAAAACGCTATTTCGAAATAGTTTTTGTGTATAGATGCGTTATTTCGAATGAGCTTAATTCAAATTAACTATTTCGAATTAAGTTAATTCGAAATAGTGCTGTAGTGTAGACATACCCTCAGAGTGCCAGAGTGGGGAACACAGTAGTTGAGCTCGGTGCCCTTATGGCAGACCCCCCCACCCTTTATTTCAGAAAGATAGTCATACTCCATCTGCACCCTAAATTCCTCCTCAAGGTGCCTACCCCTTTCCATTTTAATGAACCTATATACTTACCTGTGTTTTTCCCAAAACCCCACACGGATAACAGGGAGGCAGTATTATACGCACTAGATGTCTGCAGGGTAGTCGCGTGCTACTTGGATAGCCTTTGTATCAACCACAGAAAGATCCCAAGGCATGGCGATCTCTAAACAAACAGTCTTGGGGATTTGTGGATTGGTTTAGTTCTGTCCAAGTGGATTTCTGACTGCATACAACTCACCTGTACTCCAGTGTCCCTCCATGCAACAACCTTCCTTCTGCCCCCACACACAATCTCCCTTTGCTCTGGGGGAATTTGTGAGGCATCTGGGCCTGAGGTTTCTTGAAGTGACCCCAGTGTGATGAGCTGCTGTCTGTTGGTGCTCTTCTACAGTTGGCCTTTGCATGCCCCGGTTCATTACATTTAAAAGATAGCACGACTGGCGTATCACTGGAGCGAGGTGGGTTGCCGGAGGACGGGGTGGGGGGGGGACGAGGGAATGTCTGTGGTCTCCCTTGAGGTGGGTAGGGCTCTTCCCTGTGAGGTGGATTCTTGGATGGCCCCCTGTTGTGGGGTGCCATCTCTGGGTGCCCCTTCTGATACTCCCTTGACTGGCTGTTAGTTTTATTTTCTTCCGTCACCTCCATCCACCTGGCTCATATCTCCCACCTCTCTTATATCCTTAGTGTTCCCATCTCGGATGTATCTCTGGAGCTCTATGGGAAGGCCCTCTAGGAGCTGTTCCATTTGCATCAGGAGAGCTAGCTCTTCCATAGTCTTCACCTTTGCTCCTGATATCCATGCATCCCAGTTCCTTTTAATCTCGTAGGCAATTTGGGGCACTGTCATACCCAGTTTCCACCTTAAGGCTCTAAAGTGGCGATGGGCATGTTCAGCGGTGAGCCCCATCCTAAGTCTGACCCTTTGTTTAAAAAGTTCATAGTCGTTCATGTGTTCCCTAGGCATTTCAACTGCCACTTCTGTTAGTTGTCCACTGAGTTGTGATCTCAGCTCCACCATGTACTACTCTTCGGGGATGCTGTACCCAAGAGAGGCCCTTTCAAAACTTTCTAAGAAGGCCTCTACATCATCTACCCGGTACATTGGGTATTTCCTGGGCTGGGAAGCATTAGTTGGAGCAGGGTGGTTGGGTGGGGTACCTGGAGTGTCTGGCCTTTTAACTTTCTCCAGTGCAACTTTGGCCTCCGCTTCAGCACATCTCGTCTGTGCTTCCGCTTGCCTCGCCTCAGCTTGCCTCTGCGTGCAGATAGGCCACTGCAAATTTCCCAGATCTGGTTAGTAGATTGTCCACAAACCTTTGGAAGGTTGCAGGTTCAATGTGCAGCCCGAAAGGGAGCACATTAAATTCATATAGCCCCTCATGTGTAATGAAGGCTGATTTTTCCTTAGCTGCCTCCTCCAGAGGTACAGTAAAACCTGTGTTATCCAGCACGCTCGAGGATTAGGGCGTTCCGGTCATCTAAAAATTCCGGTTACCTGAGGGTCCCATCAACCTAGGAAAAACCGATGGACAATAATAGTAAAACTCAAGTTTTTAATATTGGTAGTTTTGTAGTGTGAGGCAGCTGGTTTCACATTTCTATTTTGAGTTAAAGACGATTAGTACTTCTTAAATAAAAAATTGTTAAGCCAGTTATGGTAAACCAAGCCAGGCCTGTGCACCTGAAGATGTTACAGTATTGTGGCTGGGGGCAATGCCGGATAACAAAGGTTTCACTGTACCTGCCACTACCCCTTGGTTAAGTCTAGGGTGGAGATGAACTGGGCACGCCCCAGTTTCTCCAGTAGCTCATCCTAGAAGTAAAGAAGAAAATCATGGGAGGTAACTGTGAGGGAGTAGGGGACAGCAAAGGACATATGGGTATAGAAGGGAAACAGATGGCCTATCTGACTAAACCACATCATATAAGTTTATGAGTCAGGCAGGTGCTCTTTCCTGCAGTTTTATAGTGATGTCTTAAGGATTTCCCTTTTGATATACGAGGAAGAATCATCAGCCAAGCCCTTCTCTATCAGAGACTAATCCAAAAGTAAATCACTCCAAAGCAGCAGGAGAGAGGGCCAGCACGGCGCCCATTGTACAGATATTCTTTTCCCACAATAATATCTTAAGAACATGACTGATGATTTATAGCAAAAGCAAACAATAGCAAAAGGTCAAATATAAATAGTAAAAATGAAGCAATTTGTTACCTCCCTCTTTCTGCTCTCAGTGGAGACACTGCTCAGCCCTGGCGCAGGAGAGCAGGCCACTTGTCCATCACAGCAGAGCTCAGGCTGGGGTCAGTGAAAAGAGATTTTCACTCAGGACTGAACTACATGCAAACGGCACCATCCAAAGGGGTGGGTGCTTTTACTGCATGTGGAGATGTGTGTTGGGAGCAATGCTTTCACCCTCTTAGCCTGGCTTTATCTGACATCACATAAGAGCGGCCATGCTGGGTCAGACCAAAAGGCCATGTAGCCCAGTAGCTTGTCTTTACGCAGTGCCAGTGCCCGGTGGTTCTGGCATTTGGAGGTTTAGGAACACTTGGAGCATGGGGCTGTGTTTCTAACCATCTTGTTTAGTACCCATTGATGGACCTATCCCCCAGGGGCTTTCAGTTCTTTGTTGAACCCAGCTATACTTTTGACCTTCACAACATCCACTGGCAACAAGTTACACAGGTTGACTGTGTGACTGTGCTTTGCATTTCTTTTTTTTTATTTGTTTATTTTAAA
Source organism: Rafetus swinhoei (assembly GCA_019425775.1). Classification (NCBI taxonomy): domain Eukaryota; kingdom Metazoa; phylum Chordata; order Testudines; family Trionychidae; genus Rafetus; species Rafetus swinhoei. Next base: position 290,125 of record JAFJHL010000492.1, on the reverse strand, counting down.
CCTGCTGCCTATTAATTTCATTGGGTGGCCCCCTGGTTCTTGTATTATGTGAAGGGGCAAATAACACTTTCTTATTCACTTTCCCCACCCCAGGCATAATCATATAGATGTCTGGCATATCCCCCCCCGCCCCCGTCATCTCTTGTCATATCCCCCTCAGTCATCTCTTGTCTAAGTTGAACAGTCCCAGGCTGTGCAATCTCCCCTCCTATGGAAACTGTTCCATACCCTTAATCATTTTTGTTGCCCTTCTCTGAACCTCTTCACCTTTTTGAGATGGGTTGACATGAACTTCCTGCAGTATTCAAGGTGTAGGCATACCATGGATTTCTATAGGGACAACATGATATTTTCTATTTTGTTATCAACGATTCCCAACATACCATTTGCTTTTTTGACTGATGCTGCACATTGAGTGGATGTGTCCAAAGAACTATCTGAAATGACTCTTGCGTGGTAACAGGTAATTTAGACCCCATCATTTTGGGTATATATTTAGGATGCTATTTTCCAATGTGTATTACTTTGCATTTATCACCATGGAATTTTATCTGCCATTTTGTCAACCGGTCATCCAGTTTAGTGAGATCCCTTTGTAGCTCTTCACAGTGAGCTTTGGAATTAACTATCTGGAGTCATTTTGTATTGTGTGCAACTTTTGTCACTTCACAGTTCAGCCTGGTTATGACTATGTTGAACAGCACAGGCCCCAGCACAGATCTTTGGAGCAACTTGCTATTGACAGGTCTCCTTTTTAAAACTGACCATTTATTTCTCCCTTTGTTTCCTGTCTTTTAACCAGTTACCAGTCCATGAGAGGACCTTTCCTCTTATCCCATGCCTCCCTAATTTGCTGAAGTGCCTTGGTGAGGGGGCTTGCTGGAAGTCCAAATACACCATATCCACTGGATTGCTCTTGTCCACATGCTGTTAACTCTCTCACAGGATTCGAAGAGATTGGTGAGGTGTGATTTCCTTTACAAAAGCTGTGTTTACTCTTCCCCAAAATATTGTGTTCATCTACGTGCCTGACAGTTTCAACCATTTTGCCGGGGACTGAAGTTAGGAGCCTGGCAGTTATAGGCCAAGAAGCCTGTCACGGAGTGTGGGGAAGTCACCAGGCCCTGCACCCCCATCCGCAGCCAGATGTGACTCTCAGCCAGCAGGTAGAACAGAAGGTTTATTGGTTCACAGGGACACAGTGTAGAACAGACTTGTTTTTAGCACAGGAACCAGGAGCAGCCAGTACACCCCACCTTGGGGAGAAGGGGCCCTGGGCCCTGTTCTCCCATCCTGCTCCAAGCCCCCTCTGAGAAACCCACACCCTCAGCAGCCTGTCCTCTGTCTGCAGGCAGCCCTGCCTCTCCCTTTGTCTGGCTTCCTGGACAAAATGTGTCACATGGTCACACCCCCTCTCAGACTCAGACTGAGGGGCTGCATTCTCTCTGAGAGTCACACCTGCAGTTCCCATCCCCCTCTAGACAGCAAAGCAGTGCCCAGGGAAACTGAGGTACACACACAGGGCCACTGCAGGACAGTAGAAATCTCACGCAATACAACAACGCAAACAGCGTGAACACAATCCCCACTTTGTTAGTTTCTTCTAAAACCTCTTATTCACCTAATTAGTAATAGATTGAGGAGTCAAAATAACATTTGTTCCTGGTGATTTAAGAGTTTTGAAAGAACTCAGATATGAAACTGCTCGTTATGGTATGTAACAGACACCTGGTACAGAGGCTGGTTTAAGCTAACTGAATGATAGCTCATATAAAACTGATTTTTAAAAAAGGCTCCAGAGGGGAGCTGTGACAAATTGAGACAGCACCTTTGTTTCTCACCCTGGCTCGGGTGTAGGAATCATCCCTCACATTCTCTGCAGCGCAGACAGATGCAAAGAGTTCATGTAGCTTCTTCACAACAGCCTTGTCATCCTTGAGTGCTCCTTTAGCACGCAGATTGTCCAGGGGCACCTCTGACTGTTTGGCGGACATCCTGCTTCTGATAAAAGCTCAAAAGTTGTATGTATGTTTCTTCCCCTAGTTGCTCCTCACACTTTGTCAGACTTGCCAAAACCCTGGAATGGCCAGAAACCCTCCTCTGCAGCATACTGCATGCTGAGAATGTGAACACAGCAGGTGTGAGTCGGCCATGGTAATGGGGGTAGGGTTGCTATGTGAAACTTCTTCAGTGGGCAGTTCTGGCATCCATGTCAAGGACCAGTAACAAAGGGCGGGGGGTTTGTGTGTATTTTCATGTTGTTTCTAAGGATTTAAATCTTCACCACAGTCCCTGAATTGTCCAGGCCCTGGTGAGCCGTTTGTCTGTAGGTCAGAGCAGGAGTGGCTGGCTATCACTGCTCTTTCCTGGCTGTTCAGTGACTTACCAAGTGACTGGGTGGTTTGAGGCAGGTGCCCAGAGCAGCACCTCTGGGGAGACCTTGGTGCACCGTGAGGAGGGAGCACATGCCCACTGTCTCTCATACAGGTTTGTGGCCACAACATAAGGATGGTCATGTGGCTGAGACACTGGACAGGATGCTGGAGATCTGGCTTCAATTCCCTCCTGTGCCACAGTCCTTGTGTGACCGTTGGTGAGTCTCTGAATCTCTCCATACCTCAGTTCCCCACTGTAGAATTCTTCCCTCCCTTGAGTGGCCTGTAATTCATTAATGTCTGTGGGGCACTGGGACTGTAGAGATGGGGCCACAAAAAGCGAGACATTGAAGTGTGCTGTCAAGGAGACCATGCATGGTGAGAGGAGTGGCCATAGAGATGTGGGTATCTCACTGTGGGTAGGAGATTCTGCTGTGAGGCAGCACATGGGGAGGACAAAGGGGAGCAGCTGCCCCCAGCAATCTTGCCTGGACTGTGCCTGCCTCATGGTGTCACTTATTTGTTGATGTTTGAGGTGCTGGCTGCCCGTCTCTCGCCTCCCTGATTACACTGATGTTGGGCCAGAGTGCTGCTGGAACAAGCTGCTAACACAGTCGTAAAGGCTGACAGCTGATCACATGTAAAATGTCCCCTCTGAGAGACACGGGTTCTGTCTGCTCTGGCCCAAAAGGACAAGAGAAAGTTTGCCAGGGAGTGCTGGCAGTGGTGCCTCTCTGTGCAATAGGAACACCTCCGCATGGATAAGTGAAATGTTTGTTGCTGCTTGCCATACAGAAGTGCCATCTCCGACATGGGTGGTGCTGTGTCAGCCCATGGCGTGGCCTGCTGTGCTGAGCACTGGGCTTCCTTCTGTAGGAGAGATTTATTCCTTAAGTATTCACAGCACATGAGCCTGTTCTGTGCTATGTAGGAGAAGTAATCCAGGCCCCATGTCCTCCTGTGAAGAAAGAGCCATTTCCTTCTGGGAAGTGTCTGTCTCCCAGCACCTCTCATCTCCCTGCAGGCATGCGCCCACTCTTCTGGCATCCATGGGCCTGAGCCTACTGGAGTCCGGGAGGTCCACATCTAAAGGACCTCCCCCCAGCCTATGGGGAGGGTCCACTGAGCCCAGAAAACCAAATAATTACTTGGGACGCAAAGATAAAACAGGGACAGGTGTGAAGGTCAAAGGGCTAAAATGAAGGAACCGGATGGGGACACTGAGCAGAGAACCCCAGACAGCACCCACTGCCCCTCGAAGGTCTCGAGAGAGCCAGCAGACGCCGCCCAGTGGAACTCTGCCCGGATACGTGAGCGGATGCAGGAACGGAAATAGGCCCCACAATCGCAGGCCCCTTCCTTGGCCAACCTCTGCTCCCTGGTTTTATAAATCACCGTCTTGACCATAGCCAGGAGGAGGTTGACCAGGAGGTCCCGCAACTTTGTGGGGCCATGGATGGGGTGTGCATAGATTAGTAGGTGAGGGGAGAAGTGCAGCCAGAACCTCAACAAGAGGTTCTGGAGGAGCTGAAAGAGGGGCTGTAACCTGGCGCATTCGAGGTAGATGTGCGCCAGGGTCTCCCTTTCACCACAGAGGGGGCAAGTGTCGGGAATGGGGGTGAACCGCGCCAAGTACATGCCCGTGCTCACAGTTCCATGTAGGATTCTCCAGCTGATCTCCCCGGTGGGCTGTGGAATCAAGGTGGAATAGAGGCTGGCCCAACGGGGTTCCCCACCCTCTATTGGTGGTAGGAGGTCCTGCCAGTTAGTATCTGGGTGGGACACGAGGGTGGGGAAGTGGAGCGTGTGAAGCACGAGCGTGTACAGGTGACTCTGGCGCGGTTCAGAAGGGGACCGGCTCAGGTGACGAGGGGGAGGTGGTTGGGAAGGTACGCGGGGCTGGGGGCTGATGGAGAGATCAGGAGGGTCAGGGAAGAGGGGTGGGCAGGGTGCACCCTCTTGCAGGACCCTGTTTAGATACATCCGAGCAGTGGGCAGCAAAGCGTCCTTCACCTCCTGAAGCACGTGCCAGGGAGTACGTAGGGTGGAGAGCCCCATGCGCTGGGCGAGGGCCTGAAAATCCACCCAGTCTCCCCGGTTGTACTCCAGGAGGTCTCCGATCCTTGTGACATCTGCCAGGACCAACCTCTGGCGCACCGAGGGGGACTCCGCTGCCTGCACATGTAGATGGGGGTTGTGTAGCAGGGGCTCCGCGAGGAGGTCTGCCCCCACGGTGGCACCCAAGGACCTGGTCGCCGCAAGCAGCTTCCCGGTCCGGAGGAGGTCCTGGTAGAAGGCCGGCAGCCTGGAGAGGTCTTGTGGAAGGCCCCTCAAATAAAGGAGCTGCCGGTCATATCGGAGCCCTCGGAAGCGGCGAAGGGAGCATGCTGGCGCACGCTTTCATGCCGGACTACCTGCATCATATAGGAGCCTCTACAGGGCCTGGAGGCGGAGGACATGAACCTGCTTGCGCAAACACGTCAGGCCCTGCCCTCCCTTCTCCAGGGGGAGATGGAGAACCCCTGAAGAGACCCAATGCAGTCCTGGCCAGAAGAACCCGGGGTTGGGACCAGGGTGTTGAGACGGTGCCAGAGCATGGACAGGACCAATTGGTTAAGTACCAGTGCCCTCCCACGCAGGAAGAGGCACCGGAGCAGTCCTGTCCATCTCCACAACCGTTCAGCCACCCTGGACTCTAAACCTTGCCAGTTCTCCGGCGGAGAGGAATGCGTGGCAGAGGGAAAAACACCAAGATAGAGCAGTGGACCCACGCTCCACCTGATGGCCTGAAGTGCGGGTGGGAGGGAGCCTGCCCGCCACCCATCCCCAAACACCGGGCCAGAGTTCTTCACCCAGTTGACCTGGGCAGAGGAGGCCGCCGACTAGACGGCTTGGCAGGCCTCCACCTGCCCCAGGTCACCCGGGTCCTGGACCACGAAGAGCATATACGCCGGAGGGTGTACACCGACAGGACCAGCCGCATCTCTGATTCACGGAGCACCAACCCCGTCAACCTCTTGCAAAGAAGACAGAGGAAGGGCTCGATGGCCAGAGTATACAGCTGGCCTGACATCGGACAGCCTTGACGTACTCCCTGCCCGAAGCTGACTGCTGCAGTCAGGGTCCAGTTGAGCTTGACCAAACACTCTGCAGAAGCGTACAGCACCTGGAGAAACCCCACAAAGCGGGGCCTGAAGCCAAAGGCCCGCAGAGTGCCCAGGAGATACCTGTGGCCCATCCAGTCGAATGCCTTCTCCTGATCCAAGGACAGGAGGGCGAATGACAGCCCATCCCTGCACCCTAGCTCTAGGAGATCCCGGACCAAATAAAGGTTGTCAAAGATGGTACGGCCCGGGACGGTGTAGGTCTGGTCTGGATGGACCCCATCCGCCAGCACGGACTTGAGTCTCAGGGAGATAGCGTTGGCGACAATTTTATAGTCCGTGCGGAGGAGCAAGATGGGAGCCAGTTCCTCAGATCACAGAAGTCCCCCTTCTTAGGCAGCAAGGCGAGCATGGCTCACCTGCACGATAAAGGGAGGACCTCGCTCTCCAAGGACTCGGCCCAGACGCTGGCAAGGTCTGGGCCGAGGGCGTCCCAGAACACGAGTTAGAACTCCACGGTCAGCCCGTCCATACCCGGGGATTTATTGGTGGGCATGAGATGGAGGGCTTCCGAGAACTCGGCCAGAGAGAGAGTGTCAGTTCTAGGTGGTCCTGGTCGCCCGCGCTGACCGTCGGGAATTAGTTCTAGGGAACTCTGCGGGCATCGGCGTCGGTCGGATCCGGGGAGAACAGAGAGGTGTAGAAGGCACGAGCCCTCTCGCGCATTTCCACCGGATCCGTGAGGGGGGTGCCATCCTCCACCAAAAGGCAGACAATGTGCTTTTTAGCCCCCCTCTTTTTCTCCAGGGCGTAGAAGAAGCAGGAGACGCGATCCATCTCCCGAAGGAGATGGATGAGAGAACGAACAAAGGCACCCTGGGCCCGAAGGTCATCGAGGGCCCGAAGTTCCTCCCAGTATGTTCCGCAGAGGGGTGGATCTCTGGGGCCGGTGGCCAGCCGTCTGTCTAGCTCTAAGACCTCCCATTCCAACTGCTCTATCGCCACATCCCTCCTCCGGCTGGCCCCCCGTATGTAGTCACGGCAGAAGAGCCGCGTGCGCACCTTCCCCACATCCCACCACCGCCCGCCCCAGGCCAGCCAGAACTCCTGGAAGGACGCTACAAAGCCCACGTCCTCCAGCAGGCTGTTGTTGAAATGCCAGTAGGCCGGCCCCGGCCCCTCTGAGGAGAGAGAGGCCACCATGGCCACCAAGTGGTGGTCCGAGAACGGGGCCAGCCAAATGCTGGAGGAGTGGGCTCGAAGGAGATGATGATGTGAGAGATAAATATGGTCCAAGCGGGAGTGAAACGACCGTTGACCCGCCACCCGGACGAAGGTAAACACTGTATCCTCGCCCGGGTGGAGGTCACGCCAGACGTCCACCAGGGAGTGTTGGTCTATTATCTCCCTGAGGACGTCCGCGGCGGCCGGGCACCGCTTGGTCCCTGTGCGGTCCCATTCCTCGAGGGTGCAGTTCAAAGCCCCACCCAGGACCAGGCACTCACGAGGATCCAAAGAGCCGAGGAAGGCAGACGCCTGCTGGTAGAAGCGAAGCCTCTCCGGGCCAGATGTTGGGGCATAGATGTTAATTAGATTTAATGTCAGCCCCTCCACCCGGACCTGGAGATGCAGCAGGCGGCCCCGCACAACCTCGGCAATCCCCAGCACCTCGGGCTGCAGGTTCGAGGAGAACAGGGTCGCCACCCCGGCTTGATTGGCCAACAGGTGGATGAAGTACACCCTGTCCCCCCCACTCCAGCCGCCACCTAGTGTCGGCGGCTGGAGCGGAGTGGGTCTCCTGCAGGAAGATGACAGAGTAACCCCCTCCCAAAGGAAGGAGAGTACCCGACACCTGCGGAGACCCAGCCTGTAGCCTCGGGTGTTCAGAGTGGCAACGAGGAACGGCGGCATTGAGAGGGCTGGGGAAGATCCTCGCTGGCGGGAGTGCTGGCAGTCCCCACTGGGCCCCGCAGCAAACCGTGACCGTACCCAAATGTAAGCAGGGCATCACGGAAGGCGTGGGCCTGCTGGTAGGCTGCAGCCTCCCGCCGCCCAGTCCCTTTACCCTTCCCCAAAATGGCCTTAACGGTCTGGAGGATGAGATGGAAATCCCCCCAGCGCTGAAGGGCAAGAGCCACTTTGTTCTTGGAGCCACGAATGTCCTCCAAGAAGTCGTGCATCTCACCCCTCAGTGCATCGGGTGTCGGGGCCTCGGGCCAGACCCCTCCACGTGCCCCACGACTGATTGATGCGGGAAAGAAGGGACTCTGAAGTCCCTGCTGGGATGACGGCAGGGGTAGTAGCGGAGGGAGAACAGCCCCAGACATGCTGGGAGCGGGAGAAAAAAAAAACCTGCCTCCCAGGGGCTGACATCTGAACTGAACGTGGCAGCCCCGGGGACGGCAGTAACAGTGTAAGGGGAGGAAAAGATGTCAGGGAAGGGATCAGGGAAAGGAGGAAGAGGAGGAGGGGGAGGAAGAGGTGGGGGATTAGGAACAAGACAAGGAGGAGGGGGAGCAGGAAGAGGAGTGGGAAATTTGGTTGGGAGAGGGGCTGAACAGGGAACAGGAGTGGGTCAGGGGTTAGGAGCAGGGTCAAAAGCCTCAGCGGAAGAGGCACCAGGATGCAGTGTCCCCTCGCAGGGCAGGGGATCGGTGACAGGGGTGGGGGAAGTTAATATCTCCCCAGCACCAGGCTCCGTCACTGCCCTAGCACCAGGGGTGATGGGAACTCCCAACCCCTAAGATCCCCCATGGGTTCAGTGGCCAAAGTGCTGCCGATGGCCGGGCAGTTGGTTACACCCTGGGGCAACTCGGAGGCAGGGAAAAGGGAGAGCGGCGGGCTAGAAGGGGAAGAAGAGGCCAACTGTCATCCCTCCAGGGCATGTTGATCCCCCTGTGGGGCAGCCGGGGTTAACCCTAAAGCCTCCACCTCTTGGGAGAGGAAGGCGAGCCCGCCGCCTGCCGCCACGTGGTCGCCCTTGTCAGCAGCAGGGTCAGCAGTTGCCATTACAGCGGAGGTGGGGATGGTGGGAGCATCCCCCGTGGACACTCCCTTTTGCAGGGACTTTGGGAGGGAGGAGTTCACCCCTTCTGCAACCGCAGCAGCCACCTCAGCTGCCCCATGGCGCTGTGAAGCATCTGGGGGCTCAGAAGGAGGGATGGCTCCGACGTCCACCCCTAGAGGCACGAGGAGGGTATCCTCCCCTTCAGTGGGTGGGGTGGAATGCCGGGCTCGCTTGCGTCGCCTCCCCATGGCAACCTCCCAGCCCTCGAAGGAGGAGGGCTGGGTCTGAATGGGGGAAGAGTGAGGGGGCAAGGGCAGAGGTGGGAGGGCGAGGGAAGACAGGGGCTGGGCAGCTGGGGAAGGGGAAACCTCCCCCTGAGGTAGGCCCTGTCCGAGTCCCATCGCCGAACCCTCCGCCCTCTCCTCCGCAGGCCCGGCCTTGCAGGTTTTGGCGGTGGCAACGGCGCCCGCTCGCTCGTCTGAGCCCTGCAGAGCCCCAGCAGGACTCACGACAGTCATGGTTGAAGGAGGGGCGACCCCAGGGTCCTGACCGTCAGGGCCACCGGCGATGGTAGGGCCGGTGCCCTCCCGGGCGTCGGGGGTCCCGACTGCATCTCCGAGCCGGGCCAGGGGGCAGTCCCTTTGGACATGCCCATCACCCAACAGAGAAAACACTGGGCTTCCCCCAAGGTGTAATATACCCGGTACTGGGCCCCTTGATAGGGCACCAAAAATGACCCTTCTAGGGCTTCTCCACCACGCCCCGCTGGCAGTAGTTGGATTTGCACCTGCCGGCGGAAGGAGAGAACATGGCGGAGGGTAGGGTCCTTGCAGCCCAAAGGAAGGGGGACTTAGGACTGACAAGGGCCTCCCCAGGGTGGAGAGGAAAGGCAGTAGGGCGGCATTGGGGAGGAAGGGAGGAAAATACCACCCATACGCCCAGGTCCTCCAAAGGCTCGAGTGGGACATGGACTGCCCCCACTGCCAAACCCTTCTCCACTGCCTCCTGGGTGGTGGCCTCGGATGTCAGGCAGAATACCACCTTCCTGAACATCTTGGAGGCTGCCACCATGGCCGCAGGCCCCACCACGTGTGCCAACGCCCACACGTAGGTCTCCACGTGGGGGCGAGGCCAACACCAGGAGGCAACGGACCCCGTGCCTCCTGGTCAGGGTGGGCAAGGGGCCGCGGCCGCTGGGGATGGTATTCCGGGAGGCGGCTTGGGAGGCGGCAGGTGGGGTGGTGGCGGCTACCTGGGCGTACGCTCTGGGGGCCAGGACACCATCGCCCTCAGAGCTGGTGGAAGGAACAGGGGGACAGGAAAGAGGGGAAGCCGCGGCCGAGGCCGTGGCAAGGGGGTGAGCCTTCGCCACAGGAGGTTTTGCCTTCTGGGTGGGGCTCTTGCCCTTCTTGGTCCCCTGCAGCGGTAGCTGGGCTGGGCTGGGCCGGGCTGGGCACGTGCGTCCTGCCGCCTCCAGCTCCACGCGCCCTCCCCCATGCGCCGGGCAGGGGCGGGGCCGCGCATGCGCCCTACCCCAACCCAGGGTGCAATTAAACTATCTGCCTGGGGCGCCGGAATGGCTCGGTCCGGCCCTGGGGGCGTGGGCAGGGAGTGTTTGAAGATTCCTTTTTCCCAAGTGGCCAGAGGAGGACTGCCTACTCAGCCCAGACTGACCCAGGGCATTGGCCCTGTTACTCTGTTGTTTTGCTGCGGGACAGAAGGCCAAATGCCAAAACAAGGCGAGTGAGTCTTGTACTGCAGCCCCTAAACTGTGGGATAGTGGGCTGAACAGGGGTTAGGGGCCCAGGAGTGGGACTGACCCTGTCAGAGCGCCATAGTTGTTTGTTCCCTTCCAAACACTGCTACTGCCCCTTGTCTTAGGGAAATATGGTCACTCTAGTGTTTGCTGATGCTCAGATCCTGCTATGCCAAATATGGGACACCTGGTAAAATTGCTCAGATTTAAGTGAGTTCAACGGCAATCAACAGACCTATGCAGTATAAATATTCAAAATAGATAATAATGCAGCATATCTTTTCTAAAATATATAGACAGCATAAAGTTGACTGAGAACCCACTGAAATGTGCATCTGTCTGTCTGTCCATGAGTCCATTTGTTCAAGAACACCTCATAAACAGTAAGAGCTAGGACCACCAAATTTGGTATGCCGCTTCCTCTTGTCCTAACTGAAAACAAGGTCAGGGTTTGGTTGTGCCAGGAAAATAGGATATGCCTGGAATTCAATTATTTCCCATAGCATGGAAAGGGAGGGGGCTGATCAGAGGAGAGCTCTACTGCAGAGTGACCACTGGGGACAGCCACACGAGCAAGACAGTGGCCAGCTGAGGCTGGGGCTCACCATCTTGCTGACCATCAGACCAGGTGAGTGGCCCTGCATCTGACAAAGTGGGTCTTTGCCCACGAAAGCGTATGCTCCAATACATCTGTTAGTCTATAAGGTGCCACAGGACTCCTTGTCATTTCTTGTACTCTTACTTCTTTGTTGTGTCTTTTTACAAAGCAAGAGCAGCTTCACGCTTATGCTCTGTCCCTCCGTTCTTGCAGCCTAGAAAGATAGCTATTTATACATCAGATTAGGGTTCAGCCAAAGCAGGTATTATGCTCAGTCTGGAAAGATAGAAAGGATGTTTTTTTTTCCCTTTGTTTTTTGCAAAGAGCAATGACTGTTCTTGCTGGACCCCTTTACCACTGATGTATAGTCATTCCAGGCCCCTATTAATTTGTACATACCCCAACACTCCCCCACTCTCTTTCAAAGAAGGGCCCAGGTGCCCCTCCTTCCTGCACACTGGCCGTCGGGGTATCCGAGCTAGAGGCACTGGCTATAATTGCCAGGTACCTTGTAAGCCAGTAACCCAACTTGTGTGTGACCTACTTTTCCTACCTCCCCATAGCATGACTGGTGGAACAAGTATGATTTCCGGGGGAGTGGCCAGGGCAGTGCTTAGCCTTAGATTGTCCATGTTGTTGGGATGTTGCTCCTACTGATTGTATTGTTGATTCTACCGATGGCAAGCTTGACTGGAGAGCCAATGAGTGTTCGTTAGGCCTGTCCTTAGGGCACAGGCTACATCAGTCCAAGCACAATCTGCAGGCAGTTCAGTTGCCAGTTGGAATGCCTTAGTCCCTTGGATGGCCCAGGCTTCCAGGATTTATGCTAGGCATTGTTCAGCCTGGAGCTGCTTTAACAGGTGTGTCAAGCAGTACCTGAACCTACCTGGATAAACTGGGACACTTTTAGTCCAATTAGTTGGCACCATCAGGTGTCCAGTCAGGTTAAGCTGTTGCATGGCCGGTAGGTGGAGTTTCCTAGTTGCCGGGAGAAATTACCCAAACCAAACCCCACCCTTTCTACGCATCTTCCACCCTCCATAGCGTGACCACTGAGCATTGTCGATCCCTCCCAACAAATTTCCATTTCCCTGTTCCATCCAGTGCTGAGGGGAGACAGGCTCTGCACACTGTAGTGGGGGTGGTTCATGTGGCCATCCCTCCCAGGTTCTGCCCATATTAACCCTATGTGTGGATAATATACCTCTGACACTACTAAAAACCGAATGTTGTTAGTCCCAAGAACCTGTATGGCAAGTCCAGGTTGGGGAAATTTCCATCTACACCTGCCCCCAAACCCAGACTGTAGGAGGGTGGCTGAGCTCCAATCCCCCTTAGTGATGCCCTTGGTGGTGATCTTAAATATCTCCAGTGATGGAGATTCCACAACCTCCCTAGGCAATTTAAGCCCATTGCTTCTTGTCCTGTCAGGGTGGTTAAACACTGGAATAAATTGCAGCAAGGGAGGTTTAGGTTGGACATTGATGATAGGAAGTTTTTTCCTAGAGGCCAAGGAGAACAATTTTTCTCCCTCCTTGTAACACCCTTTTAGATACTTGAAATGTGGTGCCCAGAACTGGACACAATACTCCAGTTGGGGCCTAATCAGTGCAGTTTTCAAGAAAGATGTGGAGAAGTTGGAGAAGGTCCAGACAAGAGCAACCAAAATGATTAAAGGTCTAGAAAACATGAGCTATGAGGGAAGACTGAAAGAATTGGGCTTGTTTAGTTTAGAAAAGAGAAGACTGAGAGGGGACATGATAGTAGAGTAGAGCGGAAGAATGACTTCTCGTGTCTTGCTCACAACACTCCTGTTACGATTCTGGGATGCATTGTTTGCTTTTTTTGCAACTGTGTCACACTGTTGACTCATGTTTTACTTGTCAATCACTATGACCCCTAAATCCCTTTCTGCAGTACTCCTTCCTAGGGTACGTCTAGACTGCTTCCAGGGAACGTGTTTGCTCTTCTGCTTTTTTTTGTGGAAGAGCAAACGCGCTCTTTCGGGGAGCCCTGTATACCTCGTTCTACAAGGAATAAGGGCTCCTCTGAAAGAGGAGGCTTTTCCGCCATTTGGCCCCATCTAGACAGCCAAATGACGGAAAATCCTCTTCCGGAAAAGCAATCAGAAAAAGCTATGCAAATTACAGAGAACAATTTGCATAGCTTTTTCCAAAAAAAGGCTATAGTGTAGACCTAGCCCTAGACTGTTCCATCCTTCCTAGACAATCAGTTTCACACATACAGGGTGGAACAATCAATCAGATTGTTCCAGCCTAAGTACTCCACTTAGGAAGGAACAGTTTAATAAGGACAAATGCAGTTTACCTCAGACCATTTCTCTAGTTTACCAGATAAAAATTCAAAATGATCTGGACAAAGCGAATGATTAGAGGTCTTGGGGACGCAACGATCTCAACCTATTCTCAAACTTTAAATGGGTAAGAAGCCCGGCTCGCTGGCGTGGAGCCGGGCGTGGAATGCGAGTGCCTAGTGGGACACTTTTGGTAAGCAGAAATGGCGCTGCGGGATGAACCAAACGCCGGGTTAAGGCAACCCCTCCCAGCTTGGTATCATCTGCAAACTTCATCAGTGATTTAGATGATGGCGTAGAGGGTACACTTATTAAGATATTGAACAGAACCAGTCCCAAAACAGACCCCTGCAGAACCCCACTTGTTATGCCCTTCTGTCAGCCGACGGTCAGGGCAGTGTGTGTGTGTGTGTGTGTGTGTGTGTGTGTGTTACACCCAAGTCTTTAACTGCTGAGACACAAGGTCCCGTCGCAGCGGGCAGCCTAGGAGGCTGAAGGGCGTTCCAGAGTTTACAGGGAGAGCTTATTACATCTCAGATTTCAACTGCTAGGATACACGATCCCTTCGCAGTGAGCAGCCAGGGAGTCTGAGAGATGCCCCAACGGATCTGTCCTCTGGAAGCGACACGATCCAACGCTCAAGCTCCCCCTATACCTGTCCCTTATGACCGGCTGAAGTTCTTTTAAATTGTGCTTGGTTCTGTTACAGCAACTGAAGGAGTCAGGTTAAAGCTTAAATAGTTACAGGTTTATTAAAGAAGCTTATAAATCATATGGTTACAATGGCTATTGCTCTATTTCTTAACTACTAGCAAATATAGATCTTAAAAATGGTTACAAAGAAAATAAAGATAGAAAATAGAAATAATGGTACCGAGTGACAGCTTAATCTTTAAAGAGCTCTAAATCTATGTGTACACTTAAGACAAAGGACCACATCCAGGTACAATTTTACCCCCTTCTGTGCTCTCGACTCCAGCGGGTCAAGCCAGGGCCGGTCCTCAATTCCTACAAAAGACGAATACGAGGTGGGTGTCCCCATGAAACCTCGGGAGGTCAAACACCTAACCCGACCAGCAGATAGATGGTAGATTGACACTCAAAGTGAGTGTGCTGCTGGACCCATCTTTATACCCCTAGGGGCCTGTATCCTCTTTCTTATCTAAGATGCCAAATTGTGTTGGTTTGTCTTTGTGACGCCAGTTCTTACAAGCAAGTTTCAAGTTAATTTACACTTGCAAGAGAGATAACTAAATTGTGAGTACTAGACATTTTTTTACTGGGCGAGAGATTCCTCCCCCCGCGGATGGCTGTGTGTTTGTATCAATATGGGTTTCAGTCAAGGGCACTGTGAACTTGCATATCTGGGCCTTCTGTCAAGGCTTCAAAGACTATGCTGATTTTACTGCTCTGTGTGTGCCCTGTATGCTCCAGGCAAGCAAAAATGGATGTTACAGGGGGGTTCCTGTCTGGCTACACCTTCCAGCATGATTGTGAACCTTTAATAACTACTCTCTGAGAATGGTTATCCAGACAGTTACAACCTAGATGAGTATGAGAGGGGTAGCCGTGTTAGTCTGAATCTGCATAAACAACGAGGTGCCACAGGACTTCTTGTTGTTTAACCTAGATGGGGCAACTATAAGGTGGGTGCATATTTCCCTAGTTTAGTAAAGCCTTTGACACAGTCTCTCGTGACCTTCTTATAAAGTCTAGGTATACCACGTCCACCGCTTCTCCCTTATCTACAAGGCTTGATACCTAGCTGATAGCCTATCAAAGAAAGCTATCGGCCAGCATGGATTTGGTTTGGCATGATTTGTTCTTTACAATCACCTTATTTTCTTCCAGATGTTTGCAGATGGATTTCTTAATTACTTGCTCCATTAACTTCTAGTGCCTGTCTATAAACAGGGAAATAAGAACAACCCAGGAAACTACAGAGCAATCAGTTTATCTTCCCTGGCACAGATTTGCCCTTTTCCAGTCTTCTGGAATCTCTCCTGACTTCCATGATATTTCAAAGATTAAATTGATGGAGATTGCCTATCTCCTACAACTGGAAGAACCTTGAAAGGTCATTGAGTCCAGTCTGCTGCCTTCACAGCATGACTAAGTCCCATCCCTAACAAATTTTTGCCCCAAATCCCCTTTGCAAGGATTGAACTCACAGCCATGGGCTTAACAGACTAATGCTCAAACCACTGAGCTAGCCCTCCCCCCCACCTTTGAAAGGTGATGGCTTTCAAAGATGATGGCTTCCCCCCAGAAAATGGTCTTTACACTAACCTTTACACTAGGTTAGGAACTATTTAAAAAAGCTAAAGGTACATAAATCCATGGGTCCGGACTTAATACATCCGAGGGTACTGAGGGAGTTGGCAAATGTCCTTGAGGAGCCTTTGGCCATTATCTTTGAAAAGTCGTGGAGATCGGGAGAGATCCCAGATGACTGGAAAAAGGCAAATGTAGTGCCCATCTTTAAGAAAGGGAAGAAGGACGATCCAGGGAACTATAGGCCGGTCAGTCTTACCTCAGTCCCTGGAAAAATCATGGAGGGGGATCCTCAAGGAATCCATTTTGAAGCACTTGGAAGAGGGGAAGGTGATCAGGAATAGTCAGCATGGATTCACAAAGGGCAAGTCGTGCCTGACCAATCTGATTAGCTTCTATGATGAGGTAACTGGCTCTGTGGATATGGGAAAGTCAGTGGGTGTGATATACCTTGACTTTAGCAAGGCTTCTGATACGGTCTCTCACAATATTCTTGCCAGCAAGTTAAGGGAATGTGGATTGGATACATGGACGGAAAGCTGGCTGTAAGGTCGGGCCCATCGGGTAGTGATCAACGGCTCGATGGCAGGATGGTGGTCGGTTTGTAGCGGAGTGCCCCAAGGTTCGGTTCTGGGACCAGTTTTGTTCAACCTCTTTATTAATGACCTGGGTGAGGGGATGGATTGCACCCTCAGCAAGTTTGCGCATGACACTAAGCTAGGGGGAGAGGTAGATACGCTGGAGGGCAGGAATAGGGTCCAGAGTGACCTAGACAAATTAGAGGATTGGGCCAAAAGAAATCTGATGAGGTTCAACAAGGACAAGTGTAGAGTCCTGCACTTGGGACGGAAGAATCCCAAGCATTGTTACAGGCTGGGGACCAACTGGCTAAGTAGCAGTTCTGCAGAAAAGGACCTCGGGATTACAGTGGATGAGAAACTGGATATGAGTCAACAGTGTGCCCTTGTAGCCAAGAAGGCTAATGGCATATTAGGTTGCATTAGGAGGAGCATTGCCGGCAGATCCAGAGAAGTGATTATTCCTCTTTATTCGGCTCTGGTGAGGCTATATCTGGAGTATTGTGTCCAGTTCTGGGCCCCCAATTACAGGAAGGATGTGGCTGCGTTGGAGAGGGTCCAGCGGAGGGCTACAAAAATGATTAGGGGGCTGGAGCATATGACCTACGAGGAGAGGCTGAGGGAGTTGAGTCTATTTAGTCTGCAGAAGAGAAGAGTGAGGGGGGATTTGATAGCAGCCTTCAACTTCCTTAAGAGAGGTTCCAAATAGGCTGGAGAAAGGCTGTTCACAGTAGTGATGGATGGCAGAACAAGGAACAATGGTCTCAAGTTGCGGTTGGAGAGGTCCAGGTTGGATATTAGGAAAAACTATTTCCCTAGGAGGGTGGTGAAGCACTGGAATGGGTTACCTAGGGAAGTAGTGGAGTCTCCATCCCTAGAGGTTTTTAAGTCTCGGCTTGACAAAGCCCTGGCTGGGCTGATTTAATTGGGATTGGTCGTGGCTTGGGCAGGGGGCTGGACTTGATAACCTGCTGAGGTCTCTTCCAGCTCTATGGTTCTAAGGGAGCCTGTATAGGAGTGAGGTGCCAGTCCGAAGTCCAGGCTCCCCAAAGAGCAGTATTATTTTTTTCTAGTGGTTCAAAGGGCGGAAAAACACACTCGCTTCCATAGACAATAGTCCGTACCTCTTGTAGGAAAGAGTCTGAAAATTCACCATGTTTCGCCCCACACACACTAAATGTCCATATAACCTCCTTATTTGTAGATGTATTATAGGTGGAATTGAATGTTCTTAATGAGCCATTATTAAACCATATGACTGCCTGTTTGGTGAAGCCACACCCATCTTGCATATGGGTTTTGCACCAGGGCCTAAGAGAGCCAGGGTCCTCGGCTGGAGGGTTAGCAGTAAGGGAAGGGAATGAAGGATGTTTGGCGGTAACCTTAGGAGTTGAAATATGCCAAGACCTAGGGGAAGTGGGGTTAAGGTCTTTGGTGAGGTAGGGATGTGGTGTTCTCCATTGCCTGAGGCACCCAAACAGAGATGGTCGTTGGTATGGGATAAATTCCAAATAAAATGAGTAGTGAGAACTAAGAACGCCACAAGTTCCACCTTGCCACCATGGGATTGTTCGACTTTGACACCGGGTCCACTGTCTCCTCCAGAGGAGGTTTTAGTACTTTGGTGGGCTCATAACGCTTTACTTGAGAGACATCAGCCAAATGCCAAAAGGAATGAAGCCTGAAGTGATTTTGTTTTTCAGAATTGTGCATGTTCCTATGGATGATTTCTGCAACCGTGGACCTTGGAGAGCAGCAGGAACCACTGCTGACCTTCATGGGATAAACAAATCAAGAAAAGATAAATCACATCAGCCATCATGTAGAGACCCTCCCACCAAGGTACTGGGAAGGGATGGGGACCATGGGCACGGTACATTACCAACATTCCTGCTTGCACCTGGTCCAAGGGGCTGTGTGGTAGATCATACCAGGCTTTAGTTTTGGCTCTAGCTTTGCCCTCTGATTGAGCAGCTTCTGTGTGCAGTACTCGGAGGATCCATTCCTCCAACTCCAGGAGCCTATCCATGTCAGCCCGTATAACTTGTTTTACTGGTGGGGGGGTAAGCAGGTTTTCTCAATGAGCCATTGGTCTGTTTGTTAACAGTTCATGGGGGCTGATGCCTGTAGCCTTGGCAGGCCGGGCACAGATATGCATTAGAATAAAGGGTAGGGAGTTTGGCCCAACTAGTGCCACCTATGTTGGCACCCTTGCGTAGCTCCTCCTTAATGGTGCGGTTCATGCGTTCCACCTGCCCTGCGGACTGAGGATGGTATGGAATGTGCAGCTGCTGTTCCACTTCCAATAGTTCACAGAGCCAATGCACGACGGAGCTATGGAAAGCTGACCCTCTGTCCGAATCAATTATACGGGGAACCCCCCACCTGGCAAAAACCTGAGTAGTCAGTAGGGAAGCAGTGGTTTTAGTGGTCTGGTCCTGAGTGTGGAAGGCCTCCACCCATTTACTGAAGGCTTCCACAATAACCAGCATAAAGCAGTACCCAGTGCTGATGCGGGAAAGGGGACTCACATAGTCCATCTGTATTCTTTCCCACAGACCGGTTAGGCCCCAGCAGGCCACAAGGGGAAGCTTATGGAATGGCCCGTATTATCCCTATCCCTAACCCAGTGGTCTCCAACCTTTTTACACCCAAGATCACTTTTTAAATGTCAGGGCAAGCCAGGATGTACCCCATCCCTTCCCCAAGACCCCACCCCTACCTTGAGGCCCCGCCATCTCCATCATTTGCTGTCCCCAGCTCTTACTCACCGTCACTGGGTTGAGACGGGAGGTGCAGGTTCTGGGGTGGGAATGAGGGATTTGTGGGTATGTCTACACTAGCCGCCTAGTTCGAACTAGGGAGGCTAATGTAAACATTCGAACTTACAAATGAAGCCCGGATTTAAATATCGGGCTTTATTTTGCATCTTCAGTCGTCGCCATTTTTAAATGCTGCTAGTCAGACTAACTGCCCTCGGCTACACGCGGCAGTTAAACGGTGTAGCCACGGGCAGTCAGTTCGAACTAAGGGGATTTAAAAATGGCGCCTTCCCGGGAACATGCAAATGAAGCCCGGGATATTTAAATCCCGGGCTTCATTTGCAAGTTCTAATGCCTACATTAGCCACCCTAGTTCGAACTAGGGGGCTAGTGTAGACATACCCTGAGTCACTATGGGTGTGTCTAGACTACAGGGTTTTGTTGACAAAACTATACCTGCGTCTACACTGCCACTGAGTTCTGTCGACATAACTGCCGAGTTCTGTCGACGTTTTGTCGACAGCTGTAAACCTCATTCTACGAGGAATAACGCCTTTTGTCAACGGAGTTCTGTCGACAGAAGGCGTTATTGCATCTACACTGTCCTTTGCATCTACACTGTCATGTCTACAAAGTGGCTTGCTTTGTCGACAGAACTGGATGTAGTCTAGACGCTCTTTGTCGACAGAAGCTTTGTAGTCTAGACGTACCCTATTTGAACGTAAGGGGGTGGGCAGGCACCAGCCCGCCCACTTCTAAAAGCTCCTTCCCCAGCCTTGCAGGAGGGACAACTGGACTCAGGGCTCAACTGATTCCAGGGGACAAATGATAAAAAACAGGGTCAAGGGGTGCGGGTCAAAGGTTTAAAATGAGGGGACCGAACGGGGACACCGAGCAGGGAACCTCAGACAGCACCCACTGCTCCTCAAAGCTGTCCAGGGAGCCAGTGGATGCTGCCCAGAGGAACTCTGCCTGGGTACATACGACTAGGGAGGAACAGAAGTAGGTCCCACAGTAGCGGAGCACCCCCTCATTCAACATCCTCCTCCTGGTATTGTATATGGCGGCTTTCACTAGAGCCAGGAGGAGGTTGACGAAGAGGTATCACAATTTTGTGGGGCCACGAATGGAATGTGTATAAATAAAGAGGTGAGGAGAAAAGTGCAGCCAGAACCTCAGCAAGGGGTTCTGGAGGAGCCGGAAGAGGGGCTGCAACCAGGCGCATTCAAGGTAAGCATGTGCCGGGTTTTCCCTCATGCCGCAGAAGGGACAGGCGTTGGAGACAGGGGTGAACCACACCAAGTACATGCCCGTGCCCACGGCTCCGTGGAGGAGCCGCCAACTTATGTCCCCGATGGGCCATGAAACTAAGGTGGAGTAAACACTGGCCCACCAGAGTTTCCTGCCCTCAACAGGTCTTAGATGGTCCCACTCTTTGGTATCGGGGCGGGACACTAGGGTAAGGAAATGCAATGTATGGAGCATGAGCGTGTACAGATGGTCTCTGGGTGCAGTTCGGAAACAGACCGGCTGCAAAGCCTGCAGCCGGCTGGGGGTCCAGGGATGGGGAGGCCGGGGGGCCCACGGAACAGGGGCCTCAGAAAGAGGGCCGGAGGGCTTGCAGTGAGGGGGAGCGGGGCATACCCTCTCACAGGACTCGCTGCAGGAAATTGAGAGCGGGCTGCGACAAAGCCACCTTCACCTCCTGGAGTACGCACAGGGAGGTTCAGGGGGTGGAGAGCCCCATGCGCTGAGCAAGCGCCCAGGGATCCACCCAGTCCCCCCGTCGTAGTCCAGGGTGTCTCCGACCTTGGTGGTTTCTGCCAGGATCAACGTCCAGCACACGGAGGGGGACTCCACCACCTGCACGCACAAGGCTGGATTGTGGAGCAGGGGCTCCGTGAGGAGATCTGCTCCCTCGGTGGCCACAATGGACCTGGTCGCTGAGAACAGCTTCCAGGTCTGGAGGAGTTCCTGGTAGAATTCCGGCAGCTCTGAGAGGTCTCGCGGAAGGCCTCTCGGGTGAAGAAAAAAGAGCTGCCGGTCGTATCGGAGCCCTCGGAGGCGGCGGAGGAAGGCGTACCCCAAGGTGCTCCATGCCAGACTACCTGCACTAAAGAGGAGTCTCTGCAGGGCCTGGAGGCGGAAGGTCTGGACCTGGCTGCATATGCAGACCAGGCCCTGGCCCCCCTCCTCCAGGGGGAGAGACAAAACCCCTGCAGAGACCCAGTGCAGTCCTGGCCAAAAGAACTCCAGAGCTGTCCTCTGGAGCTTGGCCAGGACCTCTGGGGCCGGCCTCAGGGTGTTGAGCTGGTGCCAGAGCATGGACAGGACCAACTGGTCATATCAGAGCCCTCAGAGGTGGCAGAGGAAGGCATGCGCCAAAGTGCTCCATGCTGGACTACCTGTACTATAGAGGAGTCTCTGCAGGGCCTGCAGGCAGAAGGTCCAGACCTGGCTGCGCATACAGACCAGACCCTTTCCCCCTTCCTCCAGGGGGAGACACAGGACCCCTGCAGAGACCCCATGCAGTCCTGGCCAGAAGAACTCAAGGGTCGTCCTCTGGAGCTTGGCCAGGACCTCCGGGGCTGGGCTCAGGGTATTGAGCTAGTGCCAGGGCATATA
Organism: Rafetus swinhoei; assembly: GCA_019425775.1. Taxonomy (NCBI): domain Eukaryota; kingdom Metazoa; phylum Chordata; order Testudines; family Trionychidae; genus Rafetus; species Rafetus swinhoei. The sequence continues at coordinate 268,732 of JAFJHL010000492.1, read as the reverse complement.
CAGGACTAGTTTGTTTAGCACCAGCGCCCTCCCTCACAGGGAGAGACACTAGAGCAGTCCTGTCCATCTCTGTAGCCGCTCACCCACCCTGGCCTCCAAACCCTGCCAGTTCTCCAGGTGGGGAGGGATGCTTGGCAGATAGAAAAACACTGAGATAGAGCAGTGGACCTGCAGTCCACCTGGTGGCCTGAAGCGTGGATGGGAGGGATCCTGCCTGCCACCCGTCCCCAACCACCAGGCCAGAGCTCTTGACCCAGTTGACCCGGGCGGAAGAGGCCACCGAGTAGACGACTTGGCAGACCTCCACTTGCACCAGGTCACCCGGGTCATGGACCACAAGGAGCATGTCATCGGCATACACCGACAGGACTGGCCGCAGCTCTGGCTCTTGGAGCACCAACCCCGTCAACCTCTGGCGGAGGAGACAGAGGAAGGGCTCAATCACCAGAGCATACAGCTGGCCTGACAGTGGACACCAATGACGTACTCCCTGCCTGAAGCTGACCATCTCGGTCAGGGGCCAATTGAGCCTGACTAAACATTCCACGGAAGCGTACAGCACCCAGAGAAAGCCCATGAAACAGGGCCCGAAGTTGAAGGCCTGAAGATTGCCCAGGAGATACCCATGGTCCACCCTGTCAAACACCTTCTCCTGATCCAGGGACAGGAGGGCGAATGATAGACCCTCCCTATACCCGAGCTCCCAGACCAGATACAAATTATCAAAGATGTTGCGGCCCGGGACGGTGTAGGTCTGGTTGGGAAGGAGCATGTCTGCCAGCACAGACCGCAGTCGCAGTGAGATGGCTTTGGCTATGACTTCGTAGTCTGTGCTGAGGAGTGAGACGGGACACCAATCCAAAGGTTGCGGAGGTGCCCGCCTCTTCGGTAGCAAGGTAAGCATGGTTTGCCTTCACAACAGAGGGAGGACCCCCTTCTCCAAGGACTCGGTCCAGAAGATGACGAGGTCTGGTCCGAGGACGTTCCAGAACACGCGGTAGAACTCCACAGTCTGCCTGTCAGTGCCCGGGGTTTTGTTGGTGGGCATGAGACAGGGGGCTTCTGAGAGCTCGGCCAGAGTAAGAGGCAGCTCCAGCCAGTCCTGGTCGCCCGTGCTGACCGTCGGGAGTTTGTCCCAGTGTAGCCTGCTGAGATATACTTTTTCCTACCCTTTTTATATTTTTAATAATATGCTAGTAATGCTAGGGGCCTACAGAGTTAAATTTTCTGTATGATTTAGCTTTAGCAGAAATATGGTAGTTGATAAGTTAAGATTTATTTCTTGTTGTTTTCCAAGATGTGTATTGCGTAAGGGTTTGCGGTTAGCTTGACAAGCATTTGGGGGACCATTACCTAATCTTGATTGGAACAAGTAAGCAGAACCTGCAAACTCCCACCAACTGACTTTTAGACTTCCACAAAACTAAAAGTGCCAGTTTTCCTGCACCTAACTGTAATGTTCCCGCTCTTTCTGGTTGTTCCGGGATTTGGTCCAAGAAAATGTCACTCCTCTCTTATGCATATTTATGGACCACCCCCATATCTCTTCGCATCAGGTATAGGCACCCACAGAAATCTGAGGGTACCAAGCCCAACTTTGGGCAAGGGGTTGAACATCCGGGACATTCTGGTGCCAAAAGGGTAATATAGGCCCAGGGATTAGGGAAGTCGAGGCTGCTGCAGCCGTCGCTAACAGAGCCCTCTCCAGAGTGTAACCTGTTTTCTCTTGAGGTCAGAAACCAAATACTTATCTCTATTCTATCTTTATATTTCTATCTTGCTTCTTTTATTTTGTTTAAGTTTTGCTTTTAGGTATCTCATACTCTACCTGCTACAAGGACTTTCAGGCGAAGGGAGGCTGGTCCTTCCACGCCCAGCCTTTGGGAAGACTAAGATCCTGTGGGTATGAAATGCTGTTAGATAATTAGTATCTGTATACTCAGATAAGTTTTAGTTTGATTTTGTTAATGGCATCTGTAGAAGAAATTCAGTTAATCTGTGTTCTCAGTGCCTTATTCTTTGTGGTTTTTTTAAATCGTTATTCCTGTGTCAATAAAATTGATTTTCATTGCATTTTCTAATCTGAGGTGTGACTGTCAATCATCTGCAGACCCTCAAGAGGGGGAATCTTATGGTTCTACACACTTGTAACCTGGGATAGAGAGTACGAACTTAGAATCTCTGATCAGATTGGCGAGCCTTACCCACCTAAATTCCATTATAGCTCCTTCCCAGGCTACAATATTGGCGAGCCAGCCAGGAGGTTGTGACAGACATTGACAGCCAATCTTAAATCCAAAGTACTGGTAGAACAAGTCTTCTCTCGCTGGGGGATCCCTGCGAAAGTGGAAAGTGTACTGATTAATCAGGTTTGTTTTATGCATGTTCCCGTGGTATTAAATTTGACCAATTGGCAATTGGGGGAATTTAATTATTGTAAATCCACTAAAGTAGCTTCCTTTTTCTTGGTACTCCTTGTGGAGTACCACTTATCGGGCAACAAGTCCGAGATCTTGCAACGCTAGATAATCCGCCCTGCAATCCATCTCCTATTCGGCAGAGGCGTGGTTTAGACCCTCTTGTAGTTCTGGGGTCCGCCTCAGGGTTATTTGGTTGGGCTATGTCTGTCTGGAACCGAATGGACCTACATAAGATTCGCAAACACCTAAATTATGTTTTGCAGGAGGAAGCTAATCAGATTTTAAATCCAATGTTGCAAGGAATGAAGGGATTAGCCCAAGAAGAAGTTTTCACTGTTTAAAAAGTTCTGCTATGTCATGAAGATTATAATGAAACCCAACAGAAAATTAACCAGCTAATTGCCCAAAATAATAACCAAAAGAAGGATTTAGCCATGGGGAAAAAAAGTATATGTTCTGCTTATGGGGAATATGTTATAGATACAATTACGGAAACCTTGCATTCCCTTACAATGGTAAGAGTCCCAAATCTAATTAAAAATGAGCAGTTACTTAATTGGTACTGCCCAAAATGCTTTCAGGGGTCTGTGAGGGAGAGATCCACTTGCTTAGATGCCCATCCATGAACATCCTTCGGGATCATAAGACAGTTGGGATCTGTGACACCACACCCCAACGGAGAAGGCTGTGTCTACACAGCTGCCTTTTCCGGAAAGGATGCAGATGAGACAAGTCGAATTGTAAATGAAGCGGGATTTAAATTTTCCCGCTTCATTTATAAACTGTAACTGCCGCTCGGCCCGGCTTTGCCGGAAAGCGCCAGTCTAAACGGGATCTTTCGGAAAATAAAGCCTTTTCCAAAAGGTCCCTTATTCTCTATAAGGACCTTCGGAAAAGGCTTTATTTTCAAAGATCCTCGCCTAGACTGGTGCTTTTTTCCGCAAAGCCCCGAGCCGGAAAAAGCGGGCAAATATGTTTATACAAATGAAGCGGGAAAATTTAAATCCTCGCTTCATTTGCAATTCGACTTGTCTCATCTGCATCCCTTTTCCGGAAAAGGGGTGCAGTGTAGACACAGCCGTAAGACTTGTGCTGTGACATGGTCCTTGTACATGTAATTCACGGTGTCTTTGCCCCTGTTTGATCCAAAAAAGGATGTATATGAGCAGTTGTCTGCAGTCGAGTCCATAGGTCACTGTTAACAAGTGCGTTTATTCCCCCCCCCCCCTTTAGTCTAGATTCGTGAGTTCCCAAGTCCGGCTCACATCTTGTTTGCAACGTCCTACCGACTCTCGTAGCACTCTGTACAACTCCTGCTGAGATGTCAATTGATACAGCGCTCCCGCCTTTGGCGGCAGGGAGAGGGGGGGCCTGGACCCACCCTCACTCACGGGCCCCAGCCCAGGGCCCTAAGGACAGGGACTATCTGTGGTCCTGTCTGGCTGGCGGGGCTTCCTGCCAAAACTTGCCAGCCCGCGGGCTATAATCACATGCCCCGCCCTGGACTGCTTCCTCTCCCCATTTTCTCCCGGGGACAGTCCTCCCGTTCACCCCTTCCTTCGGCGGTGCTTCCGCCGGTTGTAAGACTCCCTCCCCAGCTTCCCAATACCTTCCGTGCCTCCTTCGCGCCCTGTGTCCTTCCTTCATCCCTTCCCCTGACTGTTTCTCTCTTTTTAAACCGCCCGCCCTCCATCCTGATGCTCCCATGTCCCCCCTGACGTCATCCCTTTGCCGTCCCCCAGGCCCCGCCCCTTTTCCCTCCGTCACTTCTGGTGTGGCCACGCTACGGCCGCGGCTCACGGTTCCCGCGGTCTCAGGGTGGCGGAGCTGGCTCGCGGCGTGCCAACACCCCGCACACGCCACGTACCCGGCTCCCCACGCCACGTACATGGCCGATGCCAGGCAGCTTGAAGTGCGGGGCGTTGGTGTCCCGTCACACACCTCCCCCTCTAAGTTCCCCTTTACCCCCTGTTCTTTGTCCTCCTCCCCCGTGAGGCCAGCCTTGAAAAGAAATCCGCATTTCTGTGGGCCCTACCAGACCAGTGGACCACTTCAAAAGAGTATGGCTGTAAGGCTAGGTACACTCATAATATGGGTGTTCGCATCTTTCATCGTTTGTAGCCATCGCAACGGGGCATGGTCGGTGCCTACCCGGAATTGGTTTCCTAGAAGATAATATCAAAGCATATCAATGGCCCATTTCACGGTTAAGGCTTCTTTCTTGATAGTAGAATACTTGAGCTCCCGTGGGAACAATTTACGACTTATGTATACAATAGGGTGTTCCTCCCCCCCTTTTCTTGCGACAACACAGCCCCTAACCCACTCTCCGAGGCGTCGGTCTGTAGGATGAAGGGCTTCTCGAAGTCCAGTTGTGCCAGCACGGGGGCATAGGTCAGCCGTTCTTTTAATGTACGAAATGCCTGATTGCACTCTGTACTCCAGCGCACCTTCTTGGGCAACGAGTTCCTAGTCAGGTCCGTCAAGGGGGCAGCCAGCATCGCAAAATTGGGCACAAAGTGTCAATAGTAGCCAGCGAGCCCTAGGAATTGGCGTACCTGCTTTTTGGTTGTCGGTGGAGGGTAGTCCCTTAGGGCTCCAACCTTGTCGATCAAGGGCTTTAGCTGACCCCTCCCCACGGTATACCCTAAATAGGTGACCTCACGTTCTCCGAAATGGCACTTACTAGGGTTCGCGGTGAGGCCAGCCTCTTGCAGTGACTTCAGGACAGCTTCCAGCCTCTGTAGGTGCTCGGGCCACGAGGCACTATAAATCACTATATCGTCTATGTAGGCTGCAGCGTATCACCCATGGTCCCGCAGCACCTTATCCATTAATCGCTGGAAGGTGGCGGCCACCCCATGCAGTCCGAAGGGGCATCCTTACGAATTGGTACAACCCGAATGGCATTGAGAATGCTGTTTTCTCTTTAGATGTTGGGGTGAGGGGAATCTGCCAATATCCCTTAGTTAAGTCAATGGTTGATATATATTGTGCCCTCCCGAGACGGTCCAGTAATTCATCCACCCGTGGCATTGGGTAGGCATCAAATCTGGATATTCCGTTAACTTTGTGGAAATCGATGCAGAACCGGGTTGACCCGTCGTCGGGTTTTGGGACCAGGAATATCAAGCGCCTCCACACACTGTGCGACTCCTCAACTACGCCCCAGCGTAGCATTCATTGTAATTCTTCCCTGACCATCTCCCACATCTTCCATGGAAGGGGCCGGCCGGGGTCCCGCACTTTCTTACCGGGCTCTGTTGCGATATGATGGTACGCCAGGGTAGTATGTCCTGGTTGGTTGTTCAAGACTCGTGGGAACTTCCGTAACAGGTCACGCAGCTCAACCTGCTTGACTGGAGTCAGCTCATGTCCCACCTCCAGAGATGAGGGGATAGCTCCTTCCCCCCCAACCCCACGGCCCCAGAGCTAGGTCGGGCGTCACCGGATCAACCATTAGCCCTTCCCACTCATTCCACGCCTTTAAGAGGTTGACGTGATAAATCTTAGTGTCCTTCCGACTCCCCGATACCCGTACCTCATAGTTCACCTCTCCCACCCGCCTAACTATCTCAAAGGGGCCCTGCCATTTGGCAAGTAACTTGGAATCTTGCGTCGGAAGGAGAAGCAATACCCTGTCCCCCGGCTCAAAGGTCCTTAGTCGTGTCCCCCTGTCGTAATACCCGGCCTGCTTCGCCTGGGCTGACCACAAGTTGTACCGAGCGAACTCCCCTAAGGCATGCAATTTTTTCTGCAAGTTCAATATATATTGCACTGAGCCCTGGACTCGTGTTCCTTGCTCTTCCCAGTTTTCCTTGACAATGTCTAATATCCCCTGGGGTTGCCGCCCATACAAAAGCTCAAAGGGTGAGAACCCCGTGGAGGCCTGGGGTACTTCCCGCACCGCAAACAACAGGGCATGCAAAAGTCTATCCCATTCCTTGGGGTCTTCCTCCACAAATTTCCTCAACATGCTTTTCAGCATTCGGTTAAACCTCTCTACCAGGCCGTCTGTCTGAGGATGGTAAACAGATGTTTTCAAAATTTTGATTTGTAGCAGTCAGCACAATTATCCCATCAATCGTGAGGTAACTTTCGTACCTTGGTCCATTAGGATCTCCTTAGGTATCCCGACCCTGGAGAAAATCTTTACTAATTCGGCTGCAAGGGTCGGGGTGGTAGTATTCCACAACAGTACAGCCTCGGGGTACCTTGTTGCATAATCTATCAATACCAAAACGTACTGGTACCCCGTCTGTGTCTTTTCCAGGGACCCCACTAAGTCCAGAGCGACTCTCTCAAAGGGGACCCCAATCACAGGTAACGAGACTAATGGTGCCCTCGGTACTCCTTTGGGGCTAGCCTTCTGACATTCCGGGCAGGAAGCACAAAAGTCCTTCACTTCCTGATATACTCCGGGCCAAAAGAACTGCTGCAGAATTCGCCGCACAGTCTTTTCGTGCCCTAAATGGCCTGCCCAGGGGTTAGCATGCGCTAGCTCTAGGAGTTGGCGGCGATACCTCCGTGGAACTAACAGTTGTCGGAGGGTACCATAATCCTCCACCCCCTCCATAACCCGATATAAACCATCATGGCATACCTCAAAATGGGGCCCCGTTGCTCGCCTCTCATTCTCCTTTCCTGGTTCCTCAGCCTCCACGGCTTCTGCCCAGGTTCGTTGCAGCGCTGGGTCTTCCCTCTGCTCCTGCAGGAAGTCCCCACTCCATAGCTCGGGTAGGGTTAGTGAATCTAGGGTTTCCATCCCCTTGGGAGCTCGGGGTTGGCCAGGGGCATTCCAGTACACACTCGGGGCATCAGTTAGGTTTTTGTGAGGGTCTCTCGCCTCCCCCAGCATACCATCTCATTTCTCCTGGTCCTTCTGCCACCCCCACTCATCCATCACATGCCTGAATCCTTCCCAGTCATGCCCTAGCAGGACGGGGTACACCAGCTTCGGGGCCACTACCACATAGCACCAGCTCTCGTGTTGTCCATCCGTGATCTGCACCCATGTTGTGGGGTACGGGTGGACATCCCCGTGCACAAACTCCACGTGTACCGGCGGCCCCCTTGGTCCTCCCTCCTTCAGTACATCTGCTCGCAGTATAGTCTGGCCGCATCTGGAATCAACTAGGGCCTTCACAGGAAGTCCCCCCACCTTAACCCTTCTCTGAATTTTCCCCCCCTTTCTTGATCTTCCCAGATCCCTTCACCTGCTAGGGCCTGCGCATATGTGCAATCCATATAAGGGCAGTCCTTTTGAAAATGCCCCTCCTGGCCACATCTAAAACACGCGCCTTTTGGGGGTCTTCCTCTCCCTTGGCTTCGTCCCCCTTCAGTCGGGAGGGAGGCCTTTTCCTGCGTTACGCCTTTTAGGGGGGTCATCCATGCTGGAGCTAGGCTCCTTCCCTCTCCTCTTCCGCCTGCCCGCAGCCAGCCCCCTTTTGGGGCCTCCTCCTGCCGGGTTGTCTCAGGGGCACCTATCTTCTGGGGAAAGCTTCCCCTAACTGTCTTCCCCAGCCCCTCAGTGGAGTCGGCCATTTCATAATCGTCCATCAATGCGACTGCCTCGTTCAGGGTGGAGGGATGGTGTCTCCGTACCCATCGTTGCCCACCACTGGGCAAGATATTTAGAAACTGTTCTAATATCACCGTCTCGGCTACCTGCACTCCCATACGCTGGTCTGGTTCTAGCCAATGCCACCCTGCCTCCCTCAACCTTTGCGTCACAGCCTGTGGCCTTGCCCCTTGCGGGTGCCGTTCCTGCCTAAATCTTTGCCTATAAGTCTCTGGCATTATCCCCAGCTGATCTAAGATCACTTCTTTGACTTTATAGTAATGTAAAGCATCTCGAGGGTTTAGGCTACGGTATGCCAACTGGGCCTGGCCCGTTAAATAGAGGGCTACTAAGGTGGCCCAGTGGTCTTCTGGCCAACGCAATGCGGTGGCCACCCTTTCAAATGTAGTCAAAAAGGCCTCCGGGTTGTCGGCCGGGCCCATCTTGGTCAGACGGACCGGCAATTGTGGCATCCCGCCCATTTCGTTTTCACTACTCACGAGTGGCCCGGCGCCTCCCTGGTTAGGCGGTCCATACTGTTGCATCCATCTTTCTTGCTGAGCTTGGTATTGCTCAGATAGTTCTCTCACCAATTGCCTCTGCTGCTCCTGGTGTTGCGAGGATAGTTGTTGTATTAGGAGGGTCTGCTGTTGCTGGTGCTGCCTTTGGCTTTCCGCCATCCATTCGAGCATCTTTGCAGGCTCCATGTTCACCTTCCGCCCCTCAGGGTAACCAAAAAAATGACAGGAAACGAAAAGATACAGGAAAAGGAGCCGCTGGCTCCCCTTCCCTTAACCAAAGGGGTTTTGTCCTTGCAAGACCTCTTGCTTGCGTCCCTTTAAACTAAATCCCCCTCACCTGAAGGGATTGGGCTCAATACCCACGTTCTCAATACCCATGTTGTTAACAAGTGTGTTTATTCCCCGCCCCCTTCCTTTAGTCTTGATTCATGAGTCCCCAAATCCGGCTCACATCTTGTTTGCAACGCCCTACCGACTCTCATAGCAGTCCGTACAACTCCTGCCAAGATGTCAATTGATACAGCGCTCCCGCCTTTGGTGGCGGGGAGAGGGGGCCCGGACCCACCCTCACTCATGGGCCCCAGCCCAGGGCCCTAGGGACCCGTGGGCTATAATCACACACCCTGCCCTGGACTGCTTCCTCTCCCCATTTTCTCCCGGCAACAGTCCACCTGTTCACCCCTTCCTTCGGCGGTGCTTCCGACGGTCGTAAGACTCCCTCCCCAGCTTCCCAATACCTTCTGTGCCTCCTTTGCGCCTCGTGTCCTTCCTTCCCCTATTCCCCAACTGTTTCTCCCTTTTTAAACTGCCCACCCTCCGTCCCGACATGCCCATGTCCCCCCGACGTCATCCCTTTGCCGTCCCCCAGGCCCCGCCCCTTTTCCCTCCATCACTTCCTGCGGTATCAGGGTGGTGGAGCTGGCCCGCAGCATGTGAACACCCCGCGTACCTGGCTCACCGCACCACGTACATGGCCAGCACAGTCACCTTGAAGATGGCATCTACAAGGAACGTATGTATGTACCTCCCTTGGTGGTCTATCATACACCGACGTGAACATGGAAAGTTCCTCAAATGACCACTTGTTCTGAAAAAGGGCCTTGGTTCATTTGTAGGTGTAATGTGTTTGAGGCAGACGCTGTCCTGTGTGGACTGCAGGGAGAGTTGCATAACCACTCATCATCATTGTGTGCGGTCCGACTGACCAGATGGAAGACCCTTACGGACAGGATGACTGTGATGAGGCGGACAAAGCCCGACCTTCCCGCTGAAAGCCTTTCAGCGCCCTGGCCAGCAGCAGGCGCAGTGGAGAGGTCCTCCAAGCAGGGTAGAGGGGCAGCCTTCACTGCAGCCTATCAGGGTATGGCAGGCTGCTATACAAGAAGCTGCTAGCTAAGGCCAGTCAGTTCCTTCCTGGAGCTCAGCCCAGGCAGACCTCTGGGCTGACTGGGGAACACCAGAATCATGGACAGCTCCAAGTGGGAGCTGGGCCCTCAGAACTGAGCAGAGCTAGACCCTGCAGCTAAAGGCTAGCCAGCGGCAACTCTGTGTAACCCTGGACAAGGGGAATTCAGTAACAAGGCCCTAGAGAAGGGCTGGATGGAAGTGGCCCAGGGATGTGATCACAGTTACTGACCTTGAAGCTTGGCAGGCAACTGCTACATATAGGGTCCCTGGGCTGGGACCCAGAGGAATGGGCGGGCCTGGGTCCCCCCCCCTGCAAACCACATCTGAGTGATGGGGTAAAAGAAGAGGTCTGAACCTCGGCCAAGGACTGAACTTTTGACTCGCCCGCAGACAGGTGAGTTAAATACTGCTAGACCCCTTCAGCCACCCAAGGGTGCTCGCGCACAGGACTGAACCTGTTACAGTGACCTATGCCGGTAATGGCCAATTCTGAGTAGTCACAAACCAGAAAACCTTCCAGTATGGTTCCTTGTAGTGTCCGGTCACAGATCCAAATTTTTGTTTTACTTCAAAACATTTTACTTCTACTGGCAATCAAGGGATCTTCCCCATTCATGCCTTTGAAAATGCAACTACAATTATGTCAGACCCTCAATATCAAGATATGGTGGTCCAAAGTACCCCAACATTTTTGGTCCACATTCCCTCTTTAGGGTTGAATTTAAAACAATTATTGGTTCGTAAAGATACTTATCTTATTCAAATTAGCAATGATATAGATAAAGTGCAACAAGCTGTTATTCAGCTGTTGGAAGGAGATGAACTTGAAATAGATGCCCCTGGGAGGCATATAATCTTAATATATGGATTATTATTCAAGGAGTTGTTATGGGAATTATGCTTTTTATAATGGGTTCCCTATATTGTAAGGTTGTTTATCTCAATACCTTACTCAGCGCCCCGTCCCGGTCATAATGACAGGGGAAGGCGAATATGTTACCATCATCCCAGGAACCGAATATCAAGAAATGCACTCCTTAAGCAGCCTTTTACCACACCTTCCGTCTTAGTGTGATGGAGTAATTTACTTTCACTATCACCCCATCAAAGGGGGGATTTGTAGCCTGCTAAGACCAGAGAACTCTGTGGGAGTCGGTGTTGGTCGGATCTGGGGAGAAAAGGGAGGTGTAGAAGGTTTGAACCCTCTTGCGCATCTCCACCAGATCAGTGAGGGGGGTGCCATCCTCTGGCAGAAGGCCGATTATGTGTTTTTTATTCACCCTCTTTCTCCAGGGCATAGAAGAAGCGGAAGCCATGAGCTATCTCCTGAAAGAGATCAATGCGAGAATGAACAAAGGCACCCTGGGCCCAGTGGTCCTCGAGGGCCTGAAGTTCCTTCCGCTTCTCCTGGTATGCCTCGTGGAGGGGTGGATCTTCAGGGTTGGATGCCAAGTGCCTCTCAAGCTTCAAAACCTCCCCCTCCGCTGCCATGGCGTCCTCAGCCAGTGCCTCCTGCTAATGCTCGATGGAGATGGCAGCAGCGGTGGCCCCCCCCCCTCAGTATTTTGTGGGTGGCCTTTCCACCCTCCTCATGGGAGGGGGGAGATTGGGCCTGTGAACTGCAGGCCCTGCGCTTCCCCCAGACAAGCATCATCAGGACTGGTCATCGGGGCAGAGCCGGGGGGCACAAATGATACTCGGGGTGGGGCGGTCTATGAGGCAAGGGAGGAACAACGGGGGGCAGTGAAAACTTTCCCTGGGGTGAGCCCTCTTCCTCGCCCGACTGCAACGGCGCCACCATTCCCTCGGTGGGCCCTGCCAGTTCACATTGGACAAAGGCGGGGCCCGCCTGCTTACAAGAGTATGCCGGGAGGGTGCCCCTGGTGCCCGAGTGGAGCCGTTGGCAGGAGGAGGAGGGGCAGCCATGGAGGCTGGAGTGCTGGGGGGCCGGCCGTGTTGGGACTGGTGCCCTCCTGGGCCCCAGGGGTCCTGGACACCTCCTTGGACCAGAGCAGGGGGCAGTCCCTCTGGGTGTGCCCCGTTGCCTGGCAGAGGATGCACTGGGTCTCCCCAGAGGAATAATGGGCCTGGTATAGGGCCCCCTGGTAGGCCACCAAGAAGGACCCCTTGAGTGCCACCCCATCACAAGCCGCCGCCACCTGTCGGTGGAAGGACAGGCCCTGAAAGAGGGTGGGGCCCTTGCAGCCCAACAGGAGAGGGCTGATGGTCAATATAGGTTTCCCCAGGGTGGAGAGAGCAGGCAGCAGGGCGGCATTGGGGAGGAAGGGTGGGACAGAGGTGAGGACCACCCGTACACCCAGGTCCTCCAGTGGCTCAAGGGGCACATGCACGCCCCCCACCACCAGGCCCCTCTCCACTGCCTCCTGGGTGGCGACCTGAAGCAAGGAAGAACACCACCTTGCCATACGTTTTGTAAGCCACCACCACGGCCGAGGACCCCACCAATGCCTGCATGCATGTTTCAACATGGGGTGAGATGGGGACCAGGAGGGAGCGGACACCGTGCTTCCTGGTCAGGTTGGGGAAGGGGACTCAGCCACCAAGGATGGAACTGGAGGCTGTGGTCGGGGCAGAAGACGTGTTGGCATGTGGCGGGGGCAGCCACCTGGGCGTAGGCTCTGGGGGCTACGGGTGGAATGGCCACAGAGTTGGTCGGGGGACTGGCAGGGGAAGGAGGGGTTGCGGCAGGTGTCGGGACCACAGCTCGCAAGGCGGCCTCAGCCACAGGGGTTTTAGCCTTCTGGGTCGGCCCTTTGCCCTTCTTCTTCCACTAGCCCTTTTAACTGGCTGAGGTGGAGGCTCCTCCCAAATCAGCAGGAGCGTTGACCGTGGCAGCAGCGGAGTCTGGACCCAGGGTCGGGAGGTCAGCCGCGGGGGTCTTTGGGGCTGTTGGCAATGGGGTGGTCTTGGGGTCAACAAGGGCGGGGGAAGGGGCAGGGACCTCCTCCATCACAAGGGGAGGGCTTGGAGGAGGCACAGATAGTGAGGGAGGGGGGTAAGTGTTGACAGCTCCTCCTCACCAAGCAGCAGGCAGCGGAGGAGGGCGTCAATGGAAGGGAAGGGTAGGAGGGGAAGTGCGGCAGGTCAACCACTCCTCCTCGCTGAAACAGACGCAAGGGAAGGGGGCAACTGAGGGAAAGGGGATAGCAACCGCTCCTCTCAGCTAGATTGGAGGCCGGGGAGGAGGGCACCAAATGAGGTGAGGCGGGAACTGAGGGAGAAAGCGGGGGGGAGGAACCACTCCTTCCTGCAAGGCTGGAGGCAGAGGAGGAGGGCGCTAGAGAGAGGGGCAGGGACATGAAGGGGTGGGGTGCACAATGGGGAGGGGGGCTGGGGAAAGCAACTGCTCCCTCCCACTACAGTGTATGCAGGGAGGGAAGGTGCCAGCAGGGGAAGGGCACGATTGGGGCAACTGAGGGGGAAGGTGGGAAAAGCAACCACTCCTCCCTGCAAGGCTGGAGGCAGAGGAGGAGGGCACTGACTGACAGGACAGGGGCGAGGCTACAGGTGCAGGGCAGGGGTGCTGGCTCCTCCAGCTGCACTGGGAAAGGGGGGGGTCTATGGCAACATCAAGGGGGTGCAGTGAATGGGTGGGTACTAAAAAGGGAGGGAGGGGACACGAGCGCTCGGGGAGGGGGCCAGGGCTCACTGGGGGGAAGGAACGAATAGGAGCAGTGGGAGGCTGGGGCTGGCAGAGCACTGAGGAGGGCAATGGCTGAGAGGGCAGGGCAGATACCACAGCAAACTGACCAGTGGTAGGGGAGGGGCGGACCAGGGAACTGGGTGGGGATGGGGCGGGGCAGGCAAACAAACTAAGTCTCAGGGATGCTGTAGCAGGGAGGGAAGGAGAAACAAACTGGGCTACTAAGGCAGGGCAGGGGGCAAGCTGCTGTGGTGGGGGAGCAAGGGGGGCAAAGCAAGGGGTTGGGGAGGCCCCCCAGACAAATGCAGCTGAGGGGGGGGGCAAGTCCCAGGGGAGGGGAATGCACCCACAAGCACTCGTGGGGCTCAGTCTCGCGCTCAAAAAGGGGGGCACAGTGGCTAGCCCTACCAAGGGGCCAAGAGCAGGTCCAGGTGGTACAAGGGGGTTGGTGGAAGGGGTGGTGGCAATAGAAAGGGGTGCAGCTGGACTGGGGAGGGCTCCATGCCTCTCCCCCAGCCCCCCTCACAATAACTCAGTTTACCACCTCCATCCCAGGAGCACAGGTGTTAAAAAGCTCAGTCGCAGAAAACAAACCCCTTCCATGAGTCCAAATGGTGGGTGGTCTCTTCTTCTTCCTCCTTGACGGGAAACAGCCAGCCAATCAGAGCTGAGAGATCGGCCTGAGAGACTGGGGCAATGCAAGCCTCTTCCCAGCCTGCCTTGGGGGTGCTGCAGCCTGCTGACCAGGAGACACTTAGGTAAGTGCCTCCCAGCCAGCGCCTGCCTCTGGTACCCCAACCCCTCCTGCACCCCAACTCCCTCCCCCAGATCACCATCCAAACCCTCTGCACCCCCTGCTCCATGTTACAACTGTCTCCCAGACCCTGTACCCCCTCCCACACACCTCCCCAGGCCAGAACTCTCCTGCACCCATACCCTCCCTGACCCAACACCCCAATCCCCTGACTCAGGTCAAAACCCCCTCCTCCACCCAAACACCCTCTCAGACCCCACACCATCTCCTACACCCCAGTCCCTTAGCCCATGCGCCCTTCTGCACCTACCCTCCATCCTAGACCCCACACCTCTCCACAGAAAAGTGAGGCCCTTGACCACTTACCAAAATCTTGGAGTGGCCCCCCACCAAAAATTATTGCCCACCCCTGTGCTGGAGGAAGCAGAGGCCTGTCCTGAGCTCCCAAACCAGGAGGGCCTTGAGGACCTGGCTGAGGACAGGCCTGGACTGGACTGCTGGGTCCCCACACCGAGGAGGAGATCCTTTTCACCCTGACAGGGGGCTCAGACTATGATGACCCTGAGAACCTGCAGCCATTGTGGAGCCAGGTAGATGCTGGGGGGGAGTAAGGCAGTGGCCCAGGGGAAGCTGACAACAGTCAGGCTGACCTCATCATCCTGTAGTGTGTCATCGTGTTGCAGGCCAGATCCCCACTGACCTCAGCGGCAGCCAGGGCTGCCACTGCTAGGGCCCTGGGCCAGGACATGGTGGAGTAGGGAGGGCCCGTGTACCCCATGCCAACACACACACTGGGTGGCAGTCTCCCCCCGCCCCCCGCTCTTGTCAGTGGTCTAGTGTTTGTGGACCTGCCCTGAACCAGGGCCTGGGTCTCATGAACTGGAGAACTGCATTTGTTTTTCTTTGCCTGGCCTGCCCTGTACTCAGGGCTCAGGGTTTGAAGGGACTGCTGGGCATTTATTTACAGGCCTGAGCACAGGTCTGGGAACTGGGACTTCAGCCAGGTGGCTTGCACACAGTATTGGGCATTTCGACTGTGCTGGGCTTCAGGACAATGTTCTGTCAAAGCTGCAGGGAACTGCATCTGCTTGGCCCACCTATGCTACATGCAGTTCTCCCTCTGCCTGTTCCCACCTGACTGGCAGGCTCTGATTGCTCAGTGAGGAGCCTGGTGCTTGGCCTTTTGGATAAAATGTAAAACTGCTTTGGGTTCTTTGTGGTCACTAGATATCCCAGTGCCCTTGGGCATCAGTCAGCAGTTGTTTTGGTGTCACTGAATTCTGCATTCTTAACATACGCGCCCCTGCAGTTGGATATAGTATTTACCTTCACTTCCTGGCCTAATGAATTGGGGAGACAAGGTGAGTGAGGTCATATCTTTTATTGGACCAAATTCTGTTTGTGAAAGAGACCAGCTTTCAAGACACACCTCTGTGTAAGCTGGAAAGCGTATCTTTTCCACCAACAGAAGTTGGTCCATTAAAAGAGCTCCCCCGCCCCCCCCCCCACAACTGACTTTGTGTGTCTAATATCCTGGGAGCAGCACACTCTTCTGGCTAAGTCTGCTGTGTGCTGTTAAACAGTTGCCATACAATGCCTCAGAGGGGGCTGCATTTCATTGGTGGTGTCAAGGCTGTTTCCCACTCTGGCACGATGAATGCAGAAGTGGGGGCCCTCAAAAGCAACCCCAAAACCTGATCTCTAGAGGCTTTGGTACAAAAAAACTTCCCCCAGAATCCTAATACCTGGACTTTGGGGAAACGCTGCCACCACCCAAGTATTACAAGAAAAACCAGGGACGAGGTCACTTGGGAAACCTCAGACCTAAAGTAAAACCAGGACACAAAAATGAACCAATACCAGGTTAAATAAAAAAAGAAAGAACGTTTATTATCAAAACAATACCCCAGTTACAAGCATAGTTGGAATGGCTAGATGGTAAGAGCTACCAATTAATATACTCATGGGCTATGTCGACACTCGTGGCTTCTTGCGTGAGAAATATGCAAATGAGTCTAAGCGTGGAATATCGCCGAACCTCATTTGCATACCTAATGAGCTGCCATTTTTGCAGAAGAGGCTCTTGCGCCAGAAGGAGCTGTCTACACTGCCCCTTCTTGCGCAATAAAACCCCTCTTGCGCAATGCCGTTACGCTGATTATCTCATTTGCATATTTCTCGTGCAAGAAGCCATGAGTGTAGACATAGCCATGGAGGATTCTGCCATGGGCCAAAACTTAGCTACAAAAGAGAGGAAAGCCCATTTCTAAAAGCACAGACATCAGATCCAAATTCCCAAACCAGAAAACAATAAAACCTGATGGATTTATCTAGACTTTACCCTACTTACACATTATGGAGTCTTTTTTGGGGGGAGAGACATGGCTTCTGTCTCCCTCAGTATCTAGAGAGCAAACTGGCTCAGAGACAAAGGAGGGAAAACCCCAAAATTCCTTTGTCTCAGTTTGAAATCCCTATCTGCATTTCTATTGGCTGACTGCTACCTGGCTAGGTACAGTTAATCCCTTAGTCCTCAGGCTGCTGGCCATCCCTCATGGTTATGACAGGTGATAAAAGTGATTCCTGTATTCTGTATCCCAGACTCTGTGATTCTTACCTGTACAGAGCTTTGTCTCTTTCACCCGAGGACCTCTGGGAATTATCATTATTTATCAGGCTGCAGGAAGACTTGGGAACATACCTTTACTCTGGACAGAACATCTCCACATGGCAGATTGCAAGTTTGCCACATGAGATAGCTGCAGCGGCACAGGAGCCAGCAAACAGAGCTGTAAACAGGGGAGTCTGAGTGGGAGTTTGTAAAGGGAGTTTGGATACTGGGACTTGTTTGGGGTTTGTTTTTGCTGTGGAGGGGGTGTTTTGGTTTGTTTTTGTGTTCACCGGACTAATAGGATTTTGGTGAGAAAGTAGATAAAACACAGAGGCAGTAGTGGCCATGGCCCAAGTAGTACAGAACACAAGGAGGATGATTGGATGTGGTAGCTGCGGTATGTACATGATTCTGGAGGGGTTATCTGAAAGGAGTTTTGTTTGCATGAAGTGCCGCCTGATAGAGCTGATGGAAGAAAAGATCCGAGGACTGGAGATGCAGGTGGAAACTCTGGTCGAGTTTAGAAGGGAGTTTGAGCAGATGATGGAGCAAAGGCATGACGTGGCTGAAGGGGAAAGCTTAGATATGCAGATGGAAGCAGGATCAAGGGCCTCAGAGGGGGACTGCTGGGCTAAGAAAATGGACAGTGGAAGCATGTGACTAAGAGAACCAGGCAGAGGAAAAGATGGGTCAGTGAAGGAAAAATAGAGCTCAAGAACAGGTATGTGGAGTTGGAGAATGAAGAAGGGGTACAGCAGGTAGATAATGAAGATGGAAGGGTAAGGAAGAAGAGAAGAGTGGCTAGTCCCATAGATAAAGGGGAAGAGTTAATGGAGACAATACCAATAATGAGCATCAGGAGGATACAGGATGGGTTAAAGAGGATTACAAGGGAAAACAGGAATGGCAAGGACTTGCAGCTAGAGGAAGCAAGAGATAGACCAGAGAATTGCACTGTCACTAGGAAAAGGCAGGTCTACGTGATTGGGGACTCCTTATTGAGAAGAATAGATAGGCCTGTAACTAGAGCGGATCCAGAGAATAGAAGGGTGTGCTGTCTGCCAGGTGCTAAGATACGGGATGTGGAACTGAGGTTGAAGAGGATTATTAAGGAGCAGGAAGGAATCCATTGATCATCCTTCATGTAGGAACAAATGATACGGCTAGATTCTCGCTGGAACGAATTAAGGGAGACTATGCTAGGCTGGGAGGACGCCACAAATTGAGGCTCAGGTGATCTTTAGTGGCATTCTGCCTGTTCCTAGAGAAGGGCAACTAAGATGTGACAGGATTATGATGATCAATAGATGGCTTAGGCAGTGGTGCTATAAGGAGGGCTTTGGGATGTATGGTCACTGGGAGGCATTTATGGACAGAGGACTGTTCTCTCGGGATGGACTTCACCTAAGCAGGGAGGGAAATAGACTTCTAGGATGGAGGCTGGCTCAACTGATTAAGAGAGCTTTAAACTAGGAATTTGGGGAGACGGTTGGGAGATGTTCAGGTAATCTCTACGCCAGATTTTAACACTGAGAGGGAGGAAACGAAGTAAGAAAGGATATAGCTGGGGTAGGAGAATGGACATAAGGAGGAAGGGTAGGTGGATACTAGTCTAATAGGTCATATTGGAGGTACAACGTCCGTGCCAAATTGGGTAAAGAATGTGAGTGAGGCCAAACAGCAAAACTAAGATGTTTGTACACCAATGCGAGGAGCCTAGGTAACAAAATGGAGGAACTTGAGCTATTGGTCCAGGAAGTGAAACCAGATATTATAGGAATAACAGAAACATGGTGGAATACTAGGCATGACTGGAGTACAGGTATTGAAGGGTATGTGCTGTTTAGGAAAGACAGAAATAAAGGTAAAGGTAGTGGAGTAGCATTGTATATCAAAGATGAGGTAGATTGTAAAGAAATAAAAAGTGATGGAATGGAGAAGACAGAGTCTGTTTGGGCAAAAATCACATTGGGGAAGAAAACTATCAGATCCTCCCCTGGGATAGTGCTTGGGGTGTGTTATAGACCACCGGGATCCAATTTGGATATGGATAGAGACCTCTTTAATGTTTTTAATGAAGTAAATACTCATGGAAACTGCGTAATCATGGGAGATTTCAACTTTCCAGATATAGACTGGAGAACAAGTGCTAGTAATAATAATAGGGCTCAGATTTTCCTAGATGTGATAGCTGATGAATTCCTTCATCAAGTAGTTGCTGAACCAACAAGGGGGGATGCTATTTTAGATTTGGTTTTGGTGAGTAGCGAGGACCTCATAGATGAAATGGTTGTAGGGGACAATCTTGGCTCGAGTGATCATGAGCTAATACAGTTCAAATTAAATGGAAAGATAAACAAAAATAAATCTGAGACTAGGGTTTTGATTTCAAAAGGGCTAACTTTAATAAATTAAGGAAATTAGTTAGGGAAGTTGATTGGACTAAAGAAATTATGGATCTTGAGGTGGAGGAGGCCTGGGATTATTTTAAGTTAAAGTTGCAGAAGCTGTCAGAAGCCTGTATCCCAAGAAAAGGGAAACAAATTATAGGCAGGTGTGTTAGACCAAGCTGGATGAGCAAGCATCTCAGAGAGGTGATTAAGAAAAAGCAGAAAGCATATAAGGAGTGGAAGACGGGAGGGATCAGTAAAGAAAGCTACCTTATTGAGGTTAGAGCATGTAGGGACAAAGTGAGAGAGGCTAAAAGTCAGGTAGAGTTGGACCTTGCAAAGGGAATTAAAACCAATAGTAAAAGGTTTTATAGCCATATAAATAGGAAAAACAAAAAGAAGAAGTAGGACCGCTAATTACTAAGGATGGAGTGGAGGTTAAGGATAATCTAGGAATGGCCCAATATCTAAACAAATACTTTGCTTCAGTCTTTAATGAGGCTAATGAAGAGCTTAGGATAATGGTAACATAACAAATGGGACGAAGGATATGGAGGTAGATATTACCATATCCGAGGTAAAAGCCAAACTCGAACAGCTTAATAGGAGTAAATCGGGGGGCCCAGATAATCTTCATCCAAGAATATTAAAGGAACTGGCACATGAAATTGCAAGTCCATTAGCAAAAATTTGTAATGAATCTCTAAACTCAGGGGTTGTACCATTTGACTGGAGAATTGCTAATATAGTTCCTATTTTAAGAAGGGAAAAAAGTGACCCAGGTAACTACAGGCCTGTTAGTTGGACATCTGTAGTATGCAAGGTCTTGGAAATTATTATGAAGGAGAAAGTAGTTAGGGACATTGAGGTTAATGGCAATTGGGACAAATTACAACATGGTTTTACAAAAGGTAGATCGTGCCAAACCAACCTGATCTCCTTTTTTGAGAAAGTAACAGATTTTTTAGATAAAGGAAATGCAGTCGATCTAATCTACCTCGACTTTAGTAAGGCATTTGATACAGTACCACATGGGGAATTATTGGTTAAATTGGAAAAATAGGGATTAATATGAAAGTTGAGAGGTGGATAAGCAACTGGTTAAAGGGGAGACTACAGCGGGTCATATTGAAAGGTGAACTGTCAGGTTGGAGGAAGGTTACTAGCGGAGTTCTCAGGGATCAGTTTTGGGCCAATTTTATTTAATCTTTTATTGCTGACCTTGGCACCAAAAGTGGAAGTGTCCTGATAAAATTTATGGATGACACAAAGTTGGGAGGTATTGCCTTCAGAAAAGGATCGGGATATTATACAGGAAGATCTGGATGACCTTGTAAATTGGAGTGATAGCAATAGGATGAAATTTAATAGAGAGAAGTGTAAGGTTATGCATTTAGGGATTAATAACAAGAATTTTAGTTATAAGCTGGGACACATCAGTTGGAAGTAACGGAGGAGGAGAAGGACCTCGGAGTCCTGGTTGATTATAGGATGACTATGAGCCGCCATTGTGACATGGTGAAAAAGGCTAATACGGTCTTGGGATGTATTAGGCGAGGTATTTCCAGTAGGGATAAGGAGGTGTTAGTGCCGTTATACAAGGCATTGGTGAGACCTCATTTGGAATACTGTGTGCAGTTCTGGTCTCCCATGTTTAAGAAGGATGAATTCAAACTAGAACAGGTACAAAGAAGGGCCACTAGGATGATCCGAGGAACGGAAAACCTGTCTTATGAAGGGAGACTCAAGGAGCTTGGCTTGTTTACCTTAACCAAAAGAAGGCTGAGGGGGGGACATGATTGCTCTCTTTAAATATATTAGAGGATAAATACCAGGAGGGAGAGGAATTATTTAAGCTTAATACCAATGTGGACACAAGAACAAATGGATATAAGCTGGCTAGTAGGAAGTTTAGACTTGAGATTAGACGAAGGTTTCTAACCATTAGAGGAGTGAGGTTCTGGAACGCCTTCCAAGGGAAGTAGTGGGGCAAAAGATCTATCTGGCTTCAAGATTAAACTAGATGGGTTTATGAAGGGGATGGTTTGATGAGATAACATGATCTTGGTAACTAATTGACCATTCATTATCAGTGGTAAATAGGTCAATGGAGGGATGATAGGAGTTACTATAGAGAACTTTCTGGGTGTCTGGCTGGTGAGTCTTGCCCACATGCTCAGGGTTTAACTGATCGCCATATTTGGGGTCGGAAGGAATTTTCCTCCAGGGTAGATTGGCAGAGGCCCTGGAGGTTTTTCGCCTTCCTCTGTAGCATGGGGTACAGATCACAGCTGGAGGATTCTCTGCATCTTGGGGTCTTCGAACTATTTGAAGGCTTCAATATCTGAGATATAGGTGAGAGGATTATTCTAGGAGAGGGTGGGTGAGATTCTGTGGCCTGCATTGTGCAGGGGGTCAGACTAGATGATCATAATGGTCCCTTCTGACCTTAAAGTCTATGAGTCTATGAGTCTTTCACCCGAGGACCTCTGGGAATTATCATTATTTATCAGGCTGCAGGAAGACTTGGGAACATACCTTTACTCTGGACAGAACATCTCCACATGGCAGATTGCAAGTTTGCCACATGAGAACAGCTATTATACACACAACAGTGTGTGTAATATAAATATTCCTCACTTGACCGCAGGAAGAGGCAATCCCTTCTCTGTGGCTCACGGCTTTCCTTGCTGTCTAAAAGTTGATGTTACCTTTATAAAAACCTCCTGCTTTCTCCCTGGGTGACCCCGACCTTCACCACTGGCATCTTCTGTAATAACACCCTGGAGCAAACCAGCATGGAGCAGAGGGAAGGAACAGGGCATCTCTGTTCTCTGTGCAATTCCTGCCCCTTCCTTCCCCGGCTAGTGGTGGGGCACCAGGGGCTGTTCCACAGCCACTGGTTAGATGCTACAGTGCTTTCCCAGCTCCTGCGATGCTGCCTCAGATCAGTAGCAGTATCTGTATTGCCAGAACACGAGCATGCACCTCCCTGCAATTAGTTAGGCCGTTGGCCATCCCCAACACTGATGCAGATTAGGAGCCCCAGTGCTGACATGCTGACAGGTCGGCCTTGCTCAGTATCTAGTTAAGTGTGCAATTCATCAGAGCACAAGTGCAGCCAACTGCTGCTACTGCAGCTGGGCTGCGTCAGTGTACATAGTTGCTAAGCAACACCACTAGGTCTGCTTCCAAAATCTTTGGTTGGAAGGCATTTCTGTGCCGTGTGTTAATTGCAAAGCTAGCTGGAGAAAGGGCATGCTGGGGTTTTTGTCACCTGGGGCCCACCCCCCCTCCTTCCTCGCTGTGGGGAGCCTGGGCAGTCTGGATTGGGTGAGAAGACCTGAAGTGCTGGGTGCGCAGTCACAATTTCAAGGGCTTTGTTTCTTAGCAGCTACCACTCTGAACAATATGAGAGCTGCTGCCCCTGTCTCTCGGGAGTGGCTGGCATTTCACAGCAGCCTCCCAGACGCTGGCAGCTGTTGTCCAGGCTGTGGCAGGATGCCTCAAACAGCCCCTGGTCTCAGCCTTCAGATCCCAATACTGTGAAAAACTCTATTAGGCAATTGCACCGGTTTGGAACAAGCATCAGCGACCAATGCATCTCGAACTGGGGCCTGGGGAAGCATATTGCAACCAAACCATGCAGCAAGTTCTGTCTCTTGCTGAATCTCATAATCCTGCTTCCCCCTTCCTCTCTCAGCTCTGCATACAGCACCCCTCTTTGCCCACCAGGTATCTCCACATGCACAGGACAGTTTGCAAGGTCTCCTGGAGTGAGCTGAGGCCCACAGATACCACTATGTGATATAACAACTTAGACACACGGCCGTGATTTTGTTTTATTCTTGTTCCTTTCTGCTTACTACATTGCTTTTGGAGAACAGCAATGAAATCATCCATTATTGGTGACCCAGTTTGTATATCCAAAGTGTGCTTCTATCTGAGGGAGTTTGCTATGAGTAAATTTCAGAACATTCACCACTCTAATCTCCTGCACTCACATGCTGATAGTGTGGCTGTTCTTATGAAAACTGGGTCAGAACAATGGCCCATCTAGCCCAGTATCCTGACTTCTGACATTGGCTGGTGCCAGGTGCTTCAGAGGAAAGGAAAGGAACAGGGCAATTTATTGAGTGTCCCTCAACCAGAGCTTGAGGGACACTCAACACCAGTGTTCCCTCTAAGCTGTGGGGCCACACAGCTTCACAGGTGATTAGTCAGCCTCATCCAGTCAGAGGCTCAGGGCTCTGTGCATGGAGCTGACTGACTGGGCAGAGCTGATTAATCACCTGTGAAGCTGTGCTGTCCCACAGCTTAGAGGGAATGCTGCCCAGACCCCTGACCACCTTGCCTAACAACCATTGATGGACCTGTCCTCTGGGAACTTACCTTATTCTTTTTTTGAACCCAATGGTAGTTTTGGCCTTCACAGCATCCCACAGCTACAAGTTCCCTAGATTGACTGTGCATTGTGTGAAGAAATACTGCCTTATGTTTGTTTTAAACCTGCTACCTATTAATTTAATGGTTCATAACATTGTTAGCTTTTTTTGACTGCTGCCATGCATTGAGCAGATATTTTCAGAGAACTATCCATGATGACTTGTTTCCTTGATTGGTAACAGCTAATTTAAACCCCGTTATTTTGTATGTATATTTGGGATTATGTTTCCCAACATATATTATTTTTCATTTATCAACATTGAATTTCATCTGCCATTTTCTTGTCCTTGTGAGATCCCTTTGTAACTCTTTGTAGTCAGCTTTGGACTTAACTCTCTTGAGGCATTTTATATGGGCCGCAAACTTTGTCACCTCAGTGCATACCTCTTTTTCCAGATGATTTATGAATATGTTGATATCCTTTGAGCCTCTATGATAATATTTTTAAACAGTTTCCATGCAGCTTGCAGGCATCTCCCTCTTGTGACTGTTCCTTTTATTTTCTGCTTAACTAGCCTCTTCATTTTTTCACAGTTCCCCTTTTGAAGTTAAGTACTAGCATGGTGGATTTTGCTGGTATTGCCTCCCAAATTTAATTATATTATGGTTGATAATGCTAACCAGTTCAGCTGTATTCACCTCTTCCACTAGATTCTGTGTGTCACTCTGGATTAAATGAAGAATTGTCTCTTTCCTTGTAGGTTGCAGAACTAGCTATTCCAGGAGGTGTCATTCATGGTGTCTCAAAATTTCATTTGTGTGTCCCATCCTGAGGTGCAATATTCACAGTTAATAAGGGGCTAGTTGACACCCTCTATTATTGGGGTTTCTCTTTTTGTAGCCTCTCTGATCTCCCTGAGTATTTCATAGTCACTATCTCCATTCTGGTCAGGTGGTCAGTAGTATATTCCTAATACTGTAGTCTTATTATTCAATCATAACATTTCTAGACACAGAGATTATAGGGTACTCTCTCATTCATTTAAGATATTTACTATATCTGACTTTATGCCTCTTGTCATTCCTGTGTATTTTGTACCCTGATATTACCATGTCTATTGATTGTCATAATTCCTCCAAGTTTCTGTGATGCCTATTATATCAATATCTTAATTTAATACCATGGATTCAAGTTTCTCTCCCTTAATATTTAGACTTCTTGCATTTGTATATCAGCACTTGTAACATTTGTCAATATTTAATTGTCTGCCTTCATGTGATGTAATTGAACTAGACTCTTTTTTGTTTGACTGTTTCTCTTCAGTCCCTAGCTGTACTTGATCAAAGTCTGTCTTCTCTTTTGTAGGCTATAGAGCAGGGGTGGGCAAAAGGGATTCCGCGGGCCGGATCCGCCCCCCCAAGTGGGTTGATCCGGCCTGCGGAGGCCCTGCCATTCCCCCTGCCCCCAGGCCAATTAGGGCTTGGGGGTTGGGGAGCGCATGAAGCCTCCTCCCACCCTGCAAGGAGCACAGGGTGCTTAAAAGTGCCACGCACTCCTGGCAGGATGGGAGGAGACTTTGTGCACTCCCCCATCCCCAAGCCCTGATTGGCCTGGGGTCAGAAGGGGGAGCGTGTGAAGTCTCATCCCACTGCCAGGGGCATGGGCACCTAGGGGGAACCTCTGGGGGGGCCAAGGTTCTCCCCCAACCCCAGACCAATCATGGTCTGGGGGTGGGGAAACCCAGAAGTATCTTGGCCCCGCCCCTTCTGGTGCGACCCGGGGCCACTTCAAAAATTTCTGAAGTGGCCCCTGGCAAAAAATTATTGCCCACCCCTGCTATAGAGTATCCCCTTTAATAAATCCCTATGGGGACGTGTCTGAACTGAGTGCTTCTGTCTGTCTGAACTTCTGCATCTGTCAGGCTTTCCCCCAGTCCTTCATTTAGAAACCCTTCTACAAGTGTCTGAATCTTACATGTCTGGTTTTGTTTTGGTTTAGGTGGAGCCCATCCTTCCTGTGTAGGCTTGTGATGGGGTGTACCAACCCTGCACTGGGCCTGAAGCAGTCAACCAGGGCTATCTGGCTGAGAGAGCCCCACCACCACAGCCCTGCTGGGCATGCTCAAGCTGGAGGACCAGCATAAAGGCCAGTGGAGCAGCTCAGTCAGGGCTGACCACTGCAGAGGAAGGAGCAGCTGCCAGAGCTTTGGAAGAAGAGTAGCAGATAGACGGCACCGCGGAGGCCAGCCAGCGGAGAATGACCGGAGAAGCCCTCAGCCCGGATGAGACCGGAGAAGAAGGCGATGTCAGGGAGGCTGGTAGGAATTAGCCCAGGGCGGGAGTTAAAAACCCCGAGAGCTCAGTGTGTTGCAGGCGGATTTCCTGCTGAGCTAATGGTGGGACATACGCACCACTGACGGCCCTGGGCTGGGACCCGGTGGAGACGGTGTGCCCGGGTCCCCCTACCCCACCCCATTAACCCAGAAGGGGGAGGCACTACCGCTGAGACTATGGACTCTGGCCATTAAGCATTACTGCCCTAAGGGAAGGTCAGGATAACTGATTCAAGCCACAAGGCACCACTACCCTGAGGGAAGGGGGTAGAAAGGACCCTGGCCACTGGGCCTCACTACCCTGAGAGGAGGGATATTGTACAGACTGTGGCCACAAGACTGGACTGTTGTAGGGGAGCAGGGGCAAAGTGAGAGGACCTGGTCCGCAGAGACTGAGACACTCACGGGGTGGAGCACGCTGTGAGAAGCCTCAAAGCTGTAAAGCCTTGCCTAAGAAGGGGCCAGGAACACTCACCCTGTGACAAGGCTCCTCCTTTCCCCAAATATTTCCCACTTCCTAATAAATGTAACCCCCTACACCATCGTCTCATCCATGCATTGAGACCCTGCAGTTCTGCCTGCCTATCTAGCTCTGCGTGTGGAAATGGAAGCATTTCAGAAAACGCTGCCATGAAGGTTCTGGTTCATAATCTCTTACCTAGCAGCCTATATTTGGCCTTCAGGACTTCTCCCCTACCTTTCCCTGTGTCACTGATGTATATAGTGCTGAGGAGGTAGGTAAGTCTACTGAGCTGTCTGGAGAAATGTGTAATGTTGCACGCCAGACAGGCAGTTCATCATGCAGGTTCTCCTGGTCATCACAGGCCCAGCTCTCTGTACTGCCAATATTCAAATCCTTCATAACTATTACCTGTCTCTTCATGATGACTGGAGTTCTCTTCCCCCCACAGGGCGATGCTCAGGGCAGGAGAATACCATGGCATCGTGTAGAAGGAGGATCCCACCAAGGGGTCATTTATCTTCTCTCAGGGATGTTGCTCTCCTTTGCCAAGATTTTCATCCTCTTCAGCAGCACAGAGGCTGTGAGACGGGGCAGGGGAGAATGTCTCTGCTGCATCCTGGAAGGTCTCCTTTGTGTACCTCTCTGTCACCCTCAGCTCCCCCAGTTCAGCCTCTCTGGTCTCAAGAGCCATGAGTCTCAGTCTCCACGGTCCATGAGTTGCTTCCATCAAATGCACACATAAACCACCTGGCCTCAAGGCAGGTGATCATCCAGGCTGTCTTAATTCAGTGCAATAAACAGTATAGGGCCCCCCGGGCAGCTGGACTTTTGCCTGCATCCTCTTTCCTCTTGCAGGGGTTTTTGTTTGGTGGGGTGGTTCAGAGTGTTACTGTTACTGATCTTTTGCAGGGGAGAGTGCTTATTGGCCCAAGTGTAGAGAATGCTAGTTAGGCATATCTGGCGCTGATGCTCTCTCCCTAAACTCCCTCGCAAAATTCCTGGTTGTTGGTCCTGTTCACTAGTTCCCCTGGTCATTCAGGAACTGGCTTTTAAAATCCCTGTTCTCCCTGGGTCAGACCTACCCTCTTTGCAAGGGATCCTTAAGGGATTGGTCCCCTTTGGGATTGAAATGGCCTGTGCTTGGACTCTACCTAATTGTAACATGGTTTGTGAGGTGGGGCGGGGGGAGAGAATGAAAGGTTGAGAAAAATCTGTTCCGCTATTTGTGATTTCAGAAAATGGCACTCCCCAGCTAACTGACTTTTAACCATGTTGTTTGGGAGAGGACTGCATTAAAGGTGGCTGCAGCAAGAAATGGGACATGCAGTCTTGGCCTTTGCTTAGTTTGAAAAATGAGGTTTGATTTACCAAAGACGTAGCTCTTTCACAACTGTGCACTGAGCATGTGCAGCAGATGGTGTGGTTCAGTTTAGAGCTGTATTCTTAGAGACATGCACTCTGCATGCAGATGTAGTTAGTTACAAGTTTGCACGCTTTAAAACTTGCCAACTTAACAAGCTCATAACTTTCAGGTCTCAATAAAATCTACAGATCTAGCCAAGCTTGAAGAAAGCAGGTTCAGTAGTTTCCCAGTCAAGCCAAAGTTGAGGAATAACAGTTCATCAGTTTAATGCTGTGAATATTTAAGCTGAGCAAGGGGGCCTTTTGAACTCATATGGACTTTTAACATTTACTGCACACAAAAAACTACATTAAAAGAACATTAGTAAGGTTATAAAGTCTGTGATGGATCGGAGGACTGCTGGCCAGCACTCGGTGACTAAAGGATTAAACTCAGGTAGCTAAGGGTGCTAGCAGAAAGCCAATGGGAAAGACTGCTGAAATTTGAATTGTATATAGATACCTTGCCTGCTCTCTTTGTGTGTGGAGTTCTAAGTTAAGGGCTGGAGGGAGCAAGATGCAGTAATCAGAATTACCATGCCTACAAGGAATATTGGGCATGGGAGTGAACTGGGCCTTGAAGTGCAGATCAGCATGGAGCGTGAGTAGAGAGAGGAATGTATGTTTAGTCACGATCAGGGTATTTTTCCTTGTTTTGGTTGTTTAAGCTTCTCTGTGTAAAATCCATGTGCTCTACCCCCCCATTCACTATCTAAGCTGTACACAGAGAACTATGGTAACAGGTCTGTGTGTGTGTGCCTGCCTAGCCTGAGAGGTCAGTGTAGTGGGTCACTATTTCAGGCCATGGGAGGGGTGGGTGGGCACAGCCCGCCCACTTCTCAAAGCCCCTCCCCCAGCCTTGTGGGAGGGACGACTAGACCGAGGTCACGGGGGACAAATAATGACTAAAGGGGTAGGGGGTGCTGGTCACAGGTTCAAAATGAGGGAACCAGGGTGAGGAAGTGAATCGTATGGAGCATGAGTGTGTACAGATGTTCCCTAGGTGCGGTTAGAAAGCAGATCGGCTGCAGATTCTGCAGCCAACTGGGGTTCCAGGGATGGGGAGGCCGGGGGGGGGGGGGGGCCTGCAGAACAGGGGCCCGATAACAAGGGATGGAGGGCTTGTAGTGAGGGTGGGGGCCGGGCATACCCTTTCGCAGGGCTCGCTGCAGGAAATCGAGAGCGGGCCGCAGCAAAGCCGCCTTCACCTCCTGGAGGAGGCGCAGGGGGGTTCGGGGGGTGGAGAGCCCTGTGCGCTGAGCGAGTGCTTGGGTATCCACCCAGTCCCCCCTGTCTTAGTCCAGGAGGTCTCTGACCTTGGTGGTTTCTGCCAGGATCAACCTCCGGTGCACCGAGGGAGACTCCGCCACCTGACGCTTACCAGGGGTGTTCTCAGCAGCGCTGGCCCCCCTCGGGATTTTTCGGAGGGGGGCCTTCTCACTCTCCTCATCGGAGGGTGGCAATTGAGCCCGTGGATTGCGGGCTCTGCGCTTCCCCCGGACGAGCGTCCATCCCTCCAAGGTGGAGGTGGAGGGCTGGTCAGCAGGGGTGAGGCCAGGGGGCGCAGGTGTTTTTCAGGGGGGGACCTTGAGGCAGCAGAGGGAGAGAGGGGAGTAGGGAAGCCTCCCTCGCCCGGCAGTGACCACGCCACCCTCTCCTCCTCGGGCCCCGCAGAGACAGGTGGAACGGAGGTGGGGTCCACTCGCTCGCCCGGGCACCCTGGAGGGGGTGCCTACAGCTCCCGAGCAGAGCCGTTGGTTGGAGGAGGGGCAGCCATGGAGGCCGGACTACCGGGGGGGCCGGCGGTGTTACGGCCGGCGCCCTCCCAGGCCCTGGGGGGCCCGGACGCCTCCTCCGACCGGGCCAAGGGACAGTCCCTCCGGACATACCCTATCACCCAGCAGAGGAAGCACCGGGTCTCTCCCGTCAAATAGTGGACCCGGTAGAGGGCCCCCTGGTAGGGCACCATGAAGGCCCCCTCCAATGCCACTCCACCACGCGCCGCCTGCAGCAGCTGCAGATGTACCTGCCGGCGGAAGGATAGGACATGGCGGAGGGCGGGGTGCTTACAGCCCAACGGGAGAGGGATGATGGTGGAAATAGGCCTCCCCAGGGTGGAGAGGGCAGGCAGTAGAGCAACATTGGGGAGGAAGGGCGGGACAGAGGTGAGGACCACCCGTACGCCCAGGTCCTCCAATGGCTCAAGGGGCACATGCACGCCCCCCACCATGAGGCCCCTCTCCACCGCCTCCTGGGCGACGGCCTCCAAGGCAAGGAAGAACACGACCTTCCGTACATTTTGGAGGCCGCCACCACGGCTGAGGCCCCCCACCACCCTCGCCAACGCCCACACATAATTTTCGACGTGGGGTGAGGTGGCGACCAGGAGGCAACGGACACCATGCCTCCTGGTCAGGGTGGGAAAGGGGCCTCAGCCACCAGGGATGGAGCTGGAGGTGGCGGTTGGGGCAGATGACGCGGCCGAACTTGGAGGGGCGGCAGCAGCCACCTGGGCGTATGCTCTAGGGGCTACAGGTGGATTGCCCCCAGAGCCGATGGGGGTAACGATAGTAGAAGGAAGGGCTGTGGCGGATGACGGGGCTGCAGTGGGCGGGGCAGCATCGGCCGCGGGAGGTTTGGCCCTCCGGGCCGGGCTTTTGCCCCTTTTCTTCCCCCGGCCCTTTTTCCTGGCCGAGGTGGCGGCTGCTCCTGAGTCTAAGGGCGCGTCGGCCATTGTTACCTACCAGCCCTGTGCTCTTGGGAGCCAGGGAGTGACATTCATGGAAAACTATCCTCCCCCCCTTCCCCTAGGCCTTTGCTAGAATCAGACAAAGCAATGAAAAGGCCAGGGACGACACACCTAAACTAATTAAGGAAACACCCCAGCCTCATCTGCATTGAAGATAGAACTCATTAGCATACAGAATGGAGACCAGCTCTTCCAAGGCAGGAACTACAGTGAACTCTGGGATACTGAAAGCAGAGAAGCACGGCCTGATGGGAAATCTACTCCAGATGCTAATGAACCCAGGCCTGCTCACACCCAAATTAGTCATTATCAGACCAATCCTAGTAACGATCCTATTGACATCTAAAATACTGAAACTGCCTAGTTGCATTGTGAGCTCGGTCAAGGAACATCCCCCATAACCAGGGGTGATCAGTCTCTATTGTCTCTCCTCTTTCTCTTTGAACTATTGTCCTATCCCTATAAAAACGCCTATCCTTGCCCCAAGAAAAACTGTTCTGATACCTGGATTTAAACTGCATCAGTTCCATTGAGACTTCTTCATCTCCTGTCTGATCGTGCTGGGGGCTCTGCTCTGCTTGTCTGCTGCCCTCTGGACCCCCGGCTACCATCAGCATCTGGGAACCCCGATCAGTGCCAGCTCCATGGAGTGGTGAGGTCTCTCTCTCTCTCTCTCTCTCCCTCCCATCAACTACCTCTCTAAGCATAGCCTCCTGACCCTGCCCTATGTAAACTGTTGTATGGTTACCTAACATTTGTAATCAGTTCCAATTTAGATTTAATATTGTAACTGTTAGATTTAAAATTGTAACTGTTTGATATCTATTCACTACTCAGAAATAAATAACTTTCCTTATTAAGCTGGTTGCTTCTCTCTCTCTTTTTGCTCACTCTTCCGCAAGGGGTGTTGTTTTGGCTTCCCCATTCACTCTGCAACAACGATTCTTGTACCCAAGCTAAAGATCCCTGTAGTGCCCAAAGTCCTGTGGGGTTTGCTCATCGTGTGGTTTACCAGTGAATGATTGTGGTGTGGAAGTGGGGATAGGGAAGTGCCGAACCTGGGGGCATATGAGGATGGCAGCTTAAAGTGCTGTTTAATCCAGCCCACTGAGTCTAAAGGCACATGAGGGTGCAGTGTGGCATTGCTGTTAAACCCAGCCTGCTGAGTCCAGGGACATATGAGGGGTCAGCTTGTGAGTGCTGATTACCCAGTCCTCTCAGACGTGCTCCGTTAGTGGGTGTGCATGTCTGTCTGTGTGTTGCTAAGGTGGTAAGAACCCCATCCTGAGGAACCTAGTTCCTGCAGGAGAGCTCCAGTGGGAGGGGGAATTGGCAGCAGGGAGAATTCAGCTCCATATGAGAGCACAAGTAAGTACAAGCAGCACACTGATAGAATTGTTAACCTTCCCCAGTCCCATAAGAGTAACCCTAATAAATGAGCATACCCCGGAGTATTGGGCAAATCTGGTAACACCATGGCAGCGGCAGAGCTCGGGCCAGGGGTCGGGAGGTCAGCCGCAGCAATTTTTGGGGCCGGTGGCAATGGGGGGACCATGGGACCAACAGGGGCAGGGGCCTCCTCCATCATGGGGAGAGGGTGGGAGGAGGCACGGATGGCGGGGGGGGGGGTCAAGGGTTAACCGCTCCTCCCCACCAAACAGCAGGCTGGGGAGGAGGGTGTCAATGAAGGGAAGGGGACTGGAAAAAGGGAGGGTACTGG
This sequence comes from Rafetus swinhoei, assembly GCA_019425775.1. Classification (NCBI taxonomy): domain Eukaryota; kingdom Metazoa; phylum Chordata; order Testudines; family Trionychidae; genus Rafetus; species Rafetus swinhoei. Next base: position 236,353 of record JAFJHL010000492.1, on the reverse strand, counting down.
TTTCAGGGAGGGACAACCTAGGAAGGGGGGGATTAGTAGCCACTCCTCCCTGCTGAGACTGTGGCAGAGGAGGAGGGCGCAAAGCGAGGAGCGAGGGAAGGGGAGGGTAAGGGTGAGGGGCTAAAGGAACGGGGGGAAAAGCAACCACCCCCTCCCGCTGAGTTGTTGGCAGGGAGGGAGGGCGCTGGCAGAGGATGGGCGGTTATGGGGAACCTAAGGAAAGGGAACTAGCAGCCACTCCTCCCCGTAGGGATACTGCAGGAGGAGGGCGCTAGAGGGAAGGGTAAGGACGTGAGGGTGGGGGGGTCGCAATTAGGTGTGTGTGGGGGGGAGTAGCCACTCCCTCCCGCTTGACTATTTGCGGGGAGGGAAGGCACTAACAGTGATAGGACGCAAGTGGGGGACCGAAGGGATTTGGGGCCAGCAACCACTCATCCCTGCAAGGTTGGAAGCAGAGGAGGAGGGTGCTGGCAGGGCGGGCAGGGGACAAAGTAACGGGTGCAGGACGGGGGCTGGATCCTCCGGCTGCACCGGGTTAAAGCGGGAAGCTATGGGGTCAATAAGGAGGGTGCAGTGTACAGGGGGGCTAACTAAGAGGGGAAGGATAGGACACAAGCGCTCAGGGGAGTGGTGGTGGGGGGTTCAGGGCAGTGCCACAAGGCTAGAGGGAGGCTTTGGGATGAGGGAGATACTGGGAGAGCTGGGGCAGAATAAGGCAAGGCAGCGAGGGAGGGGCGGGGCACACACACTAACAGGCTAGCAGGGGCAAGGGTGTGGCCGGTAACAAACTCTGGGTTGGGCGTGGTGGGTGAGTAACCTTAGGGAGGGAGGGAAAACAACTGGGCTAGCAGGGCGGGGCAGGCAGTGGGGAGGGAGGCAAGCTGCTGAGGTAGGGTGGGGTAAGCAGGGGTGGGGGGGGCCCCCAGCCAAATGTAGCTGAGGGAAGGGGGCCAAGTCCAAGGGGGTGGGGAGGGAGCACACCCACGAGCACTTGTGGGGGCTCAGTTCTCACCCGCTGCTGCAGTGGAACAGTCCCAAATGGTAAAGCGGGGAGAGTAGCTAGCCCCGCCGAGTCCAAGTGGTGCAAGGGTAACGAGTCTTGTGGCTAAGGGAGAAGCGGTGGATGTGGTATACCTAGACTTTAGTAAGGCGTTTGATACGGTCTCGCATGATATTCTTATCAATAAACTAGGCAAATACAACTTAGATGGGGCTACTATAAGGTGGGTGCATAACTGGCTGGATAACCGTACTCAGAGAGTAGTTATTAATGGTTCACAATCCTGCTGGAAAGGCATAACAAGTGGGTTCCACAGGGGTCTGTTTTGGGACCGGCTCTGTTCAATATCTTCATCAACGATTTAGATATTGGCATAGAAATCGCTTATTCAGTTTGCAGATGATACCAAGCTGGGAGGGGTTGCGACTGCTCTGGAGGATAGGGTCATAATTCAAAATGATCTGGACAAATTGGAGAAATGGTCTGAGGTAAATAGGATGAAGTTTAATAAAGACAAATGCAAAGTGCTCCACTTAGGAAGGAACAATCAGTTTCACACATACAGAATGGGAAGCGACGGTCTGGGAAGGAGTACGGCAGAAAGGGATCTAGGGGTTATAGTGGACCACAAGCTGAATATGAGTCAGCAGTGTGATGCTGTTGCAAAAAAGCAAACATGATTCTGGGATGCATTAACAGGTGTGTTGTGAGGCAAGACACGAGAAGTCATTCTTCCGCTCTACTCTGCCCTGGTTAGGCCTCAGTTGGAGTATTGTGTCAGTTCTGGGCACCGCATTTCAAGAAAGATGTGGAGAGAGGGTCAGAGAAGAGCAACAAGAATGATTAAAGGTCTAGAGAACATGAGCTATGAAGGAAGGCTGGAAAGAATTGGGTTTGTTTAGTTTAGAAAGAGAAGACTGAGGGGGGACATGATAGCCGTTTTCAGGTATCTAAAAGGGTGTCATAAGCAGGAGGGAGAAAACTTGTTCATCTTGGCCTCTGAGGACAGGACCTCTGTCAGGCTAGAACAAGAAGCAATGGGCTTAAACTGCAGCAAGGGAGGTTTAGGTTGGACATTAGGAAAAAGTTCCTAACTGTCAGGGTAGTCAAACACTGGAATAAATTGCCCAGGGAGGTTGTGGAATCTCCATCTCTGGAGATATTTAAGAGTAGGTTAGATAAATGTCTATCAGGGATGGTCTAGACAGTATTTGGTCCTGCCATGGGGGCAGGGGACTGGACTCGAAGACCTCTCGAGGTCCCTTCCAGTCCTAGTATTCTATGATTCTATGATTCTATAAGGGAGTTGGTGGGGTGGTGGTATTGGGGGGGTAGCTGGACTGGGGGGAGGGCCCTGTGCCTCTCCCCCAGCCCCCCTCTTAACAACTCAGTCCACCATCACCCCAAGAGCAGATGAGAAAGCTCAGTCCGGTAAACAAACCCCCTCCACAGTCCAAATGGTGGTCTTCTTCTGTTCTCCCTCGGCGGGGCGCAGGTGGTACAGCAGCAGCAGCAGCGGGCGGGCGGCAGCCAGTTGGGGAAGGCCTCTGGATGATGGGTGCTGGTGGGGTCGTCTTCCTCTGGAGCAGGGGAGGGGAAAGGGGGGGCAGGCCAGCAGCACCCCCTCTCCCCTCAGGCAGCGGCAGCAGCAGCTGGTGGTGGGGAGCAGGAGTAGGAGCAGCAGCAGTAGCAGCAGCAGCAGCAGCAGCGTCGTCCAGGAGGAGCAGGTCCAGCAGCTGAGGCCTCAGCAGACGGGTGGTGGCTGGGTGGGGCAGGGAGAGCTCCGGCTGGTGCAGGCAGCAGGAACAGCGGGGAGAAGAGGAAGACAGCAGCATCTGCACCCTGCTCCCTCTTCTCCTTCTCTGTAGTGGGTGCTATTTGGAAACCATGGGAGGGGTGGGCGGGCACAGCCCGCCCACTTCTCAAGGTCCCTCCCCTAGCCCTGCGGGAGAGACGACTAGACCGAGGGTCCAAGTAATTCCGGGGGACAAATAATGAAGAACAAGGTCAAGGTGGTTTGGGAGGACAGTGAAAGCAGGACAGGCAGCACGGTAGGGGTGGAAAGGGGGGGTGGGCTCACAGCCGGACGGTGGGTCAGGGGTGGAGAGAGGCAGTGCGGTAGGAGAGGATCAGGGACAGGAGGACTCAGGGCTGGAAATGGGTTCATAGAGGGTGGGATCGGGGCCAAGGGCACGCACAGGGGTAAGGGGAGGATCGGGACAGGGAAGGGGACCAGAATTTGGGGCGGGGTCTGGGGGAGAATCCCCCGAGTTTGTGCCACTGGGCTGCTGCTCCTCCCGAATGGGGACTGGAGGGGCAGGAGTGGGGAGGGGGCCCACGCCGACACTGGGCTCAGGTGGTGGAACAGTATCTATGACCAGGGTGTCGGCCAGGGAGATGTTCTCTCCTGGGCCCCCAACGGGAAGGGGAGATGACCTCCCCGCCTCATTTGTGGGAAAGGGGACACCCCCATGCTATGGGCCTGGCCGCTTGGCGCTAGCCGTCGCCCCTGAGGGCTTGGCGGCTTCAGCTCCGACGACCGAGTCGGCCGGGACAATGGGTAACACCAGGGGTGCCCCAAAAGTGAGGGCGGGGTTGGCCACCTGGGGCATACGGGTGGGGGGAGGAGGGGGCGGTGCAACAGAGTCACCGCCCAGACCGAGGCCCGCTGGCAGAGGGTCGTCCTCCCCCTGGGTAAGCGGGGTCAGACCCAGGGCCTCGATCTCCTCAAGGATGCAGCCGAGTTCCATCCCCTCGGCCCCGGAGCCTTCCCCGCCGGCCGCCGAGGCAACAATTACCTCGGCGGTGACGGCAGGGGGCTCGGCTGGTACCAGGGCCCAGGGAGCTCCTCCTGAGGCCTCCTCACGAATGGGCTCTGCAGGGTGGGGACGCCATCCCCGCTCGCTGCCACGGCATCCTCGGCCGGCACCTCCTGCTGACGCTTGCCGGGGGTGTTTTCGGCAGCGCTGGCCCCCCTCAGGATCTTTCGGAGGGGGGGCCTTTCCACCCTCCTCATCGGAGCGGGGAGATTGAGCCCGTGAACGGCGGGCTCTGCCCTTCCCCTTGATGAGCGTCCAGCCCTCCAAGGTGGAGGTGGAGGGCTGGTCAGCAGGGGCAAGGCCAGGGGGCGCAGTTGGTCTTCGGGGGAGGCGTTGGGACAGGGGAGGGAGAGAGGGGGGTAAGGAAACCTCCACCTGGGGGGAGCCCTCTCCCTCGCCCGGCAACGACCGCGCCACCCTCTCCTCCTCGGGCCCTGCAGAGTCGGATTGGGTAGAGGCCGGGCCCACCTGCTCACTTGGGCACACCAGAGGGGGCTCCTCTGGCTCCCGAGCAGGGACCTTGGTTGGAGGAGGGGCAGCCGCGGAGGCCGGACTACCAGGGGGGCCGGCGGTGCTGGGGCCGGCACCCTCCCAGGCCCTGGGGGGCCCAGACGCCTCCCCCGACCAGGCCAAGGGACAGTCCCTCCGGACGTGCCCCATCACCCGGCAGAGGAAGCACCGGGCCTCCCCTGTAGAATAATGGACCCGGTAAAGGGCCCCCTGGTAGGGCACCATGAAGGACCCCTCGAGCGCCACCCCGCCACGCGCCGCCGGCAGCAGCTGCAGCTGTACCTGCCGGCAGAAGGACAGGACGTGGCGGAGGGTGGGGTCCTTACAGCCCAACGGGAGAGGGCTGATGACGGAAATTGGCTTCCCCAGGGTGGAGAGGGAAGGCAGTAGGGTGGCATTGGGGAGGAAGGGTGGAACGGAGGTGAGGACCACCCGTACGGCCAGGTCCTCCAGCGGTTCAAGGGGCACGTGCACGCCCCCCACTGCCAGGGCCCTCTCCACCGCCTCCTGGGCAGCGGCCTCCGAGGCAAGGAAGAACACCACCTTGCCGTACAATTTGGAGGCCGCCACCACGGCCGAGGCCCTCACCACTCTCGCCAATGCCCGCATGTAGGTTTCGACGTGGGGCGAGGCGGCGACCAGGAGGCAGCGGATGCCGTGCCTCCTGGTCAGGGTGGGGAAGGGGACCCGGCCACTAGGGATGGAACTGGAGGCGGCAGTCGGGGCAGATGACACGGCATGTGGCAAGGCGGCAGCGGACACCTGGGTGTACGCTCTGGGGGCTGTGGGTAGATCACCCCCAGAGCCGGTGGGGGGAACAGAAGGGGAAGGAGGGGCTGCAGCAGATAGCTTCTTCCCTCCCTGGCCTTTCTTACCGGCCGAGGTAGAGGGCCAGCCCATATCAGGGGGGGCATCGGCCGTGGCAGCGGCGGAGCTCGGGCTGGGAGTTGGGAGGTCAGCTGCAGCGTTTTTTCAGGCCGGTGGCAATAGGGGGACCGTGGGGCCAACAGGGGGAGGGGCCTCCTCCATCATAGGGAGAGGGTGGAAGGAGGCACAGATGACAAGGAGGGAGGGCAAGGATTAACCACTCCTCCCCACCAAACGGAAGGCGGGGGGGAAGGTGTCAATCAGGGGGTAGAGAGTGAAGAAAGGGAGGGTACTGGTTCCAGGGAGGGACAACCGGGGAAGGGGGCGGAGGTTAGCAGGCACTCCTCCCTGGTGAGATTGTGTCAAGGGAGGAGGGCGCTACCACGGGGGGAGGGAGGAAAGGGTGCGAGGGAAAGGGGCGTGCGATTGGGGAGGAAGGGGGATGGGAAAAAGGCAGCCACTCCCTCCTGCTAGATTGATTGCAGGGAGGGAGGGTGCCAACAGGGATAGGTCGGAAGTGGGAACCGAGGGGTCTGGAGCCATCAACCGCTCCTCCCTGCGAGGCTGGAAGCAGAGGACGAGGGCGCTGGCAGGCAGGGCTGGCTTTAGGAAGTGCGGGGCCCAATTCGAACCGTTTTGGTGGGACCCCACCCCCACAGCCAGGATTTTTGTTGAGCAAAAAAAAAAAAAAAAACCAAAACACACACACACACACACCAAACCACAACGACACACAAATATCACATCTGAAGTAGATCTGATCAAAATGTATATCAATATAGTTGAACATTTTCACACAAAAAAATGCCATCCTTTATTATGCAAACTTTTACACAAAATTAAATCAGTTGCCTTAAGTGTAGGTCAAATATTTTCAATTGCAAACTATCCAATTTTTTCAATAAAGTTTAAAGTTTGATTTTTAAAGTTCCCAGAGGGCGTTGCAGTTTTCTGTTACATTGATTTACTTTTTAAATAGCAAAAATGGAGTCTTTGTTAAGAAAGTGTCAGTTCTGTGGTCAAATTCCAGTCCTTAGTGATTTCAGCACCAATGCTGATTTCACTAGGTAATATGGTACCTCCCCCGCCATTGCCTCCTTTGCACTGCCCTTCAACACACTGCCTGCATGTTGAGTCCAAGGTCAGTCTACACAAGATTTTAGCAATGATTTTTGCTCAAGCGATCACTGAGACAAGACAAGGACTCTCAACTGATTCTAGTCAGCTCTGCCTTTAAAACACTGGATGTAAAGTGTCAGATATAATTGAGGACTCCCAAATAGACTCTACACCACCAGAAATAAAACCTGTTTCCATCTTCTGTGACTTTCACTTAGATGTGACTCACTATCCTCTGCTTAGTGTTCAAGTTATGGTAGACCCTAAGCCAGGTCATATTAAGTTCAGGTCTTTAACCTTTTAATCCTACAATATGGATAACAACATTTCATTCTCCCAGCTCCAAGTCTTAAGTGAATTTCAACCCAAAAGAGCCAAAATTGAGCACCTTGACACAGCAAGTGTGTCTACTGATCTCTGTGGCAAAGTAAGTTGTCTATATAAATAAGGTCTGCTCCTGAAGCCTTTTCCTACAGTTGATTAACAGATGGCAGTAGATAGCTCATTCAGACCACTGGCTGATAATAGTTAGTCACCCTGACCAGTCATTAACCATAGTCATGGACTCACCCTACTCTCCATTGTCTCTATGGGTATGTCTACACTACAAAGTTAATTCGAAATAACAGCAGTTATTTGAATTAACTTTAATAGCATCTACACAGGCAAACCGCTATTTGGAAATAAATTCAAATACTGGAGTTCTTTATTTCGAATTTGTAAACCTCAGTCTACAAGGAGTAATACCAATTTGAAATAGCTATTTCTGAATTAAGTGCTGTGTAGACACTTGGTGAAATAGCGGCCTCCAGCCCTTCCCAGGAGCCCTGGTGGCCACTCTGGGCACAACCAGGAAAGCTTACTCTCCTCTCCCCAGCCCGAGACATTAAAGGGGTAGACCCTGGCGACAGTGCCTGTGCCAGCTCCAAGCCTGCCAGCCCAGAGCCAGCAGTGGCCACCAGGGCCCCTGATCCAGTGGCCCCAAAACATGAGCCAGCAAGCCACTGGCAGCCAGCCCTCCACCGCTCCCCAGGAGCACTCTGCCAGCTCACAGGAGCCTGACAGGGGCCGGAGAAGGCGGGCGCCTTCCTGGTCCAGGGTGGAGATCATGGACCTTATTCAGGTTTGGGGGGATGCCCCCAACTTCCATGATCTCAGCCCTAGACGGAGGAATGCGGCCGTCTATGGCAGGATAGCTGCCAGCCTGGCCACCAAAGGCCACATGCGAACCCAGGAGCAGATTTGCATGAAAGTCAGGTTGGTCCGGTGAGACCCCCAACCCTGAATCCTGAGCTTCCCCTCCCTCTTCTTCCCTTTGGTTCCCCCTTCCAGCTCCCCTCTCACCCTCTCTCTCTCTTCCTCTCCCACCTCCTTTCCCAGTCTCCCAGAGGTCCATCCCCCTCAGTTTGGTTCCAATAAACCCAGTTTCTATTTTTGAACATACGTGTCTTTTATTTGACATCAGGAAGGGGGGCTAGGGAGGGGTAAGTGGAAGGATGTGAGGGAGGAATGGGGCATGAGCCCCCGGTGGGGAGGACCAGGAGGCTCTGAGGGCTCCTCGGGGTGGACGCTCTCCCTCAGGGCCTCCTGGATCCTGACAGCCCCCTGGTGGACCCCCCCGGATGGCAGCCTGTAGCAAGTGCAGCCGGTCTGATGGCAACGACCCCACGAGACGCACCGATGTGCTCAGGGGCAGCTCTGGCTCCATGTGGTTTAGTGCTGTCGTGTCCCGAGTGCGGGCACTCAGGGCACTCCAAGACAGGACTGCTTTGCTGTCCCTCATCGAGGTAGACAAGCAAGCGGGGAACCCTGAGAACTGTCTGTCCGGGGTGGGGTAGGGGTCCTTGGAAGCATGGAGCTCAGTTAGCCTCAGGCAGCAGCCCCACACACTAAGTCCTAACCTCATGCCCTGCCGGCACTGGTTCCGGCCAGCCTTAACTTCGGTTCAGGGTCCACTCAGTGTGGACACGCTATTTCGAAATAGCAAAATGCTATTTTGAAATAGTTTTTGTGTATAGATGCGTTATTTTGAATTAGCTTAATTCGAATTAACTATTTCGAATTTTAAAAAAAGCCTGAAGGAATTAGGACTGGGCTCCTACATCTCACGTTCAGAACTGACTAGGACACTTATGACCAGATTTTCAAAGGTGTGTAAAGATCAGATAGATATCTTTGAAGATCCGAGTTGGCAACTGTCTCTTTAGGAGCTTTAATTTACCTTTGGAAAATCTGAGCTAGATTTCCAAGTCCAATTTTCAAAAATGACTTTAGTCACCAAGTGCTTTTGGAAATTTTAACTGGGGGCCTAAAGAGACAAAAGGCAGGAGATATGGTATTCTCTTTTAAAACCGTGTGACATCTATTTTTAACTAAATTTTATATTATTTTTCTGCCAGGGGCAACTGACCCCTCCAGCCCCCTCACTGCGCCACGCACTATGCCTCACTACGCCACTGCCCGCCCCCCCCCTGCAGATCTATCATCTTATGCATGTGCAAGATCTGTGAGAGCCATCCCATGAATCTGTGTGGCTGCTGTCTGAGGCTCGTGCTTAAAGGGACCCCCCGGACAGCCGGTTCTCAGCTTTTCCGCTTGCTTGCCTACCTCGCCGAGGGACAGCAAAGGGTTTTCCTCTCCGCCTGCCTGTGTCGGTGGTTCCCATTGGGGACGCTGCCGCAGTTGGCACCATGGAGCCAGAGCTCACCCTGGGCATGCTGCTCCAGTTTTTGGACTTGCTGCTGCAAGCCTGCCAGCAATGGCTGGAGGTTGCCTGGCACCATCTGGTGCATATCAGCCCCCTGCCCCTCCCCCTGGCCTTCCTGGGGTCCGTGGAGGAGCCGCAGCAGCGCCCGGACGCCAGCGTGCCCCGCCGCATCTGGCGTCTGGACACCAGCAGCGACTGGTGGGACCGCATCATCCTGGAGCGCTGGGGAGACCAACAGTGGACCCAGAACTTCCAGGATGAAGAAGGACACCTTCCTGGAGATCTGCGAGTGGCTGCCCCTGCTCTGGCGGCGACGGGACACTCGCATGAGGCCCGCCATCCCTCCAGAAGCGTGTGGCCATCGCCTCTGTGGAAGCTCTCCATGCCGGACAGCAACCGATCCGCCGGGAACCAGTTCGGTGTGGGGAAATCCACCATCGGAGCAGTGCTCATGCAGGTACGGCACTCACCAGCCACTGGGCCGGGGGGGAAGGGGGCTGCAAGGAGGGAATGGGCCGCCCCAGGGAAAACGGAGGGGAGGAGGCGTAAAGTGCCCCGCGACGGGAGGGTTCGGGTCTGTCGGCCGTACTACACGCTGCCGGCAGCGGCCAAGATTGCAGCGGGGGTTGCTTCTGGGAGTGGGGCGCGGGCAGTGCCAGGAACGAACACTCCCAGCCACCCGGGCGCCCCAGTGATTCGCGGTTTGCTGTGTCTCTCTGCAGGTGGTCAAGGCCATCAACCGGGTGCTGCTCCGCAGGGTGGTTCACCTCGCCGACCCGGACGCGGTCATCCAGGGGTTCAGTGCCCTCAGCTTCCCCAACTGTGGGGGGGCCATCGACGGGACGCACATCCCCATCTGTCCCCCGGAACACCAGGCCTCCCTGTATATCAACCGCAAGGGTTACTTCTCCATGATCCTGCAGGCCGTGTGTGACCACCGGGGCCAGTTCACGGACATTAATGTGGGCTGGTCCGGCAAGGCACACGACGCCAGGGTGTTCCGCAACTCCTCCGTGTGCCAGAGGCTGCACGCCGACCTTCTTCCCGACCGCCACATCAGGTCGGGACGTGACATGCCCATCTGCCTGGTGGGGATGCGGCCTACCCCCTACAGCCCTGGCTCATGAAGCCCTACACGGGGCACCTCAACCCGTCCCGGCAGGCCTTCAATGCCAGGCTTACCAGGGCCTGCATCGTGGTCGAGGGGGCCTTCGGCTGACTGAAAGCACGCTTTAGGTGTCTGCTCACCCGCCTTGACCTCGCCGAGCACAATATCCCTCCCGTGGTGGCAGCATGTTGTGTGCTGAACAACTGAAGTGAGCGGAAGGGGGAGGCTTTCCTGCCAGCCTGGATGGCTGAGGCTGAGCGCATGGCTGGCCAGTACACGCAGCCCCGCACCGCCACCGTCTTGGAGGACCAGCGGGGGGCCGTCCAGATCCAGGAAGCCCTGTGGGAGAGCTTCCAGGTGGAGGAGGACTGAACTCTCCCTGCATGCCCCACTGAGGCCTTCTTCCACCCTCCCCTCCTTCCCCTTTTCCCTCCCTAACCCCCCTTCCTAATGTAAAATAAAAACACCTGTTTTGCCAAAAAAACCTCTCTTTATTGTACATAACTGGGGTGGGGGAGGGAGGAATGAGGGTGGGAGAGGGGAGGGGGAAACCTGGGAGGAGGGAGCTGGAAGGGGGAGGAAGGAGGAAGGGAAGGGAAAGCTCAGGGTTGGGGGTCCTGCTGGCTCTCCCGTCTCACAGCACTGCAGCGGGTGCGGGGCGTCGGGGAGTGGGTGTGGAGGGTGGGGCAGGAGGGACGGGGTGTGGAGGAAGCGGGAGGGGAGCAGGGGTGGGAGGAGGAGCGAGAGCTGGGCGGCTGCAGGGGCGGGAGCAGGAGGAGGCAGGAACCTGTCCACCAAGGTTTGGAGGTGGCCTCTGAGGGCACGGCTCTGCTCCTCCAGCACCTCCAAGCTCCGCTGCCGCAGCCGCAGGTCCTCCCGGACCCAGTGGTCCTGGGTGCGGAGCTGGTGCTCCAGTAGCCACAGGTGCTGCCGCTGGTAGTCCTCCAGGTTCCTGGTGCGCCTGCTGGCCCGGGTGCGGGTGGCTGTTGCAGGCGGGGTGGTGCACCCTGCAGTCCCAGGTGCTGCGGCTGTGGTGAAACAAGAGCAGTGGTCAGTTCTCCCTGGGGACACAGTGGGTGAAACCCAGCCCGCCTCTGCAGGGCGAGGTCGGCGTGTGGGGAAAGGGCCAGGGCCCCTGCATGACACCCAGCTGTTGCTCCATGGTGGGCAAGGCCCAGGCGCATGGTCCCTGGGCTCCCTCTCCCCCGCCCCCATACGCATAAGGGGAGCATGATGGCACTCACATGTGGAGCCCTCCCCGGCCTCGGACGACACAGCAGATGTGCTCTGTGGGGTGCCTCGGGGGTCCTGGGTCCTGGGCAGGCTCCTTGCAGGCTCCTGGCTCTCGGCATCCTCCTCCTCCTCCTCCGTGTCAGGGACAGGTCCCTCTGCCCCGGGGTCGATCACCACCCGGGGGGCATGGACTGCGTGAGCCCCCAGGATGCGGTCCAGGGCCTTGTAATGGGGGCATGCCTCCGGGTCGGCCCCTGGCTGGGAGGCCCTGGAGAAGGCCTGCCGCAGGTCCTTGATCTTGCAACGGACCTGCTCCTGGGTCTGCATGTGGCCTCTGGTGCCCAGGCTGTCAGCCATGCGGCTGTAGACGGCCGCGTTCCTGTGCCTAGTGCGGAGATTGTGGATGTTGGAGGCCTCCCCCCAAACCTCGATGAGGTCCACGATCTCCGCACTAGACCAGGCGGGTGCCCGCCTCTTGCAGCCCCAGGCAGGCTCCTGGGAGCCGCCAGCCTGGTCCTGGGAAGAGGCGGAGGCTGGGTGGCAGCGGGTGGCTGGCTCATGCCGTGCCAGGTACAGGGTCTGCTGGCTGGGTGCTGGCAGGCTTGCAACTGGCACAAGCACTGTAGCCAGACCGTGGCCCTTTAAGGGCTCCGGGGCCGGGAGGGGGGCAGAAGAGTTTCCCTGGTTTGGCCCAGAGTGGCCACCAGGGCAAGCTGGGAAGGGCTAGCCTCCAACTAGTTCGAATTAAGTGGCTACACAGCCCTTATTCGAACTACTTAATTCGAACTAGGCGTTACTCCTCGTAGAATGAGGTTTACCTAGTTCGAATTAAGCGCTCCGCTAGTTCGATTTAAATTCAAACTAGCAGTTTGTATGTGTAGCCCCTATGAAAGTTAGTTCGAACTAACGTCTGTTAGTTCGAATTAACTTTGTAGTGTAGACATACCCATAAGGAGGAGGAAGAAAAATTGTTCTGCTTGGCCTCTGAGGCTAGGATGAGAAGCAATGGGCTTAAATTGCAGATATGTAAGACCAGGTTAGACAGACACCTGTCAGGGATGAGCTAGGGAGCTCAACTTTGGAAGCCCCAGGGCCACACTGATACTTACAGAACATGCTGAGGGCCTCAACTTAAGTGTGGTTGCATATGCAAGCAAATATATACAAATAGCTTCTCTCACACTGACAGGCATGAATACAATGACTAAGGCAAGACTACACAACACACAGGCCCCATTTAAGTCAGTTCTGCTGATATTAATAAAATGCCATATCTACCCGATTTCTACCCATGTGACAAATTCTTGGACTGTCATTGCTCATGAAAACGCTAACTACTAAAACATATCAGCAGAAGATCATTACACTGACTACTTTTTTGTTTTGGCTCCCACTCGCCGGCCACGTGTTGATCCCCATAAACCCAAACTGCACATGGCGCAAACCAACTGGCCATGGGCAGCATACCAAGTTATTAATAAATATTTTATAAACCTTTCCCTTTCTCTCTGCTGCCATGTCTCCTCTCCTTGCTCCATCATCTCCCCTGGTGCCTGCTGCCCCCAACTCCTCACCCTCCTCTGCTGTCCTGACTCCTGCCTTCTCACTGCCCTCAGCCCTCCTGCGACCTGCCCCCTCCACCAGCCCTTCTCTCCCCTGTGCCCACTCCTCCAGTAGCCCCACTCTGATCAAGTGAGCTACCCCTCCTCATCCCCTCTTCTAACACCTCCTCTACACACCTGCCCTGCCTCTCTCCTCTGGTGCTGGTCCCTCCCCTGCAGGTGTCTGCCCTTCTGCTTCACCCCAGAATCCTGGCACCTGCACCTTCCCTTAGCCCTGCCCTCCTCGTGCCTCCCCTTCCCTCTGCCCCTGCCTCCTTTTCCCTGATGCCCATCCCCTCACCACTCTCTGCCCCATTCCCCTCATGCCCTCTGTGCCCTCACACATGCCTTGCTCCATCCCCACCTTTCGCATGCCCATCCCTCCTTTCAAGCCTTCTCCCAGCACCTCCCCCTCTAGCCCCCAATGCCCTTCCCCTCTCCTCTCCTCTCCCAGCATCACCCTGTGCCCCCTCCCACTGAAACCTCCCCTCCTGCCCTTTCCCTCATTGTCTGCACTTGGCCCCCTGGCATTTGTCTCTCCTCCAGCCTGTCTCTTGGTACCTTCCCCTTTCTTCCCCCTCCCCCGCACAAGCCTCTTCCTCTCCCACACCTCCCCCTAGTTTCCCCCTCCCCTACCTTCTGCGGGGCTAGACTCCAAAACGTGTGCACCACTGCCGCCGCCTTTTCAGTTTCAAAATCCCGGGCGTGACATCACGTCATGCCCGGGCATCTCCCTGCTCACCTGCATGGCGGCAGCAGCAGTCGGCAGCGTGCGCAGGTAAGGGCGAGGAGCCCAGCTGGCCGAGCCGAGGGAGCTGACTTCTGGGTGCAGGGCGGAGCCCCCTTAAGCGCGGGGCCCGAGTCGGCCGAATCGGCCGAATCAGCTTAAGGCCAGCCCTGCTGGCAGGGCAGGCAGGGGGCAAGGTAACAGGTGCAGGGCGGGGACCAGCTCCTCCAGCTGCACTGGGATATGAAAGGGGACTATGGGGCCATCAAGCAGGAGGGCAATGTGAAGGGGGACTAACTAAAGGGGAGGGAGCACAAGCGCTCGGGGTGGGGACCGGTACTCTGGGTGGGGCCAGAGGACTACTGGGAGGCTGGGGGCACTAGGTGAGCAAGGCGGGGCAGGGCAAAGCAAGGGCCAGGAAGGAGGACACACACTGCAGTAACCTAAAAGCGGGCGGGGCAGGTGAAAACAAACAAAGGCTGGGTGAGGCTGGTCAGCAAACTCAGGATGGGAGGGAAGGAGAAACAGAACTGGCTAACAGTTGGGGTAGGCAGGGCTTCTGCAGTGGGGGGCAGGGTGGGGAGAGCAGGGGTGAAGGAGCCCCCCAACCAAACACTAGTGAGGGAGGGGCTGAGTCCAAGGCAGGGAGCACACCAACAAGCACTTGTGGCGGGGTCAGTCTTCACCTGCTGCTGCAGCAGAACAGTCCAGATGGTAAAGGGGAATAGCTGGCCCCACCGAGGCGAGTCCTGGTGGTGTAAGGGTTGGTGGAGGGGTTGTGGGGGTGGTATGGGGGGGCAGTGGCTGTAGTGGTATACAGGGGGAGTAGGCCTCAGCAGGCAGGCAGGTGGCTGGGCAGGGAGAGCTCTGGCCGGTGCAGGCAGCAGGAGCAGGGCGGGGAAGGAGGATGAGAGCAGCATCTGAACCCTGCTCCCTCTCCTCCTTCTCTGGAGTGGGACGCGCTATTTGAAAACATGGGAAGGTGGGCGGGCAAAGCCCGCCCATGTTCTAAAAGCCCCTCCCCCAGCCTTGCGGGAGGGACAACTGGACCCATGTCCAACTAATCATGGGGCACAAATAATGACAAAAGGATCAAGGGGTGCGGGTCACAGGTTCAAAACAAGGAAACCGCATGGGGACACCGAGCCCACTGCTCCTCAAAGCTGTCAAGGGAGCCAGTGGATGCTGCCCAGAGGAACTCTGCCCGGATACGTGACACTAGGGAGGAACGGAAATAGGCCCCACAGTCGCAGGGAACCCCCTCGTCCAGCATCCTCCTCCTGGTATTGTAGATGGCAGCTTTTGCTAAGGCCTGGAGGAGGTTGACGAGGAGGTCTCGTGACTTTGTGGGGGCCACGGATACGGTGTGCATAGATAAGAAGGTGTGGGGACGATTCCTCCGTCTGGGCCCCCTGAAAGACCTCGCGGGCCACAAATGCAGGCAAACCGGTGTCCGAGTCCCGGCGCGGTGCCGCAGTGCCCGCCCCTGACCCCGGCAATGGGAGGGGCGGCGGAGGGAACAGAGCAGCCCCTATGGGACTGGGGACACAAATACCACCCCCTGAGAGCTGCCCGCAGGTAGCGGGAACGAGACAGCTCCCACAGGCGTGGCAATAGTAGCAGGATATGAGGGCAATTGAGAAGGGGCAGGCATCATAATGGGGGCAGGAGTCGGGGGAGGAAGGGAGAGAGATAACGCGGGAGCGGATTCCGCGGCAGGGGCGGGAGGAAGGGCGGGTGATGGGTCAGGTGATGGGTCAGGAGCAGGAGACGGAACACCGGTAACGGTTGGGGAAGGATCGGGTACGGGAGGGGACTCGGGGCTGGAAATAGGTTCGTAGAGGGCAGGGTCGGGATCAAGGGCGTGAGCGGGAGGAGGAAGGGATCGGGACAGGAAAGGGAATGGGCACTTTGGGCAGGGTCAGAGGGAAGGTCCCCCGAGTTTGAGCCACCGAGCTGCGGTGCCTCCTGAATGGGAACCAGGGGGGCAGGAGCAGGAAGGGTGGATGGCCGTCCCGCCCCATCCGCAGAGGAGGGGGCGCCCCCAAGCCCGAGACCTGGCCACTCGGCACCAGTCATCACCCCTAAGGGCTCGAGTCAGCCGGGTCAATAGGCAACACCAGGGGCGCCCCGAGTGTGAGGATGGGGTCGACCGCCTGGGGCATAGGGTTAGGGTTAGGGAGAGGAGGGGGCGGCGCCACAGAGTCGCCGCCCAGACCAAGGCCCACTGGCGGAGGGTTGTCCTCCCCCTGGGTGAGCGGGGTCAGACCCAGGGCCTCGATCTCCTCGAAGATGGAGCTAAGTTCCATCCCCTCGGCCCCAGAGCCCTCCCGGCTGGCCGCCGAGGCAACACTCACCTCGGCGGTGATGGCGGAGGAGGTAGTTGATACCGGGGCCGGGGGAGCTCCAACCGAGGCCTCCTCCTGGATGGGCTCTGCAGGGGGGGACGGCATCATCCCCCCTCGCTGCCACGGCCTCCTTGGCCGGCGCGTCCTGCTGCTGCTCGCCGGGGATGCTCTCAGCAGCGCTGGCCCCCCTCGGGATCGCTTCGGAGGGGTGCCTTCCCACCCTCCTCATCGGAGGGGGGAGATGGAGCCCACGAACGGCAGGCTCTGCGCTTCTCTCCGACGAGCGTCCAGCCCTCTGAGGTGGAGGTGGATGGCTGGTCAGCAGGGGCAAGGCCAGGGGGTGCAGTTGTTCTTCGGGAAGGGTGCTGAGGCAGGGGAGGGAGAGAGGGGGGCAGGGAAACCTCCACCGGAAGGACGCCACGAAGTGCACGTCCTCCAGCAAGCTATTGTTAAAATGCCAATAGGCCAGCCCCAGCCTCTCCGAACTTAGAGAGGCTCTCGCGGCCACCAAATGGTGGTCCGTGAACGGGGCTGGCCGAATTCTGGAGGAGTGGGCTCGCGCCAGATGGAACCTTGATAGATAAATGCGATCCAACCGGGAGTGGCTCGACTGATTGTCCCCCACCCGGACATAGGTAAAGGTGGTGTCATTGTCCGGGTGGTGGTCTCGCCAGACGTCCACCAGGGAGTGATAATCCACGATTTCCCTGAGGACGCCTGCTGTGGCCTGGCAATTCGCGAGTCCTACACAGTCCCGGTCATCGAGGGTGGTGTTGAAATCCCCGCCCAGGACCAGACACTCGCGAGGATCCAGAGTGCCGAGGAAGGTGGCCGCCTGCCGATAAAAGGTGACCTGGTCCGGGCCCGCGTTCGGGGCGTAGACATTGACCAAGTTCAACGTCAGCCGCTCCACGCGGGCCCGGACGTGCATCAGGCAGCCCGGGATAACCTCGGCGCTCCCCAGTGGGACGCGGGAGGGGTCACCCACTGACCCCGAAGGGGAGGCACCCCTCCCTGAGCTGTGGTGGGCTCACCTGAATGACTCATCACAGAGGAAGCCAGGGGGCGGGGCCAGGGATAGAAAAGGCCTGCCTGCAAGGCCAGTTGGGGCCCAGCCAGCAAGGGAGCCAGAAGCCATCTTTCCCCTTCCAGCAAGGGAGCCAGAAGCCTGCTCAGCCCAACCCAGCGAGGAACCGGACCTGGGGGAAGCGGACGACTGGCCAGGGCCACTGGGCCCACTCCTGGAGGATTACCTGGAAGGCCTGCGTATCTGGCTGGAGAACTTCAACCCTTGCTGCCCTGAGGACCTGCCCCAAATAAAGGTACTATACGCAGAGGGGAAAAACGGAGCGGGACCAGGGATAGCCGACCTTGGTCTGGCAGAGGGTCAGCTGGCTGTGGCATGGACCCCCACTGACCAAACTCTGATAGGTCAGTGTGTTTTAGACCGGGATCCCTGCTGACCCAGTAGCCGACTGCTCAGCTGCTGTTAGGGCCCCGGGCCGGGAAGCGGTGGTGTAGGGAGGGCCTGCGTCCCCCCTGCCACCCCTTAATCGGGTGGCAGTCTCCCCTCCCGCTCTTGGGGTATGGCTAGACTGCATCCCTCTGTCGGCAGAGGGATGCAGATTAGGCAGGTCGACATTGCAAATGAGGCAGGGATTTAAATATCCCGCACCTAATTTGCATTAAAATGGCAACCACGTTTTGCCGACTCAGCACTTTGTCTGCAAAAAGCGGCAGTCTAGAGGGGGATCTGTCGAGAAAGAAAGCCTTTTTCGACAGATCCCTTATGCCTCCTGCAAGGTATGGTAGGAACGAGGAGGATCACCTTAAGAACTTAGAGGCTACCCTACAAAGACTGGAAGGGTATGGCCTACGAGTGCAGAAAGACAAGTGTGCATTCTTTCAGCCCTCTGTTGAATATTTGGGACACATCACTGGTGCTACCGGCCTTTGTAAGTCCCCTTCAAAAGTTAAGGCTATTGTGGAGGCTACACCCACTCAAAATGTTAGCCAACTTCACTCGTTTCTAGGACTATTGAACTATTATGGAAAGTTATTTCACAGTTAGCCACACTGCTAAAACCACTTCATGAGCTCCTTGGCCAGAACAAGGCCGTGAAGTGGACTGAAACCTGTGATGTTGCATTTAACAAAGCTAAATGTGCATTGCTAAACTCGGAGATCCTGACACATTTTGATCCATCCTTACCTTTACAGTTGGCCTGCGATGCCTCCCCGTATGGAGTGGGAGCAGTCTTCACACATGATGTCTTCTGGGAGAAGCAAAACTAATTGCTTTTGATTTACGCACCTTAAGCAAGGCTGAAACTAACTATGTATAAATCGAGCGTGAAGCATTGGGAATTGTTTTTGGGATTTGGAAATTTCACCAGTACGTGTTTGGATGGAAGTTTACACTTCTCACTGACCATCGACCTCTGACTGCAATTTTTGGTCCACATACAGGCATTCCCCTATTGTCTGCTAGTCGTATGCAAGGATGAGCATTGTGGCTTTCAGGACGCACATATGAGATCAGATATCGGAAATCCACTCTGCATGGCAATGCAGATGGTCTCTCTAGGCTGCCTTTGCCAGTCAAACATCAAGATAGTGGCCAGAAGGAAATCTTCTACTTTGAACAGGTAGAGAACATGCCCATCACTGCTGCGCAAGTTAAGAGAGCAACTTGTGTTGACCCAGTACTGTCCCGAGTTATGGACCTAGAGATGCATGGAACATCTCTACAGGACTCTCAGGTCTCACCAGACCTTGTTCCCTACATGACCAGGAGGATGGAGTTATCAATTCATTCTGAGTGCTTGTTGTGGGGAATGCGTGTCATTATTCCAAAGCTACTGAGACAACAGATGTTAGAACAGCTGCATTCAGGTCACTGTGGAATGGTGCGCATGAAAGAAATTGCACAACGCTATTTTTGGTCACCTGGCTTGGACGGTGCCATTGAAGAGAAGGCAAGAGCTTGTATTTCACGTCAGGGTGTGAGGAAGGCACTTCTACACTCTTGGGACTGGCCTGAAAAACCATGGCAACGTATTCACATTGATTTTGCTGGCCCATTTGACGGTAGCATGTTCTTGGTGGTGGTTGATGCCCATTCCAAATGGCCAGAAGTCTCTATGATGCTGTCCACTACTGCTGAGAGTACTATCCAAAAACTACGGGGAATCTTTACTCATTTTGGTCTTCCAGAACAACTTGCGAGCAACAATGGACAGCAGTTTGTCTCTCAGGAGTTTGGAAATTTCATGAAAGCAAATGGGATTCATCACATCACTTCAACACCGTATCACCCATCCACCAATGCATTGGCTGAAAAGTTTGTGCAGACAATGAAGCAAGCTTTGAAATTGGCTAGATGACATTCACTCATGCAAAAGCGTCTGGACACCTTCTTACTATCCTACAGAAACACACCTCATGCTACAACCAAAACGCTCCCGACTTTTCTAATGATGGGACATCAGCTGCGCACTTGCTTTGATCTGCTGAAACCTTCTAAATCGTGACAAATTGTGCAACATCAACAGCAAGGTCAAATCATCAGGCGTGCATCCCGAGCAAAAGACCGAACCTTTAGTCCTGGACAGCCGGTTTTGGCTCAGAACTATGCTTCTGGAGCAAAATGGGTCCCTGCTGCTGTCATCGCTCAAACAGGACCTGTTGCCTCTACTGTCCAGACTGCAGAGGATCTCATCTGGCGGCAGCATGTAGATCAGTTGTTGTCAGGTTCTGCCTGCCCCCAGAACACATCTCCAGTTGAGTTGCCTGACCTCACCACTGCCGGTGAGCAACCGTGTCAAGAATCACCTGTTCCTGACTCTTCTTGTTCATCACTGCCTGCAGCTAACATAAACCTCCCCCCTGAGCAGGCTAATCCGACAGCCTCACCTGTTCGTGCTTCAAGTTCCAAGCCCATTGTCAGGCCTGCACCCATAACACCTTTGCGTGAAAGAATGCCTCCTCAATGGCTGGACCTTCAGTTAAGGTTAACCCACAGACGGAGCAAAATAATCCCTGGGGTTAGCTGGGAACTTGAGGCAGTCTACCCTCATTCCCTAGTTTAGTGTTTGTTTTATTAAAAGGGTGTTCTTATTAAAGGGGGAGGGATATGTTGTGTATTGGGGTTGTAGATATAGATCTTGTTGTTATAGTAACTGAGTTAGGTCACTAGGGGGTCAGCCGAGCTGGTTTGGGCTGGTTCTAGTTAGTTCTGTGTTATGCAATAAATAGACACTTGCAACTGCTCAAGCTCTCTGTGTTTCCACTGATTCTTTCTAAACTGTGGAACTCCACACGATATAACAGGGGGGATGTTTGTTTATCAGTGAAATAGAAACTTGGCTCCAAGATGCTAGAGCCCTTGTTTGTTTCCTTCCCCAGAGGTTTCATTCTCTTATCACACTGATGTTGTGTGGTGGGTCTCACACTATATACTGATCTCATACATCTTTCAAGGCTTAGTTGTGGCATGAGAGCTAGTTCACCAGGACACATGTATGCCAGAGCATGTGTAGCATGTTTGAGTAGCCCTGGCCAAAGCTTTAACATCTACATGAAAAAAAAAAACATGTAACTCCCATGACAGCAAGTGAACTGCATTTCACTAGTGACTTGTGGGGAGCACAAGTGAGCAGTTGGCTAGCAGAGGAGTGGGAAGGTGACCCAGTGAGTGGCTGACTGACCTTAGAGCAGATGTCTCCAGCTTGGCACCTTCACTTGCTTCCAGGAGCAAGCCACAAAGCTGGGTGGCAGGATCCTAGTTTGGCAGTGGCCTTCAGCCTCCTGAAGCCTCATGACACTCAGACAAGGCATGGCAACGGGTCTCTGCTTTCCATGCAGAGCGAGGCACATGGTGGCACCGACGGCAGCAGGGCTAATGACCATATGGGGAGAGAAGAAAGATTTCCCCCAATGATGTGGGCCCAGGCCAGGACAAAGGAGAGGTCAAGGGCCCCTGGGGTGGGCAAGAGATGCCTTTCCCTGGGGAGAAGGGATAGAAATGGCCTCGGGGACCCACACTGCACCTAGCTTAGAGCTGCATAACATGGGCGGTGCTCTGACCACACTGGACAGGACTATCTCAACAATGTCCCATTGTGCACTTCTGAATTCCATTCCCACCTGTCCTTCTCCCGCAGCCTTAGCCTCTTGGCCCACCGGGCTCGCCTGAGCAACCAGAGGAACCTGTGTCTGATGTCATCAGCACAGTGAGGCCTCAGAGCCAGACGCAGCAAGCCCCAGGCCTCAGTGAGGTTACAGGATTACTGCCATCTTGTGCCAGTAATAAGTACCATGTGAATCTGGGGAAGTTTGCATAATTGCAGGCTGTGAGATGGCCAAGAAGCCATTAGAATGCATTGTAAAGGAATCAATTCAGAGGAGATTAAGATGGTACCAGATTAGTTAAATTGCCAGCACCTGTTCATTTTTTATTGCAAACATAAACAGGAGCGCTTTCAAACAATTCAAAGAGTATGTAATGCATTCAGGATTTTTTCCAGTTTGTATTTCAATAACCATGGGGCAGGGAAAGAGAGAGACAAAGCAAGCCTGAGACACAGAACAAAAACTCTGACCCTGTCTTAGTGTGCTCCCAAACGAACCCGAGGCACACATCCAGCACTGCTGAGGCACAGATTTTCCAGGAAACTTTCACGAATTGTTGGCCATGGGCACAGGGCATGAGCACAAAGCACTGAACAGCCCCTACTGCTGAGTAGGTAAAGGAGGTAAATTGGGGGCAGGCAGTCCTTGGAGTTGTGCTCTAGGTCACTGGTTCTCAAACTTTTTGGCCTGTGGTCAACCTGGCTTAATGCAAACCTTTCCGCAGACCACCAGGCTATGTCTAGACTACAATGCTCTATCGGAAAAAGGTATGCAAAATGTGCTCTGCAATTTGCGTACCTCTTTCTGATAGTTTTTTTGGAAGAGGCTTTTCCTAAATTTGGCCTGTCTACACCAGGCCAAATTTCAGAAAAACCTCCTCTTTTGGAAGAGTCCTTCTTCCTCTTGGAAGGAGGAAGACAGGGCTTCCGAAAGAGCACATCTGCTCTTCCACAAAAAAAAGTGGAAGAGCAGATGCCTTCCCTGGATGTGGTGGAGTTTTTCTGGGATACCAGAGATATCCCGGAAAAAACCCCGTAGTGTAGACAGACCCAGTTGCTAATGGAAACTTACCGTCAATTACATAATTACCCTGGAACCATTTTGCTAGTGCTGCAGCTAGGGAGAAGGGTTTAATGTAACCAGTAAGAAAGGAAATATTAAATTATTAAACAGACTAAGTGCTTTAATTTTATCATGTTAGTTTATCAAACTTCATTTTAAATAAAGTAAAATATTAATTTATGTCCAACACAAATGTTTCAATGTTTTCTTTATTTATGGCAGGGGTGGGGAACCATTTTTGGGTCAGGGGCCACTGACCCACAGAAAAATCAGTTGGGGACTGTTGCCTGATCTAAGATTACGTGTTCTAATGACCACCTTTAGGGTTGACAGGTTCTTTGTCCCAGAATCAGGCCCAGTATACAATTATACTGTGATTGGGAACCCTGATGTGCACGGTTGCAACACTCACACTATAGAAACTCTTGTATATTTACAAATATAGTTTATTAATACAGTTAGCAGAGTCACAAACACCCCAATTTCATGAGACAGGGAATGTCCATCCATATTTCCTTACCATATACTTACCTCATTCCTTCTAGAACAATCTTAGGTGTTAGCCCATCATCTTTCTCATTACCTTCACCTTCCCCATCATCACCAGGGGCCATCACTCTGGCCCTTCCAAGGATGACATCTTCTCCTCCCTCTCGCCCCTCGGCTGGGGTCCCACTTTTATACTAAGTGACACTGACGCTGACATGTTTGATGCAAATTCAGTAGGGGATGTTTCTAATGTTGAAGTGTCCTTTTCCTATAGCTCAATGTATCATTGCTCTCAACTTATTATCATATACGTCAATTCGTTGCCATGGGCCTTTGTGGTCATTTATCGCATGCTGTGTCCTGATTACTCAGCTCAGCCTGAACCAGTTATTTTGGAACTTTTTATATAACGATGCATCTGATGAATCTGAGGGTATTTTCCCTACCATCCTGTGGGGTGAAAGGTGCCAGACACAAGTTCCCCTGTACAGTCCAGTGAAGCTATAAATAAGCTATGACCTGTGTCTGGGTGAGATCAGTGTCTCAACCACAGAAATCTGCTAACGTTAGCTTCTGCGGATCTTGCAAACGGCCTGTTAAGCCTTTAGAAGATGTCTTGCATTACAGCTCTTAACTACTACCTCTATACTAAATCTACCCATTAATATATTAAGGAATTAATCTAAATCAACACAACCATATGATTAGCATGATAGGCAAGTAACTTAATAGGCTACAGGGACCACACAAGTGAGAAGCAAAAAACCCCCTCCAAACCTCCCTAACCCTCACTGATGTGGCCCCCAACTGAAACACTTCCCTCCCCTGACGCTCCAGCCCCACGGGGCAAGGGGAAGGGACAGAGAGGACTGAGGTTCAGGGCTTCCCATGGGCCAGATTTACTCTTCTGGAGTTCCTAGGTTAGTGGATTTTGTGGACCCCCCCCAGGCTCTGGTGTGGGGACAAAAATGAGGGATTCACTGTGTGCGACAGGGCTGCCAAGGAGTGGGATAGGAATGGGGGTGCAGGATCTGGGCGGAAGGTGGGGTGCAGTAGGAGGTGAGGGTGCAAAGTCTGGGCAGGAGGTGGGGTGCAGGAGCAGGCTGGGAGTAGGGTGTCTGGCCAGGGAAAGGGGGGCAAGAGCAAGGAAAGGTGCAATGTGTGGCCAGGAGGGAGGTGCAGGAGCAAGGGTGGGGTAGGTGTCTGGCTAATGCAGAGAGGGCAGGAGCAGGGTGGGGGTAGGTGTGTGACCGGGAGGGGTCAGGATCAGGGTGGGGGGTACAGGGTCTCGGCAGGGTGTGGTTCAGGAGCAGAGGAGCAGGGTGGGGGTGTGGGGTCTGGGCATGAGGAGGCAGGGGGGCACTTTCTTGCTTTTGCACCCCACACCTCTGCCAGGCATCATGTCCAGCCATGGGCTCCTGCTGCTCCCATTGGCCAGATTCTGGCCAATAGGAGCAGCGGGGAAAGCCTCCAGGCAGCGTGTCCATGCGCTGCCATTTCCCCAGCTGAGGGAGGGGGAGAGGGAGCGGAAGCGTGTGGAGCTGCTTCTTCCCTGTGAGCTGGATCTGGCGGGGAGACTCTGGACTCGGCATGTCCCCTGTCCACAGCTCTCACTGCAGTCTACAATTGGTGCCCCTCTATGTCTCAGCCCCGCAGAAGGGGAGCTTCCCCATCGCAACTCCCAGACTCCCTCCTGATCTCCTGTCCCACCCTCTGTGGGAACTGCCTAGCCCAACACAGCAGCAGTGCTGTCTTGGAGGGTTGGGCAGGGAAGACGTGAGGCATCAAGGAGGAAGATGGCTTCCTGTCCTGGCCAGGGCTAGCTGCTGGGATTAGGTGCATAACTTGCACCAAGTGAATGAGGGGTTGAATTCTCTGTGTCCCTAGCCAGAGCACAGGCCATTTCTGCCTTTGCCCTTAATCGGCAGGAAGAGTGGCTGTGACTGGGTCTGCAGCTCGCTCCCCAGCCAGTTGTTGTGAACTGAAGAGCCCCTCCATCAGCCCAGTGCTGCCTGGGGGACTGAGCTCCCAAATGCTCGCTGACCCACATCATCTCAGCTCACCTGCTCCTGTGTCTGGGGAGCTAGGAATGGGCCATCTCCCTCTCACACACACAAGCCTCGTGGGGCTGTGTGGAGGAAGTTCTGGCACTGTCCCTGCCTCTTCAGCTGCCCCACGCTCCTTCCTGGCTCTCTGTTTACCACAAGATGCTTCTGAAGTGAAGAGCCAGGATTGAAGACAAAGATGGAGGCAACCCCAGGATCCTTTTATAACCTTACCCATGCGGAGGGAAAGCCATTGTTCTGTATGATGGTACCTCCCAAAATGGAGTGTGTCCCATGAGCAAGTAACCTGCCCATGTCCTTTTTAGGCAAACAGCCGTGGGGTAACTGCTGGTCTGCAGGTTTTCGGCAGACTTCCTCAGATGTTTATTGGCACCACTTAAGGGCCACTGTCCATGCAGCATAGCTAGTCACTGAGTAACCACCCCACACAATAGGTGGGTGACGCGTGCTGCTGTCTCCCAGACAGAAAACATTTAAAATACAGGTACACAGCCCATACTCATAACTTCACATACAGAAATCATACATGTATATGACTGGCATAAACAGAATCAGCAAAGCATAAGCTTTCCGTAGACACCTCACTTGGCTAACTTTGCACAGAATTTGGGGCAAACACACAACAGCGGGTGCAACATGATCTGCCTGCTCACATTAAAATCCAATAAGAACATAAGAACATAAGAACGGCCGTAGCGGGTCAGACCAAAGGTCCATCTAGCCCAGTATCCTGTCTGCTGACAGTGGCCAGCACCAGGTGCCCCAGAGGGTGGACCGAAGACAATGATCAAGCGCTTTGTCTCCTGCCATCCCTCTCCAGCCTCTGTCAAACAGAGGCCAAGGACACTCATTTTATCCCTGGCTAATAGCCTTTTATGGACCTAACCTCCATGAAATTATCTAGCTTCTCTTTAAACTCTGTTATAGTCCTAGCCTTCACAGCCTCCTCAAGGAGTTCCACATGCTGACTACGCTGTGTGAAGAAGAACTTTCTTTTATTAGTTTTAAACCTGCTACCCATTAATTTCATTTGGTGTCCTCTAGTTCTTCTATTTAGGAACTAATAAATAACTTTTCTTTATCGCCCTCTCCACACCACTCATGATTTTATACACCTCTATCATATCCCCCTCAGTCTCCTCTTTTCTAAACTGAAAAGTCCCAGTCGCTTTAACCTCTCCTCATATGGGACCCGTTCCAAACCCCTAATCATTTTAGTTGCCCTTTTCTGAACCCTTTCCAAGGCCAAAATATCTTTTTGAGGTGAGAGACCACATCTGTACACAGTATTCAAGATGTGGGCGTACCATAGTTTTATACAGGGCAGTAAGATATTCCGGTCTTATTTTCTATCCCTTTCTTAATAATACCTAGCATCCTATTTGCCTTTTTGACCGCCGCTGCACATGTGTGGAAGTTTTCAGAGAACTGTCCACGATAACTCCAAGATCTCTTTCCTGATTTGTCGTAGCCAAATTAGCCCCCATCATACTGTGTATAGTTGGGGTTATTTTTCCCCAATGTGCATTACTTTACACTTATCCACATTAAATTTCATTTGCCATTTTGTTGCCCAATCACTCAGTTTGGTGAGATCTTCTTGGAGTCCCTTACAGTCTGCTTCTGTCTTGACTATCCTAAACAGTTTGGTATCATCCATAAACTTTACCACCTCACTGCTTACCCCTTTCTCCAGATCATTTATGAATAAGTTGAACAGGATTGGTCCTAGGACTGACCAGAGGACACCACTAGTTACCCCTCTCCACTCTGAAAATTTACCATTTATTCCTACCCTTTGTTTCCTGTCTTTTAACCAGTTCTCAATCCAAGAAAGGACCTTCCCTCTTATCCCATGGCCATGTAATTTACACAAGAGCCTTTGGTGAGGACCTTGTCAAAAACTTTCTGGAAATCTAAGTATACTATATCTACTGGATCCCCCTTGTCCATGTTTGTTAACCCCTTCAAAGAACTCTAATAGATTAGTAAGACAGGATTTCCCTTTACAGAACCCATGTTGACTTTTGTCCAACAAATTATGTTCTTCTACATGCTTCACAATTTTATTCTTTACTATTGTTTGACTAATTTGCCCGGTACTGAAGTTAGACTTACGGTCTGTAATTGCCCGGATCGCCTCTAGAGCCCTTTTTAAATATTGGTGTCACGTTGGCTACCTTCCAGTCATTAGGTACGGAAGCCGATTTAAGGGATAGGTTACAAACCACAGATAATAGTTCAGCAATTTCCCATTTGAGTTCTTTTAGAACCCTTGGATGAATGCCATCCGGTCCCGATTTGTTAACATTAAGTTTTCTATTTGTTCCAAAACCTCCTCTAATGACACTTCAATCCGGGACAGTTCCTCAGATTCATTACCCACAAAGGACGGTGCAGATTTGGGAATCTCCCCAACGTCCTCAGCCGTGAAGACTGAAGCAAAGAAATCATTTAGTTTCTCCGCAATGGCTTTGCTCGTCCTTGATTGCGCCTTTTATAGTTCGATCGTCTAGGGGACCCACAGGTTTTTAGCAGGCTTCCTGCTTCTAATGTACTTAAAAACATTTTGTTATTTCTTTTTGAGTTTTTGGCTAGCTGTTCCTCAAAATCTTTTTTGCTTTTCTTATTACATTTTTACACTTGATTTGACAGTGTTTATGTTCCTTTCTATTTATCTCACTAGGATTGGACTTCCACTTCTTAAAAGATGCCTTTTGTCCCTCACTGCTTCTTTTACATGGTGGTTAAGCCAGTGACTCTTTTAGGTCTCTTGCTATGTTTTTAATTTGGGGTATACATTTAAGTTGGGCCTCTATTATGGTGTCTTTAAAAGTTTCCATGCAGCTTGCAGGATTTGGCTCTAGTCACTGTGCCTTTTAATTTCTGTTTAACTAACCTCCTCATTTTTGTGTAATTCCCCTTTTTGAAATTAAATGCCAGGGTGCTGGTCTGCTGAGGTGTTCTTCCCACCACAGGAATGTTGAATGTTATTATATTATGGTCACTATTCCCAAGCGGTCCTGTAGTTATTTCCTGGACCTGATCCTGCGCTCCACTCAGGACTAAATCGAGAATTGCCTCTCCTTGTGGGTTCCTGCACTAGCTGCTCCAAGAAGCAGTCATTTAAGCCATTGAAATTTTATCTCTCCTTCTCTTCCTGAGGTGACATGTATCCAGTCAATATGGGGGTAATTAAAATCCCCATTATTATAGAGTTCTTTGTTTTGGTAGCCTCTCTAATCTCCCTCAGCATTTCAATGTCAGTATCCCTGTCCTGGTCAGGTGGTGGTAATATATCCCTACTGCTAATTTCTTATTTTTTTAGCATGGAATTACTATCCATAGCGATTCTATTGAACATGTTGATTCATTTAATATTTTTATTTCATTTGATTCTACATTATCTTTCACATACAGTGCCACTCCACCCACCCGGCCTGCTCTATCCTTTCGATATATTTTATATCCCGGTATGATTGTGTCCACAGATTTTCCTCATTCCACCAGGTTTCAGTGATGCCTATTATGTCAATCTCCTCATTTAATACTAGGTACTCTAGTTCACCCATCTTATTAGTCAGACTCCTAGCATTTGTGTAGAAGCACTTTAAAATTTGCCACTGCTTGTTTGTCTGCCCTTCCTGATGCATTGGATTCCTTTGTGCAGTTGTTTGTCTGCTCTGGCCCACAGTTTGCCCTCTCCCCTCCTCTCTTTCTGACTACAGCTTAGAGAATCTCTATCAATGGATTCTCCTCTAAGAGAAGTCTCCTCCGATTTACGTGCATCTCCACACCAATGGCTTTCCCCATCTCTCAGTTTAAAAACTGCTCTACGGCCTTTTTAATGTTTAGTGCCAGCAGTCTGGTTCCACCCTGGTTTAGGTGGAGCCCATCCTTCCTGTATAGGCTCCCCCTCTCCCAAAATAATGTCACAAAGGGGCTGATACATTTCTCCTCATTCTGCAAATGTGCTCAGAACACACTGGTTGCAAATCTTGGGGCAGGGAATGAAAAGCAGGTCTATTCTGCTCACCAACCAATATGAAAAGCTAAAAGAAGTGGGGCGGGAAGGAGGGAAGGCTGAGGTTAATTTTAAGCCATGCTCAACAGAGAGGGTCTGCTTGCCAAGGCTGCAGCTGTGCTCTCTGCAGGTCAGAGAGCCCCCGAGAGATGTTGTGGCAACCAGATGTGGAGGAGCGGGGGGGCGGGGGGGCAAGTATCTGTTCACAATTACTCTTGATTTTGTGCAATGACATTGAGATTGCAGGAAACATGAAAGAACACTTGTGGGGACAGCAACATTCATGCTGGCCAATGAATTAATAAAACCTGACTGCCACGTATAGAGCAGCTGAGCCACACATGGAAGTGTTTTACATGAGGTTTGATGTTCCGCAGGCCCAGGGACTCCTTGCTGACTGCCCTCCCACCCAGGGTCCAGCACAGAATTATTGACGACCAGCTCATTCAAAGCATCAGACACACATTTGTGCCACAAACTCACATCTCTACATGCCCAGTAAATGTCTCCGGCACCATGCTGAGTGTTGCAAGGTGTGTTTTTGAGTTGGCAATGCTGCAGACCAGACTCCAATGTTCAATAACCGTGAGTCAGGCTCACCAAAAACCATGAGATTGGCTTTAAAACTAGGAGATTATGTAAAAATAATTGGGACTCTTTTTTATTGGCCTTTTACTCTTTGAGACTTTCAGGTGTACTGGGGCCACGTTTAGAAGCTTTCTCCACAGCCTTGAGGACTAAAACCATCATTCTTAAAGAAAAAGTAAAGGTGAAATCCTCACCACTCCACCTGACTCCAGGAGCTGGGGCTGTAAGGAAAACAGTAATTATGAGATTCATGACAAAATCATGAGAGCTGGCAGCTCTGGGATGTGCAGGGCAGAGGGATCATCTGGGGAGTTTGGATTCACCTGGCTTGTTGGAAATGTAGTGCTGCATGTCAAATAGAGCTGGCAATCCAGCGGTACCGAGTGGGGCTGGCAGAGCCTGACAACCCTGCACAGTGACCAGGGCTACCTCTCAGCCTGTTGGTAGGGGGAGGAAAACTAGACTAGGTCTCCTAAAGAGCAGCACAGAATATCTTGCTTTTTAGCTACAAGGTGCCATTGTGAAACCAGAAGCCAGTAATGACCTCACCAAGTGGTTCCAGGGGGGCACCTGAAGTGGAGTCTGGTCCTGGCACCTAACATTAGTCTGTAGCTGGAATTGTTTTTTTTGTTGTGGATTGGAGTTGGGATGCATTTCCAAACTATTCCATTTTGAGCAGTGTTTGCCATCTCTGGAAACCATTTGCACTGCAATTCACAGACCTTTGGGTCAAATTCGGTGGAAACTCCCCCCCACCACCCCCACATATGAGTACTGCTGATTTACGAACTGCAGACATCTGTGCCTCAAACTTGGGAATGACTCTGGACATTTCAAACTAGTAACTGGCCAGTCTGGTGGGAATGGGGAAAGCTCTCAGGGACTCTAATGCCATTGGTAAAAATGAGTTAGTCTCAGTCTTTTCACTCCCCATGGAAGCAGCAGAGATGTGCTAAATATGCTCCAACACTTCCGTTAGTCTATAAGGTGCCACAGGACTCCTCGCTGCTTTTGCTAAATATAGAGACTCTTGTCCAAGCACTATATTTACCACTTTTAGTGACAGCTATTGTGTTTGATGCTGATCAGCATCTGGGACAGATTTATCATAGACAGGCCCACCGACGGGGGGCCGGGGAGTTGGCCCAGGGTCCAGCAATTCAAAGGGGCCTGGAGCTCCAGCTTCTGTCCCTGCCATAGTAGCAATAGCAGCAGCCGGAGCCCTAGGCCCTTTAAATCACTGCGCCACTCTGTGCAGCTCTGAGGGTGTGGGGCAGTGCTCTGTGGTCTGGATGGCGCTGAGCTGCCCCCCAACACACACACACCTTGCCCCAGGGCCCATGGTGGCTGTTGGCCCCCCTGGTCATGGATCCTTATTTTTTTTTCCGAAAGATAGACTTGTACAGAAAGCCCAGTGTAATTCCATAACCAAAGTTCATGTCCCTGGAGCAGCGGGAGGCTGTGCCTGAGACATGATACCTGGGAGTGGCATGGGGCGCGAAAGCAAGTCAGTGCCCCCCCGGCCCCTCATACCCAGACCCTGCACCCCCATACTGCTCCTGCACCACCTCCCGCCAAGACCCCACACCCCCAGCCCGCTCCTGCACTCTTACCCCTGGCCAGACACCCTACCCCCACCCTGCTCCAGCACCCTCCCTTGCTCCTGCACCCTGGCCTTGTTCAGATACCCTTCCCCCACCCTGCTCCTGAACACATCCTTGCTCCTGCACCCTCCCTCCTGGCCACACACTGCACCTTCCCTTGCTCTTGCCCCCTCACCCCCTGGCCAGACACCCTACTCCCAGCCTGCTCCTGCACCCCACCTCCCACCCAGACCTCACCCTCCTGCACCTCCTCCTACTTCCTCCCTCCCAGATCCTGCCACTATCCTATGCTCACACGCAGCCCTGTACATCCCTCATTTTTGTCCCCACACCAGAGCCTGGGGGGGGGGGGCACATACATTAACCCCAGAACCCCAGGAAAGTAAATCCAGCCCATGGGAAGCCCTGAACCTCAGTCCTCCCTGTCCCTTCCCCTTGACGCTGGAGCGCCAGAGGAGTGAGGTGTCTCAGTTGGGGGCCACCTCAGTGACCTCCCTCTGGGGCATCTGGTATTGGCCACTGTCGGCAGGCAGGATACTGGGCTAGATGGAATCATAGAATCATAGAAACCTACGGTTGGAAGAAACCTCAGGAGGTCATCAAGTCCAGCCCCCTGCCCAAGGCAGGACCAATCCCAACTAAATCAACCCAGCTGGGGCTTTGTCAAGACAGGACGTAAAAACCTCTAGGGATGGGGTATGTCTACACTACAGCACTAATTCGAACTAACTTAGTTCAAATTAGTTAATTCGAACTAAGCTAATTCGAATTAGTGCATCGAGACTTAAAAACTAATTCGAATTAGCGTTTTGCTAATTCGAACTAGCGTCCACACTGATTGGACGCTGGGTCGCATTAAGGCAGCTGAAACTGGTTCTGGCAGGGCATCAGGTCAGTAGTTGCTTTGTGTGGCTGCTGTCTGAGGCTATCTGAGGCTCGTGCAAAGGACAGCTGGTTCTCAGCTTTTTGCTTGCCTACCTGCCGAGGACAGCAAAGCATTTTCTCTCTGCCTGCCTGTGTCGGTGCTTCCCATTGGAGACGCCGCCACAGTTGGGACCATGGAGCCAGAGCTCACCCTGGGCATGCTGCTCCAGTTTTTGGACTTGCTGCTGCAAGCCTGCCAGCAATGGGTGGAGGCTGCCTTGCACCATCTGGTGCACGTCAGCCCCCTGCCTCTCCCTGGCCTCCCGGGCCGGCAGCAGCGCCGATGTCAGCGTTCCCACCGCATCTGGCATCTGGACACCAGCAGCGACTGGTGGACCGCATCCCGGAGTGCTGGGGAGACCAACAGTGGACCCAGAACTTCAGGATGAAGAAGGACACCTTCCTGGAGCTCTGCGAGTGGCTGCGCCTCTGCGGTGGCGGGACACTGCGCCATCCTCCAGAAGCGTGTGGCCCTTCGCCCTGTGGAAGCTCTCCATGCTGGACAGCTACCGATCCATCGGGAACCAATTGGAGTGGGGAGATCCACCGTCGGAGCAGTGCTCATCACGGCACCCACCAGCCACTGGGCCAGGGGAGGACTGCAAGGAGGATGGGCCTCCCCGGAGCTGGACACGCCGCCCGTGGGGTTGCTTCTGGAGTGGGCGGTGCCTCCAGCCACCGGGCACCCCAGTGATTTGCGGTTTGCTGTGTCCCTCTGCAGGTGGTAGAGGCCATCAACCGGTGCTGCTGGGCCAGAGGCAGTCCGCCGGGAGGACGGCAGCCGGGAGTTCTCAGGTGTTGCTGCCCCCGGCTTCCAACTTTCGGGGGCCGGCTGGTGCGCCGCCATGTTTGTGTGTGGAGTTATTTGCTGTGTGCTGAGCTTGTGTTTGTCTGTTTGGTTGGTTTGTTTGTTTGTGAAGGAGCTTCTAAAAGGTTTGAAATCTAGAAGCCTCTGTTAATTGGCTGAGCCTCAGTCAGGGGAGGGCTACCAGAGCTATATAAGCCTGTGACTCAGCGACCAGGAGCTTGCGAACAGGAACTGCTAACAGGGAGTTTGGAGAGGGAGTTTAGAGGGGAGGTTAGAGGGCACTAGTGACTTCTGGCCTTCTTTAAAACATAACTCTTATAATAATCTATATTCAGAGGTTTAAAAAGAATCCCAGTTTATACTTAAACTTATTCATTAGAAAAATGGAGACAGAAGCCCAGCAGCAGAGTGGGGGCTATCCTGTTTATTGCGAGTGTAACATGTATGATTACCTGCCCTGTGGGCGGCGTATGTGTGCACCCGTTGCAAGGAGCTCCTGACCCTCAGAGACCGAGTTCGGGCTTTGGAGGCCAGGGTGGCTGAACTGGAGGAGCTAAGGGAGGTAGAGATATGTGGATGAGACTTTCCGGGACACTGTAGTACTGTCCCACCTCCAGTCTGAGAGCCCCAGTGCTCTTAAGGAGGATGAAAGTCTCAAGGGAACAGAGCATTCAATGGGAGCAGAGGAAACCATCCCGTAGTTGGGACCCTCCTCCCAGAGGATGTTGCGGTATCCTCTCACTGAGGATACCTCTGAGGGGAGGGAATGCCAGTTCGGAAGAGGCAGGTGTTAGTAGTGGGTGATTCGATCGTTAGAAACATAGATAGTTGGGTTTGTGATGACCGGGAGAACCGTGTGGTCACTTGCCTGCCTGGTGCGAAGGTTGCGGATCTCTCGAGGCATCTAGATAGACTTATGTGTAGTGCTGGGGAGGAGCCGGTGGTCGTGGTACATGTAGGTACCAATGACGTAGGGAAGGGTAGGAGAGATGTCCTGGAGGCCAAATTTAGGCTGCTAGGAAAGAGACTGAAATCCAGGACCTCTATGGTGGCATTCTCGGAAATGCTTCCAGTTCCACGCAGGGCCAGGTAGGCAGGCAGAGATTCAGAATCTCAATGCGTGGATGAGGACGATGGTGTAGGGAAGAGGGTTTGGATTTATTAGGAACTGGGGACACTTTTGGGAGAGAGCCTATACAGGAAGGATGGGCTCCACCTAAACCAAGTGGAACCAGACTGCTAACACTAAACATTAAAAGGCCGTAGAGCAGTTTTTAAACTGAGAGATGGGGAAAGCCGATTGGTGTGGAGATGCATAAATCGGAGGAGACTTCTCTTAGAGGAGAATCCATTGATAGAGATTCTCTAAGCTGTAGTCAGAAAGAGAGGAGGAGAGGGCAAACCATGGGCCAGAGCAGACAAACAACCGCATACAAAGGAATCCAATGCATCAGGGAAGGGCAGACAAATAAGCAGTGGCAAATTTTTAAAGTGCTTCTACACAAATGCTAGAGTCTGACTAATAAGATGGGTGAACTAGAGTACCTAGTATTAAATGAGGAGATTGACATAATAGGCATCACTGAAACCTGGTGGAATGAGGAAAATCTGTAGGACACAATCATGCCGGGATATAAAATATATCGAAAGGATAGAGCAGGCCGGGTGGGTGGCGGAGTGGCACTGTATGTGAAAGATAATGTAGAATCAAATGAAATAAAAATATTAAATGAATCAACATGTTCAATAGAATCGCTATGGATAGTAATTCCATGCTCCAAAATAAGAAATTAGCAGTAGGGATATATTACCACCTGACCAGGACAGGGATACTGACATTGAAATGCTGAGGAGATTAGAGAGGCTACCAAAACAAAGAACTCTATAATAATGGGGATTTTAATTACCCCATATTGACTGGATACATGTCACCTCAGAGAAGCGGAGATAAAATTTCTCAATGGCTTAAATGACTGCTTCTTGGAGCAGCTGGTGCAGGAACCCACAAGGGGAGGCAATTCTCGATTTAGTCCTGAGTGGGCGCAGGATCAGGTCAGGAAATAACCGTTACAGGACCGCTTAGGAATAGTGACCATAATATAATAACATTCAACATTCCTGTGGTGGGAAGAACACCTCAGCAGACCAGCACCCTGGCATTTAATTTCAAAGAATTACACAAAAATGAGGAGGTTAGTTAAACAGAAATTAAAAGGCACAGTGACTAGAGCCAAATCCTGCAAGCTGCATGGAAACTTTTAAAGACACCATAATAGAGGCCCAACTTAAATGTATACCCCAAATTAAAAAACATAGCAAGAGACCTAAAAAGAGTCACGTGGCTTAACCACCATGTAAAAGAAGCAGTGAGGACAAAAAGGCATCTTTTAAGAAGTGGAAGTCAATCCTAGTGAGATAAATAGAAAGGAACATAAACACTGTCAAATCAAGTGTAAAAATGTAATAAGAAAAGCAAAAAAGATTTTGAGAACAGCTAGCCAAAAACTCAAAAGAAATAACAAAATGTTTTTAAGTACATTAGAAGCAGGAAGCCTGCTAAAAAACCTGTGGGTCCCTAGGCGATCGAACTATAAAGGCGCAATCAAGGCGATAAAGCCATTGCGGAGAAACTAAATGATTTCTTTGCTTCAGTCTTCACGGCTGAGGACGTTGGGAGATTCCCAAATCTGCACCGTCCTTTGTGAGTAATGAATCTGAGGAACTGTCCCGGATTGAAGTGTCATTAGAGGAGGTTTTGGAACAAATAGAAAAACTTAATGTTAACAAATCTCCGGGACCGGATGGCATTCATCCAAGGGTTCTAAAGAACTCAAATGGGAAATTGCTGAACTATTATCTGTGGTTTGTAACCTATCCCTTAAATCGGCTTCCGTACCTAATGACTGGAAGGTAGCCAACGTGACACCAATATTTAAAAAGGGCTCTAGAGGCGATCGGGCAATTACAGACCGGTAAGTCTAACTTCAGTACCTGGCAAATTAGTCGAAACAATAGTAAAGAATAAAATTGTGAAGCATGTAGAAGAACATAATTTGTTGGACAAAAGTCAACATGGTTTCTGTAAAGGAAATCCTGTCTTACTAATCTATTAGAGTTCTTTGAAGGGTTAACAAACATGCGGACAAGGGGATCCAGTAGATATAGTATACTTAGATTTCCAGAAAGCCTTTGACAAGGTCCCTCACCAAAGGCTCTTGTGTAAATTACATGGCCATGGGATAAGAGGAAGGTCCTTTCTTGGATTGAGAACTGGTTAAAGACAGGAAACAAAGGGTAGGAATAAATGGTAAATTTTCAGAATGGAGAGGGTAACTAGTGGTGTCCCCCAAGGGTCAGTCCTAGGACCAATCCTGTTCAACTTATTCATAAATGATCTGGAGAAAGGGTAAGCAGTGAGGTGGTAAAGTTTGCGGATGATACCAAACTGTTTAGGATAGTCAAGACAGAAGCAGACTGTGAGGACTCCAAGAAGATCTCACCAAACTGAGTGATTGGGCAACAAAATGGCAAATGAAATTTAATGTGGATAAGTGTAAAGTAATGCACATTGGGAAAAATAACCCCAACTATCGTACAGTATGATGGGGCTAATTTAGCTCGACAAATCAGGAAAGAGATCTTGGAGTTATCGTGGACAGTTCTCTGAAAACTTCCACACAGTGTGCAGCGGTCAAAAGGCAAATAGGATGCTAGGTATTATTAAGAAAGGGATAGAAAATAAGACCAGAATATCTTACTGCCCCTGTATAAAACTATAGTCGCCCACATCTTGAATACTGTGTACAGATGTGGTCTCCTCACCTCAAAAAGATATTTTGGCCTTGGAAAGGAGTTCAGAAAGACTAAAATGATTAGGGGTTTGGAACGGTCCCATATGAGGAGAGGTTAAGCGACTGGGACTTTTCAGTTTAGAAAAGAGGAGACTGAGGGGATATGATAGGGTGTATAAAATCATGAGTGGTGTGGAGAGGGCCGATAAAGAAAAGTTATTTATTAGTTCCTAAATAGAAGAACTAGAGGACACCAAATGAAATTAATGGGTAGCAGGTTTAAAACTAATAAAGAAAGTTCTTCTTCACACAGCGTGTAGTCAGCCTGTGGAACTCCTTGCCAGAGGAGGCTGTGAAGGCTAGGACTATAACAGAGTTTAAAGAGAAGCTAGATAATTTCATGGAGTTAGGTCCATAAAGGCTATTAGCCAGGGGATAAAATGGTGTCCTTGGCCTCTGTTTGTCAGAGGCTGGAGGATGGCAGGAGACAAATCGCTTGATCATTGTCTTGGTCCACCCCTCTGGGGCACCTGGTGCTGGCCACTGTCGGCAGACAGGATACTGGGCTAGATGGACCTTTGGTCTGACCCGGTACGGCCGTTCTTATGTTCTTATGCCCCGGAACACCAGGCCTCCCAGTATATCAACAGGAAGGGGTACTTCTCTGTGCTCCTGCAGGCCGTGTGTGACCACCGGGGCCAGTTCACGGACATTAATGTGGGCTGGTCCGGCAAGGCACACGACGCCACGGTGTTCCGGAACTCCTCCGTGTGCCAGAGGCTGCATGCCGGGACCTTCTTCCCCGACTGCCACATCAGGGTTGGGGACGTGGACATGCCCGTCTGCCTGGTGGGGGATGCGGCCTACCCCCTACAGCCCTGGCTGATGAAGCGTGCAGGGCACCTCAACCCCTCGGCAGGCCTTCAATGCCAGGCTCACCAGGGCCCGCATCGTGGTCGAGGGGCCTTCGGATGCCTGAAAGCCAGATTTAGGTGGCCTCCTCACCCGCCTTGACCTCGCCGAGCACAATATCCCTCCCGTGGTGGCAGCATGTTGTGTGCTGCACAATTTTTGCAAGCGGAAGGGGGAGACTTTCCTGCCAGCCTGGATGGCTGAGGCTGAGCGCATGGCTGGCCAGTACGCGCAGCCCCGCACCGCCGCCGTCTGGGAGGCCCAGCGGGGCCGTCCGGATCCAGGAAGCCCTGCAGCTTCCAGGTGGAGGAGGACTGAACTCTCCTGCATGCCCCACTGGGGCCTTCTTCCACCCTCCCCTCCTTCCCCTTTCCCCTCCTAACCCCCTTCTAATGTAAAATAAAAACACCTGTTTTGAAAACAACAATCTCTTTTATTGTACATAACTGGGGTGGGGAGGAGGAATGAGAGTGGGAGAGGAGAGAAACCTGGGAGGAGGGAGCTGGAAGGGGAGGAAGGGAAGGAAGCTCAGGGTTGGGGTCCTGCTGGCTCTCCCGTCTCGCAGCACTGCGGGTGCGGGGGCATCGGGGGGAGTGGGTGTGGAGGGTGGGGCAGGAGGGACGGGGGTGTGGAGGAAGTGGGAGGGGAGCAGAGGTGGGAGGAGGAGCGAGAGCTGGGGCGGCTGCAGGGGCCGAGCAGGAGGAGGCAGGAACCTGTCCACCAGGGTCTGGAGGTGACCTCTGAGGGCACGGCTCTGCTCCTCCAGCACCTCCAAGCTCCCGCTGCCATGGCAGGTCCTCCCGGACCCAGTGCTCCTGGATGCGGAGCTGCTGCTCCAGTAGCCGCAGGTGCCGCGCTGGTAGTCCTCCAGGTTCCCGGCGCGCCTGCTGGCCTGGGTGCGGGGGGGCTGTTGCAGGCGGGGTGGTGCGCCCTGCACTCCCAGTTGATGCGGCTGTGGTGAAACAAGAGCAGTGGTCAGTTCTCCCTGGGGATACGGTGGGTGAAACCCAGCCCCCCTCTGTAAGGTGAGGTCGGCGTGTGGGGAAGGGGCCAGGGCCCCTGCATGACACCCAGCTGCTGCTCCATGGTGGGCAAGGCCGAGGCGCATGGTCCTTGGGCTCTCTCTCCCACCACGCCCCCCATACACATAAGGGGAGCATGATGGCACTCACATGTGGAGCCCTCCCGGCCTCGGACGACACAGCCGATGTGCTCTGTGGGTGCCTCGGGGTCCTGGGTCCTGGGCAGGCTCCTGCAGGCTCCTGGCTCTCGGCGTCCTCCTCCTCCTCCGTGTCAGGGACAGGGCCCTCTGTCCCGGGGTCGATCACCACCCGGGGGGCATGGACTGCGTGAGCCCCAGGATGCGGTCCAGGGCCTCATAATGAGGCATGCCTCCGGGTCGGCCCCTGGCTGGGAGGCCCTGGGTAGGCCTGCCGCAGGTCCTTACTTTTGCAGCGGACCTGCTCCGGGTCCGCATGTGGCCTCTGGTGGCCAGGCTGTCAGCCATGCGGCTGTAGATGGCCGCATTCCTGTGGCTAGTGCGGAGATCGTGGACGTTGGAGGCCTCCCCCCAAACCTCGATGAGGTCCACGATCTCCGCACTAGACCAGGCGGGCGCCCGCCTCTTGCGGCCCCCGGGCAGGCTCCTGGGAGCCGCCAGCCTGGTCCTGGGAAGAGGCGGAGGCTGGGTGGCAGCGGGTGGCT
This sequence comes from Rafetus swinhoei, assembly GCA_019425775.1. Lineage (NCBI taxonomy): Eukaryota > Metazoa > Chordata > Testudines > Trionychidae > Rafetus > Rafetus swinhoei. The sequence continues at coordinate 197,209 of JAFJHL010000492.1, read as the reverse complement.
GGCTCATGCCGTGCCAGGTGCAGGAGTCTGCTGGCTGGGTGCTGGCAGGCTTGCAGCTGGCACAAGCACTGTAGCCAGACCGTGGCCCTTTAAGGGCTCCGGGGCCGGGAGGGGCAGAAGAGTTTCCCTGGTTTGGCCCAGAGTGGCCACCAGGGCAAGCTGGAAGGGCTGGCCTCCAGCTAGTTCGAATTAAGTGGCTACACAGCCCTTAATTCAAACTACTTAATTCGAACTAGGCGTTACTCCTCGTAGAACGAGGTTTACCTAGTTCGAATTAAGCGCTCCGCTAGTTCGAATTAAATTCGAACTAGCGGTTTGCCTGTGTAGCGCCTATGAAAGTTAATTCGAACTAACGGCTGTTAGTTCGAATTAACTTTGTAGTGTAAACATACCCAAGGAGACTCCACCACCTCCCTAGGTAACCCATTCCAGTGCTTCACCACCCTCCTAGTGAAATAGTTTTTCCTAATATCCAACCTAGACCTCTCCCACTGTAACTTGAGACCATTGCTCCTTGTTCTGCCATCCGTCACTACTGTGAACAGCCTTTCTCCATCCTCTTTGGAACCTCCCTTCAGGAAGTTGAAGTGCTGGGCTCTTAACTGCCAGGCCCGGAGCTGCCAGCCTTTGAACTTCCTGGCCTGGAGGTGCCACGGCTCTGAAACACCAAGGTCTGAGGTGCTGGTGCTCTGAACTGTGAGGCCTGGAGATTCTAGGCTCTGAGCTGCCAGGTTCAGAGGTGCGAGGTGCTGAAACTCCAGGCCTGGATGTGCCGGGTTCTGAACTGCCAGGCCCAGAGGTGCTGGGGCTCTGAACTGCCAGGCCTGGAGGCACCAGGTTTTGAACTGGCAGGCCCGAAAGTGCTAGGGCTCCAAACTGCCAGGAGTGGAGGTTCTGGTCCCTGAACTGCCAGGCCCAGAGGTGCCAGGCGCCGGGTTGTGAACTGCCAGGCCCAGAGGTGCTAGGTTCTGAACTGCCAGGGCTCTGAAACATTGGGCCTGGAAGTTCCGGACTCTGAACTGCTAGGCTGAGAGATGCCCGGCTCTGAGCTGCCAGCCCTAGAGGTTCCAGGGTTCCAAACTTCCAGGACCGGAAGTTCTGGTGCCTGAACTGCTAGGCCCAGAGGTGCCAGGCTCTGAAATGCCAGGCCTGGATGTGTTGGGTTCTGAAAGAACAGGCCTGGAGGTGCTGGGCTCTGAACTGCCAGGCTGTAGTGTAACAGGGGGTCTGATGGCACTACTGTGAGGGTCCAATCAGAGCAAACTGTTTAGAACCAGGTCTACTTCCAGCCCAAGACTGGGGTCCTCCTCTATCAGGCACCAAACCAGTCACACAGAGCACTTCAGCTGCCACACTGGCCAGCCAGACGTCTCAGAAGCAATCCCCTTAGACACTCCAACGTTACCTGTACCGCAACCCGCACCGCTCATTACACAGGTGAGAGGTTATAAAACCAATCTCACCAACTTCCAAAGGATCAGCCACATTCCCAAGTCAATTTATACTTCAGATCTTACCCACAAGAGCATGCTGGGCCAATCCTTTAGAATCTAAAATAAAAAGAAAGAAAAGGTTGAGGGTAGTGTAACCCTTCTGCCAGGGAGCATCACCAGCAGCCAGGGCCGGGTTCAATATCTGGGGGTTCCTTTTCATCCATCTCACACAGAACTGGCTCAAGCCCCCACCCAGTAACCTGGGAAAGTCACACACACACCCCTCCCCTGGGTGCCTCTGAGAGGCAATGCTTCCCCACATGCAAGCACAGAGTCTGAGTGTAGGAAAGAAACCTTTAATACAAGGGGAGGGAAGGAAGGTGGCATTAATGGGGAGGGGAACACCACAGACAGAGTTCATAACCAAAACCTCGAGTAACAGTCCCACCCCAAGTAGGCTGGGCGATGTCCTTTTCCTCTCAGGTTCTTATGTCCAGCCATGTAAACGTCCCCTTCACATGCCCAACCCTTCTCTGCACCCCACTCACAGTCGCTGCCCTTGGTCGGGCAGACCCAGAGTTCAGAGGTGCATCCGCATGAGATTCACCCCCAGCCTGGGTGGGGAGGTAGCATCTCACCCACTCCGCTGCTCACTCGCCATCCACCTGCTCGCTGCTCTCTGGTGCCACCCTTCTGGCCGCTCATCGCACCTCTACACCACCACCCTGCTGGCCATTCGTCACCCCTCACTGCCATTCTGCTAGCCGCTCCTTACTCCGCTCCATCAACGCTCTGCTGGCTGCTTATCATGCTGCTCGTCACATCTTCTGCTGGCTTGTGGTGGATTTGGCTCTGGGCCAGACCTAGTGCTTTCAGCTCTTTGCCCAAAGCACAGTTCAGCCACAAGAGATGGAGTAAATTTAAAAGAGAGTTCTTATGGAGCTTTTCTTTAGCTCTGTCATTGAAACAGTGGGGAAAACCAGGTTGAACCAGTCTTACAGCTCATGCCTGGAGGATATGCAGCCAGCTGACTCAGAATCCTTCATCCCCAGCTTAATCTCATATAGCTGTGAAAGAGGAGCCTCTGTTCATCCAAGTGTATTTACACTGACAGGGCCTCTCCTTTGAACTGAGTTAAACACAGTCTGACATTTCTGCATTCCCACAATAACTGCAAGCATTGGTGACCATATCTCACAATTCCTGCATTTAGTGTTAACACAGTTTGTGACTCCACAACAGCCCAATTGGTTGCAAGGGGCAAAACACCACTGTAACAGTTAAATATCTAGCAGGCCTAAGCAAACTGATTGAACTGTATTTACATGCACACGCTCAGAATCTCGTTCTTTAAACTGAGAATTTGTGCAAGGTTAAGCACAGACTTTCTTCTTTTGGATTCCCCCAATAATTACAGACATTGCAATTAGTATTAACACAACTTGTGACCCAACACCAGCCAAGTTGATTACAATGAACAAAGCACCATTGTAATAGCCGAATATCTAACACATCGAAGTGAAGCAGGAGCAAACTGTATTTACATAACCACACCCAGGGTTTCTCTCCCATGCCAGCTGGCTGTAATGGAAGCATTGATTCAGACCCTGTTTACATCAGGATTGTTAAAGAAATTACATTACGTACATCAATCACCAAGTTCTTGATGCAGGCTCTTAGCAGAGATGTAACAAACTGCCAGCTTAAAAGTCTCTGAAGTACATCCTTTGTTAGGATGGGTCAAAGCTTCTTCCCGGCTCTCTGTTTACCCCGAGATGCATCTGAGGTTAAGAGCTTGAGTGAGGACAAAGATGGAGGAACCCCTGGGATCTTTCTCCTGAGTGATGGTACCTCCCAAAATGGAGCTGATTACATGAGCAACTATGATCATGTAAAAAAAGTCCATGTGCTTTTAGGCAAGGAGCCATGGTGTACATGCTGGTCTGCAGATTCCCAGCAGAATTCCTGAGGTGTTTATTGGCACCACTTAAGGGCCATTTTCCATGCAGCATAGCTAGTCACTGAGAGTACGTCTAGACTACAGGCTTTTGTCGACAGAAGTTTTGTCGACAGATACTGTCGACAAAGCTTCTGTCGACAAAGAGCGTCTAGACTACATCCAGTTCTGTTGACAAAGCAAGCCGCTCTGTCGACATGAGAGTGTAGACGCAAAGGACAGTGTAGATGCGCTAACGCCTTCTGTCAACAGAACTCTGTCGACAAAAGGCGTTATTCCTCGTAGAATGAGGTTTACAGCTGTTGACAAAACTGCCTAGTTCTGTCGACGTTATGTCGACAGAACTCAGCGGCAGTGTAGACGCAGGTATAGTTTTGTTGACAAAAGTCCACTTTTGTTGACAAAACCCTGTAGTCTAGACACACCCTGAGTAACCACCCCTCACAATAGGTGGTCAATGTGTGCTGCTGTCTCCCAGACAGAAAACATTTAAAATACAGGTACACAGCCCATACTCATAACTTCACATACAGAAATCATACATGTATATGAGTGGTATAAACAGAATCAGCAAAGCATAAGCTTTCCTTAGACACCTTACTTGGCCCACAATTTAGGGCAAACACACAACAGTGGGTGCAACAATGATCTGCATGTTCCTACTAAAATGCAATAATGTGGCACAGGCCCAGAGGTGCTGGGTCTGAAATGCCAGGCCCAGAGATCCCGGGCTCTGAAAGACCAGGCCCAGAAGTGCCGTGCTCTGGACTGCCGGGCCCAGAAGTGCCGTGCTCTGGACTGCCGGGCCCAGAGGTGCCAAGCTCTTAACTGCCAGGCCTGGACATGCCAGGGCTCTGAAATGCCAGGCCCAGAGGTGCAGGGCTCTAAATTTCTAGGGCCAGAGGTGCCAAGGCCCTGAATTGAGAGGTTCTGGGCTCTGAACTGCAAGACCCAGAGCTACCGGGACTTTGAGCTGTGAGGCTCAGAGGTGCTCGGCTCTGAAATGCAAATCCCTGAGGGTATGTCTACACTGCCACCCTAGTTCGAACTAGGGTGGCTAATGTAGGCATTCAAACTTGCAAATGAAGCCCAGGATTTAAATATCCCGGGCTTCATTTGCATGTTCAGCGCCGCCATTTTTAAATGCCCGTAGTTTGAACTACCTGCCGCTGCACGCGGCACGGACTAGGTAGTTCAAATTAAAGCTCTAATTCGAACTACCGTATTCCTCCTGCAAGGAGGTTTAACAGTAGTTTGAATTAGAGCTTAATGGAACTACCGAGTCCGTGCCACGTGTAGCTGCGGGCAGGTAGTTCGAACCACGGGCATTTAAAAATGGCGGCGCTGAATACTGCAAATGAAGCCGGGATATTAAATCCTGGGCTTCATTTAAGTTCGAATGCCTACATTAGCCACCCTAGTTTGAACTAGGGTGGCAGTGTAGACATACCCTGAGGTGTTGGAGTGCTGAACTGCCAGGTCCGGAGGTGCCAGGATCTGAACTGCAAGGCCCCGAGGTTCAGGGGCTCTGAGCTGCCAGGTGCAGATGTGCCGGGTTCTGAAAGAACAGCCTCAGAGATGCCAGGATGTGAACTGCCAGGCCCAGAGGTGCCAGGTTCAGAAATTCCAGGCCCAGAGGTGTCATGCTCTGAACTGCCAGGCCCAGATTTGCACACTCTGACCTGCCAGGGCCGGTGGTGCTGGTGCTCTCAACTGCAAGGCCCAGAGGTGCTGGGCTCTGAACTGCCAGGCATGGAAGTGCTGGGCACTGAACTGCTAGGCCTAGAGGTGTGGGGCACTGAACTGCCAGGTCCTGATGTTCTGGGTCTCTGAACCGCCAGGCTCAGAGGTGTCAGGCCCAGAGGTGCTGGGCTCTGAAATGCCAGGCCTGGCGGTGCGGGGTTCTGAAAGACCAGGCCCAGAGGTGCCAGGGCTCTGAACTGCCAGGTCCAGAACTGCCACAGCTCTGAACTACCAGGCCTGGAGATGCTGGGCTCTGAACTGCCAGGCCCAGATGTGAAGGGGCTCTGAGCTGCCAGGCACAGAGGTTCTGGGTTCTCAAAGAACAGGACCAGAGCAGTGTTCCCTCTAACATTTTCTATCCTTGGGCAGGTTGAATTTTCTTTTGGGCATGTTGAAATTTCTTATGTGCAACACCAATATTGAGGTAGTGTGTGGATATGCATCACCAGTACAAAGCAAAAACATACACACACACACACACACACACACACACAAAACAGTCCATAGGTGTGGAAGAAAATATATTAAAACAAGGTGCAATGTTTATTTTATTTAATACAGTGGTTCTCAAACGTTTTGGCCCATGGCCCACCCGGCTCAATGCAAACCTTTCCGTGGACCACCAGTTGCTAATGGAAACTCACCATTAATTACATAATTACACCCAAGACGTTTTGCTAGTGCTGCAGTTAGGGAGAAGGGTTTAATTTAACCAGTAAGAAAGGAAATATTAAATTATTAATCAGATTAAGTGTTTTAACTTTCTCATGTTAGTTTATCAAACTTCATTTTAAATAAAGTAAAATATTAATTTATGTCCAACACAAAAGGTTTCAATGTTTTCTTTATTTATGGCAGGGTTGGGGTACCTCTTTTGGTTCAAGGGCCACTGACTCACAGAAAAATCAGTTGGGGACCACACAAAGAAGAAGCAAAAAAACCCCTCCAAAACCCCCAACCCTCACTGAGGTGGCCCCCAACTGAGACACCTCACTCCTCTGGCACTCCAGCCCCATGGGGCAAGGGGAAGGGACAGGGAGGACTGAGGTTCAGGGCTTCCCATGGACCAGATTTACTTTCCTGGGGTTCCGGGGTTATTGGATTTTGTGCCCCCCCCCCCGGCTCTGGGGTGGGGACAAAAATGAGGGGTTCAGTGTGTGGAACAGGGCTGTCAGTGACTGGTATAGGGATGGGGGTGCAGGATCTGCGCACGAGGTGGGGTGCAGGAGGAGGCGAGGGTGTGAGGTCTGGGTGGGAGGTAGGGTGCAGAAGCAGGCTGGGAGTAGGGTGTCTGGCTAGGGGGAGAGAGCAGGAGGAGACTGGGTGTAGGGTGCCTGGCCAGGAGGGAGGGTGCAGGAGGAGACTTGGGGTAGGGGTTGGACCTCCCTGGTCTGGCAACTTCGGGACCTGACTGGACCCAGATGAGGGAATTTTCCAGACCAGGGGAGGTCATTTCAGGCCCCCTGATGCCACCCCACCCGCACTGGGCTTCCTGGCACCGCCCCCCCCCACAGCCCAGCTGAGCCCCGCACCAGTTCCTTGCACCTCCCCCCATCCTCTGCAGCCCAGCATTTCCCTGCGTCACCCCTTGTAGCTCAGATGAGCTGCCCGTTTGTTCCCTGCACCTCCCCTCACCCCCTGCAGCCCAATGTCACGGCTCCTGGCACCTCTCCCCCAACCCTGCAGCCCAGCTGAGCCCTGCACCGGGTTCCCGGCAGGAAGGGCACGTCTAGACTACAGGCTTTTGTCGACAGAGGCTTTGTCGACAGATACTGTTGACAAAGCTTCTGTCGACAAAGCAAGCCGCTTTGTCGACATGAGAGTGTAGACGCAAAGGACAGTGTACATGCGCTAACGCCTTCTGTCGACAGAACTCTGTCGACAAAAGGCGTTATTCCTCGTAGAATGAGGTTTACCGCCGTTGACAAAACTGCTGAGTTCTGTTGACGTTATGTCGACAGAACGCGGCGGTAGTGTAGACGCAGGTATAGTTTTGTCGACAAAAGTCCACTTTTGTCGACAAAACCCTGTAGTCTAGACACACCCAAAGTGTCCCTGACTCCTATTCCCCCAGCGAGGGAGGGGGAGGGGAAACAGCTATGCACAGCTGTTTGGAGTCTCAGGACTTTTTGGGACATTTCAATGCTTTACAGGGACACCAGGACAGGAGATTAAAAATTGGGACTGTCCCAGATTTTCCGGGACAGATAGTCAGCATACTTATAGAGGATGAACCCCGGTTTTGGGCTGCAAATAGCCCTGTTTCTAATCAATTTGCCCTGACTTGATGCTCACAGCAGTGCCCTCAGACCACCATTATATTACAACTGTCAGGTGCCAGGGTTCTAAGCTGCCAGGCTCAGAGGTGCGGGGCTCTGAACCACAAGGCCTGGAAGTGTCAGAGCCCTGAACTGCCAGGCCCAGAGGTGCCAGGCTCTGAAACACCAGGCCCGGAGGTGCCAAGGCTCTGAGGTGCACAGCCCAGAGGTGCTGGAGCTCAGCCCTGGCAAGCCCTCGAACAAATTAAGCACTGCCTGCAGGACAGGAAACACACAGAACATCATGTTATAGCCAACTGGTTCATGCCCACAGTTACCAGATACTTTCACCTGGACAGGAATTACAATGCAAACATATGTGCATTGAAAACCACCATCCCCAGCCTGCTCTTAATCATTGCGGGTCAAATGTAGCTAAAATCTGTGGCTTGGCTCCCAGTTCATTTAATGCTGTGTGGTTGGGAAGGTGTCACCACTCTTCACATGTTAGGCTGGGATTTCCCTCCATGTGAAGCATGGCCTGACAGTGGGTCAGCATGAAGGGCTCACTGCATTGCGCCCCACTGGCTGAGAAAAACCTGCGGAGCAGCACTGGTGCACCCCTCTCAGCTGTGCATTGGGATGAAAATAATGCAGAGAATTCATAAGAACATAAGAACAGCCATACTGGGTCAGACCAATGGTCCATCCAGCCCAGTATCCTGTCTGCTGACAGTGGCCAATGCCAGGTGCCCCAGAGGGAGGGAACACAACAGGTAATCCTCACGTGATCCCTCTCCTGTCATCCATTGCCAGCCTCTGACAAACAGAGGCTAGGGGCACCATTCCTGCCCATCCTGGCTAATAAGTATTTATGGACCTAACTTCCATGAATCTATCTAATTCTTTTTTCAACCCTGTTAAAGTCCTGGTCTTCAGCACATCCTCTGGCAAGGAGTTGCACAGGTTGACTGTGCAGTGAGTGAAGAAAAACTTCTTTTTGTTTTAAACCTGCTGCCTATTAATTTAATTTGGTCACCCCTAGTTCTTATATTGTGGGAATAAGTAAATAACTTTTCCTTATTTGCTTTCTCCACACCACTCATGATTTTATAGACCCCCCCCCACTTAGTCTCCCCTTTTCTAAGCTGAAAAGTCCAAGTCTTTTTAATTTCTCTTCATATGGGACTCTGTCACTGCCCCACCCTCCCCGTGGCCTATGTGGGACAGGGTCTCCCTCCTACATGATAGTAGGGCCCTGTCCCGAGTTTAATCTTGGCTCCCTTGCGTCGGGGGGCGTTCACTGGCCCCTGGGGCTGAGCCTGTCTGGCCGCCGCCCACCACCCCAGGAGCCGTTAGAGCTTATGGCAGCTGGCACAGTAAAAAGTTCCGACCGAGCGCCTCCCCCCTTTAGCAAGTTCCTTCATGTCCGTCGCCCCACGTGGGGTTGGTTGGGCTGTAGCCCTATTAGTCTTCATATCAGGTGGTTACTTGAGCCTATTCCAGCCCACTGTCCAGTCACTAGTGGGGTAGGGGAACTCGGGCCCTCCCTCTCAACCAAGCTCCAGCCCAGGACCCTAAAGGGTAGGACCACGTGGCCTTACCCAAATGGTGAGCAGAACAGATGCACTCACCACCCCTCTTGGGGGGTCATCCGAGGCGATTCCCCGTCCTGGGCTTCTTCCTACAGGAACTAGACGCTGCGTCAGTGTCCGCCACCTGCCAGCCCCGTCTCGGCGTTTACCCAATGCGGCTGGCACCGGGGTCCCTGGGGCAAGGGTGGTTGCGTTGCCGACTCCAAGGGGTCCCCCGGCGGCCGCGTAGTCCCGTGGTTGGCCTTGGGCACCCCCTCCCAGGGGTCGTCCTTCCGGGCTTCCTCCGTCTGCCCCTCCGGGCCCGCTGGAGTTGGAGCTGCCTCCTCTGCTGCCCGCCCGGGGTCTTCCTCTCCCGGTGCTGTGGCTTGGCTCCTCCTGGGGTTGCTGGTGTTTGGGCCTTCTCCTGCCCGCCCAGCCCCCTCGCGTCCTCCACGCCCTTCCTCCCCTTTGCAGCTCTGGCGCCGCGCTTAAAATCCCCGCAGGGCTGCCGGAGCATGCGCAACAGCACCGGGGAGTGCCGGGCGGCGCAGCCGCTGACGTCAGCGCCCCTGGTGTCTCTGCGCCGCCGAGAGGGGACGGGCTTGCCCCGTCACAGACCAGTTCCAAACCCCTAATCATTTTTGTTGCCCTTTTCTGAACCATTTCCAATGCTAATATATCTTTTTTGAGATGAGGTGACCACATCTGTACGCAGTATTCAAGATGTGGGCTCACCATGCTTTTATATAGAGGCAATAAGATGTTCTCTGTTTTAGTCTCTATCCCTTTTTTAATGACTCCTAACATCCTATTTCCTTTTTTGACTGCCGCTGTACACGGAGTGGATGTTTTCAGAGAACTATCCACAATGACTCCAAGATCTCTCTCTTGAGTAGTTTTAGCTAAATTAGTCCCCATTTTCACATTTATCAACATTAAATTTCATTTGCCATTTTGTTGCCCAATCACTTAGTTTGGTGAGATCTTTTTGAAGCTCTTCACAGTCTGCTTTGGTCTTAACTATCTTGAGCATTTTAGTATCATCTGCAAATTTTGCCAGCTCACTGTTTACCCCTTTCTCTAGATCAGGGGTTCCCAAACTTTTTGACATGGGGACCAGTAAATCCATTCACGAGCTTTTGGAGAACCAGTAACATTCATTTGCATATTTGCATATTCATTAAGCAAATAATGAATATGCAAATAAATTGTTTCTGGTCCTCTCAAATCCCCCAGTGCCAGCTTTAGCAAAGCTTTTGATACGGTCACCCACAATATTCTTGCCAGCAAGTTAAGGGAATATGGATTGGATAAATGGACTGTAAGATGGATAGAAAGCTGGCTAGACCAGGGTTTCCCAAACTTTTTACTTTAGTTGGAACCCATTTTTTTTCAGTACTGTTTTTTGCAGCCCAAAAATATAAATGCATTTAAAAAAACAGAATGAAAAAAGAATACATTTTCACTGTTTCACCCGGCTACATCCTCCGCCCAGCCTGGGCCAGGGCTTGGGGGACCCGGCACCGCATGGGCACTCTGGGAGCCCGGAACACCCCAGCAGCCACGCTGAGGCCCGGTATTTTTTTCCTGCAGACCGGTACCGGGCCGTGGCCCATAGTTTGGGAAACGCTGCTCTAGATCATTTATAAATAAGTTGAATAGGATGGGACCCAGGACAAACCCTTGGGGGACCCCACTAGTTACCTCTCTCCACTTGGAAAATTTACCATTTATTCCTACCCTTTGTTTCCTGTCTTTTAACCAGTTACCAATCCATGAGACGACCTTCCCTCTTATCCCATGACAACTTACTTTACCTAAGAGCCTTTGGTGAGGGACCTTGTCAAAGGCTTTCTGGAAATCTAAGTACACTATATCCACGGGATCCCCCTTGTCCACATGTTTGTTGACCCCCTCAAAGAACTCTAGTAGATTAGTAAGGCATGATTTCCCTTTACAGAAACCATCTTGACTTTTCCCCAACAAACTATGTTCATCCATGTGTCTGGCAATTTTATTCTTTACAATAGTTTCAGTTTCGCTGCTATAGAGCCCAGGAACGCACAGTGGGATCTGACTTTAATCTGCTGGTACATTCTGGGGAGGTGTTTTGTTTTCCCAGTCATAGTCTTGTTTGGAAAGGGCTTCCCCCAGGATTCCCAAGACACCTCATGAGGCCACCTTCTTTGTATGGCTGATGTAGCTGTAGAGCAACCACTATCCTTTTACATTTAGATGCCTAATTCTGGGGGTTTTGCTTGGCCCTGGCAAGGGCCATTATATGGTTAGAATTGTTGCTGTGAACACTGGGAGGTCATTGATCATTGTTTGGTCGCTGGTTTGATGGCGGTAGTCATAGCATTGCATGGGGTAGTGATTTCCCAGAGATGTGTTGCTGGCTAGACGCTGGGTGCTTAGCATGGAGACAAAGCATGAGAGAGGGACCACATGGCAGTCTGGAGAGGAATCAAAGGCTATGTCTAGACTGCAGGCTTCTTTTGGAAGAAGCTTTTCCGGAAGAGATCTTCTGAAAAAATTTCTTCCGAAAGAGAGCATCTACACAGTAAAAGCACTTCGGAAAAGCGATCTGCTTTTTCGGAAGATAGCGTCCACACTGAACGGACTCTATCTTGCATTTAAGCTGTGATTACTATGGACAGAGTGGCCACCAGGGCACCTGTGCTTTTTCCTCTTTCCTCTTCTTTTGAAAGAACTCCCTCTTCCCCGTCCACGCACGCCTTTTTCCAAAAGAGCTCTTCCGGAAAAAGGCTTCTTCCTCGTAGAAAGAGGTTTACCAATGTCGGAAAAACCCCTCTGTTCTTTTGATTTTTTTCGAAAGTATGCAATTGCAGTGGTGGTCGGAGACTCTCTTCTGAGGGGGACGGAGGCACCCATCTGTCACCCTGACATTTCATCTCGGGAGGTATGCTGTCTGCCGGGGGCCCGTATCTGAGATGTTACGGAGGCATTGTCGAGGATTAGCCGGCCCTCTGACTACTACCCCATGGTACTCATCCATGTGGGCACAAATGATACTGCGAGGTGTGACACTGAGCGGATGAAGAGTGACTACAGGGCTCTGGGAGTACGGATGAAGGAGTTTGGAGTGCAGGTGGTATTCTCTTCGATCCTTCCTGTCAAAGATAGGGGCCCGGGCAGAGACAGTGGCATCCTGGAGGTGAATGCCTGGCTGCGAGGATGGTGTCGCCAGGAGGGCTTTCGCTTCCTCGACGATGGGATGCTATTCAAGGAAGGACTGCTGGGCAGAGATGGCGTCCACCTTTCGAGGAGGGGGACGACCCTATTTGGACACAGACTGGCTAACCTAGTGAGGAGGGCTTTAAACTAGGTTCGACGGGGACAGGTAAGCAAAGCCCACAGGTAAGTGGAGAACATGGAGACCTGGGAGATGGGTCGGAAATGGGAGGGAGCGTGGGCTATAATGGCAGAGAGAACGGAGGGTCAGGGCAAAACTGGGAGGCAAGGTCAAATCAGTATCTTAGGGTACGTCTACACTAGCTCGTTAGTTCGAGCTAGGTAGGGTAATTAGGGCAAGCAGAGTTGCAAATGAAGCCCGGGATTTTAATATCCCGGGCTTAATTTGCATGTTCCCAGGCACTGCCATTTTTAAATCCCGGGCTTCATTTGCAACTCCGCTTGCCCTAATTACCCTACCTAGCTCGAACTAACGAGCTAGTGTAGACGGATACCCCTGGATGCCTATATACAAATGCGAGAAGTATGGGTAATAAGCAGGAAGAACTGGAAGTGCTAATAAATAAGTACAATTATGACATTGTTGGCATCACAGAAACTTGGTGGGATAATACACACAATTGGAATGTTTGTATGGAAGGGTACAGCTTGCTCAGGAAGGATAGACAGGGAAAAAAGGGAGGAGGTGTTGCCTTATATATTAAAAATGAACACACTTGGAGTGAGGTGGAGATGGACATAGGAGAAGGAAGTGTTGAGAGTCTCTGGGTTAGGCTAAAGGGGTTAAAAACAAGGGTGATGTCATGCTGGGAGTCTACTACAGGCCACCTACCCAGGTGGAAGAAGTGGATGAGACTTTTTAAACAACTAATATCATCCAAAGCCCAAGATTTGGTGGTGATGGGGACTTCAACTATCCAGATATATGTTGGGAAAATAACACAGCGGGGCACAGACTATCCAATAAGTTCTTGGACTGCATGGGAGACAACTCTTTATTTCAGAAGGTTGAAAAAGATGCCAGGGGGGAAGCTGTTCTAGATTTGATCCTAACAAAACTGGTTGAGAATTTGAAAGTGGAAGGCAGCTGCCTCAACCATCCTATGCAAAGGACCTGTGGGGCCCAGGGTGGCCCAGGAGATTACCTGAGGGGCCTGGTGTGGGGTGGCAGCAGGCAGGTCCGGATTAAGCTCTTTGTAGGCCCTAGGCACTCTCATAATTGTAGGCCCTTAAATTAGACTATATAGAAATATATGAGAGAGAAATTCCCTAACACCCACAGTAATTTTCGCTCTTGAAATTGGCACACCGTGTGAGAAATTCAGGGTACTTCATTCTAAAATAACAGCCATTTTGTTGTATACTACAATTATACTTAGGATTCACCTGATAGTTAAGTAGGAGAAAAGTAAGGTGATGTTGCCACTGCTATGACTGTAAAATCCACAGAGCAATGCATTGCGCCGCACAGCTGATAACTTGGCAATATTGTGTTTCAAGATTGTTCAGTGTAATTTATGAAATAACAGTACATTGGCTGATGTTGGCCATACATTCCTGGCAGAAACAGTGTTTAGTAGTAGCCTAGGGTTTCTGAAACACAACTGTGAAATGCAAACACTGTAGTAATAAGCAGTGTTCCCTCTAACATTTTCCATCCTTGGACAGGTTGAATTTTCTTATGTGCACCACCAGTACAAACAAAAAACCTAGATATAAATATATATTTTAAACAGCTCATAGGTATGGAAGACAAAAATTTTAAAACAAAGGATAATTAACAAGGAGCAATGCTTATGTTGTTTATTAAATAAAAAGAAAATTAACACTACCCTGGGACTACATGTATTTTATCATCCTTTCTAACAACTCAAGCTAGTAAACACACCAATGTGTATTAGTCACACATAGCTCAGCTTTAAGATGCCAAAGCAATCTATGAGTCAACTGGAAACAGCCATGCTCTCCTTGCAAATATTAATACAATATTTACTGACACTGGAAAGGAGAGAAAAAGGCATGCGCTCAGGCTTATACAGTTTCTCTAGGATGTCAACTCTTAATTTGATTAATAGTGCACAAACATAGAACAGTAAAAATAAGTAATAAAGCAACACAGAAAGCAAATAAAGCCACAAATGGGAAAATAGGAAGAGAAGTAAAACATCAGGTGGTTGGTGATGGCTATTTCAAATGAATGTTTAGGATCACTATGCAAGTGAAACAGAAACCTGTAAACACAGACACAAGTTATCCTTGTTTGAAACTTTCACATTGTGTGTGTCACCAACTCAAAGAGTAGAAGCTCCAGAGCAGCACTTTAACACATGGCTTAAGAGTTTGTAGACAGATACATTTTTCAAGTGCTTGCAAATACAGTCTTTATCCTACAACACACCTAGCATCACACCTAGTATGCCCATTGACTCATAAGAGCCAGAACTATACCATATAGAAAAGATCTGGCCTTAATAGCCCTCCCCAAACAAATTCTAACATTTAATGGAAATCACTTGTCTGGAATCCAACTCTAATTGAAAGGCCAAACAAATAAACAGGTTCCATGGCAAAGTTCTCCCAGTTTTAACAATTTACCATGTATTAATTAGTAACACAGGATATTTAAAAAAATAAAGATCAGAGTCTTCAGATATCTACAACACTCCAAAAATCTGTTAAAAGAATCCTTTTCTTTCCATAACTTAAACCATTAACACCCCTGTCAACTTTCTTTGGAATGTAATCATGCAAATGTCATGAGCTAGGCCTATACAAATAATCCTTATCTACAAAAGCAATCTAACTGCTTTATAATAGAAAAACACCAATACAAGTGAAGTCAGATCCTGCATTAAAGTCTGCTAATGCAGAATCTCTCCACCCTCTTTATTTGTCTGCTCTAGATCTGTCTCCCTCCAAACAAGCTAATTTTTAGCTCAGGCTAACATCTCCAGGCACATTGCCTCCTGTTAAACTCAACATGACCAAAAGCAAGCTCTTCATCTTTCCCTCCTGATACTAGGTGAAAAATATTTTGGTCTAAAACTGCTGAGGAGTCACTGTTTTGTGTTTGCTCTACAAGGCTAACAGTGGGTGCTACATTATTCTTTCCCCAGTGTCGCGTTACTGGATTTTAAGGGGAGCAGCCAGATCACTGCTGCACCCATGGGGGGGGGGTGTTTGCCCCAAAGTCTATACAAAGGGGGCCATGTGAGGTGTCAAATGAAAGCTTATGTTCTACTGATTCTATGTATGCTATTCATGTACTTGTGTGACATCTGTATGTGGAGTTATAAATATGTACTCTGTGCTTATGCTGGAAAGTTCTCTGTCTGAAACAGAACAATGGGCCAGGAATGTCCAGTGAATGACTATGCTAATTAGCACAGTTCCAGGGACAATGGCTCTCAAGGTGCCCAATACACACCTGAGGAATGAGTCTGGAACCTGCAAACCAGTCAGTATCTAATGGCCGCTGACATGGGACACAGGGATAGGTCACTTGGCCATGTGACCCGCTCCAGCTTGGAAGGTACCAGGGATGGATATAAAGTGCCAGGAGGCAAACTCCATCTTGCCTTCAATTCTGCCACTGATCCCAGATGCAGCCTTGCGAGGGACAGAGAGCCGGGAAGGATTGTCGACCCATCCTGACATAGGATGTACACCAGAGACTTTTAAGATAGCAGTCTGTAACATCTCTACTGAGAGCCTGCATCAAGAACTTGGTGACTGGTGCATATAGTGTATTTTCTTTAACAGCCTTACTCTCCACCTTTTCTTTCTTTTATTAATAAACCTTTAGATTTTAGATTCTAAAGGATTGGCCCAGCGTGATCTTGTGGGTTAGATCTAAAGTGTAAATTGACTGGGAACTGTGGCTGGTTTTTTGGGACCGGGAGAACCCATTCGGGGCAGGTGAGATTGGGTTATATAACCCCTCACCTGTGTGTTAGGCCTGGGGCTGATTGTGGCACAGGGAGAGCTGGGGCATCTGAGGGGTTTTGCTCGTGAGGCTTCCTGCTGGCTGGATTGGCAGCTGAAGCGCTCGGTGTGACTGGTTTGTGGCCTAGTTGGGAAGGGTCTCCAGTCAGAGGCTGTAAGGAGCCCTGAGTTTGAGCAATTTGCCCTGAGCGGACACCCTCAATGGTGCCCAGACCCGGCCCAGTCTGTCACACCCAGTCATATCTTCCTGGCATATTTAAGATCTTGTAATTATGTCACCAATCAGTTGGTAATTAATACCAAACCCTCCTCATTCCAGCCTCAACAAGAAAAGGGAAGATATATTTGACTAAGCTCCCTCTGTTGCATTAATGAGACAATGAAGTTTCCACAGCGGCATCCCCATCTCCCATATAGCTACATGTCCCAGCATATCAGCATACCACGCCCCGCCCCCCAAGCAGCCTGCTTCCCCAGCCCAGGGGACAGTCCTATGTCTCTCTCTTGCACCAGCAGTTACAGCCCAGACAGGAAAACTACAATGCATTGGTGATCTTCCAGAAAACACCATCCTAGCCACCATGGATGTAGAGGCTCTCTACACAAACATCCCACACACAGATGGAATACAAGCTGTCAGGAACAGTATCCCTGATGATGCCACAGCACAACTGGTGGCTGAGCTCTGTGACTTTATCCTCACACAAAACTATTTCAGATTTGGTGACAATATATACCTCCAAACCAGTGGCACCGCTATGGGCACCCGCATGGCCCCACAATACGCCAACATTTTTATGGCTGACCTGGAACAAGACTTCCTCAGCTCTCGTCCACTAACACCCCTTCTCTACCTACGCTACATTGATGATATCTTCATCATCTGGACCCATGGGAAGGAGACTCTGGAAAAAATTCCACCATGATTTCAACAGCTTCCACCCCACCATCAACCTCAGCCTGGACCAGTCTACACAAGAGGTCCACTTCCTGGACACCACGGTGCAAATAAGTGACGGTCACATAAACACGACCCTATACCGAAAACCTACCAACCACTATGCCTACCTTCATGCCTCCAGCTTCCATCCCGGACACACCACATGATCCATTGTCTACAGCCAAGCACTGAGGTACAACCGCATTTGCTCCAACCCCTCAGACAGAGACCAACACCTACAAGATCTTCACCAAGCATTCTTGAAAATACGATACCCACACAAGGAAATGAGGAAACAGATTAACAGAGCCAGACATGTACCCAGAAGCCTCCTACTACAAGACAAGCCCAAGAAAGAAACCAACAGAACACCACTGGCCATCACCTACAGTCTTCAGCTAAAACCTCTCCAATGCATCATCAGTGATCTACAACCCATCCTGGACAATGATCCCTCACTTTCACAGGCCTTGGGAGGCAGGCCAGTCCTCACCCACAGACAACCCGCCAGCCTGAAGCATATTCTCACCAGCAACTATACACTGCACCACAGTAACTCTAACTCAGGAACCAATCCATGCAACAAACCACGGTGCCAACTCTGCCCACATATCTACACCAGCGACACCATCACAGGACCTAACCAAATCAGCCACACCATCACTGGTTCATTCACCTGCACATCTACCAATGTAATATACGCCATCATGTGCCAGCAATGCCCCTTTGCTATATACATCGGCCAAACTGGACAGTCCCTACGTAAAAGAATAAATGGACACAAATCAGATATTAGGAATGGCAATATACAAAAACCTGTAGGAGAACACTTCAATCTCCCTGGACACACAGTAGCAGATCTAAAGGTAGCCATCCTGCAGCAAAAAACTTCAAGACCAGACTCCAAAGAGAAACTGCTGAGCTACAGTTCATCTGCAAATTTGACACCATCAGTTTAGGATTAAACAAAGACTGTGAATGGCTAGCCAACTACAAAAGCAGTTTCTCCTCTCTTGGTGTTCACACCTCCAGATCAGCTGCTAGAAGTGGGCCTCACTCTCCCTGACTGAGTTAACCTCATTATCTCTAGCCTTATTCTGGCCTGCATATTTATACCTGCCTCTGGAAATTTCCACTACATGCATCTGACAAAGTGGGTCTTTGCCCACGAAAGCTTATGCTTCAATACATCTGTTAGTCTATAAGATGCCACAGGACTCCTTGTGTCTAGCTCAGACAGGAGTGAGTCAGGAGACCCAACAAACTCCCCCTACCTCACCAGACAGATGCCAGCACCCACCCACCCCCTCTTTCCCCCACCTACCTCCTCTGTGCAGTCTGCTCCTCTTCTCCTCCCCTCCCAGCCCAGCAGGTTGGAGAGTGCTGGGTTTCTCACATGAAACTGCAGCCAAACTCAGGTGCTGTAATCACACCAATCCTATCCTATCCTCTCCCAGCCCAGACAGGATGCCCCAAACTCTCCCCCTCTAATCCCCCCCTCCCGCAGCCACTTATTGCCCCCCTCCTCCTTAGGTCCCCTCCCTACCAGCTAGAAGAGACAAACTCCATCTCCAGCATGGAACTGCTGCTGCTGAGGGAGAAGTACCCCTTCCCCAGTAAGGCAGCTCCCTGCAAAGCAGCCCCTGAGCTCCTGGGCAGGGCTCATTAAGCAGCTGCAAGGCCATGCTGCTGCCCAGATTACAGGGAACCTGTATGATTTGTGTGCGTTAATTGCATGTTATACCTGTATGTTGTTTGTTGACTAAAGATTTAATACACTTGCATTTAATTGATCTTCAACATTTACACATGTATTCTAATAACAAATAGCAAATTAAGTGTCATTTAGCAGTCTTCTTTTCTTATTTTTGAGTCAATTATGAATTTTGTTGTGGGCCCTAAATTTTTCATAGGCCCTAGGCACTGTGCCTACTGTGCCTAATGGATACTCTGGCCCTGGCAGCAGGGCTTGCCCCCCCACCACACACTCATCATGGTGGCAGGAAATGGAGCACCCTGCCTCTGGCCCCTGCCCACTCCACTTCCTGCCTTGGCAGTGAAGCAAAGTGCAGTGGACTGAGAGATGGGCAGCGGGGCAGAGTGGAACAGGCCACTGGGTCACTCTAGCTCCTGCCACTATAGTGAGTGTGACCCCTTCTGCTGCCCCGTGCCAGGACCCCATTAATCCCCCAGAATGTTACTCAGGGCAGGGGGTCTTTGGGCAAGGGGTACAATGGGGGCAAGAGGCTGTGGAGCTGGGCTGGGAAGGGAAGAGGGCAGAGCAGAGGTGGAGTGGGGCCTTTGGCAGGGGTGATGTCCCAGACCCTGTGCCCCCTAGGGACAGCTCTGGAGGGAGGGAAGTGACAAGGAATGCAATTTGAAAAGACAATAACAATGATGTATTGTAATCTTCACTAGTAATGCTGCGATTTTCAGGTATGGTGTGTTGGGCCCCAGGGGATGGTAACCTGCCCTGAGTGTCTCCTTGGAGAGGCTGGGAATCCCTCTTTCTAACTCAGAAGCAGTAGAACATATTGGCTCTCAATGCTGTCATTGCTGCAGGACTAAATATTATTTGTCTTAGGCCTCGGGGCCAGTGTAGGGTTTTGGGAGAAATTCCTTATTTGGTGAGGAAGAAGGGAACATATCCCTATATCCCCCAGTTTTTGCTGTGTGAAGCTGCCCAGGGGGCTGGTGTTGTTAGAAGCAGGCCCCATGGAAAGGGCATAGAGGGCAGACTGGAGGCAAGGTGGGGGGTCAAATATGCATAATAAATACAATGCATCACATGGAGAGTCCAGCGCTGTCATACATGTATTGAGTACACGTGTGTTTGATGCAAGGGAAAAGTGCTTTCAGTGTATGTGCATCAATGTTTTACATTTTGCGTTAGCAAGGAGCAATAGGGCCAAATTGCGTATGAGCTTTCAGAAAGGAGTCCCAGCTCCACTGGAACAACTCAGGCCTCTGTTTGGCTGAAGTCTTGTGGCATTTGTGGGCACTTAGGGTGCGTCTACACAGCAGGGCTTAACTCAAAATAAGCTACGCAAATTGAGCCGCATCAATTATGTAGCATATTTTGAAATAGCTTATTTCAAAATTGGGAGCGTCTACACAGCACTTATTTCGAAATAGAGCACTCTTCCTCTGACTTCCTTTACTCCTCGTACAATGAGGGTTACAGGAGTCAGAGTAAGAAGTCCTCCAGCTTGACAATATTTCAACATTATTTTGAAATAACTGCCTGCTGTGTAGACGCAGACTAAGTTATTTTGAAATAACGATAGTTATTTCGAAATAATGTTGCTGTGTAGATGTACACTTAGAGAATTAAGAACTAGTGTGTGTGTGTGCGCACGTGTGTGTGTGTAGCACATGTGGATGGACCAGCCAGGGAATGGACTCTCTCCAGAGCACTAATGCATAACACAGAATTGTTTTCCCTAGGCCAGGATTATTGTAATGATCTGCTTAGCTAGCCACAGTTCCAGCCTCATTACTCTATTAGCACAGGTATTACAAGGTGGCACTGTGCAGCTGTTTGACAAAACACAGCTTCCGACTCTGAGTTGAGCTTTTTAACTAAAAGGTGTAGTGGGGCACTATTTGAAATCCAGGGGTGGGTGGGCATCAGCCTGCCCACTTCTAAAAGCCCCTCCCCCAGCCTTGTGGGAGGGATGACTGGACCTGGGTTCAACTGATTACTTGGGACAACTAATAAAAAACAAGGTCAAGGGGTGCAGGTCAAAGGTTCAGAGCAAGGGAACTAGACGGGAACACCGAGCAGAGAACCCCGGACAGCACCCACTGCTCCTCAAAGCTCTCAATGGAGCCAGTGGACGCCGCCCAGAGGAACTCTGCTCGGATGCGTGACACTAGGGAGGAACAGAAGTAGGCCCCACAGTCGCAGAGAACCCCCTCGTCCCAGCATCCTCCTCCTGGTATTGTAGATGGCAGCTTTTGCTAAGGCCAGGAGGAGGCTGACGAGGAGGTCTTGCAACTTTCTGGGGCCACGGATAGGGTGTGCAAAAATAAAAAGGTGTGGAGAAAAGTGCAGCCAGAAACTCAATAAGAGGTTCTGGAGGAGCCGGAATAGGGGCTGCAACCTGGCGCATTCCAGATATGCATGCGCCAGGTTTTCCCTCACGCTGCAAAAGGGGCAGGTGTCTGGGATAGGGGTGAACCGCGCCAGGTACACACCTGTGCTCACGGCTCCGTGAAGGAGCCACCAACTAACATCCCTGGTAGGCCGCAGGATCAAGGTGGAATACACGCTGGCCCATCGGGATTCACCACCTTGATTAGTCTGAGGTAGTCCCGCCATTTGGTGTCGGGGCGGGACACAAGGGTGGGGAAATACAGCATGTAGAGCACGAGCGTGTACAGATGTTTCCTAGGCGCGGTTCGAAAGACACGCTGCAAATCTGGCAGCCGGCAGGGGGTCCAGGGGTGGAGAAGACAGGGGGGCCCTGTCAGGGGTTATGCCCCTGTCAGGGGTTTCCGCCCCCTCCTACCGGGCCTATACAGTACCCAATGTCCCAACCCAAAAGTCCCGGCCCCTCTATCAGGGCATATACGGTACCCAAAGTCTCAATGCAAAAGTCCAGGCCCCTCTATCAGGGCATATACGGTACTAAAGGCCTAGCTGCTCCGGGAAGCCTCCCCTGGCCCGGGGTTTGCTTCTCCAGGGAAGGGAAAGCGGGTGGTAGGGGGACCCGGGCCCTCCCTCTCCACCGGGTCCCAGCCCAGGGCCCCTTTAGGCAGGGCCTATGGCTCCTGCCCGCTCGGCGAGAATCCGGCCGATACACGCCAAGCCAAACTTTATATCCTTTGCCCTGGGCTGCTTCCTACCACGCCCTGGTTCCTGGGGCCCTTCGCCTCTGTGGCCATACCTGACGGGGCTGTGGGTGCGCTCCTGCTGCCCTGGGTCGGCGGCTATTTTCTCCAGGTCCGGCAGGTGGTGACTCTGGGCCCAGCTGCTGCAGGAACACTGGCCCGGCCTGGCCTCCTCCCTCACCCTGCGGCCCCCCTGACTGCAGGGCTCCTTCTGCCTTTATACCCGGCCGCTGCTGGGAGCATGCCCAGCAGGGTCAGAGGGGCGGGGCTTCCTCCGCCAGCTGGACCTGGGCTATCCCCTGTTCATTAGTGCGGGGCCTGTCCGCCCCGTCACAGGCCCACAGAACAGGGCCGGAGGGCTTGCGGTGGGGGGGGGGAGCGTAACCTCTCGCAGGGACAGCTGCAGGAAGTCGAGAGCGGGCCGTGGCAAAGCCACCTTCACCTCCTGGAGTAGGCACAGGGTGGTTCGGGGGGTGGAGAGCCCCATGCGCTGAGCGAGCACTTGGGGATCCACCCAGTCCCCCCTGTCGTAGTCCAGGAGGTCTCTGACCTTGGTGGTTTCTGCCAGGATCAGCCTCTGGTGTACCGAGGGAGACTTTGCCACCTGCACGCACAAGGCTGAATTGTGGAGCAGGGGCTCCGCGAGGAGGTCTGATCCCTCGGTGGCCACAATGGACCTGGTCGCTGAGAACAGCTTCTAGGTCTGGAGGAGTTCCTGGTAGAATTTTGGCAGCTCTGAGAGGTCTCACGGAAGGCCCCTCGGGTGGATGAAAAAGAGCTGCCGGTCGTATCGGAGCCCTCAGAGGCGGCGGAGGAAGGCGTGCACCAGAGTGCTCCATGCTGGACTACCTGCACTATAGAGGAGTCTCTGCAGGGCCTGGAGGTGGAAGGTCCGGACCTGGCTGTGCATGCAGACCAGGCCCTGCCCCCTCCTCCAGGGGAAGAGACAGAACCCCTGCAGAGACCCAGTGCATTCCTGGCCAGAAGAACTCCAGGGCCGTCCTCTGGAGCTTGGCCAGGACCTCCGGGGCCAGGCTCAAGGTGTTAAGCCAGTGCCAGAGCATGGACAGGACTAGTTGGTTCAGCACCAGCGCCCTCCCACACAGGGAGAGACACTGGAGCAGTCCTGTCCATCTCCGCAGACGCTCACCCCCCCCGGGCTCCAAACCATGCCAGTTCTCCGGTGGAGAAGGATGAGTGACGGATAGAAAAACGCCCAGATAGAGCAGCGGACCCGCGCTCCACCTGATGGCCTGAAGTGCGGGTGGGAGGGGGTCTGCCCGCCACCCGTCCCCGAACACCATGCCAGAGCTCTTGACCCAGTTGACCTGGGTGGACGAGGCAGCCGAGTAGACCGCTTGGCAGGCCTCCACCCGCGCCAGGTCGCCCGGGTCCTGGACCACAAGGAGCACGTCATTGGCGTACACCGAGAGGACCAGCCACAGCTCCGGCTCTCAAAGCACCGACCCTGTCAAACTCCGATGGAGGAGAGAGAGGAAGGGCTTGATAGCCAGAGCGTACAGCTGGCCCAACAGTGGACACCCCTGACGTACTCCCCGCCCGAAGCTGACCGGCTCAGTCAGGGTCCAGTTGAGCCTGACCAATCACGCCGTGAGGGCATACAGCACCTGGAGATAACCCAAAAAACGGGGCCCGAAGCCGAAGGCCTGCAGAGTGCCCAGGAGATACCTGTGGTCCACCCTGTCGAACGCCTTCTCCTGGTCCAGGGACCGGAGGGTGAATGACAGACCTCCAAGAGATCGTGAACCAAGTATAGATTATTGAAGATGCTACGGCCTGGGACAGTCTAGGTCTGGTCGGGATGGATCACGTCTGCCAGCACGGACCGCAGCCGCAGCGAGATGGCTTTTGCTACGACCTTATAGTCCGTGCTGAGGAGCGAGACGGGATGCCAGTTCCTAAGGTCGCGGAGGCCCCCCTTCTTCGGCAGCAAGGTGAGCACGGCTCGCCTGCATGACAGAGGGAAGACCCCGCTCTCCAAGTACTTGGCCCAGATGGTGATGAGGTCTGGGCCGAGGACATCCCAGAACACGTAGTACAATTCCACGGTCAGCCCATCTATGCCCGGGGTTTTGTTGGTGGGCATGAGACGGAGGGCTTCCGAGAACTTGACCAATCATACCCCATCCACACGTGTGTGAAGTTGGTGGTGTCATCCAGGTGGTGGACGTGCCAGATGTCCACCAGGGAGTGACGGTCCACAGTCTCCCTGAGGACACCAGCTGCGGCCTGGCAGTTCTCGACTCCTGCACGGTCCCGGTCCTCGAGGGTGGTGTTGAAGTCCCCGCCAAGGATCAGGCATTCGCAAGGATCCAGGGTGCTGAGGACGGTGGCTGCCCGCTGGTAAAAGGTGACCCAGTCCGGCCCCACGTTTGGAGCATAGACATTGACCAAGTTCAATGTCAGCCCCTCTACGCAGGCCCGGACGTGCAGCAGGTGGCCCAGGATGACCTCGGCGACCCCCAGCACCTCAGGCCATCGGGCAGGGGAGAACATGGTGACCACCCCAGCCGCATGAGTGCTGAAGTGGCTGAAGTACACCCCATCCCCACTCCAGCCGCCAGCCAGCCTCAACGGCTGGAGTCATGTGGGTCTCCTGCAGGAAAACCACCGAGTACCTGCCCTCCCAGAGGAAGGAGAGCACCCGGCTCCTGCGGATATCCACCCTACAGCCCTGGACATTTAACATCACAATGGTCGTGTATTTCATGGTGAGGGCTGGGGTGGATCCTCGGAGGCAGGGTAATCGTTGGACACCTGCAGGCCCCGCAACAGACTGCTCCCTGACCCAAAGGTCAGGAGAGCATCATGAAATTTGCGGGTCCGGCGGTAGGCCGTGATGTCCTGCCTTTTGGTCCCTCTCCCCTCTTGCAAAAGGGCTCTTCTGGCCCGGAGGATGGAGTGAAAGTCCCCTCAACGCTGAAGGGCGAGCTGCACCTTGCCCTTGGCCCCCTGTTGTTCGCGAGGAGCTGGCGCAGCTCGGCCCCCAGTGCTAAGGGAGTCGATGTGGAGGGGTTCTCCTCTGGCTGGGCTCCCAGATGGACCTCACAGACCACGGAGACGGGCAAAGAGGGTTCAGATCCCCTGCGCAGCGCCAAAAGTTATCCGCAGAGGATAACTGACCTTTGGAGAAAAATAATGAAAAGAAGAAATTCCTTGGGAGAAAATAATGTGGCCAGGCCTCAGTAATGAGATCCGCTCCCTTTATGTTGCTATGACAACTGCAATCATTTTCTAATACAAAATACATGAATGGGAAAAGAGGGCCATCTCCTCTAACTGGAGTCAGCTGTTCAGCCTCTTGCACGCTTTCCATAGGATGGTAACACGTTTGATTGGATTTGTGTTCTGCTCCATTTCACATTAGTTCACATCTGATCAAGTGATCCTCTATTTTGGAAGGAATAAATTACTGCCCAATTACTTTCTTGGGGAAAACTCTGTGCATTGTGAACTTTGGAGAAGGGAATCTGCCCTTGTGCCCTGGGCTGAGGCTGGTTTGGGTAGCCTCCTTCACAGATCCTGTCTGGGCCAGGAACCAAAGGCCCAGTCCTGCTTTCTACACCTACCCTCCTCTTCCCCCACTTCTCTCCCCATTGCATGTTGGTCTTACTCACTGTGCCTCCTCTAAACCTTAAGCTGCAGGATCTTCAGAGCAGGACCAAGTCTTTTCATAGCCCATGGCTTCTAAGGACATAAGAGAGCTCTGTGATCTGACCTGACCTGAATAATACAGGCTGTAGAATTCACCCCCTGGGTCCTGTGTCATGCCCATCAATTCTGGCTGATCTCATATGTATTTTAGGACAACACCCAATCCTAATATAAAGACTCCACATGAAGGAGACTCCACTGCACCCCTTGTTACATTACTCCATCATTCCTCCACATTCGAAATGTGTGCCTTGTTTCAGTCTGAATTTGTCTAGCTTCCCCCTTCCAGCTCATAGACTCATAGACTTTAAGGTCAGAAGGGACCATTATGATCATCTAGTCTGACCCCCCTGCACAACGCAGGCCACAGAATCTCACCCACCCACTCCTGGAATAATCCTCTCACCTATATCTCAGATATTGAAGTCCTCAAATGATGGTTTGAAGACCCCAAGATGCAGAGAATCCTCCCGCTAGCGACCTGCGCCCCATGCTACAGAGGAAGGCGAAAAACCTCCAGGGCCTCTGCCAATCTACCCTGGAGGAAAATTCCTTCCCAACCCCAAATATGGCGATTAGCTGAACCCTGAGCATGTGGGCAAGACTCACCAGCCAGACACCCAGGAAAAGTTCTCTACAGTAACTCCTATCTTCCCACCATTGGCCTATTTACCACCGATAGTGAAAGGTCAATTAGTTGCCAAGATCATGTTATCCCATCAAACCATCCCCTTCATAAACCCATCTAGCTTAATCTTGAAGCCAGATAGGTCTTTTGCCCCCACTACTTCCCTTGGAAGGCTGTTCCAGAACTTCACTCCTCTGATGGTTAGAAACCTTCGCCTAATTTCAGTCTAAACTTCCTGATAGCCAGTTTATATCCATTTGTTCTTGTGTCCACATAGGTATTGAGCTTAAATAATTCCTCCCTCCTTGGCATTTATCCTCTAATAATATATTTAAAGAGAGCAATCATGTCTCCCCTCAGCCTTCTTTTGGTTAAGGTAAACAAGCCAAGCTCCTTGAGTCTCCTTTCATAAGACAGGTTTTCCATTCCTCGGATCATCCTAGTGGCCCTTCTTTGTACCTGTTCCAGTTTGAATTCATCCTTCTTAAACATGGGAGACCAGAACTGCACACAGTATTCCAAATGAGGTCTCACCAATGCCTTGTATAACGCACTAACACCTCCTTATCCCTACAGGAAATACCTCGCCTAATGCATCCCACGACCGTATTAGCCTTTTTCACAGCCATGTCACAATGGCGGCTCATAGTCATCCTGTGATCAACCAGGACTCAGGTCCTTCTCCTCTTCCATCACTTCCAACTGATGTGTCCCCAGCTTATAACTAAAATTCTTGTTATTAATCCCTAAATGCATAACCTTACACTTCTCACTATTAAATTTCATCCTATTACTATTACTCCAATTTACAAGATCATCCAGATCTTCCTGTATGATATAGCGATCCTTTTCTGAATTGGCAATACCTCCCAACTTTGTGTCATCCGCAAACTTTATTAGCACACTCCCACTTTTGGTGCCGAGGTCAGTAATAAAAAGATTAAATAAGATTGGTACCAAAACTGATCCCTGAGGAACTCCGCTAGTAACCTCTCTCCAGCCTGACAGTTCACCTTTCAGTATGACCCGCTGAAGTCTCCCCTTTAACCAGTTGCTTATCCACCTCTCAATTTTCATATTGATCCCCATCTTTTCCAATTTAACCAATAATTCCCCATGAGGTACTGTATCAAATGCCTTACTGAAATCGAGGTAGATTAGATCCACTGCAATTCCTTTATCTAAAATATCTGTTACTTTCTCAAAGAAGGAGATCAGGTTGGTTTGGCACGATCTACCTTTTGTAAAACCATGTTGTAATTTGTCCCAGTTGCCATTAACCTCAATGTCCCTAACAACTTTCTCCTTCAAAATTTTTTCCAAGACCTTGCATACTACAGATGTCCAACTAACAAGCCTGTAGTTACCCGGGTCACTTTTTTCCCTTTCTTAAAAATAGGAACTATATTAGCAATTCTCCAGTCAAATGGTACAACCCCTGAGTTTAGAGATTCATTACAAATTTTTGCTAATGGACTTGCAATTTCATGTGCCAGTTCCTTTACTATTCTTGGATGAAGATTATCTGGGCCCCCCGATTTACTCCCATTAAGCTGTTTGAGTTTGGCTTTTACCTCGGATATGGTAATATCTACCTCCATATCCTTAGTCCCATTTGTTATGTTGCCATTATCCCTAAGCTCCTCATTAGCCTCATTAAAGACTGAAGCAAAGTATTTGTTTAGATATTGGGCCATGCCTAGATTATCCTTAACCTCCACTCCATCCTCAGTGATTAGCGGTCCCACTTCTTCATTTTTTGGTTTTTTCCCTATTTATATGGCTATAAAACCTTTTACTATTGGTTTTAATTCCCTTTGCAAGGTTCAACTCTACATGGGTGCGTCTAGACTGGCAAGGTTTTGCGCTTTTGCGTAAAAACTTGCCAGCTGTCTACACTGGCCGCTTGAATTTGCGCAAGAACGCTGACGATCTAATGTAAGATTGTCAGTGTTCTTGCGCAAATACTATGATGCTCCCGGCTCAGGATAAGCCCTCTTGAGCAAACCGCTTTGCGCAAGAGGGCCAGTGTAGACAGGTAAAAACTGTTTTGCGCAAAAAAGTCCCGATGGCGAAAACGGCGATCGGGGCTTTCTTGCGCAAAACCGCGTCTAGATTGGCACAGATGCTTTTCCGCAAAAAGTGCTTTGCGCAAAGCATCCGTGCTAATCTAGGACGCTCTTTCGCAAATGCTTTTAACGGAAAAACTTTTCCGTTAAAAGCATTTGCGGAAAATCATGCCAGTCTAGACGCAGCCCATGACTTTTAGCCTCTCTCACTTTGTCCCTACATGCTCTAACCTCAATAAGGTAGCTTTCTTTGCTGGTCCCTCCATCTTCCACTCCTTATATGCTTTCTGCTTTTTCTTAATCACCTCTAGATGCTTGCTCATCCAGCTTGGTCTAAAACACCTGCCTATACATTTTTTCCCCTTTCTTGGGATACAGGCTTCTGATAGCTTCTGCAACTTTAACTTAAAATAATCCCAGGCCTCCTCCGCCTTTAGATCCATAAATTCTTTAGTCCAATCCACTTCCCTAACTAATTTCCTTGATTTATTAAAGTTAGCCCTTTTGAAATCAAAAACCCTAGTCTCAGATTTATTTTTGTTTATCCTTCCATTCAGCTTGAACTGAATTAGCTCATGATCGCCCCTGTCTTCCCTCGCCCTCCCACCACTTCCCTTCTCCCCTGGCTCTTCCCCCATTCAGGCCCAGCCTTCCTCCTCCGAGGGCTGGGAGCTTGCCATGGGGAGGCGCCTCAAGCGTGCCCGGGGGTCCACCCCACTCACTGAGGGGGAGGATACCCTTCCTGCACCTTTGGGGGTGGACGCTGGAGCCATCCCTCCCTCTGTGCCCCCGGACGCTTCACAGCTCTGCGGGGTGGCTGAGGTGACCACGGTGGTTGAGGGAGGGGTGAACGCCTCCCTCCCAGGAGTCCCTGCAAGATAGAGAGTCCATGAAGGATGCTCCCACTGTCCCCACCTCCACTGAGGAGGCGACTGCTGACCCTGGAGGTGGAGGCTTTAGGGTTGACCCCGGCTACCTCAGAAGGGGATCACCATGTCCTGGAGGGACGACAGCTGTCCTCTCCTTCCCCTTCCAACCCGCTACTCTCCAGTCTCCCTGCCTCTGAGTTGCCCCAGGGTGTGACAGTCTGCCCAGCCATTGGCAGCACTTGGGCCACGGCCACCGAAACGCTGGAGACTCCTAGCGGGTGGGAGCTTCCATCACTCCCCATCACCCCCGGCGCTGGGGTCTCTGGTGCTGCACTCTCTGTGGCACTGGGGCCCAGCGCTGGGGAGACGCTAACTTCCCCTGCCACTGATCCCCTGCCCTGCGAGGAGGCACCGTGTCCAGGTGCCTCTTCTGCTGAGGCTTCTGACCCTGCTCCCACTCCTAACCCCTGCCCCATTCCTGCTCCCTGTTCAGCCCCTCTCCCAACCGAATTTCCCACTCCTCTTTCTGCTCCCCCTCCTCCTTGTCTTTTTCCTAACCCCCCACCTCTTCCTCCTCCTACTCCCCTTCCTCCTCTTCCTCCTTTCCCCGATCCCTTCCCTGACCTTTTCTCCTCCCCTTACTCTATTGCTGCTGCCCCCAGGGCTGCCACATTCAGCCCAGACCTTGGCCCCGGTGGTGGTTTTTGTTTCTCCCACTCTCAGCATGTCTGGGGCTGTTCTCCCTCCACCACTGCTCCTACCATCTTCCCAGCAGGGACTCCAGAGTCCCTGCCTCCCCATGTCACTCGGTCGCAGGGTTCACAGAGGGGTCTGGCCCCAAGGCGTTCGGGGGCCCGAGGCCCCGACGTGAGACATGTGACTTCTTCAAAGACATCCCTGGCTCCAAGAACAAAGTAGCTCTCGCCCTTCAGCACTGCGGAGATTTCCATCTCATTCTTCAGACAGCAAGGGCCATCTTGGGGGAGTGTAAAGGGACCAAGCGGCAGGGGGCTGCGGCCTACCAGCGGGTCCGCAGCTTCTGAGACACCCTGCTCACGTTTGCGTATGGTCACGGTTTGCTGCAGGGCCCAATGGGGACTGCCAGCACTCCTGCCAGCGAGGATCTTCCCCAGCCCTCTCAATGCTGTCGTTCATCCTTGCCACTCTGAACACCCGGGGCTGCGGGCTGGGTCTATGCAGGTGTCAGGTACTCTCCTTCCTTCGGGAATGGGGGTACTCTGTCATCTTCCTGCAGGAGACCCACACCACTCAGGCCACTGAAACTAGCTGGCGGCTCGAGTGGGGGGACAGGGTCTATTTCAGCCACCTGTCAGCCCATCAAGCCAGGGTGGCCACCCTGTTCTCCCCAAACCTGCAGCCTGAGGTGCTGGGGACTGCTGAGGTTGTGCAGGGCCGCCTGCTGCATCTCCGGGTTCGGGTGGAGGGGCTGACACTAAACCTCACTAAACCCTGATGTCCGGCCCAGAGAGGCTCCGCTTCTACCAGCGGGTGTCTGCCTTCCTTGGCTGTCTGGATCCTCATGAGTGCCTGGTCCTGGGTGGGGATTTCAACTGCACCCTCGAGGAACGGGACGATATGGCCGCCGCAGACATCCTCAGGGAGATAATAGACCAACACTCCCTGGCGGACGTCTGGTGTGACCTCCACCCGAACGAGGACACGGCGTTTACCTACGTCCGGGTGGTGGGTCAACGGTCGTTTCACTCCCAGTTGGACTGCATTTATCTTTCTCGTCATCATCTCTTCCGGGCCCACTACTCCAGCATTCGGCCGGCTCCATTCTCGGACCACCACTTGGTGGCCGTGATGGCCTCTCTTTCCTCGGAGAGGCCGGGGCTGGCCTACTGGCATTTCAACAACAGCCTGCTGGAGGACGTGGGCTTTGTAGCATCCTTCCGGGAGTTCTGGCTGGCCTGGCGCGGGCAGCGGTGCGCCTTTCCCTCGGCGCGGCGGCGGTGGGATGTGGGGAAGGTGAGCACGTGGCTCTTCTGCCATGACTACACCTGGGGGGCCAGCCAGTGGAGGGATGGGGCAATAGAGCAGTTGGAATGGGAGGTCTTAGAGCTAGACAGGCAGCTGGCCACCAGCCCCGGAGATCCATCCCTCTGCGGAACATACTGGGAGAAGTGGGAGGAACTTCGGGCCCTCGAGGACCTTCGGGCCCGGGGTGCCTAGGTTCGTTCTCGCATCCACCTCCTCTGGGAGATGGATCGCAGCTCCCGCTTCTTCTACACCCTAGAGAAAAAGAGGGGGGATAAAAAGTACATAATCTGTCTTCTGGCGGAGGATGGCACCCCCCTCACAGATCCGGAGGAGATGCACGAGAGGGCTCGAGCCTTCTATGCCTCTTTGTTCTCCCCGGATCCAATCAACGCTGACGCCCACAGGGTTCTCTGGAACGAACTCCCGATGGTCAGCGCGGGCGACCAGGACCGGCTAGAGCTGCCTCTCTCTCTGGCCGAGTTCTTGGAAGCCCTCCATCTCATGCCCACCAATGAATCCCCGGGCATGGACGGGCTGACTGGGACGTCCTCGGCCCAGACCTTGACAGTGTCTGGGCTGAGTCCTTAGAGAGCAGGGTCCTCCCTTTATCGTGCAGACAAGCTGTGCTCACCTTGCTGCCTGAGAAGGGGGACCTCCACGATCTGAGGAACTGGTGTCCCATCTCGTTCCTCAGCACGGACTATAAAATCATTGCCAAAGCCATCTCCCTGAGACTGAAGTCCGTGCTGGCGGACGTGGTCCATCCAGACCAGACCTACACTGTCCCAGGCCATACCATCTTCAACAATCTCTTTCTGGTCCGGGATCTCTTAGAGCTTGGGTGTAGGGATGGTCTGTCGTTCGCCCTCCTGTCCTTGGATCAGGAGAAGGCATTCGACTGGATGGACCACGGTTACCTCCTGGGCACCCTGCGGGCCTTCGGCTTTGGGCCCCTCTTTGTGGGGTTTCTCCATGGGCTGTACACCTCTGCAGAGTGTTTGGTCAAGCTCAACTGGACCCTGACTGCATCGGTCAGCTTCTGGCATGGAGTACGTCAAGTCTGTCCGCTGTCGGGCCAGCTGTATACTCTGGCCATCAAGCCCTTCCTACGTCTCCTTTGCAAAAGGTTGATGGGGTTGGTGCTCTGTGAGCCGGAGATGTGGCTGGTCTTGTTGGCGTATGCCGACAACGTGCTCCTCGTGGTCCAGGACCCGGACGATCTGGTGCGGGTGGAGGCCTGCCAAGCCATCTACTTGGCGGCCTCCTCCGCCCGGGTCAATTGGGTCAAGAGCTCTGGCCTGGTGGTAGGGGCCAGGTGGCAGGTGAGCTCCCTCCCACCCACGCTTCAGGCCATCAGGTGAAGCGTGGGTCCGCTGCTCTATCTGGGCATCTTTCTCTCTGCCACGCATTCCTCTCTGCCAGGTTTATCTTGCCAGGGTCCTGCGATAGGATGCACCCTGCTCACCCTTCACCCCCTAGCCCTCCCAATCTTTTTATCGGCCCCCAGCCCCGCGTACCTTCCCGAGCCGGCTGCACGCGTTGCAGCTGGTCCCCTTCTGAATCGTGCCAAAGAGTCATCTGTAGATGCTTGTGCTTCACACGCTCCACTTCCCCACCCACGTGTCCCTCCCAGACACCAAGTGGCAGGACCTCCTACCACCAATAGAGGGTGGGGAGCCCCAGTGGGCCAGTCTCTATTCCACCTTGGTTCCACGGCCTGCTGGGGACATCAGCCGGAGAATCCTCCATGGTGCTGTGAGCACGGGCGTGTACTTGGCACGGTTCTCCCCCGTTCCCGACACTTGCCCCTTCTGTGGCGTGAGGGAGACCCTGGCGCACGTTTACCTTGAGTGCACCAGGTTACAGCCCCTCTTTCAGCTCCTCCAGAACCTCTTGTTGAGGTTCTGGCTGCACTTTTCCCCTTACCTGCTAATCTATGCACACCCCATCCGTGGCCCCACAAAGTCGCGGGACCTCCTGATCAACCTCCTCCTGGCTATGACCAAACTGGCAATTTACAAAACCAGGGAGCAGAGGTTGGCCGATGGAGGGGCCTGTGACCGTGGGGCCTATTTCCACTCTTGTATCCGTTCATGCATCTGGGCAGAGTTCCACTGGGCGGTGTCCGCTGGCTCTCTCGAGACCTTCGAGGGGCAGTGGGTGCTGTCCGGGGTTCTCTGCTCCATGTCCCCATCCGGTTCCCTTGTTTTAGCCCTTTGACCCTGTTAACAAGTGCGTTTATTCCCGCCCCCCCTTCCTTTAGTCCCGATTCGTGAGTCCCCGAGTCCAGGTTACATCTTGTTTGCAATGCCCTACCAACTCTCGTAGCAGTCCGTACAACTCCTGCTGAGATGTCAATAGATACAGCGCTCCTGCCTTTGGCGGCGGGGAGAGGGGGGCCTGGACCCACCCTCACTCACGGGCCACAGCCCAGGGCCCTAAGGACAGGGACTATCTGTGGTTCTGTCCAGCTGGCGGGGCTTCCTGCCAAAATACGCCAGCCCGCGGGCTATAATCACACGCCCCGCCCTGAACTGCTTCCTCTCCCCTTTTCTCCTGGCGGCGGTCTGCCTGTTCACCCCTTCCTTCGGTGGTGCTTCTGCCAGTCCTAAGACTCCCTCTCCAGCTTCCCAATACCTTCCGTGCCTCCTTCGCTCCCCGTGTCCTTCCCTGATGTCATCCCTTTGCCATCCCACAGGCCCTGTCCCTTTGCCCTCCGTCACTTCTGGCACAGCCGCGTTACGGCCGTGGCTCATGGTTTCCACGGTCTCGGGGTGGCAGAGCTGGCTTCCGGTGCACGAACAGCCCGCGCATGCTGCGTACCCGGCTCCCCACGCCGTGTACATGGCCGGCGCCAGGCGGCTCGGAGTGCGGGGCGTCGGTGCCCCGTCACAGACCCTCACACCCTATGAGGAAAGTGGGGAGTTTTGGGGGTTCAAAGGGGGGCGTTGCATACAGGGGGACACTCAGTGCTCAGAAGTTACTGGTTTAATGTGACAAAGATGGGGAGTTTGTTGTTTCAGAGAACAGCCCAGAGTTGGAACCATGGTGTCTGGGACCCTGGTGGCCCCAACCCTGCTTAGAGGACACAGCCAATGCCGGCCAGATGAGAGACAGTGGGCTGCAGAGAGGGACCCCGGCAACCAGCCCAGCGAGGGGAGAACATTGGACGGAGGAGAGGAGGTGGAGAAGAGAGAGGCCCAGGCGACCCTCTTACCTGGGGAGAAGACAATGGACGGGGGAGGGGCTGTTGCTGGGGATATCGGAGGCTCTGCTGGGAGACTGGGGGCTGTTTTTTGGGGACTGAGGGCAGAACAGGCAAGGCTCAGCTGGGTGCAGGAGAGACTGACACGTGGGCTGAGGGCCCAGGCCTACAGGCCTGAGAGACCCATTGCTGTGTTCAAAGCTCAATAAACCCTTCTGTTTTGTGCTGGCTGAGAGTTGCTCTGGTCTAGAGAACAGGGTGGCACTATTCCTTCTGGGAGTGGAGGCCCCGGGGTCCATAGAGAGTGGACTCCCCGAGGGGCTCATGGTGGGGGCAGGCGGCTGAAGGCCCTGAGAGGCACTGTCCCGGAAGCAGAGGGGTGGACCCCCCAGGTGAGAGTGGGCACCCCAAGAGAGGGTCACTCTCAGGGAGTCCACTCCAGTGCAAAGGGCTGTCTCACTGCCGCTGGAGAGGAGTGGGCTCCCTGAGAAAGGGCTGCTGCACTGGAGACGGGGGCTCCGCCCAGGAGCCGAGGGGCCAAGTGTGGGCACTACCTGTGAGCTGTGACACACCCGTCCCTGTTTTCTCTGTTTGTTCCTAGTAATTAGTTGGTTTTCTGTGCTCTGTGGACCCCGCCCACCTCCCGGACACCAAATAGGGCCAGGCTTCTGCAGCCCCCTACTCTCAGGCTGCCACAATATGAACATGTCAGTAGGCTGTGTTCTTGCAGAGAGGAGCTTTCCTACTTCTGTCTGTAGGACTCAGGGATTCCGGATGAAGTGCAGACTTCAGAGCAATTGGCAATCTCTAATGATAGGCTTAACTGTGTATTTTGAGATGTTTTCCCTTGATTCTGCAGCTATCGGGGAGTTCAATTTGTCTTTCACCTTCTCCCAGGTGCGCTCGGCAATGGACAAGCAAGCTACAGAAAACTACTTTAGAGATAATGTTAAACACAAGGGGGGAAATGCCCCTCACCAGGCTGGGCTGCATTCAGGACTGGGTTCTATTGCAAAATGTGCCTCTCCAATGGCTGCAAGCTAAGGCTCGCTTTCTGCAGGGTCTTGTAGCTGTATGTCATTCCTGCTGCCCAGGAGACAGATGTCAGCCCTGGCAGTTATTCCATAGGCTGTGTCTACATTGGCACCCTTTTTCGGAAAAGGGATGCTAATGAGACCAGTCGCAATTGCAAATCGGCGGGGATTTAAATATCCCAGCGGTATTTCATTACATAACTGCCGCTTTTTCGGCTCGGGGCTTTGCGGAAAAAGCGCCAGTCTAGATGGGGATCTTGCGGAAAATAAACCGCTTTTCCGCAAGATCTCTTATTCCTACTTGAAAGTAGGCATAAGAGATCTTGCGGAAAGGGTTTATTTTCCGCAAGATCCCGTCTGACTGGCGCTTTTTCGGCAAAGCCCCGAGCCGAAAAAGCGCATAATGCAAATACCGCGGGGATATTTAAATCCCCATCCCTTTTCCGAAAAAGGGTGCCAATGTAGACACAGCCATAGTGTTTGAACCTAGGGGGTTGTAGCTCATGGTTCCTTGTTTAGATTAGATAGCCCTATCCAGTGATGTTTGGCTGCATCGTGTGAGTCTATGGCACTGGTTCTAGCCCAAGGTTTGTGCACTTACCCATGCTAAGACATAATTACTCAGGCATGTGGTCTCACTGGCTTCCAACAGTTCTGGGGAGAGGAATATAGAAACAATTGCATTCCGTAAGTGCCACTCAGTTGAATTGCGTTCTCCACACACTGGTGCATTCCAGAGGCATGGGAGGTATTCATGAGAGCTGGAGCCTTATAGCCCCCCCCGCCCCAGTTACAGGAGTAACTGCCCTGCACATGCACAGCAGCTGCTCTTTAAACCTTAGTATCCTGCTCCAAGCTTGGCTATCTCCAAGTGACGTGTAAAATGTCACATGCCAAACTAAAGCCACCTGGTTAATGGGCACCCAACCCACTAGGAGCTGGTAGGAAACCTTCAGGGAGTTGAGAGGTTTGATCTAAACAAGCTCCAACAGGCACATTCTCCTCTGAGCTTTCCCCAAGGTGCAGAAACAATGAAACTAACAGGGGAAAAATTACACCAATCTTTTTCCAACCTCAGAAGTGATGGTTAGGTCCATAAAAGGCTATTAGCCAGGGGATAGAAATGGTGTCCCTGGCCTCTGTTTGTCAGAGGCTGGAGATGGATGGCACGAGACAAATCGCTTGATCATTGTCTTCGGTCCACCCCCTCCAGGACACCTGGTGCTAGCCACTGTCGGCAGACAGGCTACTGGGCTAGATGGACCTTTGGTCTGACCCAGTACAGCCATTCTTATGTTCTTATGAAAAGAGAAGGAAAGGGCCTCTTATCCCAAGGGGACAGAGGAAATCTGGACAGCTTCTCCACATCCTAGAAGGGTCAAAAGTACATTCAGTGACCCTTAGACTTTACGTGTGTTTGTGTCCAGAGCACACCGAGCAAGCGCAATCTGGGAGGGAGAGGGAGAGAGATATATGACTGAGAACTGGGCAATGCTTAAAATGTATGTGAACATGGTGTCATTGCTCAGGGCTGTGTAAAATCCACAGCCTGAGCGACATAGCGAGGCCGAGAATCCACAGCATAGACACAGCTCAGTCACCAGAAAACTGCTTCCATTGCCCTATTCAGGGAGGTAAGGTTCCCATACTGATGCAAACGCCCCTTCTATCTGGGTAGGTTGCATCAGCGCTGGGAGGCCCTGGTGGTATAAACAAAGCACAGTGTCTGAGCTGGTGTGGTCCCATGGCATAGATAAGGCTGAATCTGGGAAGCAGGGCAGCTCCCTGAAGGGCATGAGAGAGGTTTGCCACAGGCAGTGGGAGGGTGGGAAGGCAAGTTTGCCAGCACAGCAGCCAGGAAGGCATGGCCAGGAAGGGACACTCAGTGCCGGAGATTTCTTTTTCCACATACTACCATTTTTAGGTAACCTTTCTGCCAGGTAGCGCCAGCAGCAGCCAGGGCCAGATTCAATATCTAGGGGTTCCTCTCCATCCATCCAACACAGAACTGGCTCGAGCCTCCCACCCAGTAACCTGGGAAAGTCACACACACCCCTGGGTGCCTCTGAGAGGCAATGCTTCCCCACGCGCAAGCACCAAGTCTGAGCGTGGGAAAGAAACTCTTAGCAAAAGGGAGGGAAGTAATTTGGCATTAATTTGGGAAAACACCACAGACAGAGTCCATAACGAATGCCATGAGGAACAGTCCCACCCCAAGTAGGCTGGGCGATGTCCTTTTCCTCTCAGGTTCTTACGTCCAGCCATGTAAACGTCCCCTTCACATGCCCAACCCTTCTCTGCACCCCACCAGACCCAGAGTTCAGAGGTGCATCTGCAGAGTTCACCTCCCAGCCTGAGTGGGGGGAGGTAGGAGGCATCTCACCCACTCCGCTGCTCACTCGCCATCCACCTGCTCGCTGCTCTCTAGCACTGCCCTGCTGGCCATTCATCTCACCTCACTGCTGTTGGCCACTCATTACACCTCTGTCGGCTGCGCATCATGCTGCTGCCTACTCATCACATCATTCACTGGCTTGTGGTGGATTTGGCTCTTGGCCCAAAGCACAGTCCAGCCACAAGAAATTCCAGCATCCACTGGAGTAAGTTTAAATAAAAGAGACTCCTTATGGAGTTTGTTCCAGGTGTAGTATTAGAACAGGGGGGAGAAACCAGTTGAAGCAGTCTTACAGCTCACACCTTGAGGGCATGCAGCCTGCTGATTCAGAGTCCTGCCCTTCCCCAGTTAACTTGACAGTTTTGGCAGAGGAAGCCTTGTCCATCCAAGGTTCTTTACACTGACAGTGTCTCTCCTTTGAACTGAGTTAAACACATTTGACTTTTCTGCATTCCCCCACTAACTGCAAACCTTGGTGACCATATCTCACAATTCCTGCATTTAGTGTTAACACAGTTTGTGACTCCACAACAGCCAAATTGGTTGCAAGGGACAAAACACCATTGTAACAGTTAAATATCTAGCAGGCCTAAGCAAACTGAGTGAATTGTATTTATATGCACACGCTCAGAATCTCATTCTTTAACCTGAGAATGTTTCTCTCCTTTGTGCCAGGTTAAGCACAGACTTTCTTCTTTTGGATTCCCCCAATAATTACAGACATTGCAATTAGTGTTAACACAATTTGTGACCCCACAACAGCCAAATTGGTTACAATGGGCAAAACATCATTGTAACAGCTGAATATTTAACACATCTAAGAGAGGCAGGGGCAAACTGTATTTACATAAAAACACCCAGGTTTCTCTCCCATTCCAGCAGGCTGTAATGGAAGCATTGATTCAGACCCTGCTTACATTAAAAATAATCCAAAGCTGAGGGGAGATCAGTGAAAGTGCTGGAAGTCTCCAGGCAC
The DNA here is from genome assembly GCA_019425775.1 of Rafetus swinhoei. Classification (NCBI taxonomy): domain Eukaryota; kingdom Metazoa; phylum Chordata; order Testudines; family Trionychidae; genus Rafetus; species Rafetus swinhoei. The sequence continues at coordinate 158,452 of JAFJHL010000492.1, read as the reverse complement.
CCAGCAGCTGCATGTGCCACTGTAGCGGGGTACATTTACCGCCACAGCGCCACCTGCCATCGGTTCTGGGAATTAGCTCTGCTGGCAGGTGGCGGGATCCTTTTCAGGACACTGCCCTCCGGCAGTGCCCACCACAGTCTGAGTTCCCCCCTTCCGGGGGTGGGTTGTAGGCCGGTGGGCCTTCAGGAGGCGGTTCCTCCGCCTCCGGTACAGTGGGCGACACGCCTGTCCCACTGCACTACTGTGCCTAAAAATAGTCCAAGTCAGTGAGTCTATTCCCGGCCTTGCTTCAGGTCGGGGTGAGAGGCAATGGTCCGGGTTGCAGGGGAAGAAGTTCACCGTATACTCAAGTCTCTTAGCTCACAGTTCTGGGCAGGGCAACAGTCCTAGTCCTGCCCCTTTAAAAGGTCCGGCCTGACTCCCGGCCAGCACCAAAGCACAGTTGGTAAGCCCGAGCCCTCGAGCAGGGTGGGGCAACAAACACCGGGTGCAAGCCCAGGCCCTCGAGCAGGGCGGGGCAGCTAATAAAAATGGCAGCCTGGCCCTAGCTCAGGGCCGGGCAGCAAATGGTGGCCAGGCCCTAGTGCAAGGCGTGGCCGCAAACAAACACAGTGAGTAGGCCCAGGCCCTCGAGCAGGGCGGGGCAACAAACACCGGGTGCAAGCCCAGGCCCTCGAGCAGGGCGGGGCAACAAACACCGGGTGCAAGCCCAGGCCCTCGAGCAGGGCGGGGCAGCAAATGGCAGCCAGGCCCTGGTGCAAGGCGTGGCTGCAAACAAACACACAGGTTTGTTGAAGCTCCTACTTCAGGAGCTGGGCAGGTAGCGCACCTGCCGCAGTGGTGAGGGGGAGACTGCCACCCAGTAGGTGGGGGGGAGGGGGGGCCCGCAGGCCCGCCCACTCCACTGCACCCCGGCCCAGGGGCCCTGAATGCAGCAGTGCAGCTGCTACTGGTGCAGCAGGGGCTCCAGCCCGCAACGTGCTGGGCTAGGGCTGCTCTGTGCTACCCCCCACTCCACTCTCGCCCCTTCACAGGTACCTGTGTCTCCCACAGGTCAGTCAGGGAGTCGAGGGCGGTGTCGTCCCAGCAGGGTCCGGGCGGCCCGATCCAGGCTTCCGTGGGTGGGAGCTCTGCAGCCTCCAGCAGGTTCGTCAGGCCCCGGGGTTCTGGCAAGCATCGGGGTTCCAGCCGATCCACTGGCTCCGGGATGCCCTCAGGGTCCCCGTCGGTCGGTAGGTCCTCTGGCTCGGGCAAGACCTCAGGGTCCCTGGGTTTCCGCAGACCACGGGGCTCGAGCGGGATCTTTAGCTCAGGCAGGTCCTCAAACTCTCCATGCCCCAGCAGAGCCCCAGGTTCCTCTGAGTCAGAGAGTAGCTCTGCTGGCTGGCTTGGCCAGACCTCAGCAGCCCTGGCAGGGGAGTCTTTGCTGGCCTTAAGGGAGGCAGCTGTGGGAGGCCCAGACCAGGTCCCAGCCTCCTCAGCCAAGAACTCTGGCTAGACCTCTATCTCCCTTGGAGGTTGGGGCCTAACTGAGCTCCCTGGCAGAGTTCTTATAGTCCTAGCCACGCCCCCTGGCTTCCGGTCAGGTGAGGGGGCAGGGCTAGGCTGTGCCCAAAATGGCTCCCAGAGGGGTTCCTCCTCCTCTGGCTCAGCGAGCAGCCATTCCGCTCCGCTACACTCCCGAGAAGGAGGAGAGGCAGCGGGGTGCAGGGGCTGCCCTCTTCCCTCTCTCCCTGCTCCTGCTCCTGCTCCTGCACCAGCTGGGGCTCTCCCTGCCCTACCCAGTCACCACCCGCCCGCCTGCCTGCCGAGACCTGCTCCCCCTGGACAACGCTGCTGTTGCTGCTCCAGCCCACCACCACCACCACCACCACCAGCTGCTGTTGTCTGCGGGGAGAGGGGGGGCTTGCCGGCTGCCCCCCCTCTCCCTCCACTCCAGAGGAAGAGGACCCACCTGCACCCACCACCCGGAGGCCTTCCCTTGCCGGCTGCTACCCGCCCACTGCTGCTGCTGTGCCCCGCCGAGGAGGAGAAGAGGAGACCGCTGCCTAGAACTGTGGAGGGGGCTTGTTTTAGAGACTTAGTGTTTTCATCTGCTCCTGGGGTGGTGTGCATAGAACTGAGCTATTAAGAGGGGGGGCCGGGGGAGAGGCTTAGAGCCCTCCCCCCAGTCCAGCTGCCCCCCCCCCTCTTCCTGCTGCCACCACCCCCACTGCCCCCTCCACCACCTTTATCACCACCGGGACTTCTCTTCTCCTTGGTGGGGTTTACTGCTCCACCTGCCCCTGGGACTGTTTGCTGCAGCGGTGGGCGAGGTCGAGCCCCACAGCGCTCGTGGGTGTGCTCCTCCCACCCCCGTGGACTTGGCCCCTCCTCAGTTACATTTGGCTGGGGGGCCCCTCACCCCTGCTCACCCCACCCTACCCCAGCAGCTTCTCCTTCCCACTGCCAGCCCAGTTTGTCCTTCCTCCCTAAGGTTCCTTGCCTGCCACACCCACTCCCACAGCTAGTTACCTGCCATGCCCCTGCCCCAGCTAGCCTGGTTGTGTGTGCCCTGCCCCTCCCAGCTGCTGTCTTGTTTCCCAAGTCCTACCTTCCCTAGAATCTCCCTTCCCAAGTTCCCGCTGGCCTTTTGGCACCGCTCTGCCTGCCCGGACTCCTCCCCCGAGCGCTCGTGCCTCGCCCCCCCACCTTTTTAGTTAGCCCCTCGTACACTTCACTCCCCTCACTGATCCCATAGCCCCCTTGGTACCCCAGTGCAGCCAGAGGAGCCGGTCCCCGCCCTACATACGCTACTGTGTCCCCTGTCCCATCCTGCCAGTGCCCTCCTCCTCTGTGTCCAGCCTTGCAGGGAGGAGTGGTAGCTGGCCCCTCGGTTACCCCCTTTTTACCCTGCCCCTGCCAGCGCCCTCTCTCCCTGCAATCAGTCAGTGGGAGAGAGTGGCTGCTTCTCCTTCCCCTCCCCCTCAACTGTATATTCCCTTGCCCTGGCGCCCTTCCTCTGCAATAGCGCCCTCCTCCTCTGCCACAGTCTAAGCAGGAGGAGTGGCTGCTGACCCTCCCCTTCCACGGTTGCCCTTTCCTCGAACCAGTGCCCTTCCCTTTTCACACCCCTTCCTTTCATTGATGCCCTCCTCCCCTGCCTGTTGTTGGGTGAGGAGGAGTGGCTAGCCCTTACCCTTCCTCCTTCCCATCTGTGCCTCCTTCCACCCTTTTCCCACGATGGAGGAGGCCCCTGTCCCCGCTGGCCCTATGGTCCCCCCACCGCCACCGGCCCAAACAACTGCTGCGGCTGACCTCCCGACCCCCAGCCCGAGCTCCGCCGCTGCCACGGCCGATGCCCCCCCTGCTACGGGTGGGCCTTCTACCTCGGCCGGTAAAAAGGGCCGGGGAGGGAAGAAGGGCAAAGGCCCGGCCCGGAAAGCCGACCCCTCCGTGGCCGAGGCCGCCCCACCCACTGCGGCCCCGCCATCCGCTGCAGCCCCTCCCCTCCCTGCTGTTCCCCCCACCGGCTCTGGGGGTGATCCATCTACGGCCCCCAGAGCGTACGCCCAGGTGGCCGCTGCCGCCCCCCCACGTGCCGGGTCATCCGCCCCTACTGCCGCCTCCAGCTCCATCCCTGGGGGCCGGGGCCCCTTTCCCACCCTGACCAGGAGGCACGGCGTCCGTTGCCTCCTGGTCGCCGCCCCACGCCGAAACTTACGTGCGGGCGTTGGCGAGGTGGTGGGGCCTCGGCCGTGGTGGCGGCCTCCAAATTGTACGGCAAGGTGGTGTTCTTCCTTGCCTCGAGGCCGCCCAGGAGGCGGTGGAGGGGCCTGGCGGTGGGCGTGCACGTGCCCCTCGAACCGCTGGAGGACCTGGGCGCACGGGTGGTCCTTACCTCCGTCCTGCCCTTCCTCCCGAATGCCGCCCTGCTGCCTTCCCTCTCCACTCTGGGGAGGCCCATTTCTACCATCAGCCCTCTCCCGTTGGGCTGTAAGGACCCCGCCCTCCGCCACGTCTTGTCCTTCCGCCGGCAGGTTCAGCTGCAGCTGCTGCCGGCGGCGCGTGGGGGGGAGGCGCTCGAGGGGTCCTTCATGGTGCCCTACCAGGGGGCCCTCTACCGGGTCCATTACTCCTCGGGGGAGTCCCGGTGCTTCCTCTGCCGGGCGATGGGGCACGTCCGGAGGGACTGTCCCTTGGCCCGGTCGGAGGAGGCGTCCGGGCCCCCCGGGGCCCGGGAGGGCGCCGGCCCCACCACCGCCGGCCCCCCTGGTAGTCCGGCCTCCGCGGCCGCCCCTCCTCCAACCGACGGCTCTGCTCGGGAGCCGGGGGTGCCCCCTCCGGCGTGCCCGAGCGAGCAGGCGGGCCCCGCTTCTACTCGATCTGTCTCTGCGGGGCCCGAGGGGGAGAGGGTGGCGCGGTTGTTGCCGGGCGAGGGAGAGGGCTCCCCCCAGGTGGGGGTATCCCTTTTCCTTCCCTTCCCACCCCTGCAACAACGCCCTCCCCGAAAACTGAAAGCGCCCCCCGGCCTTGCCCCTGCTGACCAGCCCTCCACCTCCACCTCGGAGGGCTGGACGCTGGTCGGGAAGCGCAAAGCCCGCCGTTCGCGGGCCCCATCTCCCCCCTTCGATGGGGAGGGTGGGAAGGCCCCCCTCCGAAAGATCCCGAGGGGGGCCAGCGCTGCCGAGAGCGCCCCCGACGAGCTTCAGCAGGAGGCACCGGACGAGGAGGCCGTGGCAGCGAGGGGGACGACGTCCCCCTCCCTGTGGAGCCCTTCCAAGAGGAGGCCTCGGGTGGAGCCCCCCCGGCCCCGGCTCCAACCGAGCCCCCCTCCGTGCCCGCTGAGGTAATTGTTGCCTTGGCGGCCGGAGGGGAAGGCTCTGGGGCCGAGGGGATGGAACTCAGCTCCATCTTCGAGGAGATCGAGGCCCTGGGTCTGACCCCGCTCACTCAGGGGGAGGACGACCCTCCGCCAGCGGGCCTCGGTCTGGGCGGCGACTCTGCGGCGCCGCCCCCTCCTCCCCCCAACCTCAACCCTGTGTCCCAGGTGGCCGACCCCGTCCTCACACTCGGGGCGCCCCTGATATTACCCACTGGCCCGGCCGACTCGAGCGCCGGAGCCGATGCCGCCGAGCCCTCAGGGGCGACGGCGGGCGCCGAGCGGCCGGGTCCCGGATCCGGGGGCGCCCCCTCTCTCGTAATCGAGGCGGGGCGGTCATCTCCCCTTCCCGCAGGAGGCCCAGCAGAAGGCACCACCCTAGCCGACGCCGAGGTATCAACTCCTGCCTCTCCACCTGAGCCCGGCGTCGGCGTGGGCCCCCTTCCTGCTCCTGAATCCCAGGTCCCCGTTCGGGAGGCGCCGCAGCCCGGTGGGATAGTCACGGGGGACCACCCCCTCCCAGACCCCGCCAGGGACTCTGATCCTCCCGCCCCGATCCCCACCTCGTTTCCGCCTTTATGAACCCATCTCCAGCCCCGAGTCCTCTCCTGTTCCCGATTCCTTTCCCACCCCTGCCTCTCCCTCACTCCCAACCCCGAACCCTTGTCCGGTCCACAGCCCACCCCTCCTCCCGCCCCTACCACCAAAAACACCCTTCCGCTGCCGCCCCGTTCCTTTCCCAACCCGGTTCCCGCCGCGACACCTGATCCGTTCCCATTGCCCCCAAATGTCCTCTAGTGCCACCCCCACGGGGGCCGTCTCGTTCCCGCTAGCTGCGGGCGGCCCTCGGGGGGTGGTATTTGAATCCCCGGTCCCCAACCCGTTAGGGGCTGCCTTGTTCCCTCCGCCGCCCTTGCCGGGTCGGGGGCAGCGCGGCGCCGTCGGTGTCGGCGCCGCGTTGGGGATCGGATCCTGTTTGCCCGTCTCCGTGGCCCGTGAGCTCCACCCGGGGGCCCGGACGGAGGAGACTCCTGGTTCCCCCTCGGCGCTGAGGAGCGAGCTGCGCCAATTCCTCACGGATAACCGCGGGGCGAAAGGGAAGGTGCAGCTCGCCCTCCAGCGCTGGGGGGACTTTCATTCCATTCTTCAGGCCACCAGGGGCCTGTTGCGGAGGAGAGGGACCAATAGGCAGGACGCGGCCTACCGCCGGACCCGCAGATTTCGAGACGCTCTCCTAACTTTTGGGTCGGGGAGCGGTCTGCTGCGGGGCCTGCGGGGGGCCGCCGATTCACCTGCCCGCGAGGATCCACCCCAGCCCTCACCATGAAGTACACCATCCTAGCAACATTGAATGCCCGGGGCTGTAGGGCGGGTCTCCGCGCAGGAGCCGGGTGCTCTCCTTCCTTCGGGAGGGGGTACTCGGTGGCCTTCCTGCAGGAGACCCACACGACTCCAGCCGCCGAGGCTGGCTGGCGGCTGGAGTGGGGGACGGGGTATATTTCAGCCACCTCGGCGCCGCCGGCCGGGTGGCCACCCTGTTCTCCCTGCCCTACGGCCCGAGGTGCTGGGACCGCCGAGGTTGTCCCGGGCCGCCTGCTGCGTCCGGGCCGCGTGGAGGGGCTGACGTTGAACTTGGTCAAACGCCCACGCCCAACGCTGGCCCGACCAGGTCGCCTTTACCGGCAGGCGGCCACCTTCCTCGGCACTCTGGATCCTCGCGAGTGCCTGGTCCTGGGCGGGATTTCAACACCACCTCGATGACCGGACCGTGTAGGACTCGCGAACTGCCAGGCCGCAGCGGACGTCCTCAGGGAGATCGTGGACCATCACTCCCTGGTGGACGTCTGGCGAGACCACCACCCGGACGACAGTACCACCTTTACTTACGTCCGGGTGGGGGACGATCGGTCGAGCCACTCCCGGTTGGATCGCATTTACCTTTCTCGTTTCCACCTGGCACGGGCCCACTCCTCCAGCATCCGGCCTATTGGCATTTTAATAATAGCTTGCTGGAGGACGTGGGCTTCGTGGCGTCCTTCCGGGAGTTCTGGCGGGCCTGGCAGGGGCAGCGGCCCGCCTTTCCCTTGGCGTGGCGATGGTGGGACGTGGGGAAGGTGCGCGCCCGGCTCTTCTGCCGCGACTACTCCCGGGGCGCCAGCCGGCGGAGGGATGCGGCGATAGAGCAGTTGGAACGGAGGTCTTGAAGCTTGAGAGGCGCCTGGTGTCCGCCCGAGGATCCACCCCTCCGCGAGCGCATCGGGAGAGGCGGGAGGAGCCCGGGCCCTGGAAGATCACAGGCCCGGGCGCTGCTTCGATCCCCGCATCCAGCTCCTTCGGGAGATGGATCATGCGGCTCCCGCTTCTTCTACGCCTGGAGAAAGGAGGGGGCTAAAGCACGCCACCTGCCTTTTAGCGGAGGACGGCACCCCTCACGGATCCGCGGAGATGCGGAAGGGCCAGGGCCTTCTACGCCAGTTTGTTCTCCCCGGATCCGACCGAAGCCGATGCCTGCAAGGTCCTCTGGACCGAGCTCCCGACGGTCAGCGCGGGCGACCGAGACCGGCTAGAGCTGCCTCTCACTCTGGCCGAGTTCTCGGAAGCCCTCCGTCTCATGCCCAACAATAAAACCCCGGGCATGGACGGGCTGACCGTGAGTTCTACCGCGTGTTCTGGGGCGCCTCGGCCCAGACCTCACCGCCTGGGCCGAGTCTTGAGAGCGGGTCCTCCTCTGTCAGTGCAGGCGAGCGGTGCTCGCTTTGCTACCGAAGAAGGGGACCTCCGCGACCCACGGAACTGGCGCCCTGCCTCGCTCCTCAGCACGGACTACAAAGTCGTGAGCGAAAGCCATCTCGCTGCGACTGCGGTCCGTGCTGGCGGACGTGATCCATCCCGACCAGACCTACACCGTCCCGGGCCGTAGTATTTTTGACAACTTGTATTTGGTCCGGGATCTCTTAGAGCTGGGGTGTAGGGACGGCTTGTCGTTCGCCCTCCTGTCCCTGGACCAGGAGAAGGCGTTCGACAGGATGGACCACGGGTATCTCCTGGGCACCCTGCGGGCCTTCGGCTTCGGGCCCCGTTTTGTGGGTTTTCTCCGGGTGCTGTACGCTCTCGCGGAGTGTCTGGTCAGGCTCAACTGGACCCTGACCGAGCCGGTCAGCTTCGGGGGTGCGTCAGGGTGTCCGCTGTCGGGCCAGCTGTACGCTCTGGCGATCGAGCCCTTCCTCCGTCTCCTCCGTAGGAGGTTGACGGGGTTGGTGCTGCGGGAGCCGGAGCTGCGGCTGGTCCTGTCGGCGTACGCCGATGACGTGCTCCTCGTGGTCCAGGACCCGGGCGACCTGGCGCGGGTGGAGGCCTGCCAAGCCGCTACTCCGGCAGCCTCCTCCGCCCGGGTCAACTGGGTCAAGAGCTCTGGCCTGGTGGTCGGGGACGGGTGGCGGGCCGGCTCTCCCACCCGCGCTTCAGGCCATCAGGTGGAGCGCGGGTCCGCTGCTCTATCTGGGCTATTTATCCGCCACGCATCCTTCTCCGCCGGAAAACTGGCAGGTTTGGACGCCAGGGTGGGTGAGCGGTTGCGGAGGTGGGCAGGGCTGCTCCGGTGCCTCTCCTTCGCGGAGGGCACTGGTGCTAAATCAGCTGGTCCTGTCCATGCTCTGGCACCGACTCAACACCCTGCGCCCGGCCCCGGAGGTCCTGGCCAAGCTCCAGAGGACAGCTTTGGAGTTCTTTTGGCCAGGACTGCACTGGGTCTCTGCAGGGGCCTTGTCTCTCCCCCTGGAGGAGGGGGGCCAGGGCCTGGTCTGCGTGCGCAGCCAGGTCCGGACCTTCCGCCTCCAGGCCCTGCAGAGACTCCTCTTTAGTGCAGGTAGTCCGGCATGGAGCACTTTGGGGTGCGCTTTCCTCCGCCGCCTCCGAGGGCTCCGATACGACCGGCAGCTCTTTTTTATCCATCCGAGAGGTCTTCCGCGAGACCTCTCAGAGCTGCCGGAATTCTACCAGGACCTCCTCCAGACCTGGAAGCTGTTCTCAGCGACCAGGTCCGTTGAGGCCGCCGAGGAGCAGACCTCCTCGCGGAGCCCCTGCTCCACAATCCAGCCTTGTGCGTGCAGGTGGCGGAGTCTCCTTCGGTGCGCCGGAGGCTGATCCTGGCAGAAACCACCAAGGTCGGAGACCTCCTGGACTACGCCGGGGGGGACTGGGTGGATCCCGTGCGCCGCTGGCCGCATGGGGCTTTCCACCTCGAACCCCTCTGCGCCTACTCCGGGAGGTGAAGGCGGTTTTGCCGCGCCCGCTCTCGACTTCCTGCAGAGAGCCCTGCGAGAGGGCACGCCCGCCCCTCCCTTCCTGCAAACCCTCCGTCCCTTATTATCGGGCCCCTGTTCCGCGGGCCCCCCCGGCCTTCCCATCCTTGGACCCCCAGCCGGCTGCAAAATCTGCAGCCGGTCTGTTTTCGAACCGCGCCTAGGGAACATCTGTACACGCTCGTGCTCCACACTCTGCATTTCCCCACCCTCGTGTCCCGCCCCGATACCAAGTGGCGGGACTATCTAAGACCCACAGAGGGTGGGAAACCCCGATGGGCCAGCGTCTACTCCAATCTAATCCCACGGCCCATCGGGGACATTAGTTGGCGGCTCCTTCATGGAGCCGTGAGCACGGGCGTGTACCTGGCGCGGTTCACCCCCATCCCGGAAGCCTGCCCTTCTGCGGCGTGAGGGAAAACCTGGCGACGATACCTCGAGTGCGCCAGGTTGCAGCCCCTATTCGGCTCCTCCAGAACCTCTTATTGAGGTTCTGGCTGCACTTTTCCCTCACCTTTTATCTATGCACACCCGATCCATGGCCCCACAAAGTCGCGGGACCTCCTCGTCAACCTCCTCCTGGCCTTGGCTAAAGTCGCCATTTATAACACCAGGAGGAGGATGCTAGACGAGGGGGTTTCCTGCGACTGTGGGGCCTATTTCCGTTCCTCCCTTGTGTCACGTATCCGGGCAGAGTTCCTCTGGGCGGCGTCCACTGGCTCCCTGGACAGTTTCGAGGAGCAGTGGGCGCTGTCCGGGGTTCTCTGCTCGGTGTCCCCATCTGGTTCCCTAGTTATTAACCTCTAGCCTGCACTCCTTGTCCCTTTTGTCGTTATTTGTCCCCAGTAATTAATTGGACACGGGTCCAGTCGTCCCTCCCGCAAGGCTGGGGGAGGGGCTTTTAGAAAGTGGGCTGGCTTCGCCCGCCCACTCTCCCGTGGTTTTCCAAATAGTGCCCCACTACAGCCACACATTGCGAGCAAGGGCTTACAAGCTCCAGCACTTGGTCTGCCAGACCCTGGCCCTTGGTGGGTCCCACAAAAACTTTCAGTCTGAGCCTGAATAACAAAGGGTGCTGAACTAGGGCTTCCAGAACTAAATAGTGCAGCCCACGGGCCTTACCAGCCCCAAGCAAACATGGAAACAATCCCACGTCCCCAAGGGCAGTCCAGTTCCAGGGTAGGACAGAGGGCTTCTTCAGCTTACTGCAGTGGTTCTCAAATGTTTTTGCCTATGGCCCACCCAGCTCAATGCAAACCTTTCCGTGGACCACCAGCTGCTAATGGAAACTAGGGATGTTAGATATCCGGTAATTGAATAGTCATGTAACTGCATGAATACTTATCGGTTACAGGACTATTTGATAGTCCTTGGGTGTGGGGCCAGCAGCCAGTGTGCTCCAGCCCCATTCACAGGGAGCTCCCTGCCACCCCACGCTGTATCAGAGGCAGCAGCGCAGGGTGGCAGGCAGGAGCCAGTCCACCAGGGGAGCCAATTTAAAAACCAGTTCCCCACACAGACAGAGGCAGTAGTGCAGGGTGGTAGCAGCCCCTGTCCACGGGGGGAAGGGGGGCCGCAAGCTCCCTGGGGTGGGGAGTGGGGGAGGCTGCCACACTGTCCACAGTGGCCCGGGCTGGCTGTGGACAGAGACTGGTCTGTGTGACCTAGTCTGTGGGGGGGGTCCAAGCTCCCTGTGGACAGGGGCTGCTGCCGGGGATCAGCCTCTGTTTGTGGCGGGCCCAAGCTCTATGCGGACAGAGGCTGCTGTGTAGGAAGCAGAGCAGCCTCCCCTACCCCCTGCCCCCGCCGCTGCCTCTGATAGAGGCAGCACAGCAAGGGGCAGGCGGCACCACAGAGTCGGTGCTGGGGGAAACCAGCTTTTAAGCTGGCTCCCCCCACCACCGGCTCCTGCTTCCCCACCCCTTGCTGCCTCTGATACAGAGGCAGCAACGGGGGGGGGTTGGGAAATACATGTAGTCAACAAGATTAACCAATATGCCTAGGCTTATCGTTTAATCGTATACTTAACTACACGTTGACATCCCTAATGGAAACTCGCTGTAAATTGCATAATTACACCCAAGCCATTTTGCTAGTGCTGCAGCTAGGGAGAACGGTTTAATTTAACTAGTAAGAAAAGAAATATTAAAGCGATTAAGTGCTTTAACTTTCTCATGTTAGTTTATCAAACTTCATTTTCAATAAAGAAAAATATTAATTTATGTCCAACACAAAAGGTTTCAATGTTTTCTTTATTTATGGCAGGGGGGACATTGGGGAGCCACTGACCCACAGAAAAATCAGTTGGGGACCACACAAGTGAGAAGCAAAAAACTCCTCCAAAACCCCCCAGCCCTCACTGATGTGACCCCAACTGAGACACCTCACTCTTCTGGCACTCCAGCTCCATGGGGTGAGGGGAAGGGACAGGGAGGACTGAGGTTCAGGGCTTCCTATGGGACGGATTTACTCTTCTGGGGTTCCAGGGTTAGTGGATTTTGTGGACTCCTCTAGGCCCTGGAGTGCGGCCAAAAATGAGGGGTTCAGTGTGCGGGGCAGGGCTGCCAGTGAGTGGAATAGGAATGGGGGGGTGCAGGATCTGGGTGGGAGTAGTGTGCAGGAGCAGGCTGGGAGTAAGGTGTCTGGCCAGGGGGAGGTGCAGGAGTGGGCTGGGGGTGTGGGGTCACAGCAAGGGGCAGTGCAGGAGCAGGGTGGGGGAGCGGGGGCACTTATTTTCGCACCACACGCTGCTCCCAGGCATTGTGTCCCAGGCTCGGCCTCCCACTGCTCCCATTGGTTGAATTCTGGCCAATGGGAGCAGCAGGGGAAGCCTCCAGGCAGCGGGCAAAGGAGAGGGGGTGTGGCAGCAGGCAGAGCCACGTCTGGCTCTGCTTCTTCCCCACGAGCAGGATCCGGCAGGGAGGCTCAGGGCTCCCTACCCCACTCAGAGGGAAGTCAGTGCTGGCGCTCCAACCTTGCAGGTTGGAATCAGTGGTTCTCAAACTGCAGTCTGCAGACCACTAGTGGGCCGCGGCCGCCTTCCAAGTGGGCTCCAGCTCTCAGCTTACCCCCCCCACTCTGGAATGGGGAGCCCACGCTAGTGCACCAGCCTCACCCCCCCCTGAGGTTGGTGTGTGAGCACCAGCCTCCTGCTGTGGGGAGGGAGAAAACCCCAAGCCTCCCAGCCGGACCCAGCTTGCTGGGGGAGCGAGGAGCTCCAAATATTGCTGCTCCCCCTCCACCCTGGCTGGGGGAACAGCAGCGCATGAGCATGCTGCCTGGAGGCTTTCCCCGCTGCTTCTATTGGATGAAATCATGGCCAATGGGAGCAACAAGAGGCTGTGCCTAGGACATGGTGCCTGAGAGCAGCGGGAGATGTGAAACCAGGTAAGCACCCCATCCCTCTCATGCCCAGACCCTACACTCCCAGCCCATTCCTGCACCCTCCCCCTGGCCAGACACCTTACCCCCACCCTGCTCCTGCACCCCTGTGATGGATAGGAGTAGTGCTGGTCAACACCCGGTGACTAAAAGTTTAAACTTAGCCAGTTTTAGTCACCTTGTTGAAGGAACCCCCCTAGACATTGAACCCGGCCCTTCTGGTTGCAGACTGGTACCGGCAGAAGGGTTACATAAGTAATACCAGAACAGAGCCCTTCATTAATTAGTCAACAGGAGTATGAGCTGCAGGCTTTACATTTGCCACTGCTAAATGCATGTTTAAAATCCCTATAATAACCTATATTCATAATATATTCTGAGCATTTTGCCTTGCTCTGGAGCATGTGAAATGTGACACCATCTACCTGCTGCAACATGCAATTAAAATTAAGAAGTGGTTCAGTGTGTGATGCATAGTATGTGCAATGCGGAACAGCAATATCACGTGGTGGATCAATCTAATTGTTATCATGGAATCTGCAATGCCAGACTTCAGGCTGAATGTGTGTGTTTATTACTGATCCCGGGTTTACTACAATTTCTTCCTTCATGTTCTGTTCTCATTCACTCTGGCTGATATTTGACAGTACAGCAGATGGCTCTCAGCATCGCTCTTTTATGAAATAATACTTAACATTGGCTACACCATTTTTCAATCCAGAAATATTTTGATTTTTTTTGTTTTTCTTTTGCTTTCATAAAGAGCAAGCCAAGGTCATAATCAGATATGTACATGCATTTGTGTACCACACACTGTATTAGCATACAGGAACATGCAAACTAATACACAAAAGGCCACTTAGATACCTAGGCATTTGCATATGCAAATACCCAGTTTGAATGTAAAATGCATCTTACAAAAAGTGGCCATCTAAGCTAAGGATATTAGACATGTACCAGAGCTCCCTGTATTAATGGGTTTGCCATTTCATAGAATCATAGAACACTAGAACTGTAGGGGGCCTCATGGCAGGACCCAGTACCATATAGATCATCCCTGATAGATGTCTGTCTAACCTGCTCTTAAATATCTCCAGTGATGGAGATTCCACAACCTCCCTAGGCAACTTATTCCAGTGTTTCACCACCCTGACAGTTAGGAAGTTTTTCCTCATGTCCAACCTAAACCTCCCTTGCTGCAGTTTAAGCCCATTGCTTCTTGTCCTATCCCCAGAGGCCAAGGAGAACAATTTTTCTCCCTCCTCCTTGTAACACCCTTTTAGGTACTTGAAAACCGCTATCATGTCCCCCCTCAGTCTTCTCTCTTCTAAACTAAACAAGCCCAATTCTTTCAGTCTTCCCTCATTGGTCGTGCCTGACCAATCTGATTAGCTTCTATGATGAGGTAACTGGCTCTGTGGACATAGGGAAGTCAGTGGATGTGAAATACCTTGACTTTAGCAAGGCTTTTGATAGGGGCTCCCACAATATTCTTGCCAGCAAGTTAAGGGAATGTGGATTGGATAAATGGACAGTAAGATGGATAGAAAGCTAGCTGGAGGGTCGGGCCCAGCGAGTAGTCATCAATGGCTCGATGTCAGGATGGCAGTCGGTTTCTAGCGGAGTGCCCCAAGGTTTGGTTCTGGGACTGGTCTTGTTCAACATCTTTATTAATGACCTGGATGAGGGGATGGAGTGCACCCTCAGCAAGTTTGCAGATGACACTAAGCTAGGGGGAGAGGTAGATATGCTGGAGGGTAGGGGTAGAGTCCAGAGTGATTTAGACAAATTGGACGATTGGGCCACAAGAAATCTGATGAGGTTCAACAAGGACAAGTGTAGAGTCCTGCACTTGGGATGGAAGAATCCCAAGCATTGTTACAGGCTGGGGACCGAATGGCTAAGTAGCAGTTCTGTAGAAAAGGACCTGGGGGTTACAGTGGATGAGAAGCTGGATATGAGTCAACAGTGTGCCCTTGTAGCCAAGAATGCTAATGGCATATTAGGTTGCATTAAGAGGAGCATTGCCAGTCGATCCAGAGATGTGATTATTCCTCTTTACTTGGCTCTGGTGAGGCCACAGCTGGAGTACTGTGGCCATTTCTGGGCCCCCAATTACAGGAAGGATGTGGATGCATTGGAGAGGGTCCAGCGGAGGGCAACCAAAATGTTTAGGGGACTGGAGCATATGACCTACGAGGAGAGGCTGAGGGAGTTGGGTCTATTTAGTCTGCAGAAGAGAAGAGTGAGGGGGGATTTGGTAGCAGCCTTCAACTTCCTGAAGGGAGGTTCCAAAGAGGCTGGAGAAAGGCTGTTCACAGTAGCAATGGATGGCAGAACAAGGAACAGTGGTCTCACGTTGCGGTGGGAGAGGTCCAGGTTGGATATTAGGAAAAACTATTTCAGTAGGAGGGTGGTGAAGCACTGGAATGGGTTGCCTAGGGAAGTAGCGGAGTCTCCATCCCTAGAGGTGTTTAAGTCTCGGCTTGACAAAGCCCTGGCTGGGTTGATTTAATTGGGATTGGTCCTGCCTTGGGCAGGGGGCTGGACTTGATGACCTCCTGAGGTCTCTTCCAGCTCAATGATTCTATGATTCTATGATAGCTCATGTTCTCTAGACCTTGTTGGGATTTTTGTGGTACCCAATGGCAACCATATGAGTCAGGTGTTTGGCAGTACCAAGAGTCTTCGATGCGCCGTTCAGTTCAAAGTTTATTCCATGTGCACAAAGGCAGAGCACCCCGGTACAAAACCAGCCAGGCTCTCTCCGAGGGGCAAGTCCCCGCCTCAGTATTTTATAGCATAGAGTGGATGCTCCACATGAATCTTTGTCCAGTCTCGACACATTCTTTACACTCAGCATAACCGATCATGTTTAACATTCCCATAGATAAACCTGTTCACCACATACCTGTGCCTTGACCCTCCATCTGCTGAGCTCACCCTCCCCTCAGACACTCTCCGAGAACAATGAGAAGATGTTCCAGAAACTGATTAACTACCCGAGGGGGGGTGGGGATGAGCTCAGCAGGTTTCTCTGCAGGTACGTACCTGGTAAATTAGCCTTTGCATAAAACACATACATTCCTAAACACCGGCACAATATACAATACCCTTCAACCTTTAATCATTTTTGTTTCTCTTCCCTGGACCTTCTCCAATTTCTCCACATCTTTCTTGAAATGTGGTGCCCAGAACTGGACACAATACTCCAACTGAGGCCTAATCAGAGTAGAGCAGAAGAATGACTTCTCGTGTCTTGCTCACAACACTCCTGTTAATACATCCCAGAATCATGTTTGCTTTGTTTGCAACAGCCTCACATTGTTGACTCATATTTAGCTTGTGGTCCACTGTGACCCCTAGATCCCTTTCTGCAGTACTCCTTCCTAGACAGTCGCTTCCTATTCTGTATGTGTGAGACTGATTGTTCCTTCCTATGTGGAGCACTTTGCATTTGTCCTTATTAAACTTCATCCTATTTACCTCAAACCATTTCTCCAGTTTGTCCAGATAATTTTGAATTATGACCCTATCCTCCAAAGCACTTGCAAACCCTCTGTCGAGGGGTGCGCTCCCCTCGAGCAGGATCCCGTGGTCAAAGCCTCCCCCATGGGCCATACGTGGAGTCCAAGTCTCAGTTCTCCTTTACTAGGATGCGTATGGCCCGACCGCCAGAATCCCAAATACCACTCCCCTCTATCGGAGTAAATATGGCCCTGAGGCCTAGTTGTTGTAGCACACCCCTCTATCGGGGTAAATATGGCCCTGAGGCCTAGTCCTTGTAGCACTTCCCTCTATCGGGGTAAATACGGCCCTGAGGCCTAGTCCTTGTAGCACTCCCCTTGGCAAGGCTGTTCCCCACTTTGGCATGACAAATGCAGAAGTGGGGGCCCGCAAAAGCTCCCCAAAACCTTATATCTACAGGCTTTGGTACAAAAAACTTCCCCCCAAAATCCTAATACCTGGACATTGGGGAATATCCACTGCCACCACCCAAGTAATCCAAGAAAACCAGGGAAGAGATCACTTGGGAAACCTCCTCCCTAAAACCTCAGGGGTACCTCAAGCTCTTTTCCCCAAAAGAGCTTAAAAAAGAAAAGAGAAAACAGCAAGCTGCAGTCTGTGGTAGCTGCTTCCTAGTCAGAGTCATGCAGATACCCACAGACAGATTTTCCAGGACACAGAAATGAACCAATACCAGGTTAATTAGAAAAAGGAAACAAACTTTTATTATCAAAACAATACTACCGTTGCAAGCATAGTAAAGGTGGCTAGATGGTAAGGGCCACCAATTGATATACTCAGAGAAAATTCCCTGGGTTAGAAAGCTTCATTACAAAAGAGAGAAAAAAACCACTTTGAACAGCTCAGACATCAATTCAAAATTCCCAAACCATAAAACAATAAAACCTGACAGGTTAACTAAACTTTGCCTTACTTACATATTGTGAAAAGACTTTTCTTGGAGAGAGACTTTTCTTGGAGCTTGCGAACAGGAACTGCTAACAGGGAGTTTGGAGAGGGAGTTCTCCAGGTAAAAGAGGAGTAAAAACGGGACCCTTGTGGTAAGTGGCTGTCTGGAGTGTGTGTTTGTGTGGGGGAGTTATTTGCTGTGTGCTGAGCTTGTGTTTGTCTGGTTGGTTGGTTTGTTTGTTTGCTTGAAGGAGCTTCTAAAAGGTTTGAAATCTAGAAGCCTCTGTTAATTGGCTGAGCCTCAGTCAGGGGGAGAGGCTACCAGAGCTATATAAGCCTGTGACTCAGCGACCAGGAGCTTGTGAACAGGAACTGCTAACAGGAGTTTGGAGGGGGAGGTTAGAGGGGAGGTTAGAGGGCACTAGTGACTTCTGGCCTTCTTTAAAACATAACTCTTATAATAATCTATATTCCAGAGGTTTAAAAAGAATCCCAGTTTATACTTAAACTTATTCATTAGAAAATGGAGACAGAAGCCCAGCAGCAGAGTGGGGCTATCCTGTTTATTGCGCCGAGTGTAACATGTATGATTACCTGCCCTGTGGGCGGTCGTATGTGTGCACCGTTGTAAGGAGCTCCTGACCTC
This sequence comes from Rafetus swinhoei, assembly GCA_019425775.1. NCBI lineage: Eukaryota > Metazoa > Chordata > Testudines > Trionychidae > Rafetus > Rafetus swinhoei. The sequence goes on along the minus strand of JAFJHL010000492.1, from coordinate 140,847 downwards.
AGAGACCGAGTTCGGGCTTTGGAGGCCAGGGTGGCTGAACTGGAGGAGCTAAGGGAGGTAGAGAGATATGGATGAGACTTTCTGGGACACTGTAGTACTGTCCCACCTCCAGTCTGAGAGCCCCAGTGCTCTTAAGGAAGGATGAAAGTCTCAAGGAACAGAGCATTCAATGGGAGCAGAGGGAAACCATCCCAGAGTTGGGACCCTCCTCCCAGAGGATGTTGCGGTATCCTCTCGCACTGAGGATACCTCTGAGGGGAGGGAATGCCAGTTCGGAAGAGGCAGGTGTTAGTAGTGGGTGATTCGATCGTTAGAAACATAGATAGTTGGGTTTGTGATGACCGGGAGAACCGTATGGTCACTTGCCTGCCTGGTGCGAAGGTTGCGGATCTCTCGAGGCATCTAGATAGACTTATGTGTAGTGCTGGGAGGAGCCGTGGTCGTGGTACATGTAGGTACCAATGACGTAGGAAGGGTAGGAGAGATGTCCTGGAGGCCAAATTTAGGCTGCTAGGAAAGAGACTGAAATCCAGGACCTCTATGGTGGCATTCTCGAAATGCTTCCAGTTCCACGCAGGGCCAGGTAGGCAGGCAGAGATTCAGAATCTCAATGCGTGGATGAGACGATGGTGTAGGGAAGAGGGGTTTGGATTTATTAGGAACTGGGGACACTTTTGGGAGAGGGGAGCCTATACAGGAAGGATGGGCTCCACCTAAACCAGGGTGGAACCAGACTGCTGGCACTAAACATTAAAAGGCCGAGAGCAGTTTTTAAACTGAGAGATGGGGAAAGCCGATTGGTGGAGATGCACGAAATCGGAGGGAGTCTTCTCTTAGAGGAGAATCCATTGATAGAGATTCTCTAAGCTGTAGTCAGAAAGAGAGGAGGGGAGAGGGCAAACCATGGGCCAGAGCAGACAAACAACCACATAAAGGAATCCAATGCATCAGGGAAGGGCAGACAAATAAGCAGTGGCAAATTTTTAAAGTGCTTCTACACAAATGCTAGGAGTCTGACTAATAAGATGGGTGAACTAGAGTACCTAGTATTAAATGAGGAGATTGACATAATAGGCATCACTGAAACCTGGTGGAATGAGGAAAATCTGTGGACACAATCATACCGGGATATAAAATATATCGAAAGGATAGAGCAGGCCGGGTGGGTGGCGGAGTGCACTGTATGTGAAAGATAATGTAGAATCAAATGAAATAAAAATATTAAATGAATCAACATGTTCAATAGAATCGCTATGGATAGTAATTCCATGCTCCAAAAATAAGAAATTAGCAGTAGGGATATATTACCGACCACCTGACCAGGACAGGGATACTGACATTGAAATGCTGAGGGAGATTAGAGAGGCTACCAAAACAAAGAACTCTATAATAATGGGGATTTTAATTACCCCCATATTGACTGGATACATGTCACCTCAGGAAGAGAAGGAGATAAAATTTCAATGGCTTAAATGACTGCTTCTTGGAGCAGCTGCAGGAACCCACAAGGAGAGGCAATTCTCGATTTAGTCCTGAGTGGAGCGCAGGATCAGGTCCAGGAAATAACTGCTACAGGACCGCTTGGGAATAGTGACCATAATATAATAACATTCAACATTCCTGTGGTGGGAAGAACACCTCAGCAGACCAGCACCCTGGCATTTAATTTCAAAAAGGGGAATTACACAAAAATGAGGAGGTTAGTTAAACAGAAATTAAAAGGCACAGTGACTAGAGCCAAATCCCTGCAAGCTGCATGGAAACTTTTTAAAGACACCATAATAGAGGCCCAACTTAAATGTATACCCCAAATTAAAAAACATAGCAAGAGACCTAAAAAAGAGTCACCGTGGCTTAACCACCATGTAAAAGAAGCAGTGAGGGACAAAAAGGCATCTTTTAAGAAGTGGAAGTCCAATCCTAGTGAGATAAATAGAAAGGAACATAAACACTGTCAAATCAAGTGTAAAATGTAATAAGAAAAGCAAAAAGATTTTGAGGAACAGCTAGCCAAAACTCAAAAAGAAATAACAAAATGTTTTTATACATTAGAAGCAGGAAGCCTGCTAAAAAACCTGTGGAGGTCCCCTAGGCGATCGAACTATAAAGGCGCAATCAAGGGCGATAAAGCCATTGCGGAGAAACTAAATGATTTCTTTGCTTCAGTCTTCACGGCTGAGGGCGTTGGGAAATTCCCAAATCTGCACCGTCCTTTGTGGGTAATGAATCTGAGGAACTGTCCCGGATTGAAGTGTCATTAGAGGAGGTTTTGGAACAAATAGAAAAACTTAATGTTAACAAATCTCCGGGACCGGATGGCATTCATCAAGGGTTCTAAAAAGAACTCAAATGGGAAATTGCTGAACTATTATCTGTGGTTTGTAACCTATCCCTTAAATCGGCTTCCGTACCTAATGACTGGAAGGTAGCCAACGTGACACCAATATTTAAAAAGGGCTCTAGAGCGATCCGGGCAATTACAGACCGGTAAGTCTAACTTCAGTACCTGGCAAATTAGTCGAAACAATAGTAAAGAATAAAATTGTGAAGCATGTAGAAGAACATAATTTGTTGGACAAAAGTCAACATGGGTTCTGTAAAGGAAATCCTGTCTTACTAATCTATTAGAGTTCTTTGAAGGGGTTAACAAACATGCGGACAAGGGGATCCAGTAGATATAGTATACTTAGATTTCCAGAAAGCCTTTGACAAGGTCCCTCACCAAAGGCTCTTGTGTAAATTACATGGCCATGGGATAAGAGGAAGGTCCTTTCTTGGATTGAGAACTGGTTAAAAGACAGGAAACAAAGGGTAGGAATAAATGGTAAATTTTCAGAATGGAGAGGGTAACTAGTGGTGTCCCCAAGGGTCAGTCCTAGGACCAATCCTGTTCAACTTATTCATAAATGATCTGGAGAAAGGGGTAAGCAGTGAGGTGGTAAAGTTTGCGGATGATACCAAACTGTTTAGGATAGTCAAGACAGAAGCAGACTGTGAGGACTCCAAGAAGATCTCACCAAACTGAGTGATTGGGCAACAAAATGGCAAATGAAATTTAATGTGGATAAGTGTAAAGTAATGCACATCGGAAAAATAACCCCAACTATCATTGCAGTATGATGGGGCTAATTTAACTACGACAAATCAGGAAAGAGATCTTGGAGTTATCGTGGACAGTTCTCTGAAAACTTCCACACAGTGTGCAGTGGCGGTCAAAAGGCAAATAGGATGCTAGGTATTATTAAGAAAGGGATAGAAAATAAGACCCAGAATATCTTACTGCCCCTGTATAAAACTATGGTGCGCCCACATCTTGAATACTGTGTACAGATGTGGTCTCCTCACCTCAAAAAGATATTTTGGCCTTGGAAAGGGTTCAGAAAAGGGCAACTAAAATGATTAGGGGTTTGGAACGGGTCCCATATGAGGAGAGGTTAAAGCGACTGGGACTTTTCAGTTTAGAAAAGAGGAGACTGAGGGGGATATGATAGAGGTGTATAAAATCATGAGTGGTGTGGAGAGGGCCGATAAAGAAAAGTTATTTATTAGTTCCCTAAATAGAAGAACTAGAGGACACCAAATGAAATTAATGGGTAGCAGGTTTAAAACTAATAAAAGAAAGTTCTTCTTCACACAGCGTGGTCAGCCTGTGGAACTCCTTGCCAGAGGAGGCTGTGAAGGCTAGGACTATAACAGAGTTTAAAGAGAAGCTAGATAATTTCATGGAGGTTAGGTCCATAAAAGGCTATTAGCCAGGGGATAAAATGGTGTCCTTGGCCTCTGTTTGTCAGAGGCTGGAGAGGGATGGCAGGAGACAAATCGCTTGATCATTGTCTTCGGTCCACCTCTGGGGCACCTGGTGCTGGCCACTGTCGGCAGACAGGATACTGGGCTAGATGGACCTTTGGTCTGACCCGGTACGGCCGTTCTTATGTTCTTATGAGACAAGCCTTCCCATCTCCCTGTTACTTGGAAGAAACCTGTTCTGCCTCAGACAAAGGAGGGAAAAATTAAAAATTCCTTTGTCCCATTTTGAAATCTCTACCTGCATTACCATTGGCCGACCAGATACCTGGCTAGAGACCGGAGACATAGTTAACCCCTTAGCCACCAGGCTGCTGTTATGACACCCCTCTACAGGGGTAAATACGGCCCTGAGGCCTAGTCCACAGGCCTAAGGGAAACTACCTCTGCCCAGGAGCGCTGCAGAGAGGGAGGGTAGGGGGACCCAGGCCCTCCCACTCCTCCTGGTCCCAGCCCAGGGCCCTGTTGGCAGTGGCTCGGTCCACTGCTTGCTCAACGGGGACTCCCACCGCAACACGCTGAGCACTTGGGGGTCAATTCCCCACCCTGGGATACTTCCAACTGCCCCATGTGTCTCCCCATCACTGTGCCTCCAGACTGCCTCCTGGGCTGTGGCTGTCGTTGCGGCTGTGGCGGCGGTTGCTGCATCGGGTTGGGCTGCACCTGCTCCTCTGGCTCTGGATCTTTCTCTGCAGGTTCTTCCCCTTCTTCAGTCTGCCCTGAGTGAGTTGCCTCAGGGCCTTTTATACTCAGGCCTGCCTGTGAGCATGTCCAGCAGGGCCGTGAGGGAGGGGCTCTCTCAGCCAGCTGGGCCCAGCCCACAGTCTGTTCTACAGTGCGGGGCTGAGACGCCATGTCACACCCTCCCAGCTTGGTATCATCTGCAAACTTAATAAACGCACTCACTATGCCAAGATTTAAATCGTTGGTGAAGATATTTCTGTGTACAGCTATAGTAAAGTGTACCATTACTGAGGTCTACTGAGGAAAAACACGATATAAGAGCTAGATATTACTGGATTTGTTTATTATTAACAGTTACATAGCAACATTCATGTTCATAGCATTCACTGCTGTCAATTAATCCTCGCAAGAACACCACCCTGGGTTGGGCCATTTTTGGCCCGGTTTTCTTATCTGTAAACTGGGGATAAGAGGTCAGCCCGAAGCCACAGAGGGAGTGATTTTTACAGGTGTAGCTTGGTCTCAGTAATTCCTGATTCCATGCCTCGGCTCCAAGCACTGGCCCTCGCTATACACAAAACATACTCAACTGTGACCGTGGGCATCCAAGGGGGATTTCGGTGGACTCTCATCTCTGACACTCATTTCCCGAGAGTCTAAAAAGTGTCCAAAAAGTTCAGTGCTTAGCAAACGTCACTCACCCATCGGGGCTTATCACCTCCTTACGGATGCTGCAGGCAGGTCCTGATGGTGACTTTCTCACATGCATGACAACATTCTGTTACCATGGAAAAAGTTCTGATGTCACAACTATCTCTTCACTGCAGGATCATGTGGGAGGAGGGTGAGCACCTCTTACAAAAGAACTCCAGTGAAAACAGAGGAAAGGGACAATCCTGAGCACAGCAGATTGCTCTTTGTCACCATGGTCTGATGGAAGACCATTGAAGCCAATGGGAATCTTTCCTTTGATATCAACAAATGGTTTGTATCTCATCTGCCCTCCCCAAACAGGCCTAGTTGAAAGTTACAGTTTCCTTTTTCTGATGCTTTGTGTGTATTCAGCTGGCAGTTTCTCAGCCTATTGAATATCTTTTTTTCTTTAACCCTTTGGCATCCTGATGAAAGCAGACTCATTCAGCATTTGCTACCACACTAAGAAGTCATGCTCGGAAATCCCAGGTTCCGCCATCGGCTAAGTTTTATGGCAAAAAATGATCCTACTTTCACACAGATTTCCACCAATGAGTAGAGATTTAGCAACCATATGCTGCCCACATCACCTCTCCTGCTTACTGCTTGTTCCTTCCACTCCCTTCACCAGATTGGAATGAAGGAAAAGGTTCAGGTAGGGATAGTCAAATTTTGGAAGTAAATGCGTGGTTGCGCAGTTGGTGTCGGAGAGAGGGTTTTGGATTCTTCGATCATGGGATGCTGTTCGGGGCACAAGGATTGCTAGGAAGAGATAGAATCATAGAATACTAGGACTGGAAGGGACCTCGAGAGGTCATCGAGTCCAGTCCCCTGCCCTCATGGCAGGACCCAGTACTGTCTAGACCATCCCTGATAGACATTTATCTAACCTACTCTTAAATATCTCCAGAGATGGAGATTCCACAACCACCCTGGGCAATTTATTCCAGTGTTTAACCACCCTGACAGTTAGGAACTTTTTCCTAATGTCCAACCTAAACCTCCCTTGCTGCAGTTTAAGCCCATTGCTTCTTGTCCTGTCCTCAGAGGCCAAGAAGAACAAGTTTTCTCCCTCCTCCTTCTGACACCCTTTTAGATACCTGAAAACCACTACCATGTCCCCCCTCAATCTTCTCTTTTCCAAACTAAACAAGCCCAATTCTTTCAGCCTTCCTTCATAGGTCATGTTCTCTAGACCTTTAATCATTCTTGTTGCTCTTCTCTGACCTTCTCCAATTTCTCCACATCTTTCTTGAAATGCGGTGCCCAGAACTGGACACAATACTCCAACTGAGGCCTAATCAGCGCAGAGTAGAGCGGAAGAATGACTTCTCGTGTCTTGCTTACAACACACCTGTTAATACATCCCAGAATCATGTTGCCTTTTTTTGAAACAGCACCACACTGTTGACTCATATTTAGCTTGTGGTCCACTATAACCCCTAGATCCCTTTCTGCTGTACTCCTTCCTAGACAGTCGCTTCCCATTCTGTATGTGTGAAACTGATTGTTCCTTCCTAAGTGGAGCACTTTGCATTTGTCCTTATTAAACTTCATCCTATTTACCTCAGACCATTTCTCCAATTTGTCCAGATCATTTTGAATTATGACCCTATCCTCCAAAGCAGTTGTAACCCCGCCCAGCTTGGTATCATCTGCAAACTTAATAAGCGTACTCTCTATGCTGATATTTAAATCGTTGATGAAGATATTGAACAGAACCGGTCCCAAAACAGACCCCTGTGGAACCCCACTTGTTATACCTTTCCAGCAGGATTGTGAACCATTAATAACTACTCTCTGGGAACGGTTATCCAGCCAGTTATGCACCCACCTTATAGTAGCCCCATCTAAGTTGTATTTGCCTAATTTATTGATAAGAATATCATTCAAGACCATATCAAATGCCTTACTAAAGTCTAGGTATACCACGTCCACCTCTTCTCCCTTATCCACAAGACTCGTTATTCTATCAAAGAAAACTATCAGATTGGTTTGACATGATTTATTCTTTACAAATCCATGCTTGTTGTTCCCTATCACCTTATTATCTTCCAAGTGTTTGCAGATGATTTCTTAATTACTTGCTCCATTATCTTTCCTGGCACAGAAGTTAAACTGACTGGTCTGTAGTTTCCTGGGTTGTTTTTATTTCCTTTTATAGATGGGCACTATATTCCCCTTTTCCAATCTTCTGGAATCTCTCCTGTCTTCCATGATTTTCCAAAGATGATAGCTAAAGGCTCAGATACCTCCTCTATCAGCTCTTTAAGTATTCTAGGATGCATTTCATCAGGCCCTGGTGACTTGCAGGCATCCAACTTTTCTAGGTGATTTTTAACTTGTAAGGACCAGTGACAATTGTCCTGGTTCTGGGACAGGGGTCTGTTCAGGGCATGATGCACAACTGGGAGGCTCTATTTTTGTGGACCTGGTTGATAATACCCAAATGAGGGCAAGTTAGCAATGGCCATTGTTTAACAAATGATAGCCAAGCCTCAGGGGTTACCTTTGTCTGGGCTTTAAGTGGTAAGCCCCAGTGGGAGTCAGTAGGTCCAACTTCAATGGCCTGATGTCAGTGTTTAGCTTCTTTCCCACAATATTCCATACAAACTTTAACTCAGAGGACTGTGTATTCTTTCTCCTCGTAGTGTTCATGTTGTTACAATAAACAAAATAATTATGTGTGAATGAGGGGCGGCCCAAGGCCATGTATTCCCCATCGCTATTAGGCTGTGTCTACATTGGCACCCTTTTTCGGAAAAGGGATGCTAATGAGATCTGCCCTTTTCATAAGATCTCTTATTCCTACTTTCAAGTAGGATAAGAGATCTTATGAAAAGGGTTTATTTTCCGCAAGATCCCGTCTAGACTGGCGCTTTTTGCCAGCAAAGCCCGAGCCGGAAAAAGCGGCAGTTATGTAAATGCAAATACCGCGGGGATATTTAAATCCCCATGATTTAATTGCGCTGTGTCTCATTAGCATCCCTTTTCCGAAAAAGGGTGCCAATGTAGACACAGCCTTAGTGTGTATTTGTTCTATGTATGTGACTTGAAGTCTGGTTTCATTGACTGGAATCACTGTTTTCTTATGGGACCAAGAATAGAGGTTCATAGATGTTTAATTGTTAATAGGAACCCATGCAATTCCATAATTCTTGAGGCCTTTTAAGGCATCAGGCACCAATGAGTAGCAGGGCAAGTAGCTGTTATTGCAATGGTGAGGTTATTAGTTCTCATTGTTATGGGCATCAGTACTTAAATATGCTGATGTCCCGCTTGCCCGTATTGTTTCACTTACAGATTTCTTATTATCTCTGGCCAAACCACTTTTATGGTTGGTGTGCAAATTTGCAGAAGCTAAATATTTCATTTGTGTGGCCATTAAAGCAAAACCAATCCGGTGGGGGAAGGGGCTGGTACCCCACTCCCAGTTCTTCTGTTCACGTGGCGCACTCCTTGCTTCCTTCCAGTTCCTTTTTGTTCACCTGTGGAGATATTGTTAACATTCTCCTAGCCTAAACAATTACTACACTATTATCCTTTCACTAAATTTTAAAGTTGCCAATTGATTGCCAATTGATTGGGCCCAATTATTAATTTTGTTGGTTTAAATTCATGTTTCTGCTTTATTCAAATTATCCTTCATTAAAAACAATTTTCTATACACAACAACATTTGCAATACGTATTACAATTAAGACACACAAGACAAACTTGGACAGAACACAAACTTATTATGTCATGACACAGAACCATGGTTTTTGTTGTTGTTGTTGTTGTTGTTGTTTTGTTTCTTCAGCTGGCCTGATGATCTGAAAGACAAGAAAACATTTCTACCCCCGTCAGGGTGGCCCATTATAACTTAAAAATACTGCCTAAGATCTGCTAGGGGAACCGGTTACAGCTAGTTCCGTGGCGAGTGAGCTGCAACTTTCCGAGAACAAGGGTGCTTCATCGGTACTCATGACCTTCCACTCCCTTGAATTACCTCAGAGTTGCTAGCCCTCCCAACAGTGGCATGCCTCAGTTTCCCTCTTGTACCACAGATCAGGCTTAATGTGTGAAGCTATAATGCTTTCCTTAGCACAAGGTGTTGGTTGGCCAGTTACTGTTCCAGCAAGCAAAAAGCTTTTATTTTCCTGAAAAGAATCATATGTACAATGTTACAGGCTTACTTATGAGGGACAGTTGGTTTCACACCTCTTCAGAACAGACAGGCAGTCTGCACCCACTCACAACCTTGGATCTGAGAGCAAGCCAAAAGTGTTATCAACTCAGCCTTGAACAGAGACATGGTGAAGTTTCAGAGTTTGGATTCTTAAAACAATAACTTGTTTTCTTAGAGAGCAAATTTAACCTTTAAGAGTTGAATGCCCAACACAAGCACTAACCTTAGGCCTACTCGGGGGTAACAAAACAACCTCCCCGGAACCACCTTGTGTCTGACCTTGTTGCAGATTCAAGAAGTTCGGATGGCGTGAGCCCACAAGAAGCAGACGACCCCACAGACAGTCCTCCTCCACACCCCAGTAGAGATTTCAAAAGGTCTCTTACCTCTCATTTGGCACCCTGGGGGTGAAGGGGGACGGTCTGCAGCCGTTGTCGCTGTCTTCAATCGGCGTTGCCATCCGAGTCACGGCAAATTGTGGAAGAAAACATTGTCCTCACTCTGCGTTTGTAAGCAACAAGTAGCCAGAGGCAGTTTATTACGAGCTGCAGCAAGGGAAGATCTGCCTCGGGGGGGGGGGGGGCTTCCCCCCGTGTCCGAACCAGTTTTTCCCTTGCTGCAGCTCGTAATAAAACTGCCTCTGGCTACTTGTTGCTTACAAACGCAGAGTGAGGACAATGTTTTCTTCCACAATTTCATCAGGCCCTGGTGACTTGCAGACATCTAACTTTTCTAAGTGATTTTTAACTTGCTCTTTTTTTATTTTATCTTCTAAACCTACCCCCTTCTGACTAGCATTCACTATGCCAGGCATTCCTTCATCAGACTTCTCGGTTTAAAAAAAGCCTCATCCACCTCTTCCGCCTGGGTAGGTGGCCTGTAGTAGACCCCCAGCATGACATCACCCTTGTTTTTTACCCCTTTTAGCCTAACCCAGAGACTCTCAACATGCCCGTCTCCTATGTCTATCTCCACCTCAGTCCAAGTGTGTACATTTTTAATATATAAGGCAACACCTCCTCCCTTTTTTCCCCGCCTGTCCTTCCTGAGCAAGCTGTACCCTTCCATCCCAACATTCCAATCGTGTGTATTATCCCATCAAGTCTCTGTGATGCCAACGATGTCATAGTTGTATTTATTTATTAGCACTTCCAGTTCTTCCTGCTTATTACCCATACTTCTTGCATTTGTATGTAGGCATCTAAGATACTGATTTGTCCTTGCCTCCCAGTTCTGCCTTGTCCCTCCTTTCTCTCTGCTATTATAGCCCACACTCCCTACCATTTCTGACCCATCTCCCAGGTCTCCATGTTCTTCACTTACCCGTGGGCTTTGGTCACCTGTCCCCCTCGAACCTAGTTTAAAGCCCTCCTTACTAGGTTAGCCAGTCTGTGTCCAAATACAGTCTTCCCCTTCCTTGAAAGGTGAACGCCATCCCTGCTTAGCAGTCCTTCCTGGAATAGCATCCCGTGGTCAAGGAAGCCAAAGCCCTCCTGGCGACACCATCCTCGCAGCCAGGCATTCACCTCCAGGATGCACCTGTCTCTGCCTGGGCCCCTACCTTTGAGAGGAAGGATCGAAGAGAATACCACCTGCGCTCCAAACTCCTTCATCCGTACTCCCAGAGCCCTGTAGTCACTCTTCATCCGCTCAGTGTCACACCTCGCAGTATCATTTGTGCCCACATAGACTCATAGACTTTAAGGTCAGAAGGGACCATTTTGATCATCTAGTCTGACCCCCTGCACAACGCAGGCCACAGAATCTCAGCCACCCACTGCTAGAATAATCCTCTCACCTATACCTCAGATATTGAAGTCCTTGAAATGATGGTTCAAAGACCCCAAGATGCAGAGAATCCTCCCGCTAGCGACCTGCGCCCCATGCTACAGAGGAAGGCGAAAAACCTCCAGGGCCTCTGCCAATCTACCCTGGAGGAAAATTCCTTCCCGATCCCAAATATGGCGATTAGCTGAACCCTGAGCATGTGGGCAAGACTCACCAGCCAGACACCCAGAAAAAAGTTCTCTACAGCAACTCCTATCTTCCCACCATTGGCCTATTTACCACTGATAGTGAAAGGTCAATTAATTGCCAAGATCATGTTACCTCATCAAACCATCCCCTTCATAAACCCATCTAGCTTAATCTTGAAGCCAGATAGATCTTTTGCCCCCACTACTTCCCTTGGAAGGCTGTTCCAGAACTTCACTCCTCTGATGGTTAGAAACCTTCGCCTAATTTCGAGTCTAAACTTCCTGATAGCCAGTTTATATCCATTTATTCTTGTGTCCACATTGGTATTGAGCTTAAATAATTCTTCACCCTCCTTGGCATTTATCCCTCTAATATATTTAAAGAGAGCAATCATATCTCCCATGGATGAGTAGCATGGGGTAGTAGTCAGAGGGCCAGATAATCCTCGACAGTGCCTCCATAATGTCTCACATACGGGCCCCCGGCAGACAGCATACCTCCCGAGATGAAATGTCAGGGCGACAGATGGGCGCCTCCGTCCCCCTCAGAAGAGAGTCTCCGACCACCACCCCACGTTCCTATTCGCAGTGGTGGCAGCAGACCTCCCAGCCTTGGGGGAGTACGAGGCTTCTCCTCCTCTGTTGTAGGGAGTGATTCCTTATCTCCTGTATCAAGAAGAGCATAACGGTTTCCTAGTACCACGGTGGGAGGGTTCGGAGCAGCGGTAGAGCACTGCCTGCTGCCAGAAGTAACCAGCTGCCAGTGTCCACCCTGAGCCGTCTCCTCCTCCACCAGTGGTGTGTCAGCAGTCTTGTGTACTGGGACAGCTACCTCAGCTCTCTCCACATGAACACTGTCCAGGAATTGCTTGTGGATTCGGAGGCTCCTCAACCTAGCCATCTCCTCCTGTAGCTCTCCCACCTGCTGCCTGAGAGATTCCACCAGCAGGCACCTTTCACATTGGATGGTCTCCCCAGCCTGGATATCAGTAAGTGGCAATTGCAAGCCACAGTCCCTGCAAAACCACACCAGGATCCGGGTAGAGGCATCCATGCTCAGGTGCTCTGTCTGGCTACAGGTGCAGGTGGAGGAGACAGAAGCAGTGCTGGCACAGGTGTTGCGGGTCTTCCTGACCATCACAGGCCTCCCTCTGTCAAACTCCCTCTTAAACTCCCCTGTCTGCAGCCCCCTGTTTGCTTTGCTCCCCTGGTTGCTCTCCCTCTGGCTTTTGAGGAGTAACATTAGTTCGAACCAAGGGGTTTGGTTCGAACTAATGCATCCCGGCACGCACTTTCACTTTCGAAACAGCTGTTGAGTGGAGTAACGCGCTAATGAAGCGCGGGATATTGAAATCCCCGCTTCATTAGCAATTTCAATCGCCTACATTTGCATCCCTAGTTCAAACTAGGGAGCAAGTATAGACGTACCCTTCAAGACACCGACTTCCTGAGGAAACTACAAAACATCAGTAATCTTTGTGAAAACACCAGTCTGGCCACCATGGACATAGAAGCTCTTTACACCAACATTCCACATGAAGATGGATTATGGCCCATCAGGAATACCATCCCTGATGACAGCACTGCACACCTGGTTACAGAGCTCTGCAACTTTGTCCTCACCCACAACTACTTCCGATTCAGAGACAATTTGTATCTTCAAGTCAGCGGCATAGCCATGGGCACCCGCATGGCATCACAATATGCCAACGTCTTTATGGCTGACTTTGAACAATGTTTCCTCAGCTCTCGCCCCCTAGCACCCTTACTCTACTTACGCTACATCGATGACATCTTCATCATATGGACCCACGGGAAAGAGGCCCTTGAAGAATTTCACAGAGATTTCAGCAACTTCCACCCCACCATCAATCTCAGCCTGGATCAGTCCACACGAGAGCTCCACTTCCTTGACACTACAGTACAATTAAATAACGGACAAATTTCCACCACCCTATACCGGAAACCTACCAACCGCTTCACTTACCTTCATGCCTCTAGCTTCCTTCCCAGACACATTTCTCAATCTATTGTATACAGCCAAGCCCTAAGATAGAACTGGATTTGCTCCAATCCCACAAACAGAGACAAACACCTACAGGATCTATATAGAGCATTCATAAAACTGAAATACCCACCTGGAGAAGTGAAAAAACAGATTGACAGAGCCAAAAAGTACCCAGACATGAACTACTTCAAGACAGGCCCAAAAGAGAAAACAACAGAATTCCACTTGTCATCACCTACAGTCCACAACTTAAACCTCCAACGCATTATCAACAATCTACAACCTATCCTGGAAAATGACCCTCACTCTCAGAGGCCTTGGGGGAAAGGCCAATCCTTGCTTACAGACAACCCCCTAACCTCAAACAAATTATTTCCAATAACTACGCAACACATCTCCTTCATAATCATCCAGGAACCTATCCCTGCAATCAGCCCCGGTGCCAACTCTGCCCACACATCTACACCAGCGATTTCATCACTGGACCCAACCACATCAGCCACCAAATCAGAGGCTCATTTAACTGCACATCCACTAATGTGATCTATGCCATCAAATGCCAGCAATGCCCCACTGCCATGTATATTGGCCAAACTGGACAGTCTCTACGGGAAGGAATTAATGGACACAAATCAGATATCCGAAAAGGCAATACACAGAAACCTGTTGGAGAACACTTTAATCTACCTGGACACTCATTAATGGATCTCCAAGTTGCCGTTTTATTTCAGGGAAATTCCACAAGCCAAATACACAGAGAAGGGTTGGAGCTTAACTTCATTTACAAGTTTAATTCTTATGCAAATGGTATGAACAAGGACATCAGCTGGCTAGCACATTACCTTCCACATCCTATGAATTAACTTACCAGCCAAACAATGAAGGTGCTAATGGTTCTTATCAGTCTCTTGTAACTATTTAGTCTTTAAGGTGCTACTAGACCCGTGGTCACCAACCCATCAATCGCGATCGACTGGTCGATCGGGAGGGCTCGACCAGTCGATCGCGAGGCGTTCGGGGCCCCCCCCATTTCTCCCCACCCCCAAGAAGCCCCACTACCTACCTCCAGCGACAATGGAGGTAGTTCCGGCTTCCCACGGGGTGGAAGGAAGTCCGGCAGCTGCGCGCCACTTCCGGGGTTTCAGGAAGTGTGCTGGCTGCTCCCCCTTCCCCAAACAGCCGGCACGGTACCACAACCCAGGTCTGTGGCATGCCGGGGACTTGCTGCGGGGGGGCGGTTAGGAGTCCCCAGAGGAGGTGCGCGCCAGGGCTTCCCTCCTCTGGGGGGAGGAGTCCTGGGAGGAGGTGCGTACCAGGGACTCCCTGTCCCCTGTCCAGACTGGCACCCTGTCCCCTGCCCCCACTGGCACCCTGTCCTCTGCTCCCACTGGCACCCTGTCCCCTGCTGCAGAACCCTGCCCCCTCTCCCCAGCACCCACTGGCACCCTGTCCCCTGCCCCCACTGGCACTCTGTCCCCACCCCAGCACCCAGTCCCCTGCCCCAGCACCCACTAGCACCCTTCCCCAGTACCATGTCCCCTGCTCCCATCAGCACAGTTGGGACCACATTAGTGAGGCTGGGGGGGAGGTTGGAGGAGTTATTTTTTTGCATCGCACTTGTGTGGCCCCAACTGACTTTTCTGTGGGTCAGTGACCCCCTGACTCAAAACAGGTTCCCCGGCCCTCTCATAAATAAAGACAATGCAGAAACTTTTTGTGTTTGACATAATATTTTATTTAAAAATGAAGCCTGGCCAACAAACCCCCAATTGGGGGCCAAGCCCCCATCTGTCCGCAGCATTATAACACTCCTGCACCCCCGCCCCAGCCCCTAGATCTGAGCCTATCGTACACTGGAACCCCCTGTCCTGAGCCTTGCACATCCCCGAACTCCTGCACCCCCACATCCTCAGTCTTCTGCCACAACACTCCTGCACCATTCACACACCGCAAATCTGTGTCCTGAGCCCATCATACTCCCAACTTCCCTGCTCTGAGTCCCTCACAAACCCCAACCCAAACTCCTGCACCCTCACATCCACAAGCCTGTGGCTTGCTCAACACCCCAACCCTCCACCTGACCCCAACACTCCCCAGCCTGGAGCCCCCTCTGCGAACCAGCATCCCCTTCTCCACCTCCTCCTGCATCCAAATTTCCTCCCAGAGCTTGCACCTCTCACCCCTTTCCACACCCAAATCCCTCATTCCCACCCCAGAGCCCACACATCCTGTCTCAACCCAGTGAGGGTACGGCTAGACTGCAAGAGTTTTTCTGGGATTACAGAGGTATCTCGGAAAAACTCTTCCACGTCCAGGGATGTGTTTGTTCTTCTGCTTTTTTTAGCGGAAGAGCAAACACGCTCTTTCAGTAACCCCTGTATTCCTCGTTCCACAAGGAATAAGGGGGCTTCCAAAAGAAGGGGTTTTTCTGACATTTGGTCCAGTCTAGACAGGCCAAATATTGGAAAAACCTCTTCCTACAGAAGAATTAAAAAAAAAAAGCAGCAGTGTAGCCGTACCCTGAGAGTGTATAAGGGCTGGGGATAGCAAGTGATGGAGGAGGAGAACAGAGAGGCGGGCTTCAAGGAAGGGGGTGGGGTCTTGGGGGAAGGATGGGGCAGTAGATCTTGGCTTCTTCTGACATTTAAAAAGTGATCTTGGGTGTAAAAAGGTTGGAGACCGCTGTACTAGACTATTAGTTCTTTTTTAAGTTTTTCCTGTAACAGACTAACTCGGCTACCCCGCTGAAGCTTATCTACTCACTGTCTCTCTTTCTTCTTCCTCCCCTCCCCCTTTTTTCTCCTTTTCTTTCTCTTTTTTCCCTTCTCTCCCCCGCCCCCCCTTCCCTTATTTATTCTTGCATCTGGATTTCTAACACTCCTGTCATCTGAAGAAGTGGGCTGTGCCACAAAAGCTCATGATACCATCTACATGTTTTGTTAGTCTTTAAGGTGCTACTAGTCTATTTGTTGTTTTTTAAGTTATTCCGATGGAGTAAGGGACGTTTTGGAATAGCTCTTTATTTTGAAACTAGCCAATTAGCCCGTCATAAGACGGGATTTTCAGGTCTCTCCTCCACGTCGGTCTTCTCTCCTGAGCCTCCAGTCTCTCACTCTGTCTCTCTCTCTCTCCTCCTCCTACTGCCTCCCCCACTCTCTCTCAGTTCTCCTCCGCCTTCTGCCTCTCTCTCCATCTCTCTCTTTCTCTTCTCCTCCTCCTGCCTCTCACTCTCTCTCTGCTCTCCTCTGTCTCTGTCGGGGATGCATGCTCGTCCAGGCCCTGCCCCCTGGGCGTGTACGTCACCACCCCACCCCCCTTTGCCTCCCTCGTGGCACTCAGATGACTTCTGCGCCGCTCAGCCGGGCCGCCGCGCAGGAGCAAGCAGCGCAAATGGCCTCTCTCTCTCTTCTCCTCCTACTGCCTCGCGCTCTCTCTCTCTCAGCTCTGGTCCGCCTCCTGCCTCTCTCTCCGTCTCTCTCTTTCTCTTCTCCCCCTCCCGCCTCTCACTCTGTGTTTCTCTTCTCCTCCTCCTGCTGTGTCTCTCTCACTCTCTCTCTCTCTCGCTGTCCTCCGCCTCCTCCGTTCTCCTCTCTGTCTCCTCCGCATCAAGGTTTGAAATCTAGAAGCATCTGCTCATTGGTTGAGCCTTAATCAGGGGGAAGGGCTATCAGGCAGTCCAGGGCTTTATAAAGGAGTGAGTCAGCAACCAGGGAGCTTGTGAACAGGGAGTTTTGAGAGGGAGTTGAGAAGGGGGCACGATATACTTGCCATTCTTTAAAATCTTTTCACTAAACTATTATCAAAACTTCCTGAGCTTTGGTGGGCCTTCAGGGGTTGATTGCATCAGAAGCAAGGCTTTGAGCCAGGCCTAGCCTCAGCCTTATAAAAAAGGCAGCCAGAGCGAACACAGAGAGCAGCGAACAGGGCAGCAGCCAACACGGCAGTTTGCCTGGGAATTCACCTTGAGAGACCCCCGTAGTGTTTGGTGCTCTTTTCCTTGAAGATTTTTTTTTTCTTTTCTCTCTCTTACCCATAAGGAGGCATTTAAAAACATCTGAGGAATGTATGGACGGTGATAGGTCTGCTCTTGTTACCTGCACAGCATGTGCCATGTTTCTCTTCCTCCCTGAAGAAAGAAGGGATTTCATCTGCATTAAGCGCAAGCTGGTCGCCATTTTGGAAGAAAAAATTAGAGGACTTGAGGCCCAAGGATCGACCCTACGTTCCGTCAGAGAGGATGAAGACTTCCTCACTAGAAGACAGCATTAAATCCTGCAGGCACAGCAGGCTGAAGAGCCAGGGAGGCCAGTACAGGACAAGGAAGAGAACTGGCAGCATGTAACCTCTAGAAGGAGAAGAAGGCCAACTCAGGTATCCCCCATTCCTGTAGAGGTAAGTAACCGCTTTCAGGCTTTCTCCACTGGCATTGCGGTGGAGAATGCTTTGGCAGGGACCTCTCAGGAAGAAATCAGAAGGGAACACCATCCACTGGAAGGCATGGGATGCGCACTCCTAGGGATGGGGGTTCCACAACCACCGCCCCCAAAAAAAGAAGACGGGTGGTGGTGGTCGGGGACTCCCTCCTAAGAGGGACTGAGTCATCCATCTGCCGTCCAGACCTGCAATCTCAAGA
Organism: Rafetus swinhoei; assembly: GCA_019425775.1. Taxonomy (NCBI): domain Eukaryota; kingdom Metazoa; phylum Chordata; order Testudines; family Trionychidae; genus Rafetus; species Rafetus swinhoei. The sequence continues at coordinate 122,879 of JAFJHL010000492.1, read as the reverse complement.
AGTGAGACCTGCTTCTCCACGTGGGAACTAACGATACGGCCAAGAATGACCTTGAGCGGGTTACTGCGGATTATGTAGCGCTGGGAAGAAGTATCCAAGAATTCGGAGCGCAAGTGGTGTTCTCATCCATTCTCCCTTTTGAAAGGAAAGGACTGGGCAGGGATCATCGAATGGAGGACGTAAATGCGTGGTTGCGCAGGTGGTGTCGCAGAGAGGGCTTTGGTTTCTTCGACCATGGGACTCTGTTCCGGCACAAGGATTGTTAGGAAGAGATGGGATCCACCTAACCAAGAGAGGAAGGAGCATCTTCGAGGGCAGGCTTGCAAACCTAGTGAGAAGGGCTTTAAACTAGGTTCATTGGGGGATGGTGACCAAAACCCTGAGGGGCGTGGGAAAGTCGGATACCGGGAAGAAATGCAGAGAGGAACAAGCAAGAAAGGAGGACCCCTGTTTCGAATGGAGAAGATAGGGCGATCAACTGGTTATCTGAGGTGTTTGTACACTAATGCGAGAAGCCTGGGCAACAAACAGGAAGAACTGGAGGCCCTGGCCCAGTCCGAGAAATATGATTTAATTGGGATAACAGAGACTTGGTGGGATGACTCGCATGACTGGAGCGCTGTCATGGAAGGGTATAGACTGTTCAGGAAGAACAGGCAGGGGAGAAAAGGAGGAGGAGTTGCACTATATGTAAGAGAGCAGCACTATGATTGCTCTGAACTCCAGTATAAAGAGGGAGAAAACCTGTTGAGAGTCTATGGGTTAAGTTTAAAGGAGCAAACAACAGCAGTGATGTTGTGGTTGGTGTCTGCTACAGGCCACCGAATCAGGTGGATGAGGTAGATGAGGCTTTCTTCGACAACTGAGAGAAGCTTCCAGATCGCAGGCCCTGGTTCTCGTGGGGACTTTAATCACCCTGACATCTGTTGGGAAACCAATACGGCAGTACACAGGCAATCCAGGAAGTTTTTGGAGAATGTTGGGGATAACTTCTTGACACAAGAGCTGAAGGATCCGACCAGGCCGTGGCGCAGCTTGACCTTCTGCTCACAAACAGGGAGGAACTAATAGGGAAGTGGAGGTGGGTGACAACCTGGGAAGCAGTGATCATGAGATGGTAGATTTCAGGATCCTGACCAAAGGAAGAAAAGAGAGTAGTAAAATACACACCTTGGACTTCAAAAAGCAGTTTTTGACTCCTCAGAGATCTGATGGGCAGAATCCCTGGGATGCTAACATGAAGGGGAAAGGAGTCCAGGACAGCTGGCAGTATTTTAAAGAAGCCTTATTGAAGGCACAGAAAGAAACCATCCCGACGCTGTAGCAAGAGAGGCAAACATGGTAGGAGACCGGAGTGGCTTACAGGGGAAATCCTTGGTGAACTTAAGCACAAAAAGGAAGCTTACAAAAAGTGGAAACTTGGACAAATGACCAGGGAGGGGTTTAAATGTATAGCTCGAGAATGCCGGGGGGTTAGCAAGAAGGCGAAAGCGCAAATGGAATTGCAACTGGCTAAGGATGTGAAGGATAACAAGAAAGGTTTCTACAGGCATGTTAACAAGAAGAAGGTGATCAGAGAGGGTGTGGGGCCCCTACTGAATGAAGGAGGTAACCTAGTGACAGATGATGTGGGGAAAGCTGAAGTACTCAATGCTTTCTTTGCCTCTGTATTCACGGACAAGTTCGGCTCCTGGACTTCTGCGCTAAGTGACGCAAGTTGGGATGAAGATGGACAGCCCGTGGTGGGTAAAGAACAGGGTAGGAACTATTTAGAAAAGCTAAACGTACACAAATCCATGGGTCCGGACTTAATGCATCCGAGGGTACTGAAGGAGTTGGCAAACGTCATTGAGGAGCCTTTGGCCATTATCTTTGAAAAGTCGTGGAGATCGGGAGAAATCCCGGATGATTGGAAAAAGGCAAATGTAGTGCCCATCTTCAAAAAAAGGGAAGAAGGACGATCCAGGGAACTATAGGCCGGTCAGTCTTACCTCGGTTCCTGGAAAAATCATGGAAGGGATCCTTAAGGAATCCATTTTGAGGCACTTGGAAGAGAGGAAAGTGATCAGGAATAGTCAGCATGGATTCACAAAGGGCAAGTTGTGCCTGACCAATCTGATTAGCTTCTATGATGAGGTAACTGGCTCTGTGGACGTGGGAAAGTCAGTGGATGTGATATACCTTGACTTTAGCAAGGCTTTTGATACGGTCTCCCACAATATTCTTGCCAGCAAGTTAAGGGAATGTGGATTGGCCCCCCACTATAGAAAGGATGTGGACGCATTGGAGAGGGTCCAGAGGAGGGCAACCAAAATGATTAGGGGGCTGGAGCGCATGACCTATGAGGAGAGACTGAGGGATTTGGATTTGTTTAGTCTGCAGAAGAGAAGAGTGAGGGGGGATTTGATATCAGCCTTCAGTTTCCTGAAGGGAGGTTCCAAAGAGGATGGAGAGAGGCTGTTCTCAGTAGTGACGGATGGCAGAACAAGGAGCAATGTCCTCAAGTTACAATGGGAGAGGTCTAGGTTGTACATTAGGAAAAACTATTTCCTTAGAAGGGTGGTGAAGCACTGGAATGGGTTACCTAGGGAGGTGGTGGAATCTCCATCCCTAGAGGTTTTTAAGTCTCGGCTTGACAAAGCCCTGGCTGGGTTGATTTAGTTGGGATTGGTCCTGCCTTGGGCAGGGGGCTGGACTTGATGACCTCCTGAGGTCTCTTCCAGCTCTATGATTCTATGATTCTATTACCTTTATCAACCAAACTTGTAATCTCATCAAAAAAGATTTTAAGTTATTTTAATGGGATCTATTTTCTATAAACCCATGTTGATTGTCATTAATTACACTCCTCTTCTTTAGTTCTTTATTAATCAAGTCCTGTATAAACCAGTCCATTATTTCCTGAGGATCAATATCAGGAAGACTGGCCTATGATTAATCAGATCATCCCTTTTTTAGAAATCGGGACAGCATTAGCTTTCTTCCAGTCTTCTGAAACTTGCCTAGTTCTCCAAGACTTGTTATACTTATTAAAAATAAACATTAATAGTCCACTGGGCTCCTCAGCCAGCTCTTTTAAAACTCTTGGATGAAAGTTGTTTGACCCTGCTGATTACAAAATGTCTAACTTCAGTAACTTCTATTTAACTTCCACCAGAGACAGTAGTGGAATTAAAAGGGTGTTATTATAACTATTTGATAAAACTATATAATCTGTTTTCCCCCACATACAGCACAGAAATATTTATTAAAAACATCCTGCCTTCTCTGAATTAGTATTGATAATTCCACATTTTCATCTAGTTGTGGACCAATACCATTGCTAGGTTTCTGTTTGTTGCTAATATTTTTAAAAACTCTATATTATTGTTCATAACTCTTCTGGTCATAGATCTCACCTTGTGTCCTTTTGCTTACATTATCAGTTTTCTACAATTCCTAAATTCTGTATATTGCTATCAACTTCCCCCTTCTTCTGTATGTGTAATTTTTACAACTGCCTTCACTTCCCCTCTAACCAGGCCAGTTTTTAAACCAGCACCTGCCTTCTTCTTTGGTTGTGGTACTGTGCCTTTTTCTGGGCATCGAGTAAGGAGTTCTTAAACGATTCCCAATTATTATTACATTTGTTGTGATTAAATTGTTCCTCCTAGCTGATTTGACTCATAATTGTTTTCAGCTTTGCTAAATTGGCCCTATTAAATCATCAAGTATATATTACTAGTCTGGATTTTATTCTGTTTGTGCCTTATAAATGGGATCAAGTCATAATCACTCGTACATAGCTACTATTAACTTTTAGTTCTGTGATCAGTTCCTCTTTATCTGTTAGGACAAGTACTAATACATAATTTCCTTACTCAAAAAGTGTTGCAGTTAACTTTGGGGGAATTGTCATCTATAATGTGTAGAAATTCCAAAGATATTTTAGTCCTGGCAGCTTGCGACCTCCAGCATATGTCAGTCGAACTGAAGTCCCCCATGGTCATGCATTTTGCCCTAAATATTGTACATAAAGAGACAGTCATACTATTCTTTAGTGTGATTTGGTGGCCTGTGGTAGACACCAACTGCTACCCTATCTTGTGTTTTATGGGCCAGAACATAGATCCATACACATTCAAGATCATTTTCTTCTGAGTTATCAGTGATTTGGAAACAGATAATGCCATTTTTGACACAGAGGACCACTACCACTCCCTTTTTGCCTACTCAATCCTTCCTAAATAGGTTAGAACCATTGATTTTAATATTCCAATTGTGTGAATCATCCCAACAGATTCAGAAATAACAACTAGACTGAATTCATGCTAATAAGTGAGCAATTCCAGTTCCTCGTTTGTTACTCCAGCTCCCAACATTGGTGTATAGGCAATTAAACAATTTCTGCTCTTCATGCGCTGTGGTTCCTTGAATAATTCTGTTCTCACCGTCTCACTTTTGTGCTCAGTGCTCGTATCCTCTCTTTTACTCTCCCCTTTTTTTACTTTTTAATATTTGTTTTACTCTGTCTTGAATACTCGAACAGCCCATCCCTAAGGAGATTGTTCCCCCCTCTGGTGAGGTAGCAGCCACCCACACTCTACAGCCACATTTTCTGCATAGAAGATGGACCAATGTTCCACAAACCCTTCACCCTATGCCAACTCCTTTGTGGCCAGCTCTTTTCTTCTTTGAACCTGGGGTACTGGTGTTTCCAGAATGTGGCTGTCTAGGAACTCCTCAGCTTCTCTGATTCTCAGTAGCATCTCAACTTGCCCCTCCAATCCAAGAATCTCTTCCTACAGTATAGTCACCAATTTGCTCTTCATGTACAGGAAATGCCTTCTGTCTACAAGCAGGAAAGCATACATGGCACATCTGTTGCTGCTCACCTCCACTGTTCCATCGCTGGCTGCCTTGATATTACATGTATGGCTGCACCTGGAAGGAAAATATCTCACATTTCCTTGCTAGACTCCTCTGATTTTTGCCTCTGTTCGTGGCTTTCAAGTTCACCCAGCAAGTGATGTTTTATACCAAGGCTTCACTGCTTAACTCTGCTCCGTTGCGCTCCTCACCCCCAGAGATATCAAACAGCTAAACTGATCAAAGCTCCAAAGGCTCAAGCCGTAGGAGCCTATATATAATAATATAATTTTATGATGGAGACAATATATTTTGATACTCAGGATTAGTGTCTTTATTTTATATAGAAAATGCATAAGGCGAGGGGTAGTGGGAGGTTGCTATCACACACACACACACACACACACACACACACACACACACACACACAGCTTTGTTATCCGGCACTTTGTTAACCAGAAAACTTTATTAACTGGCATTGTAGCACTGCTGGATGACATCAGCAGCAGGCTCCTCCTCTCCCCTCAGCCTGCCTCAAGCTGCCTAACCCTTTGCTTGAGTATCCGGCACATTCAATTAACCAGCAACTAGCATTCCCCATGAGTGCTGGGTAACAAAGTTTTCAATGTATAAACATTTAATTATTTGTCATTTTAAAAGGAGATAATGAGACAAGCAACTCCCATTGCCTTGCAATGCTTGTCTGTGTGCTGCATTCTGGTTCTGGTTTCTTCTAATTGTGAGCTCTTCAGGCAAGGACTGTGTCCTCCTTTATGGCAGTACATTCTGGGTGCTACTGCAAAATTAACAACCATCATTTGGAGGAAGGGTTTTCCAAAAAAAGAGTGTTTTGTTTTGTTTTGTTTTGTGCCACAGTAGCTTGATTCCTCATCCCACACTCCCTTGTCTGTCACACAGACATCTGGCATCAGCATCTGGCTGATTTCCATGAGGAAAAATAACCCCAGAAGCAGAGTCTGTGGCCCCAGTCCAGCAGGCATTTTCATGTGTGTGCCTGCAGGAGCTGAGCTTACACAGTATCTATACATAAGAAAAGAGGAATGTTTGCAGTGGCATTTGTAAGCCAAAGAACGTCCACTTTGTACAACCCTTATGGCCAATGAAAAGCCCAAAGAAAGGCCTGCAAGCATTGTGAAATAAGAGTGTGTTATTCATATAGGGTGTGTCTACATAGCACCCTAACCTTGAAATAAGATACGCAATTTGTGCTAGGCAAATTGCATATATCTATTTTGAAATAGCTTATTTTGAAATTTGGCGCAGCTACACAGCACCAAATTTCAAAATAACAAGCTATTTCGAGCCATCCCTTATCCCAGTAAGCCATGTTGCACGAGGGATGGCAAAATAGCGCGCTTGTTATTTCAAAAAATATTTTGAAATAACGGGCGTCTTGTGTAGACTCGGGGTAGCTATTTCAGGATACCTCTGGTATCCCAAAATAGCCGTGCAGTGTAGACGTACCCTTAATGTCTGAAACCAGTAAGTGCTGACAAAAATGCCATGCTCACCACAAAACGCCCTTGTGCAATGCTTCTTAGTCATTAGGCTGCAGCTGTGCATTATGTGGAAAGGGTTAAAAGAAAATGTTTTACTAAAAGAAATCTTTCTACACATATAAAAAAAGGAAAATGATTGTAAATTCCACCAGGGGAATTCTGCCATGAATATGCTTCACCTTTCATAGAATCTCCTGCCCTGCCGCAGAGGATAACTGACCTTTGGAGAAAAATAATGAAAAGAAGAAATTCCTTGGAGAAAATAATGTGGCCAGGCCTCAGTAATGAGATCCGCTCCCCTTTATGTTGCTATGACAACTGCAATCATTTTCTAATACAAAATACATGAATGGGAAAGAGGGCCATCTCCTCTAACTGGAGTCAGCTGTTCAGCCTCTTGCACGCTTTCCATAGGATGGTAACACGTTTGATTGGATTTGTGTTCTGCTCCATTTCACATTAGTTCACATCTGATCAAGTGATCCTCTATTTTGGAAGGAATAAATTACTGCCCAATTACTTTCTTGGGGAAAACTCTGTGCATTGTGAACTTTGGAGAAGGGAATCTGCCCTTGTGCCCTGGGCTGAGGCTGGTTTGGGTAGCCTCCCCTTCACAGATCCTGTCTGAGCTGGGCCAGGAACTAAAGGCCCAGTCCTGCTTTCTACACCTACCCTCCTCTTCCCCCACTTCTCTCCCCATTGCATGTTGGTCTTACTCACTGTGCCTCCTCTAAACCTTAAGCTGCAGGATCTTCAGAGCAGGACCAAGTCTTTTCATAGCCCATGGCTTCTAAGGACATAAGAGAGCTCTGTGATCTGACCTGACCTGAATAATACAGGCTGTAGAATTCACCCTGGGTCCTGTGTCATGCCCATCAATTCTGGCTGATCTCATATGTATTTTAGGACAACACCCAATCCTAATATAAAGACTCCACATGAAGGAGACTCCACTGCACCCCTTGTTACATTACTCCATCATTCCTCCACATTCGAAATGTGTGCCTTGTTTCAGTCTGAATTTGTCTAGCTTCCCCTTCCAGCTCATAGACTCATAGACTTTAAGGTCAGAAGGGACCATTATGATCATCTAGTCTGACCCCCTGCACAACGCAGGCCACAGAATCTCACCCACCCACTCCTGGAATAATCCTCTCACCTATATCTCAGATATTGAAGTCCTCAAATGATGGTTTGAAGACCCCAAGATGCAGAGAATCCTCCCGCTAGCGACCTGCGCCCCATGCTACAGAGGAAGGCGAAAAACCTCCAGGGCCTCTGCCAATCTACCCTGGAGGAAAATTCCTTCCCAACCCCAAATATGGCGATTAGCTGAACCCTGAGCATGTGGGCAAGACTCACCAGCCAGACACCCAGGAAAAAGTTCTCTACAGTAACTCCTATCTTCCCACCATTGGCCTATTTACCACCGATAGTGAAAGGTCAATTAGTTGCCAAGATCATGTTATCCCATCAAACCATCCCCTTCATAAACCCATCTAGCTTAATCTTGAAGCCAGATAGGTCTTTTGCCCCCACTACTTCCCTTGGAAGGCTGTTCCAGAACTTCACTCCTCTGATGGTTAGAAACCTTCGCCTAATTTCGAGTCTAAACTTCCTGATAGCCAGTTTATATCCATTTGTTCTTGTGTCCACATAGGTATTGAGCTTAAATAATTCCTCTCCCTCCTTGGCATTTATCCCTCTAATATATTTAAAGAGAGCAATCATGTCTCCCCTCAGCCTTCTTTTGGTTAAGGTAAACAAGCCAAGCTCCTTGAGTCTCCTTTCATAAGACAGGTTTTCCATTCCTCGGATCATCCTAGTGGCCCTTCTTTGTACCTGTTCCAGTTTGAATTCATCCTTCTTAAACATGGGAGACCAGAACTGCACACAGTATTCCAAATGAGGTCTCACCAATGCCTTGTATAACGGCACTAACACCTCCTTATCCCTACAGGAAATACCTCGCCTAATGCATCCCACGACCGTATTAGCCTTTTTCACAGCCATGTCACAATGGCGGCTCATAGTCATCCTGTGATCAACCAGGACTCCGAGGTCCTTCTCCTCTTCCATCACTTCCAACTGATGTGTCCCCAGCTTATAACTAAAATTCTTGTTATTAATCCCTAAATGCATAACCTTACACTTCTCACTATTAAATTTCATCCTATTACTATTACTCCAATTTACAAGATCATCCAGATCTTCCTGTATGATATCCCGATCCTTTTCTGAATTGGCAATACCTCCCAACTTTGTGTCATCCGCAAACTTTATTAGCACACTCCCACTTTTGGTGCCGAGGTCAGTAATAAAAGATTAAATAAGATTGGTCCAAAACTGATCCCTGAGGAACTCCGCTAGTAACCTCTCTCCAGCCTGACAGTTCACCTTTCAGTATGACCCGCTGAAGTCTCCCTTTAACCAGTTGCTTATCCACCTCTCAATTTTCATATTGATCCCCATCTTTTCCAATTTAACCAATAACCCCATGAGGTACTGTATCAAATGCCTTACTGAAATCGAGGTAGATTAGATCCACTGCAATTCCTTTATCTAAAATATCTGTTACTTTCTCAAAGAAGGAGATCAGGTTGGTTTGGCACGATCTACCTTTTGTAAAACCATGTTGTAATTTGTCCCAGTTGCCATTAACCTCAATGTCCCTAACAACTTTCTCCTTCAAAATTTTTTCCAAGACCTTGCATACTACAGATGTCCAACTAACAAGCCTGTAGTTACCCGGGTCACTTTTTTCCCCTTTCTTAAAAATAGGAACTATATTAGCAATTCTCCAGTCAAATGGTACAACCCCTGAGTTTAGAGATTCATTACAAATTTTTGCTAATGGACTTGCAATTTCATGTGCCAGTTCCTTTACTATTCTTGGATGAAGATTATCTGGGCCCCCCGATTTACTCCCATTAAGCTGTTTGAGTTTGGCTTTTACCTCGGATATGGTAATATCTACCTCCATATCCTTAGTCCCATTTGTTATGTTGCCATTATCCCTAAGCTCCTCATTAGCCTCATTAAAGACTGAAGCAAAGTATTTGTTTAGATATTGGGCCATGCCTAGATTATCCTTAACCTCCACTCCATCCTCGTTCGAAGAGGGCCAGTGTAGACAGGTAAAACTGTTTTGCAAAAAGTCCCGATGGCGAAAACGGCGATCGGGCTTTCTTATAAGAAACCGTCTAGATTGGCACAGATGCTTTTCCGCAAAAAGTGCTTTGTTTAAATATTGGGCCATCCGTGCTAATCTAGACGCTCAAAATGCTTTTAACGGAAAAACTTTTCCGTTAAAAGCATTTGAGGAAAATCATGCCAGTCTAGACGCAGCCCATGACTTTTAGCCTCTCTCACTTTGTCCCTACATGCTCTAACCTCAATAAGGTAGCTTTCTTTGCTGGTCCCTCCCATCTTCCACTCCTTATATGCTTTCTGCTTTTTCTTAATCACCTCTCTGAGATGCTTGCTCATCCAGCTTGGTCTAAAACACCTGCCTATACATTTTTTCCCCTTTCTTGGGATACAGGCTTCTGATAGCTTCTGCAACTTTAACTTAAAATAATCCCAGGCCTCCTCCGCCTTTAGATCCATAAATTCTTTAGTCCAATCCACTTCCTAACTAATTTCCTTAATTTATTAAAGTTAGCCCTTTGAAATCAAAACCCTAGTCTCAGATTTATTTTTGTTTATCCTTCCATTTAGCTTTGAACTGAATTAGCTCATGATCGCTCGAGCCAAGGTTGTCCCCTACAACCATTTCATTCTATGAGGTCCTCACTACTCACCAAAACCAAATCTAAAATGGCATCCCCTTGTTGGTTCAGCAACTACTTGATGAAGGAATTCATCAGCTATCGCATCTAGGAAAATCTGAGCCCTATTATTATTACTAGCACTTGTTCTTCAGTCTGTATCTGGAAAGTTGAAGTCTCCCATGATTACGCAGTTTCCATGAGTATTTACTTCGTTAAAAACATTAAAGAGGTCTCTATCCATATCCAAATTAGATCCCGGTGGTCTATAGCACACCCCAAGCACTATCCCAGGGGAGGATCTGATAGTTTTCTTCCCCAATGTGATTTTTGCCCAGACAGACTCTGTCTTCCATTCCATCACTTTTTATTTCTTTACAATCTACCTCATCATTGATATACAATGCTACTCCACCACCTTTACCTTTATTTCTGTCTTTCCTAAACAGCACATACCCTTCAATACCTGTACTCCAATCATGCCTAGTATTCCACCATGTTTCTGTTATTCCTATAATATCTGGTTTCACTTCCTGGACCAGTAGCTCTAGTTCCTCCATTTTGTTACCTAGGCTCCTCGCATTGGTGTACAAACATCTTAATTTTTCCTGTTTGGCCTCACTCACATTCTTTACCCCATTTGGCACGGACGTTGTACCTCCAATATTCGTCGGGGGACGGTGACCAAAACCCTGAGGGGAGTGGGAAAGTCGGATACCGGGAAGAAATGCAGAGAGGAACAAGCAAGAAAGGAGGACCCTGGTTTCGAATGGAGAAGATAGGGCGATCAACTGGTTACCTGAGGTGTTTGTACACTAATGCGAGAAGCCTGGGCAACAAACAGGAAGAACTGGAGGCCCTGGCCCAGTCCAAGAAATATGATTTAATTGGGATAACAGAGACTTGGTGGGATGACTCGCATGACTGGAGCGCTGTCATGGAAGGGGTATAGACTGTTCAGGAAGAACAGGCAGGGAGAAAAGGAGGAGGAGTTGCACTATATGTAAGAGAGCACTATGATTGCTCTGAACTCCAGTATAAAGAGGGAGAAAAACCTGTGGAGAGTCTATGGGTTAAGTTTAAAGGAGCAAACAGCAGCAGTGATGTTGTGGTTGGTGTCTGTTACAGGCCACCGAATCAGGTGGATGAGGTAGATGAGGCTTTCTTCGGACAACTGAGAGAAGCTTCCAGATCTCAGGCCCTGGTTCTCGTGGGGGACTTCAATCATGCTGACATCTGTTGGGAAACCAATACGGCAGTGCACAGGCAATCCAGGAAGTTTTTGGAGAATGTTGGGGATAACTTCTTGACACAAGAGCTGAAGGATCCGACCAGGGGCCGTGCGCAGCTTGACCTTCTGCTCACAAACAGGGAGGAACTAATAGGGGAAGTGGAGGTGGGTGACAACCTGGGAAGCAGTGATCATGAGATGGTAGATTTCAGGATCCTGACCAAAGGAAGAAAAGAGAGTAGTAAAATACACACCTTGGACTTCAGAAAAGCAGATTTTGACTCCCTCAGAGATCTGATGGGCAGAATCCCCTGGGATGCTAACATGAAGGGGAAAGGAGTCCAGGACAGCTGGCAGTATTTTAAAGAAGCCTTAAGGAAGGCACAGAAAGAAACCATCCCGACGTGTAGCAAGAGAGGCAAACGTGGTAGGAGACCGGAGTGGCTTACGGGGGAAATCCTTGGTGAACTTAAGCACAAAAAGGAAGCTTACAAAAAGTGGAAACTTGGACAAATGACCAGGGAGGGGTTTAAATGTATAGCTCGAGAATGCCGGGGTTAGCATAGGAAGGCGAAAGCACAAGTGGAATTGCGACTGGCTAAGGATGTGAAGGATAACAAGAAAGGTTTCTACAGGCATGTTAACAAGAAGAAGGTGATCAGAGAGGGTGTGCGGCCCTGCTGGATGAAGGAGGTAACCTAGTGACAGATGATGTGGGAAAGCTGAAGTACTCAATGCTTTCTTTGCCTCTGTATTCACGGACAAGGTCGGCTCCTGGACTTCTGCGCTAAGTGATGCAAGATGGGATGAAGATGGACAGCCCGTGGTGGGTAAAGAACAGGTTAGGAACTATTTAGAAAAGCTAAACGTACACAAATCCATGGGTCCGGACTTAATGCATCCGAGGGTACTGAGGGAGTTGGCAAATGTCATTGAGGAGCCTTTGGCCATTATCTTGAAAAGTCGTGGAGATCGGGAGAAATCCCGGATGATTGGAAAAGGCAAATGTAGTGCCCATCTTCAAAAAAGGGAAGAAGGACGATCCAGGGAACTATAGGCCGGTCAGTCTTACCTCGGTTCCTGGAAAAATCATGGAAGGGATCCTTAAGGAATCCATTTTGAGGCACTTGGAAGAGAGGAAAGTGATTAGAATAGTCAGCATGGATTCACAAAGGGCAAGTCATGCCTGACCAATCTGATTAGCTTCTATGATGAGGTAACTGGCTCTGTGGACGTGGGAAAGTCAGTGGATGTGATATACCTTGACTTTAGCAAGGCTTTTGATACGGTCTCCCACAATATTCTTGCCAGCAAGTTAAGGGAATGTGGATTGGATAAATGGACGGTAAGATGGATAGAAATCTGGCTAGAAATCCGGGCCCAGCGGGTAGTGATCAACGGCTCGATGTCAGGGTGGCGGTCGGTTTCTAGCGGAGTGCCCCAAGGTTCGGTTCTAGGACCGGTTTTGTTCAACATCTTTATTAATGACCTGGATGAGGGGATGGATTGCACCCTCAGCAAGTTTGTGGATGACACTAAGCTAGGGGGAGAGGTCGATATGCTTGAGGGCAGAGATAGGGTCCAGAGTGACTTAGACAAATTGGAGGATTGGGCCACAAGAAATCTGATGAGGTTCAACAAGGACAAGTGTAGAGTCCTGCACGTGGGACGGAAGAATCCCAAGCATTGTTACAAGCTGGGGACCAACCAGTTAAGTAGTAGTTCTGCAGAAAAGAACCTGGGGGTTACAGTGGATGAGAAGCTGGATATGAGTCAACAGTGTGCCCTTGTAGCCAAGAAGGCTAATGGCATATTAGGTTGCATTAAGAGGAGCATTGGCAGCAGATCCAGAGATGTCATTATTCCCCTTTATTCGGCTTTGGTGAGGCCACATCTGGAGTATTGTGTCCAGTTCTGGGCCCCCCACTGGAAAAAGGATGTGGACGCATTGGAGAGGGTCCAGCGGAGGGCAACCAAAACGATTAGGGGGCTGGAGCATATGACTTATGAGGAGAGGCTGAGGGAGTTGGGTCTGTTTAGGCTGCAGAAGCGAAGAGTGAGGGGGATTTGATAGCAGCCTTCAACTTCCTGAAGGAGGTTCCAAAGAGGATGGAGAGAGGCTGTTCTCAGTGGTGACAGATGGCAGAACAAGGAGCAATGGTCTCAAGTTGTGGTGGGAGAGGTCCAGATTGGATATTAGGAAAAACTATTTCACTAGGAGGGTAGTGAAGCACTAGAATGGGTTACCTAGGGAAGTAGTGGAGTCTCCATCCCTAGAGGTGTTTAAGTCTCGGCTTGACAAAGCCCTGGCCGGGTTGATTTAGTTGGGATTGGTCCTGCCTAGAGCAGGGGGCTGGACTTGATGACCTTCTGAGGTCTCTTCCAGCTCTATGGTTCTATGATTCTATGAATATGACCTATTAGACTAGTATCCACTCTACCCTTCCTCCTTATGTCCATTCTCGTACCCCCGACTATATCCTTTCTTACTTCGTTTTCCTCCCTCTCAATGCTAAAATCTGGCGTAATGATTACCTGGATATCTCCCAACCGTCTCCCCCAAATTCCTAGTTTAAAGCTCTCTTAATCAGTTGTGCCAGCCTCCATCCTAGAAGTCTCTTTCCCTCCCTACTTAGGTGAAGTCCATCCCGAGAGAACAGTCCTCTGTCCGTGAATGCCTCCCAGTGGCCATACATCCCAAAGCCCTCTTTATAACACCATTGCCTGAGCCATCTATTGAGCATCATAATCCTGTCACACCTTAGTTGCCCTTCTCTAGGAACAGGCAGAATCCCACTGAAGATCACCTGAGCCTCGATTTCCTTAAGCGTCTTCCTCAGCCTGGCATAGTCTCCCTTGATTCGTTCCAGCGAGAATCTAGCCGTATCATTTGTTCCTACATGAAGGATGATCAATGGATTCTTTCCCGCTCCCTTTAGGATCCTCTTCAACTTCAGTTCCACATCCCGTATCTTAGCACCTGGCAGACAGCACACCCTTCTATTCTCTGGATCAGCTCTGGTTACAGTTCTGTCTATTCTTCTCAATAAGGAGTCCCCAATCACGTAGACCTGCCTTTTCCTGGTGACAGTGCGATTCTCTGGTCTATCTCTTGTTTCCTCTGGCTGCAAGTCCTTTCCATTCCTATTTTCCCTTGTAATCCTCTTCAACCCATCCTGTATCCTCCTGGTGCTCATTATTGGTGTTGTCTCCATCGACTCTTCCCCTTTATCTATGGGACTAACCACTCTTCTCTTCTTCCTTGCCCTTCCACCTTCAGTGGCCACCTGCTGTACCCCTTCTTCATTCGCCATCTCCGCATACCTGTTCTTGAGCTCTATTTCTCCTTCACTGGCCCATCTTTTCCTCTGCCTGGTTCTCTTAGTCGCATGCTTCCACTGTCCATTTTCTTCGCCCAGAATTCCCCCCTCAGAGGCCTTTGATCCTGCTTCCATCTGCATGTCTAAGCTTTCTCCTTCAGCCACCTCATCCCTTTGCTCCATCATCTGCTCGAACCCCCTTCTTAACTCGACCAAAGTTTCCACCTGCATCTCCAATCCTCGGATCTTTTCTTCCATCAGCTATAACAGGTGGCACTTCATGCAAAGAAAACTCCTTTCAGGTACCCCCTCCAGGATCATGTACATGCCGCAGCTATCACATCCAATCCTCCTCCTCGTATCCTCTACTGCTTGGGTCATGGCCACTGCTGCCTCTGTGTTAATCAGCCTTCTCACCTAAATCCTGTTAGTCCGGCAAACACAAAAACAAACCAAAACACACACCCCTCCATGGCAAAAACAAACCCCAAATGAGTCCCACAATCCAAACTCCCCTTACAAACTCCCACTCAAACTCCCCTGTTTACAGCTCTGTTTGCTGGCTCCTGTGCCGCTGCAGCTGTCTAAATCGTTGATGAAGATATTGAACAGAGCCGGTCCCAAAACAGACCCCTGCGGAACCCCACTTGTTATACCTTTCCAGCAGGATTGTGAACCATTAATAACTACTCTCTGAGTACGGTTATCCAGCCAGTTATGCACCCACCTTATAGTGGCCCCATCTAAATTGTATTTGCCTAGTTTATTGATAAGAATATCATGCGAGACCATATCAAACGCCTTACTAAAGTCTAGGTATACCACATCCACCGCTTCTCCCTTATCCACAAGGCTAGTTATCCTATCAAAGAAAGCTATCAGATTGGTTTGACAGGATTTATTCTTTACAAATCCATGCTGGCTGTTCCCTATCACTTTGCCACACTCCAAGTGTTTACAGATGATTTCCTTAATTACTTGCTCCATTATCTTCCCTGGCACAGAAGTTAAACTAACTGGTCTGTAGTTTCCTGGGTTGCTCTTATTTCCCTTTTTATAAATGGGCATTATATTTGCCCTTTTCCAGTCTTCTGGAATCTCTCCTGTCTCCCATGATTTTCCAAAGATGATAGCTAGAGGCTCAGATACCTCCTCTATCAGCTCCTTGAGTATTCTAGGATGCATTTCATCAGGCCCTGGTGACTTGCAGGCATCCAACTTTTCTAGGTGATTTTTAACTTGTTCTTTTTTTATTTTATCTTCTAAACCTACCCCCTTCCCATTAGCATTCACTATGTTAGGCATTCCTTCAGACTTCTCAATGAAGACCGAAACAAAGAAGTCATTAAGCATCTCTGCCATTTCCAAGTTTCCTGTTACTGTTTCTCCCTCCTCACTGACCAGTGGACTTACCCTGTCCTTGGTCTTCCTCTTGCTTCTAAGGGTATGTCTACACTAGCCCCCTAGTTCGAACTAGGGAGGCTAATGTAGGCATTCGAAGTTGCAAATGAAGCCCGGGATTTAAATATCCCAGGCTTTATTTGCATCTTCCCGTCGGCGCCATTTTTAAATCCCCTTAGCGAACTAACTGCCCGCGGCTACACGCGGCAGTCAAACGTTAACTCGAACTAAGTCCTTAGTTCAAGTTAACTGTTACACCTCGTGAAATGAGGAGTAACGGTAGTTCGAATTAGGATCTCTAATTCAAACTACCTACTCCATGCCGCGTGTAGCCGTGGGCACGGAGTTCGGACTAAGGGGGATTTAAAAATGGCGGCGCCCAGGAACATGCAAATGAAGCCCGGGATATTTAAATCCCGGGCTTCATTTGCAACTCCGGTTGCCCTCATTTGCCTACCTAGCTCGAACTAACGAGCTAGTGTAGACATACCCCCAGAGACCCTCAACACTTCCGTCTCCTATGTCCATCTCCACCTCACTCCAAGTGTGTTCATTTTTAACATATAAGGCAACACCTCCTCCCTTTTTTCCCATCTATCCTTCCTGAGCAAGCTGTACCCTTCCATACAAACATTCCAATCGTGTGTATTATCCCACCAAGTTTCTGTGATGCCAACAATGTCATAATTGTACTTATTTATTAGCACTTCCAGTTCTTCCTGCTTATTACCCATACTTCTCGCATTTGTATATAGGCATCTAAGATACTGATTTGACCTTCCCTCCCAGTTTTGCCCTGACCCTCCTTTCTCTCTGCCATTATAGCCCACGCTCCCTCCCATTTTCGACCCATCTCCCAGGTCTCCATGTTCTCCACTTACCTGTGGGCTTTGCTCACCTGTCCCCGTCGAACCTAGTTTAAAGCCCTCCTCACTAGGTTAGCCAGTCTGTGTCCAAATAGGGTCATCCCCCTTCTCGAAAGGTGAACGCCATCCCTGCTTAGCAGTCCTTCCTGGACTAGCATCCCGTGGTCGAGGAAGCCAGAGCCCTCCTGGCGACACCATCTTCGCAGCCAGGCATTCACCTCCAGGATGCCGCTGTCTCTGCCCGGGCCCCTATCTTCGACAGGAAGGATAGAAGAGAATACCACCTGCGCTCCAAACTCCTTCACCCGTACTCCCAGAGCCCTGTAGTCATTCTTGATCCGCTTGGTGTCACACCTCGCAGTATCATTTGTGCCCACATGGATGAATAGCATGGGGTAGTAGTCAGAGGGCCGGATAATCCTCGACAATGCCTCCATAACATCTCGGATATGGGCCCCCGGCAGACAGCATACCTCCCAAGATGAAATGTCAGGGCGACAGATGGGTGCCTCCGTCCCCCTCAGAAGAGAGTCTCCGACCACCACTACCCTATGTTTCCCATTCACAGTGGTGGCAGCAGACCTCCCAGCCTTGGGGGTACGAGGCTTCTCCTCCTCTGTTGTAGGGGGTGATTCCTTATCTCCTGTATCAAGAAGAGCATAATGGTTTCCTAGTACCACGGTGGGAGGGTTCGGAGCAGGGGTGGAGCAGTGCCTGCTGCCAGAAGTAGCCAGCTGCCAGTGTCCACCCTGAGCCGTCTCCTCCTCCACCAGTGGTGTGCCCGCACTCCTGTGTACTGGGACAGCTACCTCAGCTGTCTCCACATGAACACGGTCCAGGAATTGCTCGTGGATTCGGGTGCTCCTCAACCTAGCCACCTCCTCCTGTTGCTCTCCCACCTGTTGCCTGAGAGATTCCACCAGCAGGCACCTTTCGCATTGGATGATCTCCCCAGCCTGGATATCGGTAAGTGGGAATTGCAAGCCACAGTCCCTGCAAAACCACACCAGGATCTGGGTAGAGGCATCCATGCTCAGGCGCTCTGTCTGGCTACAGGCACAGGTGGAGGAGACAGAAGCAGTGCTGGCACAGGTGTTGCGGGTCTTCCTGACCATCACAGGCCTCCCTCTGTCAAACTCCCTCTTAAACTCCCCTGTCTGCAGCTCCTGTCCACTTCGCGCCCTGGTCGCTCTGCCTCTGGCTTTTAAAGCCTGCTTGCCTAGGCCAGGCCCTCCCCCTCGTGCGTCACACGGGGAAGGCTGACCAGATGCAATCAAGAGAGCAATTGAGGGAACAAAGGGTCAGGCACTTAGTCCCAACTGCCACAGCAGCTGAAACTGAAACTGCAGTCACCTGAAATCAGAATCAGAATTCAACAAACAAAATTCAAACAGTCGAGCAAACTCACTCACACCAAAAGCGAGTACTCTCACTCTCACCAGGTAGCCTGTTGAGGTGCTCAGCATGTAAAGGATGGACTGTCCAGCAGGGCTTCTTCCTGGATGCCTTTTTTTGGGGGGGAAAGAACAGGCTCCGCCCCCCCCCACCTTTTTTTGACAGATCTGTCAAAAAAGGCGTTCTTCCTCATAAAACGAGGTTTACCGCTGTCGACAAAACTGCTGCATTCTTTCGATTTACTGTTGACAGAATGCGGCAGCAGTCTAGACGCAGGTACAGTTTTTTTTCCAAAAAGGCCACTTTTTTCAAACAAAACCCTGTAGTCTAGACACACCCCCAGTGAACTGGCAAACGAGCCCTTCACTCTGCTCTGGGGGTGACATGGAAGCAAGGTGGGTAAATAAATATATGATAAAGAGGGAAGGTGCTCAACTGCTTGGGGGGGGGCAGGGGGAGGAGAGAAGATGCCCTTGGGTGGCTGGTTCAGACCCTCTCCTCCAGCAGAATTTGAAATCCAGGGGGTTCACAGCCCTTCACTGCCACCTCCTCAGCCACGCCCACTTCTGAGCCCCATGGTGCTGCCCCAGCCCAGCTTCTTGTCTTAAACACCTGCTCTCACATAGGAGTCCGCTGCAGAGCCCCTGGGATTTATTGCTTGTAAATAATTGTGACAGGTCGGAGCTGCCCCGCTTAGATGGGGCCGATCCGCCCCGCACTTCCCCTGTGGTTGCGCACGCGTTCCTCGGGGCCGGACAGGAGGTGCGCGCCGCTGACATGCGCTGCTCTGTGGCCGCAGCTCAGCTGACCGGCATGGGGGCTGGTCGAAGGGGAACCCTGCACGCCGGGCTACGTCTGACATCAGGCGACTGTAGTGGTCAATTGCAGAAGAACTTTGTACATGCTAGTTTAGGGGTGGTGAGGCCTGCATTCCCCCCCCCCCCCCCGCCCTTTCCCTTTTCCCTATATCTGATGAGCCAGAAGCAAGTCTTTGGGAACATACGCCATTTAAGATAAGCATTGTTGCCAGTATAGCAAGAACAAGTATAAGATAAGGGTAAAGGGCAAGAACGCATAAACAACTCTGTTTACCCTAACGTACTGATCACGTAAACAGGGCCAAAGAACAAGTAGAACTAGATCAGAACCAGATCGATAACTAACAGCTAAGCCCTACATCAGCACGTAATGAGTAACCCCTTGAAATTTCCAAACTGCCAAACTAGGCAGGAAAACTGTATTTAAGGCTGCCTCAGAGCCTAGCAAATCAGACCTCACCGATGGGCTTTGGGTACCGGCGCCTTGGAAGCTGAGACAACCTCCCACTTCGTCCGCAGCCTACCCGGGGTTCCAGGCTTGCAGGAAGGGACGTAAGATATGCCGCTTCTTTGTTATATTGTTCTTCCAGTTATGGGGCACAGCTGTTAGCTGTCAGGAAATAAACTACTTGTGCTTTACAGATACCTGTGTGGTGTATTTTGTACTTTGAGAACCCAGTGTCGAACCTTAGACTTACTCTGGCCGGCTACGACGACATCCTCGGCCCCGGGTCGACGGGTGACCTCATGAGAAAACGACCCAGGTAGGAACTTAAAAGGAGGAAGAGAGGGCGGATGGGGGTGTTGGGGACGTGGCAATAACAACACCAGCGGGGGTAGGAAGCAGCCCAGGGCAGGGCATCGTAGGATTTGCCGGCGGGCTGGTGCGTTTCGGGTATTAACCTCACCAGCCGGACAGGACGCCAATAGAGCCTGTCCTTAGAGCCCTGGGCTGGGGCCCATGAGAGAGGGCGGGCCCGGTTCCCCCTTACCCCGCCCCTCTGAACGGAGAGAAAGGAGGGGCAGTAGCATCAATATCGATTTTGCATGCCAGGAGAAGGGACATTACGGGGACCTGACTCTGCTCATCCTGGTGTAGGAGCCAAACTGAGAAACTCACAGGGTGGGGGATGAGGGGCGCTCTTGTACAGTTGGTGGAGAATGTGGGTATCGATCCCCAAATCCCTGAAGGAAGGGTAGACACAGATAAGCTGGTAATAGGGGTGTCAGGCCACACGGGAAGTAGGGTTACTTTAAAAAAAAAAAAAAAAAAAGAGACAGGGGGAAACTAAGTACAGGATAGGTGGAGGCCGAAAATGGAGACCTCCAAGATGTTCGAGTGATTAGCAGAGAACCAGAGGCAACACCAGCAACAACAGACTCTGCTTATTCAACAATTAGCCGTGTAGTACCAGGAGCAGCAAAAGCAACTCATGAAGGATTTAGCCGAACAATATCAGGCCCAACAGTAACGGTGGGTACAGCAATATGGGGCCCCGGGCCAGGGATGGGCACCAACCCTGGGGGTTGGGGGGAAGAGGAGGATGCGGGGTCCTTAGCACAGTTACCCCTCTGCTTAGCCAAAATGGGTCCCGCGGACGATCCCAAAGCATTCCTGACAACATTTGAGAGGTTGGCCACCACGGCCCGGTGGCCAGATCAACATTGGGCGATGTTACTAGCCCTGTACCTGACTGGCTTAGCCCAGTTAGCCTATCGGGGTCTAGACCCACGAGATGCCCTACATTATTATAAAGTGAAGGAAGCTATTCTTGATCAAATGGGTATTACACCGGAGTCATATAGACAGCGATTCAGGCAGGAACGATATCCCCTGGGGGCCCGGCCGCGGGTCGTGGCGTAGAGGTTAAAAGAAGCAGGATGGCGATGGTTAGAGCCAGACCAACAAACAGGGGCCCAGGTGGCCGAAAAGGTGATCCTAGAACAATTTATATATATATTTTACCCAGGGAGGGGCAGCGCTGGGTCCGCCGACATCACCCGTCCACCCTGAACGAAGCGGTTACATTGATGGAGGACTACATGATGGCAGAAACTGCAGAGGGGGGTGGGAAGAACCCGTGGGAGAATATCCCAGGAGGATCCAAGATTGAGAGGCCCATCCGCCTGAGGGAGGGTGGAGGAAAGGGGGGGGGGGGTCTGCAGACGCCTGGGAGGGGAACAGGGCGGCGCTTAGCACCGGTATGGCCCAGACCCCCTCAGGAGACAGTGCCCACCCAAGACCTGAACGGCACCAGGAGCCTGTTTTCAGTGTGGACAGGAGGGGCATTTCTGTAAGGACTGCCCCTACGTGGACTGCACCTACGGGCAGGTGTTGGCAGGGCACCGAATGGCAGAGGCAGGAGAAAGGGGAAGGATCCTGAGGGTCATAGAGATAGAGGGAAAACCTGTAAAGGCCCTCGTAGACTCAGGGTGTGGACAGACATTAGTAAGGACGGAGCTAGTGGAGAGCGGTGGCCCAAGAGGCCCACCCGTCTTCGTACAATGTGTACATGGGCACGTGGAATCCTACCCTACCACCTGGGTGCGGATCCGAGAAGGAAAGGAGGAAGGGTGGTGTTATGTGGCCCTCACCCTGAGATTAGCCTACCCCATGCTGTTGGGGAGAGATTGACGAGGGTTCGAGCGGGCTATTAGGGAATGGCCAGGATGAGACGGAGGGGGAGGGGAGGAGGCCCTGGCAGGTGAAGGGACCGAAGCAGAAACAGAGCCATCGGAAGCGCAACAAACCCACCCCGAGGCCCAGACCCGACCAGTAGGTCCCGCGCAGCAGGGCGAGCAAGAACTGTTGATGCCGCCCGACGAGCGGAGTGGGGATTTCATACAGGAACAGAGGGAGGACCCACTTCTGAGCCAAGCATGGGAGAGCGCAGAACAGGACAACAGACGAGAAGGTACAGATCACAGGGTTCCAGGGTGCCCTCATTTTGAGGTACAAAGTGACCGGTCACAGAAGGGACGGACGGGAAGGGGGTGGTATACCAGTTATTAGTACCACAAAGGTATCACCGCTGGCTCCTCGAGCTGGCCCATGCCAACCCCTGGGCGGGACATCTGGGGTACGAGAAGACAGTGCGCCATTTGTTGCAAAGATTTTATTGGCCAGGCACTTACCAGGCAGTCAAGGATTTTTGTAGTTCGTGCCCAGAATGCCAAAAGACCGGGACGAAAGGGGTACCTAGGGCCCTCATGGTGCCATTGCCGGTAGCGGAGGTTCCCTTTGAACGGGTCGCGTTGGATCTGGTGGGACCCCTCGAGAAGACACGTACAGGATACCAATATATTATGGTGTTGATCGATTACACGACCAGATATCCAGAGGCTATCCCCTTGCGGAATACCACGGCACCGACGATCGCGGCCGAATTGATAAAAATCTTTTCAAGGGTAGGAATCCCCCACGAGATCCTGACTGACCAGGGGACTAATGTAACTTCTGCATTGATAAAAGAACTGTGCCGGTTATTGCAAGTAAAAACGTTAAGGACCTCCATATACCATCCACAGATGGATGGGTTGATTGAAAGGTTCAACCACACCCTGAAAGGTATGTTAAAAAAGTTTGTGGAAGAAGACCCCAGGGAGTGGGACCGGGCCTTGCCCTTTGCAGTCTGCGAGGTACCTCAAGCCTCGACTGGGTTCTCGCCCTTCGAACTACTCTATGGACGACAGCCGCGGGGTATTTTAGACATCATTAAGGAATCTTGGGAGGAGCAATCCACCCGAGTACAGGGTTCAGTCCAATATATCCTCAATCTGAAGGAGCGATTACACCGCTTAGGCGAATTTACCAGAAAGAATCTGCTAGAGGCCCAAGAAAGGCAAGCCCAGTACTACAATAGGGGGACCTGGATAAGAATTTTCCAACCAGGGGATAGGATTCTCCTGTTGTTGCCAGAACAGAACTCTAAATTGTTAGCCTGGTGGCAAGGGCCTTTCGAGGTGGACTACAAGATACGGATGCCGGGGAAAAGAAAGTCCACAAATATCTATCACGTCAACCTCTTGAAGGCGTGGAGAGACCGGGAGGGCCTCATGATTAGCACTGTAGGCGAAGAGGCGGAATTGGGGCCGTGGGGAAGCGGGGGTAAGGAACCGACGCCCTTACGGCTGGGGTTGGACCTTACGACAACACAGGAAGAGGGGCTGCTGAACCCATTGCAAAAGTTCCCACAGGTATTAACCGATCAACCCGGCCAGACAACACTAACTTACCACCACATTGTGACAGAACCAGGTAAAAGGATCCGCGATCCCGTCAGACCATTACCGCGGAAGATGTGAGCTACCGTGCGGGAGGAAGTGGAAAAGATGCTACAATGGGGTGTGATAGAAGAATCCCGCAGCGAATGGAGGAGCCCCATAGTCCTGGTCCCGAAGTCCGACGGATTGATGCGGTTTTGTATTGATTTCCGGAAAGCCAATGTGGTGTCGCAGTTCGACGCTTATCCCATGCCTCGCGTCGATGAGCTGCTGGAACATCTAGGGGCGGTGCAATATCTCCACCCTAGACCTGTCAAAGGGGTACTGGCAGATTCCCCTGACCCCGGCATCAAAAGAAAAAAAACTGCGTTTTCAACACCATTTGGGTTATACCAATTCGTGTGGATGCCTTTCGGGTTACATGGAGCCACTGCAACTTTCTAGAGACTAATGGATAAGATTCTCCGCAAGCATGAGCGGTACGTGGCCACATACATAGGCAACATAGTAATCTATAGTACCTCTTGGCCAGAACGCTTACAACGGGTAGAAGCGGTCCTAACATCTATAAAAGAGGCGGGGCTGACTATCAATCCCCGCAAATGCCACTTCGGGAAACATGAGGTGTACTTGGGGTACACGGTTGAAGGAGGTAAGCTCAAACCCTTAGTGGATAAGATCGGGGCCCTGAGGGACTACCCGGCCCTTACAACTAAAAGACAGGTATGTCACTTTTTGGGACTTGCGAGCTACTATCGTCGCTTCATTCCCAACTTCGTGTCACTAGCAGCCCCATTGACAGACCTGACCCGCCACGGCTCTCCAAAAAGGGTACAGTGGACCCGGGAGTGTGAACAGGCCTTTGGCGTGTTAAAACAATTGACCCAGGCTCCCGTGTTAACCCAACCCAACTTTAATAAGCCCTTTATTTTACAAACAGATGCTTCAGAGGTGGGACTGGGAGCTGTTCTGTCACAAGAGGAGGGGGGAGAGGAACACCCAATCCTTTATATTAGCCGCAAGCTATTCCCAAGAGAGCTTAAGTATTCTACCATCGAAAAGGAAGCATTGGCGGTAAAGTGGGCGATTGATATGCTCCGCTATTATCTTTTAGGCAGTCCCTTCCGGGTGGTGATGGACCATGCACCCCTCCGCTGGCTCCAAACAATGAAGGACTCAAACGCATGGATAATGAGGTGGTATCTGGCTCTGCAGCCCTACCGTTTTGAGGTCAGCCACCGGTCTGGAAAGGCTCATGGGAACGGGACTTTTTTTCAAGAAGCCCTGGGGAAGAGGCGGATGGAGAGATAGACGCAGATGGGGGTTTAGGGCAGGGGGGAGGGGGTGTGACGGGTCAGAGCAGCCCCGCTTAGACGGGGCCGATCTGCCCCGCACTTCCCCTGCGGTTGCGCACGCATTCCTCGGGGCCGGACAGGAGGCGCGCGCTGCTTGCGTGCGCTGCTCTGTGGCCGCGGATCAGCTGACCGGCGTGGGGGCTGGTCGACGGGGAACCCTGCACGCCGGGCTACGTCTGACATCAGGCAACGTCCTTGGCCCCGGGTCGATGGGTGACGTCATGAGAAAGCGACCCAGATAGGAACTTAAAAGGAGGAAGAGAGGGTGGATGGGGGTGTTAGGGATGCGGCAGTAACACCACCAGCGGGGGGTAGGAAGCAGCCCAGGGCAGGGCATCGTAGGATTTGCCGGCGGGCTGGTGCGTTTCGGGTATTAACCTCACCAGCCGGACAGGACGCCAATAGAGCCTGTCCTTAGGGCCCTGGGCTGGGGCCCATGAGAGAGGGCGGGCCCGGGCCCCCCGACCTTGCCCCTCTGAACGGAGAGAAAGGAGGGGCAGTAGCATCAATATCGATTTTGCACACCGGGAGAAGGGACATTACGGGGACCTGACTCTGCCCATCCTGGTGTAGGAGCCAAACTGAGAAACTCACAGGGTGGGGGGACAAGGGGCACTCTTGTACAGTAATTCAGCCTACTTTAGAAGTGTCTGTTGTAATTAAGAACACAGGTGGTTTCTTCCAAGCAAGTGGCCCTTGCACTGAGTTAGGCTGCAACTTTACAAAATATAGGTACAAAAGTATCTTCATAAATAAAGTCAGTTTGATCTCTGCTCAGACCCAGGTTCACACACTGAGCTCATTACTGTACCTCGGGAAAGTGGGGCTCACTAGCAAAGCCCCTTCTTCCTGGGCACCTGGCCTGTGCAGCACCTTTGGGTAACTAAAGCAATTCTGAGCCTGGGACTTGGCCATTCAATACTGCTCAGGCCTGGCTTCCTAAGGTGCTATCCTGCCACTTCACCGCACCAGTCGCACAAATTACATCTGGAGAGAAGCAGGAAGCACCCATGTTGGCACTCTGGGAGAAGCTGCATTCCCTGCCATGGACTAGCTGCCTGTCTTCACATTTCCTCTGCATTGTGTTCTTGTCAGTTAGTCTGTATACACGGTTCCAAAGGCTAGGGCCAGCCACTCACCATGCTGGGCCAACACATGAGCAATTATTGCAGGTTTGGATTGCTACAGCTTTATGATGAAGCTTAAATAGCAAATACCCTGACACTTATCCTCACCCTCTTCAGCACTTCCTGTGAGCTGCAGCATCCTAAACCAACCTGAATTTGCTCAGCTCAGCAGCCAGGAAGCCTGGCCACACCACAAAAGCACCCACGTCAGGGAACATGGTCACACCTGTTGTGAGGTTGTACACTCACCCTCTCCCCCCAGGGACAGGGGAGTAGTTGAGTCCCTAGGGCTCTTAAAGTTACACCATAACCCTGCATCTCCAGCAATTTCTCTTCAGTCCTAAATCCCCAGCCCACCTGTTGGGACCATAGGGCCTAACTGCAGCAGTTAGTGCTCAACACCCCACTTGCTAGGGCAGCACAACCTAGCAGCTTGAGTCACTAATTAACACCCCTCTCACTGGGGCAGTGCAGCCTGGTAGCTGGAGTCAGTATAAAGCAGGTGCAGGCCCCACAGGTTACAGCAGTGAGGCAAAGGGTGTAGGGGGGACCCAGGCCCTCCCTACTCCACTGGGTCCCAGCCCAGGGCCCTAATAGCAGAGGTGCAGGCCACTGCTTGCTCAGCAGGGAATCCCAACACAACACACGGCGCTTCTCAGGACTCAATCTCCTGCCCTGGGCTACTTCCTACCATACTCAGCTGAATTCCCTCCAGGGTCCTTCCTTCAGCTCTTCTGTAGCACGGGTGTCCTGCTGGCTGGTTTCCAGGGCCAGTCCCTCTGGTGGTTCACCTTCAGGAGTTCTAGCAGCACCTCCTTCCTCCTAGTCCTCACCTGGAGCACATGTGTCTCATTGGTTCCCAGCTCCAGTCCCTCTGGCAGTTCACCTGTAGGCAGGGGCAGATGACCGTTTTGCGGGGCCCAGGGCAGCACAATTTTGCGGGGCCCCCCTTTGCCACGGCGCATGCGCGGGGCCTTTTGAAGCGCGGGGCCCGGGGCGGCCGCCCCGCCACCCTGCCCTATATCCGCCCCTGCCTGTAGGCACTCCAGCAATGCCACCTCAGCCACCAGCCCTGACTGAGCCTTTCCAGGCCTTTATACCTGGGCTGCAGTCTGAGCATACCCAGCAGGGCCATGGGGGCAGGGTTTCTTCAGCCAGGTGAGCCTGGTTAGGCCTAGCTTCCCTAGTGTGGGGCAGGTATACCCCCTAAACACCTTCAAGTAGTCAAGGGGCTTTAATTGTCAGGAAGTAGCAAGGTTCTGGAACCATGACACCTGTGATCTATCCCTGCCAGTGATCTGCTATGGGAACTTGGGCCTCTCTGTGCCTCTGTTATCTTCTCCCCTAGGAGTGTAAGGGTATGTCTACACATCAAAGTTAATTCGAAATAACAGCCATTATTTCGAATTAACTTTAATAGTGTCTATACAGACAAACCGCTATTTCGAAATGAATTCGAAATAGCAGGGCGCTTAATTCGAATTAGTTAAACCTCATTCTACGAGGAATAACGCCAAATTTGAAATAGCTAATTCGAAATAAGTGCTGTGTAGACACTTAATTTGAAATAGGGGGCCTCCAGCCCTTCCCAGGGAGCCCTGGTGGCCACTCTGGGCCAAACCAGGAAAACTCCTCTCCTCTCCCCCAGCCCTGGAGCCCTTAAAGGGGTAGACTCTGGCCACACTGCATGTGCCAACTACAGGCCTGCAAGCACAGAGCCAGCAGTCACTGACCCTGACCCAGACCCAGTGGCCCCAATATGAGCCGGGCAGCCAGATCCAGCCAGCCCTCCAACGCCCAGTCCCCCAGCTCCCAGGAGCCAGCCAGGGGCCGGAGAAGGCGGACGCCATCCTGGACTAGTGCGGAGATCATGGACCTCATTGAGGTTTGGGGGGAGGCCTCCAACATCCATGATCTCCACACCAGACGGAGGAACGCAGCCGTCTACAGCCGCATAGCTGCCACCATGGCCACAAAAGGCCACATGCGCACCCAAGAACAGGTGCGCATGAAAATTAAAGAATTGCGGCAGGGATATTCCAGGGCCACACGGGGCAGCTCCCCAACAGGGGCACACACCTGCCCCTATTTCAAGGCCCTGGACTGCATCCTGGGGGGCGGGATGGTCCGTGCCAGCCCAGGGGGCAGCAAGCCAGGAGCAGAGGGCCCTGACCAGGGTGCGGAGGAGGAGCCGCCACGGAGGGTGCTACGGAGGGTGCCACGCCGGCCGGACTCCCGAGCCGTCCCAGCAGCGGAGTCACCAGGGTTGTCCGGGGAGGCCACACCATGTGAGTGCCATCACTGTCCCCTTCCCCGGGGCGTGGGGAGGGAGACCAGGGACCGCGCGTGTGGGCCTTCCTTACCACGAATCACGCAGCAACCTGTGCACGTGCGAGCACGTGCCGTGCCAACCCTGGGCAGGTGGCTCCAGCTGCGTGCCACACAGGGGCCGTGACCTGATAGCTACACGCATGTGTGAAGAGACCTGACATGCTCCTGACTCCGGGGCGGGACACAGCAGGACGCCCTCCCTTCACAAGCTCCCTCTACACAGAGGCATGGGACATCTCCCCCCCACCTCGGCCGCACTATACGCAGCACAGGGTCATGGGTGCGGTCTCGGGGCAGCTCCCACTCCCGGGGATAGCCGGACATTCCGACCACGGCCTCTGTGCAAGCACAGCGGCTCTGACGTTGCAGGGCACCGTCATCCTCACCTTGCAGAGGGGGGCTGGGCTTCACCCACTGTGTCCCCAGGGAGAGCTGACCACTTCTCTTCTTTCATCCACAGCCGCACCAGCTGCATGTGCAGGGCGCACCACCCCGCCTGGGACATGCTCCCGCACACGAGGGCTCCGCAGGAGGACCAGCCGAACACTGCAGGGGTACCAAGAGCAGCACCTGGGGGCACTGCGAGCCCTGCACTGCACCCTCGACCGCTGGGTGGAACTAGATTTGTAGCTCCGGCGGGAGCAGCTTGCCCAGGGTCGTGCCATCTGTGCCCATCTGCAGACCCTGGTGCAGAGCGTGCTGCCTCGTGCCACTCCTCCTCCCACTCCTTCTCCCCCTCCCGCCTTTCCCTCCTCAACCTCCACACCCCCCACCTCAACCTCCACACCCTCCTCCCCATCCCCCCGGGGACGCCGAGGCCCCCGCACCCGCCGTGCTGGGAGACAGTTGGCCCAGCGAGACCCCCAACCCTGAGTCCTGAGCTTCCCCTCCCCTTCTTCCCCTTGCTTCCTCCTCCCAGTTCCCCTCCCTCTCCCACCCTCTCTCCTCCCTCTCCCACCTCCTTTCCCCAGTCTCCCCAGAGTTTCATACCCCCCCCCCCCAGTTTTGTTAAATAAACAGAGTTTATATTTTTGAAAATACGTGTATTTTATTTGACATCAGGAAGGGGGGCTAGGGAGGGGTAAGTGAAAGGATGTGAGTACGGAATAAGGCACAAGGTCCCAGTGGGGCACGCCAGGGAGACTTCAGTCCTGTTCCGTGTGGAAGCTCTCCCACAGGGCCTCCTGGATATGGACAGCCCCCTGATGGGCCTCCCGGCTGGCAGCCGTGCAGGGCAGTGCATACAGGCCAGCCAAGTGGTCAGCCTCTGCCATCCAGGCTGGCAGGAAAGCCTCCCCCTTTCGCTCACACAAATTGTGCAGCACACAGCACGCCGCCACCATGTGCGGAATAGTCTTCTCGGAGAGGCCGAGGCGGGTGAGGAGGCATCAAAATCGGGCCTTCAGCCAGCCAAAGGCCCCCTCCACCACAATGCGGGCCCTATTGAGCCTGGTATTAAAGGCCTGCCGGGAGGGGTTGAGGTGTCCCGTGTAGGGCTTCATGAGCCAGGGTTGTAGCGGGTAGGCCGCATCCCCCCCACCAGGCAGACAGGCATGTCCACGTCCCCGACCCTGATGTGGCGGTCAGGGAAGAAGGTCCCAGCGTGCAGCCTCTGGCACACGGAGGACTTGCGGTATACCCGCGCATCTTGTGCTTTGCCGGACCAGCCCACGTTGATGTCCAGGAAGCAGCTCTGGTGGTCAGACACGGCCTGCAGGATGACCGAGAAATACCCCTTCTGGTTAATGTAGAGGGAGGCCTGGTGTTCCGGGTCATGGATGGGGATGTGCGTCCCATCGATTGCCCCCCCGCAGTTGGGGAAGCCCAGGGTGCCAAACCCCTCGATGACCACGTCCAAATCTGTGAGGTGGACGACTCTGCAGAGCAGCACTCTATTGATGGCCTTGACCACCTGCAGAGAGACACACAAAACCGAGAGTCAATGGGGTGCCAGGGTGGCCGAGAGTGTTCCTTCCCCACCACTGCCCCGCGCCCCCACTCCCCAGGAGCACCCCCCGGCCGCAATCCTGGCCACCGCGGGCAGTCCAAAGTGCGGCTGGGACAGAACAAACCCTCCCATGGAGGGGACTTGCACCCCTCCCCCGCTTTTCCCTGGGGCAGCCCATCCACTCCTTGCCCCCCCCTCCCCTGGCACAATGGCCGGAGACTGCCATACCTGCATGATCACTGCTCCGATGGTGGATCTCCCCACGCCGAGCTGGTTCCCAACGGATCGGTAGCTATCCGGCGTGGAGAGCTTCCAGAGGGTGATGGCCACCCACTTGTGGAGGGGAATGGCGGGCCTCATGTTCGTGTCCTCTCGCCACAGAGCAGGGGCGAGCCACTCACAGAGCTCAAGGAAGGTGTCCTTCTTCATCCTGAAGTTCTGGGTCCACTGTTGGTCTCCCCAGTGCTCCAGGACGATGCGGTCCCACCAGTCGCTGCTGGTGTCCAGACGCCAGATGCGGCGGGGCACGCTGGCATCCAGCCACTGCTCCTCCACAGCCCCCAGGGGGGTCCGGAAGAGGACCTGGGGGTTGGGCTGCCGCAGATGGTGCCAGGCAGTCTCCAGCAATTGCTGCCAGGCTTGCAGCAAAAGATCCAAAAGAAGCACCAGAGTGCCCAGGGGCGGCTCTGGCTCTATGGTGCTGAGTGCTGTGGTGTCCCGAGTGAGGGCAACCAAGCAGGCAGAGAGAAAAATGCTTTGCTGTCCCTCAGCAAGGTAGTCAAGCAAGCAGGGAAAGCTGAGAACCGGCTGTCCAGGGGGCTCCCTTTAAGCACGAGCCTCAGATAGCCTCAGGCAGAAGCCACACAAAGCAGCTACTGACCTGATGCCCTGCTGGAACTGGTTTCAGCTGCCCTTACATGCGATTCAGTGTCCAATCAGTGTGGACGCGCTATTTCAATTGAGCAAAAAGCTATTTCGAAATGCATTTTGTGTATAGACACGTTATTTCGATATAACTTATATCAAATTAACTATTTCAAATTAAGATATTTCAAAATAACACTGTAGTGTAGACATACCCTAAGTGATTTGGGGCTGGAATTATCTCCTGCTAAGTGTCTGTGCTGCACCAGCATGAGGGGCCACTCACTGGTGATGCAATACAAAAACAGGGCATAACGACTCCCTCAGAGATCTGATGGGCAGAATCCCCTGGGATGCTAACATGAAGGGGAAAGGAGTCCAGGACAGCTGGCAGTATTTTAAAGAAGCCTTATTGAAGGCACAGAAAGAAACCATCCCGACGCGTAGCAAGAGAGGCAAACATGGTAGGAGACCGGATCCTTTGGTCAGGATCGTGAAATCTACCATCTCATGATCACTGCTTCCCAGGTTGTCACCCACCTCCACTTCCCCTATTAGTCCCTCCCTGTTTGTGAGCAGAAGGTCAAGCTGCTGATTTAGTTGGGATTGGTCCTGCCTAGAGCAGGGGGCTGGACTTGATGACCTTCTGAGGTCTCTTCCAGCTCTATGGTTCTATGATTCTATGAACAACAATAGCAGGCTTTAGCCCTGGGTACATGACCCTGTTACAATATGGGTAAGTCTTCTGCACACTATATTTCTGAGGGATCTGGCTGTGGCTCCTATATTTAGCTCATCTGACACTTTCCTTTGGAAAAGATTCTTATGAGCTTTCCTTTGGGAAGCTCACACCCCTCCGCTGTTGAGAGCAGGGCTTTCAGATTATGGAGGGACAAAGGCCTGAGGCTCCTTGGTGTGCTCTGCATTGTGTATTGTGTATGTGCACCTCAGACCACTCCCACTCAGACAAACCACCAGGAACAGGCTATGTTCTGTAAAAAAACATAGAACAGGATCGCAGTTCAGCAGCCCCTCCTCTCTGCATGCAGCCTGCCTGCTGCTTCCAGCTCAGTCCCTGCTGAAACCCTGCTGGGGGCGGAGGGGACATCGTGGCAAGAAGCAGGAAGTTCTCCCAACATGCCACAGTTTGTAGTTCACCACTTGTAGTTCCCAGGACTGCTGCTGAAGCACACTGGACCTTGGGCTACACTTGCACCAGTCTACTGTTGAGAGCAGAGCTTTCAGATGATGGAGGGACAAAGGCCTGAGCCTGGAGAAGTTCCTTTCACTCAGACACGTTATTGGATTATAATAGGAAAATGCAGAGCAGTGTTGCACCCACTATTGTGTGTGTAGTAAGTTGAGGGTCAGTAACATGGAGTCATCAGGCCTAAATAGAGGCCTGTAGCATGAAAACAGCAACAGGCCTGCAATCTAGTGAGCAAGACTTTGGTTCAGTAACAGGAGCCAAGAAAGAGGCCGTACTGATAACTGTGTGATTGTGTAAGTTAGGTAGAGCATGGAAGGACACAGGGAGGCACTGGGTACAAACTGTAAGCCAAAGGGGAGTAGCGGAACATCTTAATAAGAAATGTCTTGGTACAACGACTCCCCAAAAAACTAATGCACAAACCGACCTAGGTTCAGGACCAGGTCGGAATTGACAGCATGAAGGATAGTAAGTAAGCCAGGACAACCCTGACCAGACGACGCTGACACTGACAGTTCAGACCACCGAAGGTACTGAGGTACAGAACACCGAGGTACGACACTGGTGACCCCCGACCGCTGATCTGGTAAGAAGGTGAACGGTTCTGTTTATCCGCTTGCAATCTAACATCTAAAATGGCAGAAAATCACGAGTTAGGTAACCCCCATCTACATTCCGTTAAAATCCCGGTAGGTTTTAATGAAATATGGACCCGGTGGATTGCTAAAAATGGAGGGCCATATGAGTTTAAAAAAGAGTATGGAGAAACCGGTATATGTGGAGCCATGGCAGAAACTGAAGCACTGAAAAAGAGTAATAGTACTAAAAAGCCTAGGATTTTGCAACTTATGTCTATGGCAGTGAGATGGCTTAAACAGCCTGCCACACTGCTAGCCTCCCTGGTAATGGAACAGATAGGGGAAGTAAAAGAAGCAACATTGCAAAAGAGAAAAGTGTCGTCCCTAGCAAAGCAACAGCCTTTGGGAACTTTCACAGTACCTGAAGCCATGGGACAGAAATTATCAGTGGTGGCCCTGGCAAATTTGAAAGATGAAACAGGGTCCACTGCATTGCAACCACAACCATATGATAAAAGCCAGGTTCCAGCTGAACTTAAACTGAGACCTAGACTGGTGCCTGTCAGAATGGGAAAAGTAAGTGCTCAGGAGGGAGAAGTAGCAAACAATACTTTCACTAAATTGGTAAATAAAATGAAGGAAAAAATGGAACAGTTCACAGAGCACACTAGGAGACAGGAGCTGCGACCTGATTGCAGGAATGTGAGTAAAAAAGAATTTCAAAGTGAAAAAGCAAGATTAAGCACTCTAACAAGAATTGATGCATTAACTCATGAAGTTGCCCCAAAACAGTTAAGTACAGCATGTATGGGCACTCCCACAATTCATCTAGCATGCAGACAAGAGCAACAGAAACTGGGGGAACAAATTCAGTTTTTACAAGCGCAGGTAACTACCCCCACTCTAATCTTAGAGTCAGGATAAAAATCCAGGGTGCAGGTTTCCAACTACTCTAACCCATGGAAGCATACTCTGTGCTCAGCTAAAATGCATTCTTCTTTTGAGATATTTTTACATACCGGTATGTTTTCCTTTATAGCCTTTTTTTTTTAGTTTGCTTAATTTGCTACTGCCTGTACTTTAAGAGAACCGTAAGAGTTAAACTCTCTTGACTCGAGTCTCTATCTTCTTCTCCAAACCCTCCTCCCTTTGATTTTTTTCTCTTTCTGTTAAAAGTTAGTTTTTTATAGAAATCTTTAAACTATACAATGGTTAAAAATAGAACAGAATAAGAAAGAAAAATAAGGTAAAACTTTATTTTAAACAATTCCCATAAATTAATTATTTTAACCCTTCAGGAATGCAACAGCTGGAATGACTCCCAAATTTCCTGAAGATAAGGTTGCTAGGTAACAGACATGCAGACTCTGCTTCTAATCCTAACTAGTAACTTTTATTTGAAACATGGGCTTTTTTTAATTTCAATACACCTGTATAGCAGAGTTTTAAAATAAAGCTTAATATAAAGTCATGGGTAATGCCATAAGTTACTAAATTGATACAACATAGTTGGCATATATTAATAGAAATGTATATAATTTTTATTAATAGTTTTAAATAAGGTAATAACTTGCTGATTTAAATGTTTAACTCTTTATTTTTTCTCTTTTATTTTCTTATTTTGTATAAATATAAATGTAATGTTGGCGCCATTTGTTTTTAATTGTAAGTTGTCCTATATGTCATGTATATTGTTTTTTTGGTATGTTGTGTGTCATGTGACTATTTTTTTAAAAATTATTTTTACTGTGTTGCAACAAAAGTCAATTTTTATACTTTTAAAAAAAATGTGGTACCACACTATTTTATTATCATATTTGGGGTATAATCATATTATGAATACTATTTTTTTCAAAGTTCAAAAAGGTTTCAGGTACAATATATGTACATATATTTCATGCCTCAACAAAGAATGCAATTGCGAACATTTTTTTTTATTTTATTAATCAAAATGTTTTATTTTTTTTAATTCAAAGAAAATGTAAGGGAGACCAGACTCTTAACATTAAAGGTCCAATATTAAGGTTCAGATAACATTAAAAAATGTCAAGTTTGGTATGGATTTTATAATCTTGTTTTTACTTTTAAATGCAGTTGTAAGAATGGTATAGCAATAATGCTTAAAGCTAACCAAACTTTTTCAACAGGTTTCCACCTTGAACTCCTAACACAACAAACCATTATGAATGTTTAATATTCTCAAAGTATTTACATTCACCTGTTTTTAAAAAATCATTTTGATATAAATTCTGTTTTCTTTTGTAGCAAGTTAAAGGAAAATAGTACCTGTTAACTTTTGGGCTTTTAAACAGTTAACAAAAGTGGAATTGGTATCCCAAGCAAATTAACTCTAAAAACTTGGTAAAATTTCTAAACACTTTGAGGGAAAAGCAATACACCATCTCATGGAACATTGTGAGTATCTATTTTAGCAGTTAAGCATTATGTTTGGAAGACAAAATTGGTAATAATCCTCAAGTGAAAATAGATATCTATACAACAATTGCAAAAGTTTAGTTTGTATTATAAAAGACTTGGCCCCTATTATAAACAAACTCAACTAACCTGTTTATTAAATTTGGGTTACTAAAATCAAGATAGATGTAAAGCAAAAGCTTTTATTATGTCAACTAACTGAAGTTTTTTAAGGTTTTATCCTACAGATCAAAAACACCAGACGATATCACAGCACAAAAACACTAGAAGATATCAGCACACAGTAAATAAATGCCTAAGCATCAAGAAAATAAAAGAAAAATGAAGTGCTTTATGAACAAAAGACTGTTCACTTCAATTTCCCATATATGGACAATTAAGTTGGCAATCAGCTAGAAATCATTGTTAGTTAATTTAAACTTGGCTATTATGTAAAACCAATTGTTGTTTGCTGTATCACTATTGTTGCTGTATCAGTGTATTTTTACTGTACACCATTTACAATGTGCATAGCATTGCTAAACTGTTTAGCCATCACAGGCAAAAAATCAACAAACAAATAGAAGCAAAAAAAAAAAGGGTTTAAAAAAATAAGGATAGAAAAAGAAACACAAAAGGAAATTAAGTGTATAAAACTACAACTTGGGTTTAAAAAAAAAAAGCCCTGTTATTACCCGTAATGATTTGGATCAGTGACATTGAACCCAAACTGAGGCACATATTATTCCAAACAATTTTGTTCAGTGTCTGGGGACCAACACTAAATCCCAACACACCAATAATTAATAAATTGGTCACTGTCCATTCAGTAAGTTGTCTGGAAGCATCCATAAGAAACAACTGACTGGTGTGTCACAGAGCACTGCAACCAATGGAACAGAGAAGCTAGCCATTCCTGGTTCCTGCCTAGCAAAGCTTATTCCAGAGGGTGACCACCAGCAGTAAGGCTGATGTATAACATGAATGGACAGCACTGGGTAGTAATGGCGTACAAAACATTTATTATAAAAGGCCTCATTTATAATGTCACTACTCCAAATTTCTGTTTTGCTTATATATATATATATATATATTCTTGTGGGACACACTGTAACAATGCCTATCCCAGTATTTAAAATCACTAAAAAACACTCAGTCTACTATTAATAATAGTACAAATGGTAACTATACATGCCCTAATTAGAGTGTGTTGCTATCAGCAGTACCACAAGGGCCAAATCACAATACCAAGTCACAAAACAAATGGTTATAAGGTTGTGCCATTTATACATATACACACTGTGCAAATATGCTTAAATACTCTGCAAAAGGATACACAATTTCCATATTAATTATTTGAGAGGGCTGTCAAAACGCAATCAAAAAACTACATTCCTCAGTATGGTCCCAGGCCTAACATTCCCAGGCCCATCATAAGGGACCTAACAGAATTGGAAAATAAAATCTGTCCATCAGTCGTACGAGGGAATGTGCAGACTAAGGGACAGATGGGGCATGAATGTGTGAACAGCAAAGCAAGGTGTCCACATGACAGTGTTTAGCCCACTGGGTCACATTCAGTTCATGCATTATGCTTTTCCGGGACGATGGGTAAACATCCTCCCCATAAAAGGACAAAAAGTGGGGGAATGTAGTAAGTTGAGGGTCAGTAACATGGAGTCAGCAGGCCTAAATAGAGGCCTGTAACATGAAAACAGCAACAGGCCTGCAATCTAGTGAGCAAGACTTTGGTTCAGTAACACAGGAGCCAAGAAAGAGGCCCTACTGATAACTGTGTAATTGTGTAAGTTAGGTAGAGCATGGAAGGACACAGGAGGCACTGGGTACAAACTGTAAGCCAAAGGGAGTAGTGGAACATCTTAATAAGAAATGTCTTGGTACAAGACTCCTAAACTAATGCACATACCGACCTAGGTTCAGGGCCAGGTCGGAATTGACAGCATGAAGGATAGTAAATAAGCCCCCCTTCCGTAAGGTGAGGGGTGGTATCTAGGCAACAGAGGGTGGCAAACTGATACGTAAAGAAATGATGTAAGTTGTTTGTACCTGTCTATAAAAGGACACTGCAAAGGGTGCTCCCCAGCCGACCTTGGGGGGGGCGCACTAGGCGCCTGAACGGCAGGTGTCATTGCCTGAACTTACAGAACACACAGTAGCTTAACTTTGACTAACTGCTGTTAATATCTGTTATATGGCAATAGGCCTGCCCGGTGTTGGTACCTTGTCAACGCGGGCCATAGTGCCCAGTGGTGTAACATTGTACTGATCTCTGTTACCAACTGGTAGAGCTTCGCATTTGACAATAAACCTGCTCGATTGATTTCAAACCTTGCCTGCATCTGTCGTTTCTGGGGCCTCTCAGAGATCTCCTGTGTTAACGCAAGTGCAGGGGGTCTAACGCTCTAGATAAAGGGAGTACCGAGTGTTACGCATGCAGCCGAAAGTTTATCATCACCGACGGAGTAGAGGTCCTGTCAGGAGCGCACCAGGACGACCCTGACCAGATGACGCTGACACTGACAGTTCAGACCACCGAAGGTACCGAGGTACGACAGTATGTTTGCCCCAAGTTCTATGTAAGGTGGGGTATGTGAGGAGGTGTCTAAGGAAAGCTTATGCTATGCTGATTCTGTCTATGCTACTCATATACTTGTAAAGTTATGAATATGGGCTCTGTACTTATATTTTACATGTTTTCTGTCTGAAAGAGAGCAACAGGCGTCGCCCACCTATTGTGAGGGTTGGTGGCCCATGAATGCTGCATGGACAATCGCTCTTAAGTGTTGCCAATTGACACCTGAGGAGTGATAATGGCCCCTTGCCTGAGAAGGACACACCTGGGTACCCCAAGGCTCCTTGCCTAAAAAGGACATGGTGATCATGTGATCAGCTCCAGTTTGGGAGGTACCATCATTCAGGAGAACAATGGATTTCCCTGCACATGGGCAAGGTTATAAAAGGATCCTGGGGATGCCTCCATCTCTGTCTTCGCTCCTGCCCTCATCTCCAGAAGCACCTTTGCTAAGGACAGAGGGCCCGGAAGGATTTGTGGACCCATCCTGACATAGGATGTACACCAGAGACTTTTAAGCTGTCAGTTTATTACATCTCTGCTAAGAGCCTGCATCAAGAACAATCCTACTCTCATAAGAACATAAGAACATAAGAACGGCCGTACTGGGTCAGACCAAAGGTCCATCTAGCCCAGTATCCTGTCTGCCGACAGTGGCCAGCACCAGGTGCCCCAGAGAGGGTGGACCGAAGACAATGATCAAGCGATTTGTCTCCTGCCATCCCTCTCCAGCCTCTGCCAAACAGAGGCCAAGGACACCATTTTATCCCCTGGCTAATAGCCTTTTATGGACCTAACCTCCATGAAATTATCTAGCTTCTCTTTAAACTCTGTTATATTCCTAGCCTTCACAGCCTCCTCTGGTAAGGAGTTCCACAGGCTGACTACACGCTGTGTGAAGAAGAACTTTCTTTTATTAGTTTTAAACCTGCTACCCATTAATTTCATTTGGTGTCCTCTAGTTCTTCTATTTAGGGGAACTAATAAATAACTTTTCTTTATCGGCCCTCTCCACACCACTCATGATTTTATACACCTCTATCATATCCCCCCTCAGTCTCCTCTTTTCTAAACTGAAAAACTGAAAAGTCCCAGTCGCTTTAACCTCTCCTCATATGGGACCTCTTCCAAACCCCTAATCATTTTAGTTGCCCTTTTCTGAACCCTTTCTAAGGCCAAAATATCTTTTTTTGAGGTGAGGAGACCACATCTGTACACAGTATTCAAGATGTGGGCGTACCATAGTTTTATACAGGGGCAGTAAGATATTCTGGGTCTTATTTTCTATCCCTTTCTTAATAATACCTAGCATCCTATTTGCCTTTTTGACCGCGCTGCACACTGTGTGGAAGTTTTCAGAGAACTGTCCACGATAACTCCAAGATCTCTTTCCTGATTTGTCGTAGCCAAAATAGCCCCCATCATACTACGTATAGTTGGGGTTATTTTCCCGATGTGCATTACTTTACACTTATCCACATTAAATTTCATTTGCCATTTTGTTGCCCAATCACTCAGTTTGGTGAGATCTTCTTGGAGTCCCTCACAGTCTGCTTCTGTCTTGACTATCCTAAACAGTTTGGTATCATCCGCAAACTTTACCACCTCACTGCTTACCCCTTTCTCCAGATCATTTATGAATAAGTTGAACAGGATTGGTCCCAGGACTGACCCTTGGGGGACACCACTAGTTATCCACTAGGAGACAATGGCACAGTTGCTGCCGGGCGAGGGAGAGGGCTTGCCCCAGGGGGAGGTTTCCCTGCCCTCAGTTGTTCCTCCCTTGCCTCCTAAACCCTAAGGAGTACCACCTGCATGCCCTGGCCCTACCCCTGCTGACCAGCCCTCCGCTTCCACCTCGGAGGGCTGGATGCTCGTTCGAGGGAAACACAGAGCCCGCGATTTGTGGGCTCAATCTCCCCCCTCCGATGAGGAGGGTGGGAAGGCCCCCCCGCAAGATACGTCGAGGCATACTGGAGCAGTCAACAAAGGCTTCCCTTGTCGACCACGCCGCGTCTAGACTGCTGTGCTGTGCCAGATCAGCTGATCGTCGGCACAGCGCGGCGGCCATTTTTATTTTAATGAAGTGGGGATTATTTAAATCCTGGCGTCATTGACTATGCCGAATAAACTATTTTACATGGCTCCGTCGATGAAGCCATGTAGTCTAGACGTACCCCCAGTGCGGAGAGGCTGGGGCCGGCCTATTGTCACTTTAACAATAGCCTGCTGGAGGACGTGGGCTTCGTGGTGTCCTTCCGGGAGTTCTGGCTGGCCTCGCGGGGGCAGCAGCCTGCCTGTCCTTCGGCTCAGCGATGGTGGGACGATGGGTGGGACACGGGGAAGGCTCTTCTGCCGTGACTGCTCCCGGGGCGCCAGACCGCAGAGGGATGCGGCGATAGAGCAGTTGGAGCCGGAGGTTTTGAAGCTTGAGAGGGGCCTGGTATCCGACCCCGAGGATCCGCCCCTCCGCAAGGCATACCGGGAGAAGCGGGAGGAACTCCGGGCTCTTGAGGACCATCGGGCTCGGGGTGCCTTTGTTCGATCCCGCATCCGTCTCCTTCGGGAGATGGATCATGGCTTCTTCTACATCCTGGAGAAAGAGGAGGGCCAAAAGGCATGTCACGTGCCTCCTGGCAGAGGACGGCACCCCCCCTCATGGATCCAGAGGAGATGTGTGGAAGGGCCAGGGCCTTCTACGCCAGTTTGTTCTCCCTGGATCCAACTGAAGCTGATGCCTACAGAGTGCTCTAGACTGAGCTCCCGACGGTCAGCGTGAGCGACCGAGACAGGCTGGAGCTGCCTCTCACACTGGCCAAATTCTCAGAAGCCCTCCGTCTCTTGCCCACCAACAAAACCCCGGGCATGGACGGGCTGACCGTGGAGTTCTACTGCGGTTTCTGGGATGTCCCTCGGCCCAGACCTCGTCATCGTCTGGGCCGATTCCTTGCTACTGAAGAAGGGGGACCTCCGTGAACTTCGGAACTGGCGCCCCATCTCGCTCTTCAGCACGGACTATAAGGTCGCAGCAAAAGCCATCTCGCTGTGCCTTCGGTCCGTGCTGGCAGACATGATCCAACCCAACCAGACCTACACTGTCCCGGGCCATAGTATCTTTGATAATTTGTGCTTGGTCTGGGATCTCCTAGATCTCTGGTGTGGGGACGGTCTGTTGTTCGCCCTCCTGTCCCTGTACCAGGAGAAGGCAGTCAACAGGGTGGACCATGGGGATCTCCTGGGAAATCTGTAGGCCTTCAGCTTCGGGCCCCGTTTTGTGGGTTTTCTCTGTGTGCTGTATGCCCTCACGGAGTGTTTTGTCAGGCTCAACTGGACCCTGTCCGAGCCGGTCAGCTGCGGGCGGGGGGTACGTCAGGGGTGTCCGCTGTTGGGCCAGCTGTACGCTCTGGTGATCGAGCCCTTCCTCTGTCTCCTCTGTTGGAGGTTGACAGGGTTGGTGCTTCGAGAGCCAGAGCTGCAGCTGGTTCTGTCGGTGTATGCGGATGACGTGCTCCTCGTGGTCCAGTCTTGTGGGAGTGATGACTGGACCCGGAGCCCAACTAATTCCAGGGGCCAAATGATAAAAAACAGGGTCAAGGGGTGCGGGTCAAAGGTTCAAAACGAGGGAACCGGACGGAGACACCGAGCAGAGAACCCTGGACAGCACCCACTGCTCCTCAAAGCTGTCCAGGGAGCCAGTGGACTCCGCCCAGAGGAACTTGCCTGGATACGTGACACAAGGGAGGAGCGGAAATAGCCCCCACAGTCGCAGAGAACCCCCTCGTCCAGCATCCTCCTCCTGGTATTATATATAGCAGCTTTCAAAAGGGCCAAGAGGAGTTTGACGCGGCGGTCTCTCGACTTTGTGGGGCCATGGATGGGGTGTGTACAAATGAAAACGTGTGGGGAAAAGTGCAGCCAGAACCTCAGCAAGAGGTTTTGGAGGAGCAGGAAAAGGGGCTGCCACCTGGCGCATTCTAGATATGCGTGCGGCAGGTTTTTCCTCACGCCGCAAAAGGGGCAGGTGGCCGGGATGGGGGTGAACCGCGCCAGGTACACGCCCATGCTCACAGCTCCATGAAGGAGCCTCCAACTGATGTTCCCGATGGAGAAATTGGAGAAATGGTCTGAGGTAAATAGGATGAAGTTTAATAAAGTTTAATAAAGACAAATGCAAAGTGCTCCACTTAGGAAGGAACAATCAGTTTCATACATACAGAATGGGAAGTGACTGTCTGGGAAGGAGTATGGCAGAAAGGGATCTAGGGGTTATAGTGGACCACAAGTTGAATATGAGTCAGCAGCGTGATGCTGTCGCAAAGAAAGCAAATGTGATTCTGGGATGCATTAACAGGTGTGTTGTGAGCAAGACACGAGAAGTCATTCTTCCACTCTACTCTGCGCTGGTTAGGCCTCAGTTGGAGTATTGTGTCCAGTTCTGGGCACCGCATTTCAAGAAAGATGTGGAGAAATTGGAGAGGGTCCAGAGAAGAGCAACGAGAATGATTAAAGGTCTAGAGAACATGACCTATGAGGAAGACTGAAGGAATTGGGTTTGTTTAGTTTAGAAAAGAGAAGATTGAGGGGGGACATGATAGCAGTTTTCAGATATCTAAAAGGGTGTCAGGAGGAGGAGGGAGAAAACTTGTTCATCTTGGCCTCTGAGGATAGAATAAGAAGCAATGGGCTTAAACTGCAGCAAGGGAGGTTTAGGTTGGACATTAGGAAAAAGTTCCTAACTGTCAGGGTAGTCAGACACTGGAATAAATTGCCCAGGGAGGTTGTGGAATCTCCATCTCTGGAGATATTTAAGAGTAGGTTAGATAAATGTCTATCAGGGATGGTCTAGACAGTATTTGGTCCTGCCATGAGGGCAGGGGTCTGGACTCGATGACCTCTCGAGGTCCCTTCCTGTCCTAGTATTCTATGATTCTATGATGATTCTATGGGCCTTGGGATTAAGGTGGAGTTCCCCACCATCAACAGGTCTTAGATAGTCCCGCCACTTGGTGTCAGGGCAGGATACGAGGGTGAGGAACTGCAGCGTGTGGAGCAAGAGTGTGTACAGATGGTTCCTGGGCGTGGTTCAAAAACATGATCCAACCTGACCAGACCTACACCATCCCGGGCATCTTTGATAATTTGTACTTGGTCCGGGATTTCCTAGATCTCGGGTGTGGGGGCGATCTGTCGTTCGCCCTCCTGTCCCTGGACCAGGAGAAGGCGTTCGACAGGGTGTACCACGGGTATCTCCTGGGCACTCTGCAGGCCTTTGGGCCCTGTTTTGTGGGTTTTCTCCGGGAGCTGAAGGAGGGTGTGGTAGCTGCTCCTTGCCGTCCTGTGCTACAGGGCACCCTTCCCTACCTTTTTCCCCAGCCCCTCCTCGCTGCTGCTCCTGCTGCTAGGAGCCCTTCCTGCCCAGCTCTCCCCTGCGGCTGCCTACCTGCCTGCCTGTCTGTTGCTGGGACTCTCCCTCCCAGGTCTGTTCCTGCTGCTGCCACCCACCCACAGCAGCGGGGGGGGGGCTACTGCTCCCCCCTCCCGGAGTGAGAGATGAAGAGGACCCCACCATCACCCACCACTGAGAGGCCCTTCCTTGGTTGGCTACCGGCCGCCTGCTGCTGCTGCTGCTCCTGCTGCTGTAATACCTGCGCCCCGTCGAGGAGGAGAAAGAGGAGGACCAGCACTTGGACTTGTGGAGGGGGTTTTCTGGGACTGAGCTTTTAACACCTGTGCTCCTGCGGTGGTGGTAACTTGAGTTGCTGCGAGAGGGGCTGGGGGAGAGGCATGGAGCCTTCCTCCCAGTACAGCTGCCCCCCCTTCCTACTGCCACCACCCACATTGCCCCCTTGACCAACCCACTTGTACCACCAGGACCTGCTCTTTGCCCCTCGGCAGAGCTAGCTGCTCGCTTCCTTTTACACCTGGGACTGTTTGCGCAGCGGGTGAGAGACAGCCCCACGAGCGCTTGTGGGCGCACTCCCCCCCCCCCCCGACTTGGCCCCCCTCCCTCAGCTACATTTGTCTGCGGGGCCTTCCCTCACCCCTTACCTTGCCCCCCTGCTTCCCCACCACAGCAGATGGCCTCCCTACCACCTTCCCCACCCTAGCAGCCCAGTTTGTTTCTCCTTCCCTCCCTGCTACAGCCTCCCTGAGACTTAGTTTGTTGCCTGCCCTGCCCAGCCCTGAAAGTTTGTTTGTTTGCTTGCCCTGCCCCATCCGCATGCAGTTCCCTGGTCCGCCCGTCCCCCACCACTGGTCAGTTTGCTGTGATGTTCATAGAATCATAGAACCATAGAGCTGGAAGAGACCTCAGGAGGTCATCAAGTCCAGCCCCCTGCTCTAGGCAGGACCAATCCCAACTAAATCAACCCAGCCAGGGCTTTGTCAAGTTGAGACTTAAATACATCTAGGGATGGAGACTCCACTACTTCCCTAGGTAACCCCTTCCAGTGCTTCACTACCCTCCTAGTGAAATAGTTTTTCCTAATATCCAACCTGGACCTCTCCCACCACAACTTGAGACCATTGCTCCTTGTTCTGCCATCTGTCACTACTGAGAACAGCCTCTCTCCATCCTCTTTGGAACCTCCTTCAGGAAGTTGAAGGCTGCTATCAAATCCCTCAATCTTCGCTTCTGCAGACTAAACAGGCCCAACTCCTCAGCCTCTCCTCATAGGTCACATGCTCCAGCCCCTAATCATTTTGGTTGCCCTCCGCTGGACCCT
This sequence comes from Rafetus swinhoei, assembly GCA_019425775.1. Lineage (NCBI taxonomy): Eukaryota > Metazoa > Chordata > Testudines > Trionychidae > Rafetus > Rafetus swinhoei. The sequence continues at coordinate 78,340 of JAFJHL010000492.1, read as the reverse complement.
CTCCAATGCGCCACTTCCTTTTTGTAGTGGGGGCCCAGAACTGACACAATACTCCAGATGTGGCCTCACCAGAGCCGAATAAAGAGGAATAATGACATCTCTGGATCTGCTGGCAATGCTCCTCTTAATGCAACCTAATATGCCATTAGCCTTCTTGGCTACAAGGGCACACTGTTGACTCATATCCAGCTTCTCATCCACTGTAACCCCAGGTCCTTTCTGCAGAACTACTACTTAGCTGGTTGGTCCCCAGCCTGTAACAATGCTTGGGATTCTTCCGTCCCAAGTGCAGGACTCTGCACTTGTCCTTGTTGAACCTCATCAGATTTCTTGTGGCCCAATCCTCCAATTTGTCTAAGTCACTCTGGACCCTATCTCTGCCCTCAAGCGCATCTACCTCTCCCCTAGCTTAGTGTCAAACTTGCTGAGGGTGCAATCCATCCTCATCCAGGTCATTAATAAAGATACTGAACAAAACCGGTCCTAGAACCAAACCTTGGGGCACTCCGCTAGAAACCGACCGCCATCCTGACATCGAGCCGTTGATCACTACCCGCTGGGCCCGGCCTTCTAGTCAGCTTTCTATCCATCTTACAGTCCATTTATCCAATCCGCATTCCCTTAACTTGCTGGCAAGAATATTGTGGGAGACCGTATCAAAAGCCTTGCTAAAGTCAAGGTATATCACATCCACTGACTTTCCCATGTCATCAGAGCCAGTTACCTCATCATAGAAGCTAATCAGATTGGTCAGGCACAACTTGCCCTTTGTGAATCCATGCTGACTATTTCTGATTACTTTCCTCTCTTCCAAGTGCCTCAAAATGGATTCCTTAAGGATCCCTTCCATGATTTTTCCAGGAACCGAGGTAAGACTGACCGGCTTATAGTTCCCTCGATCATCCATCTTTCCTTTTTTGAAGATGGGCACTACATTTGCCTTTTCCAATCATCCGGATCTCTCCCATCGCTACGAAGTTTTTAAAGATAATGGCCAAAGGCTCTCAATGACATTTGCCAACTCCTCAGTACCTCGGATGCATTAAGTCCGACCCATGGATTTGTGTACGTTCAGCTTTTCTAAATAGTTCCTAACCCGTTTTTTACCCACCAAGAGGTGTCCATCTTCATCCCATCTTGCGTCACTTAGGGCATTAGTCCGGGAGCCGACCTTGTCCGTGAATGTAGAGGCAAAGAAAGCATTGAGTACTTCAGCTTTCCCCACATCATCTGTCACTCCTTCATCCAGTAGGGGCCGCACACCCTCTCTGATCACCGTCTTCTTGTTAACATGCCTTTAGAAACCTTTCTTGTTATCCTTCACATCCTTTGCCAGTCGCAATTCCAGTTGTGCTCTCGCCTTCCTGATAACCCCCCGGCATTCTTGAGCTATACATTTATACCCCTCCCTGGTCATTTGTCCAAGTTTCCACTTTTTGTAAGCTTCCTTTTTTTCCTTAAGTTCACCAAGGATTTCCTCCATAAGCCACTCCAGTCTCCTACCATGTTTGCCTCTCTTGCTACACATCGGGATGGTTTCTTTCTGTGCCTTCCTTAAGGCTTCTTTAAAATACTGCCAGCTGTCCTGGCCTCCTTTCCCCTTCATGTTAGCATCCCAGGGGATTCTGCCCATCAGGTCTCTGAGGGAGTCAAAATCTGCTTTTCTGAAGTCCAAGGTGTGTATTTTACTACTCTCTTTTCTTCCTTTGGTCAGGATCCTGAAATCTACCATCTCATGATCACTGCTTCCGAGGTCGTCACCCACCTCTACTTCCCGTATTAGTTCCTCCCTGTTTGTGAGCAGAAGGTCAAGCTGTGCACGGGTCCTGGTCGCATCCTTCAGCACTTGTACCAAGAAGTTATTCCAAACATTCTCCAAAAACTTCCTGGATTGCCTGTGTACTGCTGTATTGGTCTCCCAACAGACGTCAGGGTGATTAAAGTCCCCCACGAGAACCAGGGCCTGCGATCGGGAAGCTTCTCTCAGTTGTCCGAAGAAAGCCTCATCTACCTCATCCACCTGATTTGGTGGCCTGTAGTAGACACCAACCAACAACATCACTGCTGTTGTTTGCACCTCTAAACTTAACCCATAGACTCAACAGGTTTTTCTCCTCTATATACGTACTGGAGTTCTGAAGTGCAGTGCATTGATAGTGCAACTCCTCCTTTTCTCTCCCTGCCTGTTTCTCCTGAACAGTCTATACCCTTCTCCATGACTCCTCAGGTCATGCGAGTCATCCACCAAGTCTCTGTTATCCCAATTAAATCATATTTCTTGGACTGGGCCAGGGCCTCCAGTTCTTCCTGTTTGTTGCCCAGGCTTCTCATTAGTGTACAAACACCTCAGGTAACCAGTTGATCGCCTTTTCTCCATTCGAATGCAGGGTTCCTAGGGCCTTTAATTGCTACAGGTCCTCCGCATTTCTTCGCGGGCAGTTAGTCCGACTTGTAAATTTAAAAATGGCGACCGGGTTAAGATGCAAATCAAGCCTATATTTAAATCCTCTTGATTTGTTTAATGCATTAGCCTCCCTAGTTCAAACTAGGGGCTAGTGTAGATGCTCTTCCTCTTGGTTAGGTGGATCCCATCTCTTCCTAACAATCCTTGTGCCCGAACAGAGTCCCATGGTCGAAGAAACCAAAGCCCTCTCTGCGACACCACCTGCGCAACTTTACTTCCTCAATTCGACGATACCTGCCCAGTCCTTTCCCTTCAACAGGGAGGCTGGACGAGAACACCACTTGCGTTTCAAATTCTTTGATCCTTCTTCCCAGCGCTACATAATCCGCAGTAACCCGCTCAGGGTCATTCTTGGCCGTATCTTTAGTTCCCACGTGGAGAAGCAGGAAGGGGTAGCCATCCAAAGGTTTGATCAGTTTTGTAAGCCTCTCAGTCACATCCTGAATTCGAGCTCCCGGTAAGCAGCTCACATCTCGAGATTCCAGGTCCGGACGGCAGATGGATGGCTCAGTCCCTCTTAGGAGGGAGTCCCACCACCACCACCTGTCGCCTTCTTTTGGGGGTGGTGGTCGTGGAACCCCATCCCTAGGACTACGATCCCATGCCTTCCAGTAGATGGTGTTCCTTCCGGTTTCTTCCTTGTGAGGTCCCTTCCAAAGCATTCACCACTGCAGAGCCTGTGGAGAGCCTGAAAGCGACTACTTACCTCTATAGCATTGGGGGATTCCTGTGCTGGCCTTTTTCCCCTTCTAGAAGTTACCTGCTGCCAGTTGTCTTCCTGGTCCCGTACTGCCTTCTCTGGCTCTTCTGCCTGCCGTGCTTGCAGGATTAAATGCTGCCTTCTATCGAGGAAGTCTTCATCCTCTCTGATCGAGCGTAGGGTAGACACTTGGGCCTCCAGTCCTCTAATTTTTTCTTCCAAAATGGCGACCAGCTTGCACTTAGTGCAGATGAAATCCGTTCTCTCTTCCGGGAGGAAGACAAACATGGCATATGCTGCGCAGGTAACAACAGCAGACCTATCACTATCCATACCTGCTGTCCTGGAGAAAGGATTTAAAAGAAAGGCAAGAGAACCTCGCGCCCTTCCCAACTCCCTCTCTAAACTCCCTGTTAGCACTCACCTGTTCGCAAGCTCTTTGGTCGCTTGCTCACTGCTTTATAAAGCCCTGGACTGCCTGAAAGTCCCTTCCTCTACCAAGGCTCAGCCAATCAACAGAAGCTTCTACAATTCAAACTTTAATTAGAAGCCAACAGTTTCCACCTGCAAGTCACAGCACACACTCTGTGAAGGGGAGGGGGAGGGGGAAGGGGAAGGGAGGGAAAAAAAAACCTCACTCACAAACACAAGCTCAGCCTTGCAGGGAGGAGCAGTTGCCTTTCCTGCCTTCCCCCTCAGTTGCCCCATTCACGCCCTTCCTCCTCCGACACCCTCCCTCCCTTCATACACTCTAGTGGGAGGGAGCGGTTGCTCTCCCGATCCCCAATTGCACACCCCACCCCCTTGTGTCCCTGCCCTTCGCTCTAGCACCCTCCTCCTCTGCCCCCAGCCTTGCAGGGAGGAGTGGTCGCTTTCCCCACCTTCCCCGTCGTGCCCCCTCCCCCCACGCATCTCTACCCCTATCTCTAGTGCCCTCCTCCTCTGCCTCCAGCCTTGCAGGGAGGAGTGGTTCCTGCATCCCCCCTTTTTCCCTCGGTTCCCTCCACCTCATTTGGTGCCCTCCTCCCCGGCCTCCAGTCTAGCCAGGATGAGTGGCTGATATTCCCTTTCCCTCGGTTGCCCCCTCACTTGTTGCGCTCATCCCTTGCCTCTGTTTCAGCGGGCAGGAGTGGTTGGCCCGCCTCACTTCCCCTCCTACCCTTCCCTTCCATTGATGCCCTCCTCCACTGCCTGCTGCTTGGTATGGAGGAGCAGTCGACCTTTACCCCCTCCCTCACTGTCTTTGCCTCCTCCAACCCCTCCCGTTGTGATGGAAGAGGTCCCTGCCCCTTCCCCACCCCTGCTAACCCCAAAGCCCCCCTGTCGCCAACTACCCCGAAGACCACTGCGGCTGACCTCCTGACCCCCGGTCCAGACTCCGCCGCTGCCATGGCCGACGCCCCCCTGATTCAGGAGGAGCCTCCAGCTCAGTCAGCAAAAAGGGCCAGGGGAAGAAGAAGGGCAAAGGCCCGGCTCAGAAGGCCAGAACCCCCATGGCTGGGGCTGCCTCGCCCATTGTGACCCCGACACCTGCCGCACCCCTCCTTCCCCTGCTGTTCCCCCCACCAGCTCTGGGGGTATTCCACCTGCAGTCCCCAGAGCGTATGCCCAGGTTGCTGCCGCCGCCCCGCCCCCCCACACATTCCACCACATCTACCCCAACTGCTGCCTCCAGCTCCATCCCTGGTGACCGGGGCCCCTTCTCTACCCTGACCAGGAAGCACAGCGTCCACTGCCTCCTGGTCACCACCTCGCCCCACGTTGAGACATACGTGCGGGCAATAGCGAGTGTGGTGGGGTTCTTGGCTGTGGTGGCGGCCTTCAAAATGTATGGGAAGGTTGTGTTCTTCCTTGGAGGCGGTGGAGAGGGGCCTGGCGGTGGGGAGCATGCACGTGCCCCTCGAGCCGCTGGAGGACCTGGGCGTATGGGTAGTTCTTACCTCCGTCCCGCCCAACGTTGCCCTGTTGCCTGCCCTCTCCACCCTGGGGAAACCTATGTCAACCATCAGCCCTCTCCCCTTGGGCTGCGAGGACCCCGCCCTCCATCACATCCTGTCCTTCCGCCAGCAGGTACAGCTGCAGATGCCACTGGCAGTGCGTGATGGGGTGGTGCTCAAGGGGTCCTTCTTGGTGCACTGCCAGGGGGCCCTATACCGGGTCCACTATTCCTCCAGGGAGACCTGGTGCTTCCTCTGCTGGGTGACGGCGCACGTCCGGAAGGACTGTCCCCTGGCTTGGTCCCAGGAGGCATCCGGGACCCCTGGGGCACAGGAAGGCACCGGTCCCAACACTGCCGGTCCCCCCGGCAGTCTGGCCTCTGTGGCTGCTCCTCCTCCTCCTGTCAATGGCTCCTCATGGGCACTGGGGGCACTCGTCCCAGCACGCCCTGATGAGCAGGCATGCCCCACCTTTGTACAATCTGAACCGGTGGGGCCCTGGATCCAGTTGAGAGGGTGGCGTGGTTGCCACCAGACAAGAGAGAGGGCTCACTCCAGGAGAAGTTTTCCCTGCCCCTGTTGTTCCTCCCTTGCCTCCTCGACCCCCCGGAGTATCATCTGCACCCCCCAGCTCTGCCCCTGCTGACCAGCCCTCCACCTCAGAGGACTGGATGCTTGTCCAGGGGAAGCGCAGGGCCCACGGTTCATGGGCCTAATCTCCCCCCTCCAATGACGAGGGTGGAAAGGCCCCCCACAAATTACTGAGGGGGGCCAGTACTGCTGACATCTCCCTCGATGAACATCAGCAGGACATCGAGGACGCCATGGCAGCGGAGGGGGGTGCCCCCGTCCCCTTCGTGGAGTCCATCCCTGAGGAGGCCTCAGCTGGAGCTCCCCCCGGCTCCTCTACCATCTGCACCCCCTGCCGCTATCACCAAAGCAATTGTTGCCTCAGTGGCCAGGAGGGAGGACTCTGGGGCTGTGGGGATGGACTTTAGCTCCATCTTTGAGGAGATCGAGGCCCTGGCTCTGACCCCCCCCTTGTTCAGGGGGATGATGACACTTTGCCAAAGAGCCTCAGTCTGGGTGGTGACTTAGCTGCACTGCCCCCTCCTCCTTCTCCTTCCCCCAGGCTGCCACCCCCACTCTCACCCTTGGGTCATCCCTAATATTACCCGTGGGCCCGGCTATTAGAGGCGCTCCGCCTGAGGCCACCAAGCCCCTAGTGGCGACAGTCGGCACCGAGTGGCCGGGTCCCCGGCCTGTGAGCACCCCCCCCCACACACCTCTGGGGCGGAGCGGTCACCCTCCCTCCAGCTGGTTGGAGGCCCACCAGCTTTCACCATTCTAACTGACACCGTGGCTTCTGACATACGATCCACTCAGCCATCCGAGCCCGGCGTCGGTGTGAGGAAGTGGGGAGTTTTGGGGGTTCAAACGGGGGTTGCATGCAGAGGGGGCACACAGTGCCCAGATGTTGCTGGTTAAATATTACAAGGGGGAAGGAGTTTGTTGTTTCAGAGAACAGCCCAGAACTGGAGTCCCGGCATCTGGTGCCCTGGTGACCGGCCGAGCCCACTCAGAGGACACAACTGGTTCCGGCCAGAGGAAAGACAATGGGCTGTAGAGGGGAGACCTCAGCAACCAACCCAGCTGGTTCCAGCCAGGGGAGAACATTGGATGGAGGAGAGGAGAGGTGGAGAAGAGAGGGGCCCAGGCGACTCTGTAACCTGGAGAGAAGACAATGGACAGGGCAGGGGCTGTTGCTGGGGGATATTGGAGGCTCTGCTGGAAGACCTTCTTCTGATCTGGACAGAGAGCAGAGCAGGTAGAGCCCACCTGGCTGCAGGGAAGACTGACGCGCTGGGCTGGGGTGGGGCAGGCCTACAGGCCTGAGAGATCCTTTGCTGTGTTCAAACCACAATAAACCCTTCTGTTTTGTGCTGGCTGAGAGTCGCTCTGTTCTGGAGAACAGGGCTGCACTATTCCCTCTGGGAGTGGAGGCCCCGGGGGTCCAGAGGGAGTGGGCCACCCGAGGGGGCTCACGGTGGAGGCAGGCGTGCTGAAGGCCCTGAGAGGCACCGGCCCAGAGGCGGAGGGGTGGGCCCCCCCCAGGTGAGAGTGGGCACCCCAAGAGAGGGTTGCCACAATGGAGTGGACTCCCTGAGAAAGGGCTCTCTCACTACTGGAGTGGGCTCCCCGAGAAGGGGCTGCCGCACTGGAGAGGAGGGGTCCTGCCTGGGGGCCAAGGGGCCAAGTGTGGGCACGACCTGTGAGCCGTGACAGTCGGTGCAGGCCCCCTCCCCACCTCCATCCCCTCGGTCCCAGATCCCATTCGGGAGGCACCGCAACCCGATGGCCTAGGCCCTGGGGACTGTACCCTCGCCCCGTTTATAAGCCCTGACCCTTCTCCCTGTCCTGACCCCTCCCCTGCTCCCGTTCCTACCCCCGGTCCTGCTCCCATTCCTACTCACAGCCCCAGTCCCAGTCCCGCCTCCATTCCTACTCCGAGTCCCACTCCTATTACCACTCTCGTCCCTACTACCACTCCTTGCCCGACGTCCGCTCCCCATCCTGACCCTACTCCTCCTTTCTTCCACACCGTGATGCCCATTTCCTCCCCGACCAGCACCCCATCCCAACGTTATTGCCACCCCCACAAGGGCTGTTTTGTTTTCGCTACCCGCGAGCGGCCCTCGAGGGGTGGTTTTCATTTCCCCCTATCCCTAGTCCCATAGTGGCTTCCCTCCTCCCTACGCCGCCCCCTCTCCCACTGGGGATGGAAACAGACAGCGCGACGCCACTGCTTTTGGTGCTGTGCCGGGGATCTGATCCCTGTTTGCCTGTCTCCGTGACTCACAATGTCCATCCGGGGGCCCAGCCGGAGAAAAACCTCACGGACACCCGCGGGGCCAAGGACAAGGTGCAGCTTGCCCTTCAGCACTGGGGGGATTTTAACTGTACCCTCTGGGCCACAAAGGCCCTTTTGCAGGAGGGGAGCGGGACCAAGAGTCAGGACATTGCGGCTTACTGCCGGGCCCACAAATTTTGTGACGCTCTCCTGGCCTTCGGGTCAGGGAGTGGCCTGCAGCGGAACCTGCGGGAGGCCAACGATGACCCTGCCCGCGAGGATCCACCCCAGCACTCAACATGCAGTATACCATCTTAGCGACATTAAATGCTCAGGGCTGTAGGGCGGGTCTCTGCAGGAGCCGGGTGCTCTCTTTCCTTCGGGGGGGGGGGGTATGCTGTGGCCTTTCTGCAGGAGACCCACATGACTCCAGCCATCGAGGCTGGCTGGCAGCTGAAGTCGGGGGACGGGGTGTACTTTAGCCACCTTGGTGTCCGCTCGGCCGGGGTGGTCACCCTGTTCACCCCTGCCCTACGGCCCGAGGTGCTGGGGGTAGCCGAGGTCGTCTTGGGCCGCCTGCTGCACATCCGGGCCCGCGTGGAGGGGCTGATGTTGAACTTGGTCAACGTCTACGCCCTGAATGCAGGCCCGGACCGGGTAACCTTCTATCGGCAGGCGGCCACCTTCCTCGGCACCCTGGATTCTCGCAAATACCTGGTCAGGGACTTTTCAACTCCTGAGCGATCCCAGTCCTCAAGGGTGGTTTTGAACTGCCAGGCTGCGGCAGACGTCCTCAGGGAGATTGTAGACCACCACTCCTTGGTGGACGTCTGGCATGACCACAACCTGGATGACAACACCACCTTCACCTACATCTGGGTGGAGGACGATCGGTCGTGCCACTCCCGGTTGGACTGCATATACTTTTCTCACTTCCACCCAGTACGGGCCAGTTTCCACCCAGTTTCACCTGCAGCACCAAGGCTCAGGTGTGTGCCAGAATCCCTGGGGAAGATACTCTCCTCTTGGATCATTTCATTGTCAGGTACAGGCCAATTAATGCAGCAAACCCCTCTGCAAACATCTCACCAAGGAGACATGAGGTCTGGCAGGCACCTGTTCAGCTGGCTGACACGCATGCACGAGTCTCTGTGGGGACATGCCACGACAGTCACAATCTGCTGTCCCGTGATGAGTTGCCACCACTGGATAGCATGCAATCACTTTGGTCACCCTGTCAGCTGGAGAGCTGCTGCCCACCTCCCTGCAGAACCATAAAGAGCAGCAGCTTCTCTCTGGAGACCAGAGAAAGAGCGTCTCTGTAGCTCAGCTGCCTTTCAAGGTGCTCTTAGTGGCATCAAACCAGGCTCTACCTCTCACTGCTTTTACATTCTCAGGTTTCACCCCTCAGCTCAACAATGCTGCCTCTTCTCTCCCTCTTCTCTCCCTGTGCCTGTGAGGGCTGCATTAAAAGTAGGGAGAGCTGTCCCACCCCCCATGCCACCCAGTCACTTAGCTAGGGGAGCGGGAAGTTGAGTTCCTGGTGTCAATGAAGTGTTGAGGTTCCTGTCTCCTCCATTGCTTTGCTGTACACTTCACCAGGGCTATGTCTAGACTACATCCCTTTTTCGTAAAAGGGATGTAAATTAGACGTATCGCAATTGCTAATGAAGCGGGGATTTAAATCTCCCCCGCTTCATTGGCATAAACATGGCTGCCGCTTTTTTTCGGCACGGAGCTTTGACTGAAAAAAGCGCCAGTCTAGACGCTGATCTTGCGGAAAATAAAGCCTTTTCCGAAAGATCCCTTATCCCTTATTTCAAGAGGGATTTAAATCCCCGCTTCATTAGCAATTGCGATACGTCTAATTTACATCCCTTTTACGAAAAAGGGATGTAGTCTAGACGTAGCCCCCGATTCTGCAGACTCCCTACTCCTTGCACTATGCTCAGGGGTGGATCTAGGCAGAGTGCCCACAGCCGGAAGCATGTGTTTCTACTGGTGGTGCACATCTGCACATGCCTTGGTGCACATAAAATATATTCTGCACATGGATGGAAAAAATTAGAGTGACCATTGCTCTGGAGCAGACTCTCCACCCTTTGGTGGAGTAAGGGATGAGAAGATGAGATCCCGAGGCAGAGATTAAAATCTGTGAACTGAGGGAACAAAGCGAGTACAGCAGCAAAGAGGAGGTGCCAGTGGTTATGTAGGCTTGATAATGTCACTGGAACAAAGGGAATCCTGCCAGGTCTCTCGCTGCTTGGTGGCTAGGACTGGAACAGCATGTGTAGGGGAGCCTGGCTGTCCCACACTGCCCAGCCCAGGCTCACCTGGACACTGGACTGCTATCCCCATTCCATCTGAGCTGAGCACAGACACTGGCTGCACTGGCTAATCAGCAGCCAAACAAGGAGAAGGAAGAGAAGGGCCTGAAGGACTGAAAGGGAGGAGGGACCAGTCCCTCTGCTGTTGATCAGAGTGGGAAGCAAAAGGTGGTGTGATGGGGAGGATGCAGGCAGCTGGCTGAGAAAACACCTGGGCTACGTCTACACTGGCAGCTTCTTGCGCAAGAACTGTTTTGTGGAAGAGTTCTTGTGAAAAAACTCTTCCACAAGAGAGCATCTACACTGGCATGTGCTTTTGCGCAAGAGATGTGCTTTTGCGCAAGAGCGTCTATGGCAGTGTGGACGCTCTCTTGCACAAGAAAGCTCTGATGGCCATTTTAGCCATAGCAGTTTCTTGCGCAAGAAATTCATGTTGCCTGTCTACACTGCCCTCTTGCGCAAGAGCTCTTGCGCAAGAGGGCTTATTCCTTTGTGGGGAGAGGAATAACTCTTCCAGAAGAAGCCCTGTTTTCTGACGCTAGACTGTAAATTTACTTGCGCAAGAACGCGTGTGCAGTGTAGACACCCGGCAAGTTTTTATGCAAGAACACCTTTTCTTGCGCAAGAAGCCACCAGTGTAGACGTAGCCCTTGAGTGTAGTGCAGCACTGAATGCAGCAGCAGCATTCAATAGGGGTGGCTGCCACACAAAGCCAGACACGGGTAGAAGCAGCCAGGATGGAGGTGCTCAGCAGGGGGGTGGTGATGCTGCTGGGCCCAGCCCTGCTCCTCCCATAGTCTGGACACGTTTAGAAAAATCAAACTTATGCAGCTAAATTTGGTCTAAACTTCTAGTGTAGACCAGGCCTGGGAGATTTGCTGATGCTGTTAGAGCAGTGAGAGGCCCCCACTCACATCCACACTAAAATCAACTCTGGGCTTGGTCCTGCTCCCTCTATGTAACACCTGGCAGGAGACATTAAGCTCTTTAGTTTCTACCTTGGACATCAGATCCAGCTATGTGAGCTGACAGTCTTAGGCTTCATTTACCATCTAGACAATTTTCAGTCTGGGGCAGCACTCCGGGGTCCTTAGGACTAGTGGTCAGGTCAATATTTTTCCTCTAGTAGGTCTGGGCATTTGGAAAAAAATACCATGGGCCCAGTCCTGCTGCCTTACTCATGTAAGCAGGCCTGGTGGGGCTTACAGAATGCATAGGCCTTCTGCTGGCTTTGAGAATGGAGCTAATTTCCTTCAAATATTCCTGTGACTGTAATTCAGTGAGCCACTTCCCTGAGACAGGCAATCCCTTTCACTCACTTTCTCATGTATGGTCTGGTGAGAAAATTTTTACTTACAGGAATAATTTTCAAAACAAAGTGTTGCTAATTGTCAGACAAACACTACACATCAGTGTGCATACAGACTAGAATAGCTCTCATGCTATTTGGGAAAAATATGTATTTGATTGATTATTCAGAGAGAGAGCCTTCCAACTGCAATCAAATGTTCAAGGATAATTCTGTCGTCCTGTTTATGAAGATTAGGTCAATCTGTTGATCTTATGTTGTGCTGAGCCCTTTGCACAGTGGCGAATTTCACCCTATGTGGATACTTTTTTTTCCTGTATTCAGTCTTGACACAGTTACCTATGAACCCATGGAAGAATATTTATTTCTAACACTTACTGGCTAGTGGAGGTGCCCCTCCTAACCCTGACATGTTGAAGCCAAGGGTAGGTAATGCATACAGCCCTACTACATTCATGGTCTTTTTGGTAAATTTCATGGTCACACTATTTTTTACATTTAAATATCTGAAATCATGACATTTACAATATGAAATTTCACAGTGTTAGAATTGTAGGGGCCCTGACACAAAAAGGAGTTGTGAGGGGATTGCAAGGTTATTGTAGGGGGTTGCAGTATTGTCACCCTTATTTCTGTGCTGCTACTGGTGGCTGCGCTGCCTTTAGAGCTGGGCAGCTGGAGAGCAGTGGCTGCTGGCCGGATAGCCAGCTCTGAAGGCAGAGCTACCGCCAGCAGCTGAGCATAAGTAAGGCTGGCATGGTATGGTGCTGCCACCCTTACTTCTACACTGCTGTCTGCAAAGCTGGGCCCTCAGTCAGCAGCCACCACTCTCTGGCCACCCAGAGCTGAAAGCAGCAGTACAGAAGTAAGGGCAACATGGGTAGGGTATTGTCACCTTTCTGTGCTGCTGCTGGTGGAGTGCTGCCTTCAGAGCTGGGCACCTGGCCAATATAATACAACCACCACTCTCCAGTTGCCCAACTCTGAAGGCAGAGCAGAAGTAAGGATGGCAATACCGCACCCCTCCTCAAATAACCTTGTGATCCCCATGCAACTCCCTTTTGGGACAGAATCCCCAATTTGAGAAACGCTGGTCTCCCCTGTGAAATCTGTATAGCGTAGGGTAAAAGCAAACAAAAGGCCAGATTACATGGGAGGGCACCAGATTTCACAGCCTGTGATGTGTTTGGCATGGCTGTGAATTTGGTAAGGCCCTAGTAATGCAGCAGTCCCATTGTCAGCTGATTAACCCTTGATCACTCCATATCCTATCTGGAACGATTGTCATTCAGGAATACTGTAAGAGCAGTATGGTAAGGTGGCAAACACTCAGCAAGTGATAAACTTGAGGTTGTCTGTACAACCTTAATTTTCCCCTCTTCTGTATATATATATCCAGAGTCTGTTTTCTTCACTCAGTCACATTGGTTTTTCATGGGTATATAATGTACTCTATCAATGTCAAGGGAGTCGCTCCTGACTAAAGCCTGCAGCTCTAAGTTATATGATTACATACCATTTCTCAAAAAAAAAAAAAAAAAGATCTATTGTATTATTTATTATAGCAAAAACTGTTTTCTGTGCAAGATGTATTGTGCATGAGCTCTGAGTGTTATTTTCAGTTGGCCGTAACTCAGTCACATCAAAAACAGCTTCCACTGGAACACTCGAAGGCACTTTAAAACTCTCTCCTTCCACATTTCAGCACTAGCTTTGGGTTGTTTTTTTAAATAAACAACTTTCAGAATTTCTTTGTTTCTTATGGGAAAGGGATTTTTTTTATGCTCCAAGCTAGGAGAATATCAGCCAGAAGAGGAAAGTTTTGGAAAGGTAAGAGCAACTGAAAAGTGGGGATTGCGTGGAAACGCTACATCCTTGCACCTGCTACTACTCCTACTATAATACATGTAGTGAAGAACCTGAACTGCAATTAGGAGGTGTGCACTCTTGATAGCAAATCACCCAGATACATAAACATCTGTAAGCTCATCCCCTGTGAGCAACCACATAAAAATACACTGATGGTCACACTGATGGCCTTAGAATGGGGACGGCACAACCACCTCTTCCATCAGCTGCCCTGGGGGCTGCTGCAGTATTAGATCTCCATCACACCAGGTCAGAAGATTGCAGAAGTCCTGCTACCAACATGCCAAGGCCACCTGACACACCAGGCATTGGAGATTGTTGAGGTTGGCACAAGAATCCTAAAGAAAGTTCTTCTGACCTCAGGGTTTGGGCTCATGAGTTTCGCAGACCCTCTCCCAGGCCTGCTCTTGAGACCCAGAGATAGGAAGTTCCTTAGGGACACAATATCTCTTCCTGCAAAGGTGATAGGAATGTGAATTTGGCATGTTTTCTGTATGGGACTGGGCAAGGAGAACTTTCCATAGCTCCTCTGCTCACATCAATTGTGAATACACACTCAGGGTATGTCTACACTAGCTCGTTAATTCGAGCTAGGTAGGCAAATCAGGCAACCGGAGTTGCAAATGAAGCCCAGGATTTAAATATCCCGGGCTTCATTTGCAACTCCAGTTGCCTGATTTGCCTACCTAGCTCGAATTAACGAGCTAGTGTAGACATACCCTCGGGGTCTTGTGTGCCAATGCACCATCTCCCTGCTGATTTCCTTCCTTTCCTGGTGCCTGCACTGGTGTGCAGTTCAGGATCCTGTTTGACTGACTGCTCTGTATTTTGACCTGAGAACTGCACACCTGCTTGTAGTAGATTGCCAATGCAGTAGGTCAGGATTTACTGTCATGGTGTCCTGACAGGTCTCCTGCTCCATCAGTGATGATACATGCAGCCTTCTGCTTGTGTGTGCTCAATCATGTGTGCCGTGTGACTTGTGCAATTAGTCAACATAGCAGACTCTGAGAGTGCCCCCAAAGACCACAAATCAGATAAGGAACAAAGGCACTTGGCCAGGTTTATTGTTAAGCGAAGTACAGTAATAGTTGTCAGTAGATTCTACTGAACCACTATGCATATGTACCCGTAACAATGGACTCAGCTCAGTCAGTGGAAGGGCCCAGTGCCCCCTCAGCTGGACAAAGACTGTTCCCCCAAGACAGCACTTCATATACAGGTACAAAGAAGTTAAACATCACTCCTGGCATCTCAGGTGACCACCCTCTGATGCTACATAGATACCACCCATCACCCTGTACCTCGTGGTTTGATTAGAACATCTCTATCCATCGTGCTGTCAGTTTAGACCCTTTCCTGAACCTGGGTCAGTATCTGTGAGGAGTGGGTACCAAAGTATTTTTTAATGAGCTGGTGGTCCCAGCCTTCTGGAATGTGCTTTCAACTTATGACCAGTACCAATGACTGTTCTACACCTGGGCCTATTACCAATTAGTGTTTTGCACTCTCAGCCCTGTTCATGCCAAGTTCTGTGGGCTGGGGCCTGCCTCTTGCTCACAGTTTAGCTTTGCTTTATGTTAGCCATTGTGAGCCAGTTGGCGCTGGGAAGGGTGCCTCCCCTTCAGGGTCAGTGGGCGGCCACTCCAACCTACTACGCCCAGTTTAGTCTCGGGGGGGCCGGGGATTAGCAGTGGTTCTGGTTTCCAGCCGCACCTCTGTGCAGCACGGGAAGCAACAAATAGCCCAAAGCCTGGGCATCAGATCCGGGGCAGGGGGGGGGGGGGGTCAACCAGGCAGTGCAAAGTCCCACGCCCTTACCACAAGGTGGGGTGGCAAAATAAACAATACTAAGCCTGGCCCTAGCTCAGGTGGGGCGATAAAGTAAACAGTCTAAAGCCGGGCCTTGGTTCTAGGCAGGCCAGCAAAATAACAGTCTGGGGCCCAGCCTTAGTTCAGGGCGGGGCAGCAAAGTCAACAGTTCAGCAAGCCCAGCCTCAGTTCAGGGTGGGGTGGCAAAGTAAACAGTTTGAAAAGCCCAGCCTTTCTTCAGGGCGGGGAGGCGGGCAAATGTAAGCGGGGTAATGGTCCCGTTATTGTGGGGCATTTTCCTGGCTTCTATACTACCCTGGTGAAATGGACCAGCGAGAGGATCTGAGTCCCCACTCCCACTTCTGTTACCCAAAGGCCTCCCTGACCCTGAGGGCTCCCCTTCCACTCTCCTGAGTAGCAGAGTCCTCCAAATCCCGACAAGGCTGGGCCCAGGTTTTCTGGGGCTTAATTCCCGACCTTGTAGTTACATAGGGCAGGGGCTAGGGTGTCCCCACTCCGGGGTGCTCTCTTCACACTGGATGCTTTCCTGACCCACTGATCACTACATACAGTTCAAAGCGAATACCATTTATTAAACAGCAAAGGTATGTCTAGACTACAGGCTTCCGTCGACAGAAGTTTTGTCGACAGAATCTGTCGACAAAACTTCTGTTGACAAAGAGCGTCCAGACTACATCGCTTTGTCGACAAAGCGATGAGTTTTGTCGACAAAGAGCGTCCAGACTGCGGACGTAAATGCGTGGTTGCGCAGGTGGTGTCGCAGAGAGGGCTTTGGTTTCTTTGACCATGGGACTCTGTTCCGGGCATGAGGATTGTTAGGAAGAGATGGGATCCACCTAACCAAGAGAGGAAGGAGCATCTTATGGGCAGGCTTGCAAACCTAGTGAGGAGGGCTTTAAACTAGGTTCGTCGGGGACGGTGACCAAAACCCTGAGGGAGTGGGAAAGTCGGATACCGGGAAGAAATGCAGAGAGGAACGAGCAAGAAAGGAGGACCCTGTTTCAATGGAGAAGATAGGGCGATCAACTGGTTACCTGAGGTGTTTGTACACTAATGCGAGAAGCCTGGGCAACAAACAGGAAGAACTGGAGGCCCTGGCCCAGTCCGAGAAATATGATTTAATTGGGATAACAGAGACTTGGTGGGATGACTCGCATGACTGGAGCGCTGTCATGGAAGGGTATAGACTGTTCAGGAAGAACAGGCAGGGGAGAAAAGGAGGAGGAGTTGCACTATATGTAAGAGAGCACTATGATTGCTCTGAACTCCAGTATAAAGAGGGAGAAAAACCTGTTGAGAGTCTATGGGTTAAGTTTAAAGGAGCAAACAACAGCAGTGATGTTGTGGTTGGTGTCTGCTACAGGCCACCGAATCAGGTGGATGAGGTAGATGAGGCTTTCGACAACTGAGAGAAGCTTCTGGATCGCAGGCCCTGGTTCTCGTGGGGACTTTAATCACCCTGACATCTGTTGGGAAACCAATACGGCAGTACACAGGCAATCCAGGAAGTTTTTGGAGAATGTTGGGGATAACTTCTGACACAAGTGCTGAAGGATCCGACCAGGGGCCGTGCGCAGCTTGACCTTCTGCTCACAAACAGGAACTAATAGGGGAAGTGGAGGTGGGTGACAACCTGGGAAGCAGTGATCATGAGATGGTAGATTTCAGGATCCTGACCAAAGGAAGAAAAGAGAGTAGTAAAATACACACCTTGGACTTCAAAAAGCAGATTTTGACTCCTCAGAGATCTGATGGGCAGAATCCTGGGATGCTAACATGAAGGGGAAAGGAGTCCAGGACAGCTGGCAGTATTTTAAAGAAGCCTTATTGAAGGCACAGAAAGAAACCATCCCGACGCGTAGCAAGAGAGGCAAACATGGTAGGAGACCGGATTGGCTTAGGGGGGAAATCCTTGGTGAACTTAAGCACAAAAAGGAAGCTTACAAAAAGTGGAAACTTGACAAATGACCAGGAGGGGTTTAAATGTATAGCCTGAGAATGCCGGGGGTTATCAGGAAGGCAAAAGCGCAAATGGAATTGCGACTGGCTAAGGATGTGAAGGATAACAAGAAAGGTTTCTACAGGCATGTTAACAAGAAGAAGGTGATCAGAGAGGGTGTGGGCCCTACTGGATGAAGGAGGTAACCTAGTGACAGATGATGGGGAAAGCTGAAGTACTCAATGCTTTGCCTCTGTATTCACGGACAAGGTCGGCTCCTGGACTAATGCGCTAAGTGACGCAAGATGGGATGAAGATGGACAGCCCTGGTGGGTAAAGAACAGGTTAGGAACTATTTAGAAAAGCTAAACGCACACAAATCCATGGTCCGGACTTAATGCATCCGAGGGTACTGAGGGAGTTGGCAAATGTCATTGAGAGCCTTTGGCCATTATCTTTGAAAAGTCGTGGAGATCGGAGAAATCCGGATGATTGGAAAAAGGCAAATGTAGTGCCCATCTTCAAAAAGGGAAGAAGGGCGATCCAGGGAACTATAGGCAGTCAGTCTTACCTCGGTTCCTGGAAAAATCATGGAAGGGATCCTTAAGGAATCCATTTTGAGGCACTTGGAAGAGAGGAAAGTGATTAGGAATAGTCAGCATGGATTCACAAAGGGCAAGTCGTGCCTGACCAATCTGATTAGCTTCTATGATGAGGTAACTGGCTCTGTGGACATGGGAAAGTCAGTGGATGTGATATACCTTGACTTTAGCAAGGCTTTTGATATGGTCTCCCACAATATTCTTGCCAGCAAGTTAAGGGAATGTGGATTGAATAAATGGACTGTAAGATGGATAGAAAGCTGGCTAGAAGGCCGGGCCCAGCGGGTAGTGATCAACAGTTCGATGTCAGGATGGCTGTCGGTTTCTAACGGAGTGCCCCAAGGTTCGGTTCTAGGACTGGTTTTGTTCAATATCTTTATTAATGACCTGGATGAGGGGACGGATTGCACCCTCAGCAAGTTTGCGGATGACACTAAGCTAGGGGAGAGGGAGATACCACTTGAGGGCAGAGATAGGGTCCAGAGTGACTTAGACAAATTGGAGGATTGGGCCACAAGAAATCTGATGAGGTTCAACAAGGACAAGTGCAGAGTCCTGCACTTGGGACGGAAGAATCCCAAGCATAGTTACAAGCTGAGGACCAACCAGTTAAGTAGTAGTTCTGCAGAAAAGGACCTGGGGTTACAGTGGATGAGAAGCTGGATATGAGTCAACAGTGTGCCCTTGTAGCCAAGAAGGCTAATGGCATATTAGGTTGCATTAAGAGGAGCATTGCCAGCAGATCCAGAGATGTCATTATTCCCCTTTATTCGGCTCTGGTGAGGCCACATCTGGAGTATTGTGTCCAGTTCTGGGCCCCCACTACAAAAAGGATGTGGACGCATTGGAGAGGTCAGCGGAGGAGCAACCAAAATGATTAGGGGCTGGAGCATATGACCTATGAGGAGAGGCTGAGGAGTTGGGTCTGTTTAGTCTGCAGAAGTGAAGAGTGAGGGGATTTGATAGCAGCCTTCAACTTCCTGAAGGGAGGTTCCAAAGAGGATGGAGAGAGGCTGTTCTCAGTAGTGACAGATGGCAGAACAAGGAGCAATGGTCTCAAGTTGTGGTGGGAGAGGTCCAGGTTGGATATTAGGAAAAACTATTTCACTAGGAGGGTAGTGAAGCACTGGAATGGGTTACCTAGGAAGTGGAGTCTCCATCCTGGAGGTGTTTAAGTCTCGGCTTGACAAAGCCCTGGCTGGGTTGATTTAGTTGGGATTGGTCCTGCCTAGAGCAGGGGGCTGGACTTGATGACCTTCTGAGGTCTCTTCCAGCTCTATGGTTCTATGATTTTATGACGCTCTGTCGACAGAAGAAGGCACCCGGAAGTGCTTCTGGAAGGTCACAGGGGCAGCCATAAAGCCCAGGCACTGCTGCATGCTCTCTGCAGAGACGCGTGCTTAAAGGGATCCTCGGGGACAGTCGTAGCTCTGCTCCTGCTTCTGGCTTGCCTACCTTATACAGGGAAAGCAAAGCTGCTGCAGTTTTTCTGGCTCTGGTTGCCCTGCTTTGTCAGACACCACAGCTGTTTATTTTCTGGTTTGTCTGTTTGTTTGTGTGTTTGCTTCTGTCTTTGCTTGTGTGTTTGTTTGTATGTTTGTTTGTTTGTTTGGCTTTTTTGGTTTTTTGTTTCTTTGTTTGTATTTTTGTCCATTTGTTTGCTTCTTTTGTTCTTTTGTTTGTGTGTTAATTTGGCTTTTCTATCCATGGAGCCTGAGCTGCCCCTGGGCAGGTGATGGCCCCAGACCGTGCTGCTGGAAGCTCTGCTGCATGCTCAGGAGAGCATGTTGACCTTGGTGGCAGAGCTGGATTCTGAGCCCAGCTTTGAGCCCCTCGCTCAGGCTGCAGCCCTGCTGCCCTGCCCCCCAACTTATTCCTGGAGAGGCGAGTTTGGAGGCTGGACACCAGTTCCGACTGGTGGGACCGGCTAGTGCTGCAGCAGTGGGACGACGACCAGTGGCTCCGGAACTTCCGGATGCGGAAGGCCACCTTCCAGGAGCTCTGTGTCTGGCTCGCCCCTGCCCTGCAACGCCAGGACACCCACTTGCGGCCTGCCATCCCCCTGGAGAAGCGCGTCGCCATTGCGCTGTGGAAGCTGGCCACCCCCGACAGCTACCGCTCCGTGGGGCATCAGTCTACCGTCGGGGCCGTCTTGATGGAGGTAAGTCACTCTCAGGGGACACTCCAGGGGGGCAGTCATGACCAGACACAGGGAATTGGGGATGGGGTGGCAGAGGTAGAAGCCATGGTGCGGGGGCGGGGGTCTGTTGGGGTCTGGCGGGGGGAGGGGGGAGCACCCCTCAGCAGCTGAGCCAACCCCTCTAATGTCCTGTTCTGTGTGTTTCTATTTGTCCCTTTCTGCAGGTGGTGACGGCCATCAATTCTGAGCTGCTCCACAGGACCATCCGCCTCGGAGACCTGCAGACCATCCTGGCCAGATTTGCGGGGCTGGGGTTCCCAAACTGCGGTGGGGCACTCGATGGAACCCACATCCCCATCCGCGCCCCACCCCATCGAGCAGCACAGTACATCAACAGGAAGGGCTACTTCTCCATGGTGCTGCAGGCCCTAGTCGACCACAGGTGACAGTTCACTGACGTTTGTGTCGGGTGGTCAGGCCGGGCACACGATGCCCGTGTGTTCAGGAACTCATACCTGTACCGCAGGCTGCAGGCTGGGGCATTCTTCCCAGAGAGGAACCTGGCAGTTGGGGATGTGCAGATGCCTACGTGCATCGTGGCCGATGTGGCCTACCCTCTCATGCCCTGGCTCATGAAGCCCTACACCGGCCACCTGGATGTGAGCAGGGAACTGGTCAACTCCCGCCTCAATAGGGCTCGCTTCCAGGTGGAGTGCGTCTTTGGCCGGCTGAAGGGCAGATTTAGATGCCTGCTTGCTTGGCTGGACATGGGGGAACACAACATCCCCGATGTGGTTGCAGCATGCTGTGTGCTGCACAACCTGGTGGAGAGGAAAGGGGAGGCCTTCCTCCCTGCGTGGGGGACACGGGATGACATGGAGGGGAGGCACTTCAAGCAGCCCCGGACAGCTGTCACCCGGCAAACCCACCAGCTGGGCCTGTGCATTCGGGAAGCCCTGAGGGAGCAATTCACACAGGGAGGCCCCTGATTGTCCCCAGGGGCTGGGCAGGAGGTGGGGCTGGGGCTGGGGCTGGGGCTGGGGCTGGGATGGCAGGGGCTGAGGGGACAGGGGCTGAGGGGGTGGGCTGAGGGGGGCAGGCTGAGGAGGAGGGGCAGGACCAGGCAAAGGACTGGGGAAGGCCATGGCCTCCCAGATGGCAGCGCAGATGTCCCTGCGCTGCAGGGCAAATTCCTGCAGCAACTGCCGGTGCCACTTGGCCTCGGCCTCCAGCCTCCTGTCCATTGACTCCTGCATCCTTTGCAGGACCATGATGTGCTGGCACACCAGGTCTAAATAGCTGCGCCAGTGCCGATGGGTTCCCTGCGGCCGTCTGGGTGGTGGGGCAGGTGTGGCGCCCCCCTCCTGGTCAGCTGGTCCGGCTGTGGAGGACAAGAGGGAAAAGTCGTCAGACATGCATGCTCACCCTTTCCCTGAGAGGGCATGCCCTCCTTCTCAGCAGGCTGTGCCTGTCCTAGGGTCAGAGGATGCTCATGTGGGTCTCAGTAAGGCATGGTGTGGCCTGGCCTGCAGCCACAGCCTCCCTGGAGCCCAGGCGGTGTGCAGACCACCATCGTGCCCCCCCTCACGCATCCCCCATGGCCGAGCAGCACGGACGAGTGTCGGGCCACGGTCGAGGCTCCCACAGAGTGCTGAGAGGCTGCGGCTGTGAGGCAATCCCAGCATCTCCAGCCCATGCCTGCATGTGGCATCCCTGCCTGCAGGAACAGGCGGTGCCTAGCAGCTGTGTGGGTGCAGGGGAGTAGCACGGCCCTCCCTGAGGGCGGCCATGGGTGTGACCCCCCTTCCCCCCGGGCCATGCTCAGCATGACATGTCACAGCACTGCACCGTCCCCTTTGCTCCCCCCTGCCCTGCCCTGTGTGTGTTGGACCCTCACAGCACTCACCTGATGTTCCCTCCCCGGTGTCTGAGGTGGTCTGCGAGGCCTCCTGCATCTGGGTGCCTGGATCCTGGGTGCTCTGGGTGCCGTCCTCCTCCTCTTCTTCCTCCTCGTGGAGCTCCTGGTCCCCCAGCAGGTGTTGCGGCCGCTGTTCCGCGGGGGTCTACAGCCCGGACTCCACGAGCCTCTCAGGAGGCAGGGGTTCCCCTGCCCCTAGGATCCTGTCCAGGTCCTCGTAGTAGGCGCAGGAGTGTGGCCTTTCCCCGGAGTGGGAGCTGCGCTCATGGGCCCTGACATACCCCTGCCTCAGCTCCTTCACCTTGGCCCTGACCTGCGGTGCTGTGCGGGGGTTGTGGCCTTTCCTGGCCAGGCCATCTGCCAATCTGCTGTAAATGTCCACATTCTGGAGCCAGGCCTGTGGGAGCTGAAGTGCCTCCTTCTTGGCCCACAGCTCCAAAAGGGCTTTAATCTCGGGCCCTGACCAGGAGGGTGCCCGCCGTTTGGTGCCCCTGGCTTCCCGGGGGGATGAGTCCCTGGAAGGGCCAGGGGGGTCTTGGGGGGCTTGTCCCTGGGACATGGCTCACCACACAAGAGAGCTCCGCCATCAGGGTCCTCTCTGGAGGTGGCTTGTTGCCAGAGTGGTGATCCTGGGTGCCTGTGCCTTTTAAAGATGGCTGCAGGCAGGAACAATAGAGTTGCAAGCTGTGGCAGGAGTGTCCACCAGGGCTTCTTCCTGGAGGCCTTTTCTGTCGACATAACTTCTCCCCTGCATCCACACCTGCCTTTTGTCGACATAAGTATGTCGACAAAGGAGTTATTCCTCGTGGAATGAGGTTTACAGCCATCGACAAAACTGCTGAGTTATGTCGACGTTATGTCGACATAACTCGACGGCAGTGTAGACGCAGGTATAGTTTTGTCGACAAAAGTCCACTTTTGTTGACAAAACCCTGTAGTCTAGACACACCCCAACTGATTAAAAAGAAAAGAATAAGGAAAAATGAGAAAGGTTAAAAGAGAACACATAGCCCCGCTCTGTAGCACGGGGACATCACAAACAGCAGTTTGCAGAGTGTAAGGACAGTTCACAGTCTGTTCCTCATAGGTCTCAGGGCTCCTTCTCAGGCCCTGGCTATGCTGCAGGGGGGCTGCAGGTTGAACACGCTCTGGCAGTGACCACATGGCCTCAGGCTCTAGGTGGCAGGACCCCTCTCCCAGTTGGAGTTACAATCCCTCTCCAAGTCTGGCCTGCAGGGCCTCTTCGCTGGTGGTGTCTCCCTGCCCAGAGCCTCTTTTCCCCTGCTTTGCTGGTCCCAGCTGCTCACCACACCCAGCTCCAGACTATGCTGCTTTGCCAGCCTCCAGCTCCTTCTGTTGCTTCTCTGACCCCTTTGGCTCTGGTCACTGAGGGTATGTCTACACTATAGCGCTAATTCGAACTAACTTAGTAAATTAGTAAATTCGAACTAAGCTAATTCGAACTAACGCATCTAGACCCCAAAACTAATTCGAATTAGCGTTTTGCTAATTCAAAATAGCGCGTCCACACTGATTGGATGCTGGGTCACATTTAAAGGCAGCTGAAACCGGTTCCAGCAGGGCATCAGGTCAGTAGTTGCTTTGTGTGGCTGCTGTCTGAGGCTATCTGAGGCTCATGCTTAAAGGGACCCCCCTGGACAGCCAGTTCTCAGCTTTTTTGCTTGCTTGCCTACCTCACCGAGGGACAGCAAAGCGTTTTCCTCCCCGCCTGCCTGTGTCGGTGGTTCCCATTGGGGATGCCGCCGCAGTTGGCACCCTGGAGCCAGAGCTCGCCCTGGGCATGCTGCTCCAGTTTTTGGACTTGCTGCTGCAAGCCTGCCAGCAATGGGTGGAGGCTGCCTGGCACCATCTGGTGCACGTCAGCCCCCTGCCTCTCCCCCTGGCCTCCCTGGGGGTCGTGGAGGAGCCGCAGCGCCCGGACGCCAGCGTGCCCCGCCGCATCTGGCGTCTGGACACCAGCAGCAACTGGTGGGACCGCATCGTCCTGGAGCGCTGGGGAGACCAACAGTGGACCCAGAACTTCAGGATGAAGAAGGACACCTTCCTGGAGCTCTGTGAGTGGCTCGCCCCTGCTCTGCGGCGACGGGACACTCACATGAGGCCCGCCATCCCCCTCCAGAGGAGTGTGGCCATCGCCCTGTGGAAGCTCTCCACGCCGGACAGCTACCAATCCGTCGGGAACCAATTCGGCATGGGGAGATCCACCATCGGAGCAGTGCTCATGCAGGTACAGCACTCACCGGCCACTGGGCCGGGCTGCAAGGAGGGGATGGGCCGCCCCAGGGAAAATGGGGAGGAGGAGGCAAAAGTGCCCCGCACAGGAGGGTTCGGTCTGTCCCGGCCGTACTACACGCCGCCCACGACGGCCAGGATCGCAGCGGGGGTTGCTTCCGGGAGTGGGACGCGAGGCAGTGACAGGGAACAAACACTCCCAGCCACTCGGGCGCCCCAGTGATTCGCGGTTTACTGTGTCTCTCTGCAGGTGGTCAAGGCCATCA
Organism: Rafetus swinhoei; assembly: GCA_019425775.1. Classification (NCBI taxonomy): domain Eukaryota; kingdom Metazoa; phylum Chordata; order Testudines; family Trionychidae; genus Rafetus; species Rafetus swinhoei. The sequence goes on along the minus strand of JAFJHL010000492.1, from coordinate 53,932 downwards.
ACCAGGTGCTGCTCCGCAGGGTGGTCCGCCTCGCCGACCCGGACGCGGTCATCCAGGGGTTCGGCGCCCTCGGCTTCCCCAACTGCGGGGGGGCCATCGACAGGACGCACATCCCCATCCATGCCCCGGAACACCAGGCCTCCCAGTACATCAACCGCAAGGTGTACTTCTCCGTGCTCCTGCAGGCTGTGTGTGACCACGGGGCCAGTTCACGGACATTAATGTGGGCTGGTCCGGCAAGGCACACACGACGCCAGGGTGTTCCATAACTCCTCCGTGTGCCAGAGGCTGCATGCGGGACCTTCTTCCCCGACCGCCACATCAGGGTCGGGGACATGGACATGCCCGTCTGCCTGGTGGGGGATGCGGCCTACCCCCTACAGCCCTGGCTGATGAAGCCGTACACGGGGCACCTCAACCCCTCCCGGCAGGCCTTCAATGCCAGGCTCATTAGGGCCCGCATTGTGGTCGAGGGGGCCTTCGGATGCCTGAAAGCCTGATTTAGATGCCTCCTCACCCGCCTCAACCTTGCCGAGCACAATATCCCTCCCGTGGTGGCAGCATGTTGTGCGCTGCACAATTTTTGCGAACGGAAGGGGGAGGCTTTCCTGCCAGCCTGGATGGCTGAGGCTGACCGCATGGCTGGACAGTACGCGCAGCCCCACACCGCCGCCGTCCGGGAGCCCAGCGGGGGGCCGTCCAGATCCGGGAAGCCCTGCGGGAGAGCTTCCAGGTGGAGGAGGACTGAACTCTCCCTGCATGCCCCACTGGGGCCTTCTTCCACCCTCCCCTCCTTTCTAATGTAAAATAAAAACACCTGTTTTGCCAAAAAACCCTCTCTTTATTGTACATAACTGGGGTGGGGGGGAGGGAGGAATGAGGGTGGGAGAAGGGAGGGGGAAACCTGGGAGGCTGGAAGGGGGAGGAAGGGAAGGGAAAGCTCAGGGTTGGGGGTCCTGCTGGCTCTCCTGTCTCACAGCACTGCGGGTGCGTCGGCGGGGAGTGGGTGTGGAGGGTGGGGCAGGAGGGACAGGGGGTGCGGAGGAAGCGGGAGGGGAGCAGGGGTGGGAGGAGGAGCGAGAGCTGGGGCGGCCGCAGGGGCTGGAGCAGGACGAGGCAGGAACCTGTTGACCAAGGTCTGGAGGTGACCTCTGAGGGCACGGCCCTACTCCTCCAGCGCCTCCAAGCTCCGCTGCCGCAGCCACAGGTCCTCCCGGACCCAGTGGTCCTGGGTGCGGAGCTGGTGCTCCAGTAGCCGCAGGTGCCACCGGTGGTAGTCCTCCAGGTTGCGGGTGCGCCTGCTGGCCCGGGTGCGGGTGGCTGTTGCAGGCAGGGTGGTGCGCCCTGCAGTCCCAGGTGCTGGGGCTGTGGTGAAACGAGAGCAGTGGTCAGTTCTCCCTGGGGACACAGTGGGTGAAACCCAGCCCCCCTCTGCAAGGCAAGGTCGGCGTGTGGGGAACGGGCCAGGGCCCCTGCATGACACCCAGCTGCTGCTCCATGGTGGGCAAGGCCCAGGCGCATGGTCCCTGGGCTCCCCGCATACACATAAGGGGAGCATGATGACACTCACATGTGGAGCCCTCCCCGGCCTTGGACGAAACAGCCGATGTGCTCTGTGGGATTGCTCGGGGGTCCTGGGCAGGCTCCCTGCAGGCTCCTGGCTCTCGGCATCCTCTTTCCTCCTCCGTGTCAGGGACGGGGCCCTTTGCCCCGGGGTCGATCACCACCCGGGGGGTATAGACTGCGTGAGCCCCCAGGATGCGGTCCAGGGCCTCATAATGAGGGCATACCTCCGGGTCGGCCCCTGGCTGGGAGGCCCTGGAGTAGGCCTGCCGCAGGTCCTTGATTTTGCAGCAGACCTGCTCCTGGGTCTGCATGTGGCCTCTGGTGGCCAGGCTGTCAGCCATGTGGCTGTAGACGGCCGCATTCCTGTGGCTAGTGCGGAGATCGTGGACGTTGGAGGCCTCCCCCCAAACCTCGATGAGGTCCACGATCTCCCGCACTAGACCAGGCGGCGCCCGCCTCTTGCGGCCCCGGGCAGGCTCCTGGGAGCCGCCAGCCTGGTCCTGGGAAGAGGCGGAGGGCTGGGTGGCAGCGGGTGGCTGGCTCATGCCGTGCCAGGTGCAGGGTCTGCTGGCTGGATGCTGGCAGGCTTGCAACTGGCACAAGCACTGTAGCCAGACCGTGGCCCTTTAAGGGCTCTGGGGCCGGGAGGGGGGCTGAAGCGTTTCCCTGGTTTGGCCCAGAGTGGCCACCAGGGCAAGCTGGGAAGGGCTAGCCTCCAACTAGTTCGAATTAAGTGGCTACACAGCCCTTAATTCAAACTACTTAATTCGAACTTGGTGTTACTCCTCGTAGAATGAGGTTTACCTAGTTCGAATTAAGCGCTCCGCTAGTTCGAATTAAATTCAAACTAGCAGTTTGCCTGTGTAGCCCCTATTAAAGTTAATTCGAACTAACGGCTGTTAGTTTGAATTAACTTTGTAGTGTAGACATACCCTGAAGGTCTGCTGCTCACCACAGCTTCCATTCCTTGGGCTGTGTGTGTCTGACTCTGTCACTTCAGGTCTGCCTGTCAGTACAGCCTGGACCCCTTGCTGCTCTTCTTAGCTCTCTCCCCCTTTGACTCAGACCCAGAAAATCCCAGCTCACACGAAGGACGGGACCTGGCCTCCTAATTCCCACATTGGCCTGTCCAACCTGTCAATCAGGCTGGCCTGGAGTGTTGGCCTCTTCCCATTGTCCCTGGGGTCTGTCAGTCTCAGGGCCCTGATTTCTCATGGACTCTTCCCCTTTTGGTACTGGGAACTAGTCAACCAAAAACTCCCACTGAGTTTTAGTAAGGGGCTAACAGTCCCCTTACACAAACAGTCTAGAAAAGCCCAGCCTTTGTTCAGGGTGGGGTAGCAAGGAAACAGTTTAGACAAGTGTTTGTCTCCTTGCTCAGGAGAGGGTGCAGGCAGCTCACCTGTGGTGGCGGAGAGGGGGAGACTGCCACCTGAGCAGTGGGTGGCATGGGGGGGGGAGGGGGGCGCAGGCCCGCCCACTCCACAGCATCACCACCCAGGGCCCTAGAAGCAGCAGAATAGACTGCTGCTGGGTCAGTGGGGGCTCCAGCCCAAAACACGCTGACCCACAGCACAGAGTCCTCCCCCCTGTCCAGCTGCCCCCCTCTTTCTACTGCCACCAACCCCACCACCACCCCCTTGCACCACCAAGACCCTCTCCTTGCCCCTTGGCAGGGCTAGCTGCTCACTCCCTTTTACATCTGGGACTGTACGCAGCAGTGGGTGAGAGACTGAGCCCCACAAGTGCTTGTGGGTGCATTTCCCCCTCCCTTGGACTTGCGCCCCCTCAGCTACATTTGGCTGGGGGGCCTTCATCACCCATGCTTACCCAGCCTTGCCCCCCCCACCACAGCAGTTTGCCTCCCCCCCCGTTGCCTGCCCCACCCTGCTAGCCAGTTTTGTTTCTCCCTCCCTCCCTGAGTTTGCTCGCCTGCCCCACCCAGCCCCAGAGAGTTTGTTTGTTCCCTGCCCCGCCTGAGCTCCGCACAGTCCCCTTGCCTGTCCTGCCCCGGGGTTAGCTTGCTGTAGTGTGTGCCCCCCCCCCACCCCAGCTACTGCTTTGCCCCACCCTGCCCTCTACTCAACCAGCATTATCCCTCCCCCCAGCCTCCCACTAGCCCTCTACCACTGCCTTGTGTGCCCTGGTACCCTCCCTGAGCACTTGTGTCCCTTCCCTCCCCTTTTAGTTAGCCCCCGCCATACACTGCACCCCCTTGATGGCCCTATAGTTTTCCCCTGCTTCAGTACAGCCCGAGGAGCTGGCTCCCACCCTCCACTTGCTATCTTGTCCCCTGTCCTGTCCTGCTGGCACCCTCCTCCTCTGCCTCCAGCCTTACAGGGAGGAGTGGTTGCTGGCTCCTGACCCCCTCGGTTCCCCATCCGTGCCCTGCCTCCGCTAGTGCCCTCCCTTCCTGCAAACAGTCCAGCAGGAGGCAGTGGTTGCTTTCCCCATCCCCCTCCCTCCCCAATCGCGATCCTCCCACCTCACATCCCTGCCCCTCCCTCTGGCACCCTCCTCCTCTGCTCCAGCCTCGCAGGGAGGAAAGGTTGCCACCTTCCCCCTTCCTCAGTTTCCCAACCATGCTCTTTCTCCGCTGGTGCCCTCCCTCTCAGCAAACAGTCCGCGGGAGGGAGTGGTTGCTTTCCCCATCCTCTTCCCTCCCCAATTGCGCATCCCCCCCTTCCCTCCCATCTCTGCCCCTCTCTCTAGCGCCCTCCTCCTCTGCCTGCATCTAAGCAGGGAGGAATGGTCACTGTTCCCTTCCCTCGGTTCCCCCCGCTTAATTTGGTGCCCTCCTCCCCTGCCTCCATCTCAGCTGCAAGGAGTGATTAGCCTGCACCCCCCTTCTCCAACCTTACCCCTGCCTTCCATTAACCCCCCACCTCCCCCTGCCTGTTGCCTGGTGGGGAGGAGTGATTGATCCTCGCCCCCCTTCCATACGATCTGTGCCTCCGCCAACTCCTCCTGTTGTGATGGAGAAGATCCCTGCCCCTTCTCCCATCCCCATGGACACCAAGGTTCCCCTAGTGCCACTGAAGACTGCTGCAGCTGACCTCCCGACCCCCCAGCCCGGGCTCCGCCACTGCCATGGACGATGCTCCCCCCAATTTGGGAGGAGCTTCCACCTCGGCCCGTAAAAAGGGCCAGGGGAAGAAAAAGGGCAAAGGCCCAGCCCGGAAAGGAACCTGGCCCGGAAAGGAACCCTCCCCAGGCCCGAGGCCGCCCTGCCCGCTGCGGCCCCACAGTCCGCCATGACCCCTCCTTCCCCTGCCGTTCCCCCCACCAGCTCTGTGGGCGTTCCATCTGCAGCCCCCAGAGCGTACGCCCAGGTGGCCGCTGACGCCCCCACCCCCCCCGACACGTGCTGCAGCATCTTCTGCCCCGACCACCACCTCCAGCTCCATTTCTGGTGGCCGGGGCCCCTTCCCCACCCTGACCAGGAAGCATGGTGTCCGCTGCCACCTGGTCCCCACGTCAAAACTTACACGTGGGTGTTGGCAAGGGTGGTGGGGTCCTCGGCCGTGGTGGCGGCCTCCAAAGTGTATGGAAAGGTGGTGTTCTTCCTTTCCTCGGAGGCCACTGCCCAGGAGGTGGTGGAGAGGGGCCTGGCAGTGGGGGCATGCACATGCTCCTTGAACCACTGGAGGACCTGGGTGTATGGGTGGTCCTAACCTCCGTCCTGCCCTTCCTCCCTAATGCCACCCTGTTGCCTGCCCTCTCCACCCTGGAGAAACCAATTTCAACCATCAGCCCTCTCCCGTTGGGCTGTAAGGATCCTGCCCTCCGCAGTCCTCAGGGGGTGTTTTTCGTGTTCCCAGTTCCCTAGGGGCTGCCATGTTCCCTCCGCTGCCCCCTCCCTCGCCAGGGATGGGGACAGGCAGCACAGCGCCACAGCTTTTGGTACTGCGCCGGGGATCAGAGCCCTGCTTGCCTGTCTCCGTGGCTAGCAAAGTCCATCTGGGGGCCTAGCAAGAGGAAAACCCCTCTACCCCGACCCCTGCGGTGTTGGGAACCAAGCTGCGCCAGTTCCTCACAGACACCCATGGGTCTAAGGGCAAGGTGCAACTCACCCTTCAGCGCTGGGGAGACTTTCACTCCACCCTCCGGGCCACAAGAGCCCTCTTGCAGGAGGGGATAGGGACCAAAGTGCAGGACATCGCAGCCTACCGCCGGACCCGCAAATTTCATGACACTCTCCTGAACTACGGGTCGGGGAGCAGTCTGTTGTGGGGCCTGCAGGAGGCCGACGATCACCCTGCCCGCGAGGATCCACCCCAGCCCTCCCTATGAAATACACAACCATCGCGACATTAAATGCTCGGGGCTGTAGGGTGGGTCTCCGCAGGAGCCGGGTGCTCTCCTTCCTTCAGGAGCGGGGGTACTCAGTGGTCTTCCTGCAGGGGACCCACACAACTCCAGCCGTTGAGGCTGGCTGGCAGATAGTGTGGGGGGACGCGGTGTATTTAAGCCACCTCAGCGCCCATGCAGCTGGGGTAGTCACCCTGTTCTCCCCTGCCCTATAGCCGGAGGTGCTGGGGTTTGCCAAGGTTGTCCCGGGCCTCCTGCTGCATGTCCAGGCCTGTGTGGAGGGGCTGATGTTTAACTTGGTCAACGTATACGCCCCAAATGCGGGCCCAGACTGGGTGACATTTTATCATCAAGCAGCCACCTTCCCCGGCACCTTGGATCCTCACGAATGCCTGGTCCTGGGCGGGGACTTCAACACCACCCTTGAGGACTGGGCCCATGTAGGAGTTGAACTGCCAGGCCGCAGCAGGTGTCGTCAGGGAGATCGTGGACCATCACTCCCTGGTGGACGTCTGGCACGACCACCACCCGAACGACACCACCACCTTCACCTACGCCCGGGTGGGGGACGATCGGTTAAGCCACTCCCAGTTGGAATGCATTTATCTATCTCGCTTCCATCTAGCACGGGCCCACTCCTCCAGCGACCGGCTGGCCCTGTTCACGGACCACCATTTGGTGGCCGCGAAAGCCTCACTCAGTGTGGAAAGGCTGGGGCCAGCCTATTGGCACTTTAACAATAGCCTGCTGGAGGATGTGGGATTCGTGGTATCCTTTTAGGAGTTCTGGCTGGCCTGGCGGGGGCTGCGGCCCGCCTTTCCTTTGGTGCAGCAATTCTGGGACGTGGGGAAGGTGCGCGCCTGGCTCTTCTGCCGCGATTACTCCCATGGTGCTAGCCGGCGGAGGGATGCGGCGATAGAGCAGTTGGAGTGGAAGGTTTTGAAGCTTGAGAGGTGCCTGGTATCCAACCCCGAGGATCCGCCCCTCTGCGAGGCATACCAGGAGAAGCGGGAGGAGCTCTGGGTCCTTGAGGACCACCGGGCCTGGGGTACCTTTCTTCGATCCTTCATCCGTCTGCTTCGGGATATGGTTCATGGCTCCCGCTTCTTCCATGCCTTGGAGAAAAAGAGGGGGGCTAAAAAGCACGTCACCTGCCATTCAGCAGAGGACAGCACCCCCCTTACGGATCCGGAGGAGATGCATGGAAGGGCCAGGGCCTTCTATGCCAGTTTGTTCTCCCCGGATCTGACCAAAGCCGATGCCTGCAAGGTGCTCTGGACCAAGCTCCCAACAGTCAGCGCGGGCGACCGAGATGGGCTAGAGCTGCCTCTCACTCTGGCCAAGTTCTCAGAAGCCCTCCGTCTCATGCCCACCAACAAAACCCCGGGCATGGACGGGCTGACCGTGGAGTTCTACCGTGTGTTCTGGGATGTCCTCGGCCCAGACCTCGTCATCGTCTGGGCCGAGTCCTTGGAGAGCGGGGTCCTCCCTTTGTCGTGCAGGTGAGCCCTGCTCGCCTTGCTACCGAAGAAGGGGGACCTCCGTGACCTTCGGAATTGGCGTCCTGTCTTGCTCCTCCGCATGAACTACAAAGTTGTAGCAAAAGCCATCTCGCTGCGACTGCAGTCCATGCTGGCGGATGTGATCCACCCTGACCAGACCTACACCATCCCAGGCCGTAGCATCTTCAATAATCTGTACTTGATCTGGGATCTCTTGGAGCTTGGGTGTTGGGACAATCTGTCGTTTGCCCTCCTGTCCCTGCACCAGGAGAAGGCGTTTGACAGGGTGGACCACGGGTATCTCCTGGGCACTCTGCAGGCTTTCGATTTTGGGCCCCGTTTTGTGGGTTTTCTTTGGGTGCTGTATGCCCTCGTGGAGTGTTTGGTCAGGCTCAACTGGACCCTGACCGAGCCGGTCAGCTTCGGGTGGGGAATACGCCAGAGGAGTCCGTTGTCGGGCCAGCTGTACACTCTGGCGATCGAGCCCTTCCTCTGTCTCCTCCGTAGGAGGTTGACGGGGTTGGTGCTTCCAGAGCCAGAGCTGCGGCTGGTCCTGTCGGCGTATGCCTATGATGTGCTCCTCGTGGTCCAGGACCCGGGCGACCTGGAGCGGGTGGAGGCCTGCCCAGCGGTCTACTCGGCAGCCTCCTCCACCCCGGTCAACTGGGTCAAGAGCTCTGGCCTGGTGGTCAGGGACAGGGGGCAGGCAGGCTTCCTCCCACCCGCACTTCACGCCATCAGGTGGAGCGCAGGTCCCCTGCTCTATCTGGGCATCTTTTTATCCGCCACACATCCTTCTCTGCCGGAGAACTGGCAAGGTTTGGAGGCCAGGGTGGGTGAGCGGCTGCGGAGATGGACAGGACTGCTCCAGTGTCTCTTCACGCGTGGGAGGGCGCTGGTGCTGAACCAGCTAATCCTGTCCATGCTCTTGCACTGGTTCAACACCCTGAGCCCAGCCCTGGAGGTCCTGGCCAGACTCCAGAGGATAGCCCTGGAGTTCTTCTGGCCAGGAATACACTGTGTCTCTGCGGGGGTCTTGTGTCTTCCCCTGGAGGAGGGGGGCCAGTGCCTGGTCTGCATGCACAGCCAGGTCTGGACCTCCCACCTCCAGGCCCTGCAGATGCCTCTTTAGTGCAGGTAGTCTGGCGTGGAGCACTTTGATGCACGCCTTCCTCTGCCACCTCCAAGGGCTCCAATACGACTCGCAGCTCTTTTTTATCCACCCGAGGGGTCTTCCGCGAGACCTCTCAGAGCTGCCGGAATTCTACCAGGAACTCCTCCAGACCTGGAAGCTGTTCTCAGCGACCAGGTCCGTTGTGGCCACCGAGGGAGCAGACCTCCTCGCGGAGCCCCTGCTCCACAATCCAGCCTTGTGCGTGCAGGTGGCGGAGTCTCCCTAGGTGCGCTGGAGGCTGATCCTGGCAGAAACCACCAAGGTTGGAGACCTCCCGGACTACGACGGGGGGACTGGGTGGATCCCCAAGCGCTCGCTCAGCGCAGGGGGCTCGCCACCCCTCAATCCCCCCTGCGCGTACTCCAGGAGGTGAAGGCGGGTTTGTCACAGCCCGCTCTCGATTTCCTGCAGCGAGCCCTGCGAGAGGGCACGCCCCACCCCCCTCACTGGAAGCCCTTTGGCCCTGTTTCTGGGGCCCCTGCTCCGTGGCCCCCCCCCCCCCCGGCTTCCCCACCCCTGGATCCCCCAGCCAGCTGCCAGATTTGCAGTCGGTCTGTTTTCAAACCGCACCTAGGGACCATCTGTACACGCTCGTGCTCCACACGCTGCATTTCCTCACCCTCATGTCCCGCCCCAACACTAAGTGGTGGGACTACCTGCGACCAGTTGAGGGTGGGGAACCCCGATGGGCCAGCGTTTCTTCTTCAAGTGGAGCATAGGTTATCTACAAGTCTCCTCCACTTCACTCTATCTTGAGACAAAACTTCTAGCGGACTCCAGGAGTACCCCACGTTGTCTGAGGTCTTCCTCTTTTGCGTTTTCCTTGCGGGTTCCATGTGAGAGCTTGACTGACTATGCTGGATGATGGTTTTCTTAGAGCATGGCCTAGCCATCCCCACTTTCTTCTCTTCATTTGAACGTCAAGTGGTTCTTGTCCTGCTCTGTTCCAAAGCTCCTCATTTGTGACAAAGTCTTGCCATTTGATGTGAAGGATGTACCTCAGGCATCTGTTTAGGAATGTCTGTAGCTTGTGATTTGAAGACTTTTTAGTATGCCAGGTCTCACATCCATACAAGAGCACACTCTTCACATTTGTGTTGAAGAGTCGCAGTTTCGTCTTCGCAGATATTATTTGTGAACTCCATATGGGACAACGAGTCTTGAATGCAGCTGTTGCTTTCCCTATTCTAGCGTTGGTATCCTTGTCTGTTCCTCCGTCTTTGCCCATAATACTCCCCAAGTAGATGAGCTGTTCTGCATCTTCCAGGTCATCCCCTCCCAGTGTGATGGTGGTGTTGTTGGACTGGTTGATCCTCATTGTCTTGGTCTTTCCCTTGTTAATGCTCAGTTCAATCACTGAGGCAGTTTTTTCTAGTGTTGCAACCTTTCCTTCCATGCTTTTATGTTGGTGTGAAAGGAGGGCGACATCGTTAGCAAAATCAATGTCCTCTAGCTGTTTGAAAAGTGTCCACTGAATGCCCCATTGATGGCCATCTGTTGTCCTGCTCATAATCCAGTCCATTGTGATCAAGAACAGGAAAGGTGACAATAGGCACCTTTGTTGCACTCCTGAGAGTACACTGAAGGATTCTGGCAAGACACCATTGCGAACAACTTGGCATGTCAAGGGTTCATCCGTTGAATGGATCAGGTTAATAATTTTGGATGGGATGCCAGTGTTGCATCAATTTCCACAAAGTGTCTCTATCAACGCTGTCGAAGGATTTTTCACAGTCTATGAAGGTTATGTACAGGGGGGAATTCCACTCAAGCGACTATTCTATGATCACTCTGAGAGTTGCTATTTGGTCAGTACAAGATCTCTTGCTTCGGAAGCCGGCCTGTTCTTCCCTGAGCTGTCTATCAATTACTGTCTTCATTCTCTCCAAGAGAATCCTATTGAACACTTTTCCCAGAATAGACAGTAACGTGATGCCCCTCCAGTTCTTGCATTCCTTCGGGTTGCCTTTCTTTGGAAGCTTGATAAGGTAGCCATGTTTCCAATCTTGTGGGATCTCCTCAGTGTCCCAAATTTTCCCAAGGTGTGCACTTGATGTTATTAAGAGAGGCATCTGGTGCTTTAATGGAGTGGACAGCAGTATCATCACACATCATCACAGCCAGATTCTACATCAAAGTGCGGAAGGTACTGATTGTGCAATGTTATGCACCAACCAATGAAGCAGCTGAGGAATGTAAAACAGACTTCTATGAAAAACTACAAAGTGTTGTGAACCAGAAAGCAAAGAAGGATATCTTGATCTTGATGGACGACTTCAATGTGAAAATTGGAAGCATAAATACAGGCAGAGAACAGACTATGGGAAAAGAAGGCCTAGGTAACATGAATGAAAATGGAGAGCGCTTCAGTGACTTTTGTTCCTTCAACGGATTGGTGATAAGTGGTAGTGTTTTTCCACACAAAAGGATCCACAAGGTCACTTGGGTTTCACCAGACCATCAGTCAGAAAACCAGATTGATCACATCTGTATCAGCAGTTCTTTCAGATCGATGCAGGATGTCCGCACTAGAAGAGGAGCAAATGTAGGTTCAGATCATCATCTGGTCACGATAAAACTCAAGTTCAAGCTCAAGAAGGCCAGTGTGTACTCCACCCTAATTCCACGGCCCATTGGGGACATCAGTTGGTGGCTCCTTCACGGAGCCATGAGCACGGGCGTATATCTGGCGCGGTTCACCCCCATCCCAGATGCCTACCCCTTTTGCAGCGTGAGGGAAAACCTGGCGCATGTATACATAGAATGCGCCAGGTTGCAGCCCCTATTCTGGCTCCTCTAGAACCTCTTATTGAGGTTCTGGCTGCACTTTTCCCCTCACCTTTTTATTTATGCACATCCCATCCATGGCCCCACAAAGTCATGAGACCTCCTCGTCAACCTCCTCCTGGCCCTGGCGAAAGCCGCAATATACCACACTAAGAGGAGGATGCTGGGTGAGGGGGTGCTCTGCGACTGTGGGGCCTACTTCCGTTCCTCTCTGGTTTCACATATCTGGGCAGAGTTCCTCTGGGCGGCATCCGCTGGCTCCCTGGACAGCTTCGAGGAGCAGTGGGCGCTGTCTGGGGTTCTCTACTCGGTGTCCCCATCCGGTTCCCTCATTTTGAACCTTTGACCCACACGCCCTGACCTTTTTTTCATTATTTGTCCCCCGAAATCAGTTGGGCCTGGGTTTAGTCGCCCCTTCCGCAAGGCTGGGGGAGGGGCTTTAGAAGTGGGCGGGTGTTGGGGTTAATTGCAGAAGAATTCTGTATGTGCAAGTTTAGGGGTGGTGAGACATGCATTCCCCCCTTCCCCTTTTCCCTATATCTGATGAGCCAGAAGCAAGCCTCTGGGAACATACGCCATTTAAGATAAGCATTGTTGCCAGTATAGCAAGAACAAGTATAGATAAGGGTAAAGGGCAAGAACACATAAACAATCCTGTTTACCCTAATGTACTGATCATGTAAACAAGGCCAAAGAACAAGTAGAACCAGATCAGAACCAGATCGATAGTTAATAGCTAAGCCCTGCATCAGCACGTAATGAGTCCTGGAAATTTCCAAACTGCAAAACAAAGTGGAGACACTGTATTTAAAGCTGCACCAGAGCACGGCAATCTGAACCTCACCGATGGGCTTTGGGTACCGGCGCCTTGGAAGCTGAGACGGTCTCCCACTTCGTCCGCAACTGAAACGGGGTTCCTGGTTTGCAGAAGGGACGTAAGAACGCCACTTTTCCTATCATGTTGTTCTTTTAGTTAAGGGGCGCAGCTGTTAGCTGTCAGAAAATAAATTGCTTGTGTCTGACAGATACCTGTGTAGCGTTTCTTTGTACTTTGAGTACCCAGTGTTGGACCTGAGACTTACTCTTGCCCGCAATAGCGGGCTAGTGCCCGCCCACTCCCTGGCTCCAAATAGTGACCCACTGCAGCCAAGTTTTGTCCATTGTTACCTAGGCCTCAAACCAGGCCTGTGCTGCATGGGCTTATGTTTCAGGCCCTCTTCTTACTACACTGCTAAAGTCAGGGAGAGATCTGTCAGGCTTACTGAGGAGCGAGAAGAGAGAGCGGGGAAAGGAGGGATTGTGTTAATTTGCTTGTGTTAGTGACAAAATAATGCATTTTATTTTCCTAAGTTGTAGTTTTTTTCAAAATATTACAAGGAAGAGATTTTCTTCAGCCCCAGAGGACCACTTCTAAGTGCGTCTTCTTAGGGGGAATTTCTTGTGTTTGTTTTGAAACCTGTCACTGAGAGCTAATATTTCCAAGCACTTTTTTTTAGTTTCTTCCCACTTTTAGTTTAATCATTGGTTTTAAGGGGCCGAAGCAAGCAGGATGTGATTGTGAAACTAGCTTGCTTGCTGGGTCCACTTCTCAGCTCCTCTGTGACTTTGAAGCTTCCACTTTTAACTCATGCATATGGATTTTGTCTGTGCTGCTTCAGGAAGCTACGAAATAGTGTACGGAGGAAACATTCAGCTGCAATAATAAAGGAAATCATGGAGAGCTCCCATATTGGCCTCTGCACTGCAGTACATCTGTCACAGCTGAATTCCCCAACCTGGCACTTTGAAATCAGGAAACTTTTTTTTTTATGTCTCTGGGAACTGCAGAGACAGGATCTGACAGTGGTTCAGAACTTTGGCTACGTCTACACTACGAGTTTTGCTGGAAGAAGCAATGTAAATGAAGCGCGGATTAGCATTTTCTCGCACTTCATTTGCATAATCTCTTCCGATCTGTTTTTGTGCAAGGGTGGACCTTGAAGCACGGATTGTGAGTAGATAGGAAAATGTCAATTTAGTCCCGATGAGGTTATTTTCTTTGTTTGGTTGTTTGGTTAAACATCTCTGTGCTAAGCCCGTGTGCCTTCCCCTTCCCCCATACACTGTTGTCACGGGTTGCCCCGGTTAGTCCGTCGCCGGACGGGTCACCGGCTGTGGTTGCCCTCCTGTTCCCGCTTCGCTCACAGCGGGAGGGAGGGGAAGGGGGTCCGGGCCCACCCTCACTCCGGACCCCGACCCAGGGCCCTAAGGTGAGGTCAATGTCCTTACGCAGCGGGGGGGGTATCTGACCCCAAACCCCCCGCTCTCGGGTTCCGCGGCCCCGCCCTGGGCCACTTCTTCCTCTCCCGTGGCCAGGATCTCTACCCTCAGGTTCCTCTCCCGGGTCTCTTACCCGGTCCGCCGCCCCTGGCCGCCCCTGCCTCTGCTCTCCCTGCCTCCCCTCACCGCCTCTTTTGAATCCCCGCCGCAGGCCGCCTGCCCGCCTCCGCGCTTACATCCTCGGGCGTCCGGGGGCCCCCGCTGACGCGGAGACGCCAATGACGCCATCCGCCGCGCCCGGCCTGTCCTCCTGACCTCCCACGCCCGCGCCGCCATGCCGGGCGTTGCTGCCGGCCGGCCGTGCCTCCGGCTTCCCCTGAGCTCCGGGACCGTAGGAGTGCGGCGGCCGTGCCGGCGCTGCCTCACACAACTGTATTTTTAAGATGGATCCCAGATATGCAATTTCTCTATGTTTTAATCTATTCTTTTCTCAGTTGCTCTGCAACACGTAGCAACCAAGTATGCTTTATCAAGTATGTCTTTTTGTTTTGTTAATAAAATCACCTTTTTAAGGCTATGATTTGATCCTTGTGTCCTGGAAGGTAACAGGAGGTCTGTGTATGCATGCCAAAGACTGAGAGGTCAGCTACCAGAGACTGCAGTTTGTTTTCTCTTTTTTTCTTCAATCTCTCATGTTGTAAAAGACCTTGGGGGTACCCCTCGGGAAGAAGTTCCCAAGTGATTCTTCCTGGGTCTAAGAAGAAGGAGGGTTTTCACTTGATGGTGTCAGCCTATCTCTCAAGGCCAGGGAATCTGAGACCTTGGGGAGTTTTTTTAAGCAGAAGCCGATTGAGGCAAAGGTATTTAAGGTCTCTTGTGGGTCGCCAACTTCTTTTTCTGTACAAAGGCTCCTTTCCCACAGCCACAGAGCACATGTTGGGACTCTCTGCATGAACCCTTCATGCCTATGGCTGGTAATAGTGGGGTGCGCAGCAGAAGGAAGGGGCTGGGGACCACTGAAGGCTCTTTGGGGGGCTTATTGTTGTTGCTGTAGATCAATACAAACTCACTGGATATCTTTGTTTGATGAGAGCCCATGTTTGGGGGATAAAGTTCATAGTGTTGATGTAGTACCCTTACACACCTGTAAGGCGTTTGATTTGGTACCAGATGACTTTTGGATTACAAACCAAGGATGATATAAAATTAACATGGCACACATTAAATGGATTAAAAACTGGCTAACTGATGGATCTCAGGTTGCAGCTGTAAACAAGGATTCACCATCAAGTGGGTGTGTTTCCAGTAGGGATGTAAAATCCCATTTTATTTGCTTACATTTGCTTTGGTTAATGGATTACAGGGGGGTGGGACGGGACACTGAACCACCACTGGGCTAGAGCCCTCCCTCGCTGAAGGCAGGGGCTGCACTGACTGGGATAGTGGAGCAGCCCCTGCCTGTGGCAGGCCTGGGAGCCCCGCAGAAGGGGCTGCTCTGGTATCCTGGCCGGAGCAGCCCCTGCCTGCGGGGTGCCCAGGCCATCACAGGCAGGGGCTACACTGGAGCAGCACCTGTCCACAGCAGCCCCCCCGCAGCAGTTGCTTCAGCCCCACTGGTTAACTCAGGCCTGGACAAAATACTCGCCAAGCCACCGGATCCGGCCCGTGGAGGCAGCGGGGAGCCCCAGGCAGGCTTCCCTGCTTGCCCCACAGTCCTGCGTGCTGTGAAGAAATGCTGCTGCCAGGCTCCATTTCTGTTTTAAAACTGGAGGGGAGGGGGGAAGCTTCAGGAGGTGCCCCCGCCCCCAGCACAATCCCATTGGCCAGTTGTTGGCCAGAAACCAGCCAATGGGAGTTGCTTGTTTGAATAACAGGCAGCCAAGAAGAACTACACTCCCTCTCCTCCAGTCAGTTATTCATGAAGCACATGGCCAGGCAAGCAGGCAGGCTGGCTGGCTGGGAAACGTTTTAAGCTCTGCAAGTCTTAGCTCTGGCACCCCAGCCCCTCCCTGCCCCAACCCTCTGCCCCCCCACTCAACATACTGAAACCCTCTGTCACTCTTGCACCCATACCCCTCCCAGATCTAGCACCCCAATCTCCTGCCCCAGATCACAATCCCCTCCTACCCTAGGTCACATCCCAAACCCCTGCACTCCAGTCCCCTGCCCTAGGTCACAACTGCCTGCCTCATCTCAACTCCCCTCCCAGACTCCGGTCTCCCTCCTGCACCCCAATCCTTTACCCCAAGCTCCCCTCTGCACCCAACCTCCATCCCAGACCCTGCATCTCCTCCATTACTATCATGGAAGAGTGCAGCCCTCGACCTCTTTCCAAAATCTTGGAGTGGCCCCCTGTCAAAAATTATCACCCACATCTGGGTTAACTGGTTAACCGGTTAAACCTTCACATCCCTAGTTTCCAGTGAGGTCCTGCAGGGATCAGTTTGTGGCCCTATGCTATTTAATATCTTTGTCAATGACCAGGAAAAAAAGCATAAAGTCATCACTGAAAGTTTGCAGGTGACATGCTAATGGTAAATAATGGAGATGGTGGGTCACTGGGTGCAGACAAACAATGTGTGTTTGAATACAGCTAAATGCAAACATATGCAACTAGGAGCAAAGAACATCTGCCATACTTACCGCATGGGGAAGCAGGGATGTTGGCAAATACTTGGGGGTAGGGCAGATAATCAGCTGCACATATGCTCCCCAAAACACAAATGCAATCCTAGGATACATAAACAAGGGGAACCTGGAGTAGGAGTAGAGAGGTTATTTTGCCTCTTTGTTTGATACATTGTAAAGGGTTCAGAGAAGAGCCACAAGAATGATTAACAGTTCAGAAAATGCTCTCCTAGCAAATTGCACCAAAGGGCAAAATAAAAACATCCCCCCCTCCCCGGGAAGAAAAATGGCGGCACTAACACACAGTTTGCGCCCCATCACTGTGCTGGCTGTGGAGGTTGTGTTGCCTTGTCCGTTCTGCTTGTAAGCTATTTGAGGCAGGGGCTGTGTGTTTTTCTCTGTAGCACCCAGCACAATGGGGCCCCATTCTCACTTGGCCCTTGCTAGAGGCTACGTGATATGTGTTAGAGAAGAAACAGGCATCTCAGGAGTGGATGGGGTAAACGGACCACTTTAAGGCATCTGTTTGACTCTTCAGGTCCAGGTTCTCTGACTTAAGGCGATTGAAAATCGTCCATGCAGTTTTCAGCCATTCTGGCTGCCAGCACAGTCTGACGGTTAACAGTGTGCTGCTCTTCAGCAATTTGCTGCAGAGTTTCTACTTTAGTAAATGTAACAGACCCTCACACAGAGCCTGCACCAGAATAAAATCCCTAATGGTTGTTGCAGTAAAGAGCTCGTCAGACTTACACATGCAATCCATCGAGATGTGATGATCAGGCACAACTCTCCTCTGGGATCCTATTTGTGATGCCAGATGTTAGAGAAGAAACAGGCGACCCAGGAGCGGATGGGGTAAATGAACTGCTTTATTGCCCACTTGGAATGTTGTGTTGGATGTCCAAGGGCATTTCTTCTCTAACTATATGCATCATCAACATAGTACCAAGGAAGGCACCAAGAAAGACAGATTGGAAAAGAAAAATGGGTGTTCGCTGACCGTGGCTGTTTTGGTCACCACACCAAGGTTGAAATGGGCTCTTCAGATCTAACAGCATGAGCTACTACAGTTTGAGCCAGGGGCATATGTCAAGTCACAGGATTATGGATTCGCTTCAAGACAGAGTCGATCAGGGATAGTTGCTTTTATTAATCTTACTATGTCACTACTATTACAGGCTTAATATTGCCAGATGGTTACACAGCTACTGCAAAGTAATACGCCAGTAAGCACAGGCAGAGCAATGCATAAAAGAGTAACAGGCACTTGGAAATGCATACGCCTCTTCTGCCACAGGGAGTTCTGATCCTGGAAGGCCTCACACCAGGGCCATGGTGGACATGGGGCACCTCTGGAAGTCCCCAGTGAGACTCACAGAGGTGGGACTCGCCTAGATTGGCTATGCGCCAGAGCTATGAAATGAGGCTCAGCGAATATCCCCGAGCCTCATTTGCATAGCTAATGAATCGCCATTGAAGAGGTTTGCACAAGATTTGGTTGTCTACACTGCCCCTTCTTGCACAAGAAAACCCTTTTTTGCGCAAAGCCATTATGCCTGAAAATAATTGGCAAACGGCTTTACTTGCGCAAGAAGGGCAGTGTAGACAGCCCTGCCTTGCGCAAGAGCCTCTTCCACTAAAAATGGTGGTTCATTAGCTATGCAAATGAGGCTCGGCGATATTCCAATGCTGAGCCTCATTTGCATAGCTCTGGCGCAAAAGCGCACCAGTCTAGACGTAGCCCAGTTGTTTACTGGGTGTGCACGTACCTGGCTCAACGCCATTCTTATCACTTTCATGAGCTGAGACGGAGGTCAAACTTGTTTACTGCTCAGTAGTTTCCCAGCTCAAGGCATGGCTTAAAGCTGATAAAGCCCAGCTTCTGTTTGCGCTTGCAGGGTCCCAGGCTATGCTAAGTTGAGTACAGTAGGGATGGAAACTTCCATCCCAGGCCTGCTAAGCTGCAGGACCCACATATGACAGCATAGCCATGAGTGGGCCTGAGCAGGTTGTGGCCCACCCACTTAGCATCCAGGCCCATCCGATCAGGGCTGGAGACCTCCAAATCCACAGGTTGACTCCTGACCCTCAGTGTCCATCAGCCTGGTGACATCCCTCTCCTACCAGTGCCGCACGGTGCTGCCCCAGTTTCTGGTCTCAGCACTAGCTCTGCAGGGGATGTGCCTTGTAGGGGCAAGTCTGGGCAAGGCTAGAACTGGAGCCGGAAACTAGGGCAGCAGCACACAGCACCAGCAGTAGGGGTATGCAACTGGGCTGACAGATGTCCAGCTCAAGGCTGGAGAGGTGGACACAGCTCAAGTGCCGGTGGGACCCCCTCTACCCCATGAGTGCCCCCCATCCCTCCTGCCTCCCTTCCCAGGGCACTGGATCCCTCCTTCCCACCCTACCCCCATCATTGCCCACCCAACCCAAAGCCAGGGCCCACTCACCTTTCCTGTCCTAAAGAAACAACAAGTAGTCCTGTAGCACCTTTAGGGTACGTCTACACTGCAACACTATTTCGGGATACCAAAGTATCCCAAAATAGCTATCCCGTGTCTTCACAGCAAGCCCGCTATTTCAGGCTCGCTATTCCAATGTCCCTGTAAACCTCATTCTATGAGGAGTAAGGGATTGTGATGGAGTGGGCATATCCCACACTAGAGCAGGAGGGGTGAAAACCCTGTGGGCGGAGGAAGTCCCGCCCCTTCAACCAGACTGGGCATGCTCCAAGTGCTGGAGCAGTATAAAAGGCAGCAGAGCAGCTCAGTCTGGGCTGGCCAGTGAAGAGGAAGGATCTCCAGCCAGAGCTGCAATGGCCCGTGTTCCAGAAAGAGGGAACTGAAGTTCCAGGAGGCTGCCACTATTCAGCCCCAGTGGAGCCCCAGGGAGAAGCCACTGCAGAACCAGTAGGAAGCGACCCAGGGAGGGTACAGGAGCAGCCTCTCCCGCCCAGGTGCTCTCGGTGTGTTTCGGCCGGATTCCCAGCCGAGAGAGAGCAGTAGACCACTCTGCTGCTCACAGGGCCCTGGGTCAGGACCCAGTGGAGCAGGGTGGGCCCGGGTCCCCCTACTGGGGTGCTAAGCCCAATCCCACTGACTCAGGCCATTAGGACATACTACCCTGAAACAGGGGTGGCTCACTGACTCTGGCTATTAGGCCACACTGTCCTGAGACAAGGGTGGCTCACTGACTCTGGCTGCTAGACCATATTGCCCTGAGCCAAGAACTGCCTACAGACTTTGTCTAGTAGGCCACTCTACCCTGCGAGCAAGGCTACTCACGAACTCAGTGTTATTCAGAGACCAGGAGATTTACAGACTAGAGACACGGCCATCGACCCTGCAGCCGATTGGGCGGCATCCTCACCCCAGGATAACCTCACTCCTGTGACGGGTTGGACATACACCACCACACGTGGTGGACAATATGAGCAGGATCCAGGACCTGCTGAAAGGTACAGCGTGAGATTGGGACTACCTAGTCCCTGCCGCTGAGATAATGATGAAGACGGAGAAGTTCCTGCAATGGGTGGTAGAAAACCAACAACAGCAAGCGGTCCAGCATCAGCAGCAACAGGCGCAACTGATACAACAGCTGCCCCAACAACACCGACTACAGATGTTGCAGCAACAGGAGCAGCAACAGCAGCTACTCTGGGAGCTGACTACCCAACACCGGACCCAACAAGAAGGCCTGCTGCAACAGGTAGCTACTCTGTTACAACCCAGGGGTCCACCAAGTCCCAGGGCCACAGGGACAGTGACAAGTGATCCAGGACTAGGGCTGCCCATCCAGCTAAGAAAGATGGGGCCAGGGGATGACCCTGAGGCATTTTTAGTTACCTTCGAGCAGGTCGCTATGGCCATTGGCTGGCCTCAAGAGCATTGGGCTATCATATTGGCCCCTTATTTAATGGGAACAGCACAGATCACGTATCATAATCTGGATGCCTGGGATGCACTGGAGTATACGCGGGTGAAGGCAGCCATTTTAGACAGTGCCGGTATTAGTCCAGAGACTCACTGACAAAGGCTGCGTAAAGAAGGGTACCCACCAGGGGTACGGCCTCGGGCTGTTGCCCAAAGAACTGTTGGAGGTGGCTGAACCTGGAGGACTTAACTGAATCCCAAGTTGCCAAGACAGCAGCCCTGGAACAATTTGTGCAGGTACTACCTCCAGGAGCCAAGCAGTGGGTGCAACAACATTGACCAACCACCCTGATGGCCGCAGTAAGCCTGATGGAGGACTACCTCACTGTGGAAGAAACCAGAACCCCCACTAGACGGGCAGGGAGCCCTAAACGAAGGGAGGGACCGGGGCAAAGGAAGCCCCAGAGGACAGAACCATGGAGGCCCCTGTGTACCCATGGCCCCCGGCAGGGCAAGACATACCGGGCAGACCGCCAGGAAGCAGGGCACCCCATATGCGACAGAGAGACCTGCACAAGGAGGATAACGATGCACCCGAAGAAGAGGTACGGTCCACTAGCCCCCGGGATGGTTGTTGGGAGTGCGGCCAAGGAGGACACTTCTGGAAGGACTGCCCTTACATGGACTGCAACTATGGACAGGTCTGGGTGGTCAGCCGTCAGGCATGGGAACCCCAACCTGGCAAATTGGTGAGCCCTGCGACAGTAGAAGGTTTGAAGGCCACCGCCTTGGTAGACTTTGGCTGCAGCCAGACCATTATAAAAGAAGGCTTCATATGGGACCTCCAGCTAGCAGAAGAGACGCTCAACCTCCAGTGCATCCACAGAGATGTGTGCCCTTACCCGACCACCTGGGTAGACTTTGAAGTTCGGGGGTCAAAGAGAGCTTCTTCAGGTAGGGGTGGCCCCCCCAACTAACCTACCCAGTGGTGTTAGGACAAGATTGGACACAATTTCAAGAGGTCCCTCTAATCCAGGGGTGGGCAATAATTTTTTTCAGGGGCCACTTGAAAACTTTTTGAAGTGGCCCCGGGCCGCCCCGGAAGGGGCGGGGCCAGTATGCTTCTGGGCTTTGCCACCCACAGACCATGATTGGTCTGGGGGTGGAGGAGCCCCTTTGCCCCCCCCAGGTTCCCCCTAGGCACCCATGCCCCTGGTGGGGGGAGGAGCCTTCCCGTGATCCCCCACCTCCAGGCCAATCAGGGCCTGGGGGTGGGGGAGCACATGAAACCTCCTCCCGCCCTGCCAGGAGCGCACGGCGCTTCAAAGCACCACATGCTCCTGGCAGGGTGGAGGAAACTTAGTGCACTTCTCCTGCCCCCAGGCCCTAATTGGCCTGGGGGTGGGGGAGCAGCAAGGCCTCCGCAGGCCAGATCAATGTGCTTGGCGGGCCGGATCCGGCCCTCAGAGGACCTTTCCCCCCACCCCTGCTCTAATCCTTCAGGTCCTGCGATAGTCCCAAATCCTGGTAGAGAAGCTCCAGAGGAGGACATCCCAGTAGATCTGGAGAGGGACACAGACTTCTTGAGAGAACAAAGGGAAGACCAAACCCTGAGCCAGGCGTGGGAGCAGGCTACGGCCCATAGCCCAGGAGAAATAGAGGAGACGAGGTGCCTGCAGGGGCCGTGCTTTGAGATCCAGAAGGACTGTATCAGGTGGTGGTTGACCCTCAGACTCGTGATGAGATACACCAGTTACTAGTCCCTTGGAGGCTGCGCCGAAGCCTCTTTCACTTAGCACACGCCGCCCCTTGGGCCGTACACCTAGGCAAGGAAAAGACCCTCCAGAGAGTGGCATGACAGTTTTTTTGGCCAGGTATACATCAGGTTAGAAATTACTGTGCCTCATGCTCGGAATGCCAGCGAAATGGGCCTAAGGGCATACCTAAAGCCCCGCTCATGCCTATGTCAGTCATAGGTGTACCATTCAAGCGGGTGGGGATGGATCTGGTAGGACGCCTAGAGAAGAGTAAGACTGGGAATCTGTTCATCCTGGTGATAGTAGATTATGTGACCAGGTACCCAGAGGCCATGCCGTTGCGGGTCGCTACCGCGAAGAATATAGCGAATGAGCTGGTGAAGGTATTTGCTAGGGTAGGCATCCCCAAGGAAATCTTGACTGCTCGGGGTACTAACATCTCCTCCAAACTAATTGCTGCACTGTGCCATCTCATGCACATCAGAACCCTCCGGACATCAGTCTACCATCCCCAAACAGACAGACTCGTAGAGAGGTTTAACGGCACCCTCAAATCGATACTACAAAGGTTCATAAAAGATGAACTTGTGGAAGAAAAAATTAGAGGACTGGAGGCCCAAGTATCGACCCTACGCTCTATCAGAGAGGATGAAGACTTCCTCGATAGAAGGCAGCGTTTAATCCTGCAGCCACAGTAGGCTGAAGAGCCAGTCAGGGCAGTACAGGACAAGGAAGAAAACTTGCAGCATGTAACCTCTAGAAGGAGAAGAAGGCCAACTCAGGTATCCCCCATTCCTGTAGAGGTAAGTAACCGCTTTCAGGCTCTCTCCACAGGCACTACGGTGGAGAATGCTTTGGCAGGGACCTCTCAGGGAAGAAATCAGAAGGGAACACCATCTACCGGAAGGCATGGGATGCGCAGTCCTAGGGATGGGTTCACAACCACCACCCCAAAAGAAGACGGGTGGTGGTTGGTCGGGACTCTCCTAAGAGGGACTGAGTCATCCATCTGCTGTCCAGACCTGCAATCTCGAGAAGTGTGCTGCTTACCGGGAGCTCGCATTCAGGATGTGACCGAGAGTCTTCCAAAAGTGATTAAACCTTCGGATCGCTACCCCTTCCTGCTTCTCCATGTAGGAACTAATGATACAGCCAAGAATGACCTTGAGCGGGTCACAGCAGATTATGTAGCGCTGGGAAGAAGGATCAAGGAATTTGAAGCACAAGTGGTTTTCTCGTCCATCCTTCCGGTTGAAGGAAAAGGTCCGGGTAGGGATCGACGAATTGAGGAAGTAAATGCGTGGTTGTGCAGGTGGTGTCGCAGAGAGGGCTTTGGTTTCTTTGACCATGGGACTCTGTTCTGGGCACAAGGATTGTTAGGAAGAGATGGGATCCACCTAACCAAGAGAGGAAAGAGCATCTTCGCAGGCAGGCTTGCAAACCTAGTGAGAAGGGCTTTAAACTAGGTTCATTGGGGGATGGTGACCAAAGCCCTGAGGTAAGTGAGGAAGTCGGACACCGGGAAGAATCACAAGGAGGAACGAGCAACAAAGGAGGACACCTGATTCGGATGGAGAAGGCAGGGCGATCAACTGGTTATCTAAGGTGTTTGTACACCAATGCGAGAAGCCTGGGAAACAAACAGGAAGAATTAGAAGCCCTGGCCCAGTTAAAGAACTATGATTTGATTGGAATAACGGAGACTTGGTGGGATGACTCGCATGACTGGAGCACTGTCATGGAAGGGTATAAACTGTTCAGGAAGAACAGGCGGGGGAGAAAAGGAGGAGGAGTTGCATTGCATGTAAGAGAGCAGTATGATTGCTCAGAGCTCCAGTACTTAGAGGGAGAAAAGACTGTTGAGAGTCTATGGGTTAAATTTAGAGGTGGAAGCAACAGGGTGATGTTGTGGTTGGTGTCTGCTATAGACCCCGGATCAGGTGGATGAGGTAGACGGGCTTTCTTTGACAACTGAGAGAAGCTTCCAGATCGCAGGCCCTGGTTCTCATGGGACTTTAATCACCCTGACATCTGTTGGGAGACCAATACAGCAGTACACAGACAATCCAGGAAGTTTTTGGAGAATGTTGGGGATAACTTCTTGGTACAAGTGCTGAAGGAACTGACCAGGCCATGCGCAGCTTGCCCTGCTGCTCACAAACAGGGAGAAACTAGTAGGGGAAGTAGAGGTGGGTGACAACCTGGGAAGCAGTGATCATGAGATGGTAGATTTCAGGATCCTGACCAAAGGAAGAAAGGGGTTTGGTTCGAACGAACGCATCCCGGCACGCACTTTCACTTTTGAAACAGCTGTTGATCGGAGTAAAGCGCCGGCGAGATCATGCTAACGAAGTGTGGGATATTTAAATCCCCGCTTAATTGACTATTTCGAATGCCTACATTTGCATCCCTAGTTTGAACTAGGGGTGCAAGTGTAGGTATACCCTCAGAGAACTGATGGGCAGGATCCCCTGGAATGCTTACATGAAGGGGAAAGGAGTCCAGGAGAACTGGCACTGTTTTAAAGAAGCCTTATTAAAGGCAGAGGAAGAAACCATCCCGATGCACAGCAAGAAAAGCAAATATGGTAGGCAACCAGATTGGCTTACCGGGGATATCCATGGTGAGCTTAAACACAAAAAGGAAGCTTACAAGTAGCGGAAACTTGGACAGATGACTAGGGAGGAGTATAAATAAATTGCTCGAGATTGCAGGGGAGTTATCAGGAAGGCAAAAGCACAATTGGAATTGCAGCTGGCAAGGGATGTGAAGGGTAACAAGAAAGGTTTCTACAGGCATGTTAGCAATAAGAGGGTGATCAGAGAGGGTGTGGGGCCCTTACTGGATGAGGGAGGTAACCTAGTGACAGATGATGTGGGAAAAGCTGAAGTACTCAATGCTTTCTTTGCCTCTGTCTTCACGGACAAGGTCAGCTCCCAGACAAATGCACTAGGCAACGCAGTGTGGGAAGGAGGTGGGCAGCCCTTGGTGGGGAAAGAACAAGTTAGGAACTATTTAGAAAAGCTAAACATACACAAATACATTGGCCCAGATTTAATGCATCCGAGGATATTGAGGGAGTTGGCAAATGTCATTGCAGAGCCTTTGGCCATTATCTTTGAAAACTCGTGGAGATTGGGAGAGATCCCGGATGATTGGAAAAAGGCAAATGTAGTGCCCATCTTTAAAAAAAGGGAAGAAGGACAATCCAGGGAACTACAGACCAGTCAGCCTTACCTCAGTCCCTGGAAAATCATGGAGGGGATCCTCAAGGAATCCATTTTGAAGCACTTGGAAGAGGGGAAAGTGATCAGGAATAGTCAACATGGATTCACGAAGGGCAAGTCTGATTAGCTTCTATGATGAGGTAACTGGCTCTGTGGATATGGGAAAGTCAGTGGATGTTATATACCTTGACTTTAGCAAAGCTTTTGATATGGTCTCCCACAGTATTCTTGCCAGCAAGTTAACGGAGTATGGATTGAATAAATGGACTCTAAGATGGACAGAATGCTGGCTAGACTGTCGGGCCCAACGGGTAGTGATCAATGGCTCGATGTCAGGTTGGCAATCAGTTTCTAGCGGAGTGCCCCAAGGATCTGTTCTTGGACCGGTTTTGTTCAACATATTTATTAATGACCTGGATGAGGGGATGGATTGCACCCTCAGCAAGTTTGCAGATGACACTAAGCTAGGGGGAGAGGTAGATACGCTGGAGGGCAGAGATAGAGTCCAGAGTGACTTAGAGAAATTGGAGGATTGGGCCACAAGAAGCCTGATGAGGTTCAACTAGGACAAGTGTGGAGTCCTGCACTTGGGACGGAAGAATCCCAAGCATTGTTACAAGCTGGGGACTGAATGGCTAAGTAGCAGTTCAGCAGAAAAGGACCTGGGGGTTACAGTGGATGAGAAGTTGGATATGAGTCAACAGTGTGCCCTTGTAGCCAAGAAGGCTAATGGCACATTAGGTTGCATTAAGAGGAGCATTGCCAGCAGATCCAGAGATGTTATTATTCCCCCTTTATTCGGCTCTGGTGACGCCACATCTGGAATATTGTATCCAGTTCTGGGCCCCCCACTATAGAAAGGTCGGGAGAGGGTCCAGCGGAGGGCGACCAAAACGATTACGGGGCTGGAGTGCATGACCTATGAGGAGAGACTGAGGGATTTGGGTTTGTTTAGTCTGCAGAAGAGAAGAGTGAGGGGGGATTTGATAGCAGCCTTCAACTTCCTGAAGGGAGGTTCCAAAGAGGATGGAGAAAGGCTGTTCACAGTAGTGACGGATGGCAGAACAAGGAGCAATGGTCTCAAGTTACAGTGGGGGAGGTCTAGGTTGGATATTAGGAAAAACTATTTCACTAGGAGGGTGGTAAAGCACTGGAATGGGTTATCTAGGGAGGTGGAGGAATCTCCAACCCTAGAGGTGTTTAAGTCTCGGCTTGACAAAGCCCTGGCTGGGTTGATTTAGTTGGGATTGGTCCTGCCTTGGGCAGGGGGCTGGACTTGATGACCTCCTGAGGTCTCTTCCAGCTCTATGATTCTATGACCCACACCACTGGGACACCCTCCTTCCAGCCCTACTCTTTGCTATAAGGGAGGTACCCCAAGCCTCAACAGGGTTCTTCCCCTTCAAACTCCTCTGGGTTGTCTTCCATACATGTATACTGGACTTATTAAGGGAGGACTGGGAGGCCCAGGATATGTGGGTGCTCGGCACCACGCAATACGTATTACGACTCAGAGAACGGCTTCGAGTACTAGGTGCCTTTGCATGACAGAACCTAATACAGGCCTGTAGTGGCCTCCCGCTGACCCAGAGGAGGAAACGTCCCTCAAAACCCCTTGGTGGGCCGTGCCAGAGTCACCCAGCCCCGCCCACAGGAAACAGGAAGTCAGAGCTGCAGATATAAGAAGGGAAGCTCCCAGCTCAGTTAGAGCTTGGCTGCCGAGCCGGGCAGAGGCTGTTCCCCAGCCCCAGCATTGGAAGGTCCTGCTGCGCTGCTCTTTGGCAGATGACTGGGTTGGGCCGCCTGGGCCGCTACCAGGTCCTGAGCTCAGGCCTAGACCGCCCCGACCGCGGCTGGACCGGGATCCTGGGACATGATGATGGGAGCCGCTGCCCGTGCCCACCGGTTTACCCGGACCCTCTGAACGTCTGCTAGGCCCAGCCGAGTGGGCTGGAGTGCCTGGACCCTTAACAGACCCGGATCCTGAGCCTATGGACACGCTGCCACCGCCTTTGTCCCTAGCCAACTCCGAGGAGTGACACCCGAGCCAGGTAGGCCCCCAGGCGGAACAGGGAAGTAGCCCAGGGACGGCCAACCCTGGGGCGGCTGAGGACATGGAGGTCAGCTGGGCTGCGCACTGTGGCTCGGAGCCCCGCTGACCCAGTGACCCGGACGGCATGTTATGGCGTGGAGCCCTGCCGACCCAGTGGCCGCGGCACCACCACTACTAGGGCCCTGGGCTGGGACGCGGTGGAGTAGGAGGGCCCGCATCCCCCCTGCCACCCCTTCCCCTGGGTGGCAGGTTCCCCCGTGGGGCAAATCCCCTGCGCTCGTTGGCTCTCCGCTAGCAAGGAGACCCAACCCCTGGCTCAGCCTGCAAACAGGCCTGTGCCATCGAACCTTCGTATTGTTTGACTATTTGTTCGCTGCCTCGCCCTGACCCAGGGCCTGGGCTCACAAACTGTTGTGCAGCCCGCTAGACTACGGTTTAACTGTTAATTTGCTGCCCGGCCCTGAACCAGGGCGGGTCACTAGAACTGCTATTTGACCGGCAGTCAGGCCCTTGAGGCTCCGGACTCAGGGCTTACCGTGAGTCAGCATGGCCTCCCGCTGACTCAAACTACTACACGGCCCAACAAAGACAAGAAGAACAGTTCAATTGGGGAGCTAGAATCCATAGCTTTGAACCAGGGGACAGGGTATTGATACTTTTGCCATCAACTGAGTCAAAACTCCTGGCTAAGTGGCAAGGCCCATTTGAAGTGGTACGGCGTGTGAGACCAGTTGACTATGAGCTGAAGCTTCCAGGATGGAGGAAGGAGGTGCGCACCTACCATGTGAATCTATTGAAAGCATGGAAGGCGCGAGAGGCCATGTTTATTGCTTCAGCTCCATTGGAATTGGAACTAGGCCCACTGGCAGGGGAACCCCTATACTCAAAGCCTGAAGAGATGGGGGAAGGCCTCAACCCAACACAATGGGGCCAGCTGCAAGACCTCCTAGGGGCCTTCCAAGACATCTTATCCACCCGATCAGGGTGGACAAATCTGATCCACCATCACATTGCAACAGAACCGGGGCAAAAGGTGAGAGACATGCACCGGCCCCTGCTGAGGAAGATGTGGGAGACCATCCATCAGGAGCTTAAGACAATGCTTGAGATGGGTGTGATCGAAGAATCACAAAGTGAGTGGAGGAGCCCCGTTGTCCTAGTGCCAAAACCCAAAGGAGCCATTAGATTCTGCATCAACTTCTGAAAAGTCAACGTGGTATCTCGCTTTGATGCTTACCCAATGCCATGTGTGGAAGAGCTGCTGGAATGACTAGGGAGGGGCTAAGTATCTATCTACCATTGATTTAACAAAGGGGTACTGGCAGATACCCCTCACACCTAACTCGAGGGCAGACTGCCTTTCCCACACCCTTCGGGCTCTACCAATTCATTACCATGCCATTTGGACTGCACGGGGCGGCTGCCGCCCTTCCAGAGACTGATGAATAAACTGTTGCTACCGCACAACCAGTACGCAGCTGCATATATAGATGACATCATTATTTACAGTAGCACCTAGGAAGACCACCTACACCATCTTAAGGAAGTCCTCCAAGCTCTACGAGAAGCCGGCCTCACGGCAAATCCAGCGAAGTACCACTTCGGGAAAGAAGAGGTAACTTACCTTGGGTACAAAGTAGGAGGCAGGAAGTTACGCCCGGTGGTGAGCAAAATACAAGCCTTGTCAGAGACACCAATGCCCAGAACAAAAAGGCAGGTGCGTCAGTTTTTAGGTCTAGAAGGCTATTACAGACGGTTCATCCCAGAATTTGCGATGATTGCAGCACCGCTTACAGATTTAACCAAGAACTCCCAACCTCGTCAGGTAAAATGGACAGAACAGTATGAAAGAGCCTTCCAAGACTTAAAGAGATGACTAGGATAAGAACCAGTCCCAGTACACCCGGACTTCTCAAAGGAGTTCATACTCCAAACCGATGCCTTGGGAGTGGGGCTTGGAGCAGTCTTATCACAAGAAGTGGATGCGGAAGAACATCCAGCTCAGAAATAAAACTGGAAGCTTTTTCCTAGAGAAACAAAATATTCCACAATCGAGAAGGAGGCCTTAGCAGTAAAATGGGCTATTGACACCTTGCGCTATTATTTGCTGTGCATGACTGTCAAGCTAGTAACAGACCATGCACCCCAATGGTGGCTTAACCACATGAAAGAGACCAGCCCCCGGATCATGTGCTGGTACCTCTCCTTACAACCTTATGATTTCCACATATTCCATCACCCGGGTAAGGCCCATGCCAACGTGGACTTCTTCTGTAGGTTGGGGGGAGATGAAAGGTAGGGAGAATGCCAGCTAGGGTCCCTCTTAAGGGGGAGGGTGTGTGACGGAGTGGGCATACCCCGCACTAGAGCAGGAGGGGTGAAAACCCTGTGGGCGGAGGAAGTCCCACCCCTTCAACCAGACTGGGCATGTTCCAAGTGCTGGAGCAGTATAAAAGGCAGCAGAGCAGCTCAGTCTGGGCTGGCCAGCGAAGGGGAAGGATCTCCAGCCAGAGCTCCAGAGCTGCAATGGCCCATATTCCAGAAAGAGGGGACTGAAGTTCCAGGAGGCTGCCGCTACTCAGCCCCAGCGGAGCCCCAGGGAGAAGCCACTTCCAGGGAGCTGGGAGACCCAGCAGCTACTTGGGATGACACCCCAGAAGAACCGGTAGGAAGTGACCCAGGGAAGGTGCAGGAGCCACCTCTCCCGCCCAGGTGCTCTTGGCATGTTTCAGACGGATTCCCCGCCGAGGGAGCGGTAGACCGCTCTGATGCTCACAGGGCCTTGGGTCGGGACCCGGTGGAGCAAGGTGGACCCTGCTCCCTCTACCAGGGTGCTAAGCCCAATCCCACTGACTCTGGCCATTAGGCCATACTGCCCTGAGACAAGGGTGTGTGACGGGGCAAGGCAGCCCCGCACTGAACTCACAGGGTTTAGCCAGGTTACCCTGTCTAAAGGAGCCCTGCCCCCACGACTCTGCTCGGCATGCTCAGTTTGTAGCCCAGCTATAAAAGCCTGTGGGGAAGCTCAGTCTGGGCTGACTGCCGGAGGAGAAGGACCTCAGATGGGAGCTCCTGACCAGCACCAGCCAGCCGCCCGGAGGGGAGACAGCAGAGCCGCTCATGAGAGTTGGGACATCTCCACTGCTGCATACGTGGAAGGAACAGCCCCCGGGGAATTAGAGGACCCTGCGAGCATGTGGGAAGGTACCCCATCGGACCAGGTAGGAAGTGGCCCAGGGAGGGTGCAGGAGCAGCCTCTCCCGCCGCCCCGGGACCCTCGGCGTGTTTCGGATGGAATCCCCGCCGAGGGAGTGATGGGCCGTCCTGCCACTCACAGGGCCCTGGGCTGGGACCCGGTGGAGTAGGGTGGGCCCGGGTCTCTCTACCAGGGGTGCCACCACCCCCCCCCGCCACACTGACTTGCCGTCGCAGGCCTTTCAGCCCTGCCTTAAAGGGCCAACCAGTGTCAGGGAATAGAGACTTGGGCTGGTGAGCCCTGTGTTAAAGGGCTGAACACCAGCTTGGTGTAAAGACTCCCGGGCAGTGGGCCAACGGGCCCTGCCTTAAAGGGCTGACCAGTGACTCTAGAGACTCGGGCCAGTGGGCCCTGCCTTAAAGGGCCGCTCGGTGACTTTGCGTCGAGACTCAGGCCAGTGGGCCCTGAGTTATCCCAGCTCCGTACATGCTCCTCTTGCTTCATCTGTGCCTCTGAGGCACTGCGTGTTGTTCAGGAGGAGCAAGGGGGTGGTTTTGTGATGTGTTTTTCATTGTCTCCCTACAGACAAGAATCTATGCTCTGCCTGACATTCTGGGTAGAAAGCCTTTAGTGTTTACTCTTATAAACTGAAGCAAACGTGAAAAAATGCTTTTTTTAAACCCCCATCCAACTGAATATGAACAGAGGAGAATTTCAGACATTTGTCTTGGACACCCATCTGTAGAGAAGACCGCTGAAATTTTAATTGTCCAAGAGCTGTAATAGGTGTAATAGCCTCGTGTGTTACATATGCATTAATTAACACTGCATTTAGCTCCAAATCATGTGGAAGGTGCATGCTGTGTCTAGTTAAGAGTGCAGGCTAATAGCTTTTCTCTCATTCCATTGCAATATTTCCATTCTGCTGAAGATAGGAACTTCTGGAGAAGTGAGCGTGCACTCCAATAATACTGAGAAAAGTGGGTGAGTGCCAGGTACCCCCCCATGTGCTCTGCTCACAGATGAGCTTTCAGAAATTGCAAGGCTGGGCAATTTACAGAGTTTTTCTTTGATGTTTGTCTGTGTCAGCACAGGGCAAACATTTGGCAGTGATTCATACATTACCGATTATCCCATTGAACAAACTTCCTGGCAACCTGTTCATGGTCTCTCCATTACCCACATTTTTCAGACCTGCTGTTTCACTGCAAATTCAATCATTACCACATTCCTTAAGAAGCAGATACAGCGCTGTGTGATCGCAAGGGAAAAGGCAAGACAAAGGGATGCAATATGGTGAATACTCTCGTTTTGATCTACAGGACATTTCCAGACATTAAAATAAGAACATACTGTGACAGTCCCCCCCCCCCGCCTCATGCTTTATGAAATTGACTTATGGGTACACATATGCATAACTCAAAGATGCTTTGGACAAAATACCTCATGTAACCTATCAATCTTAATGTCACAATGTGCTGAATCTGTATAGTGTATCTTGTTTTGGTGTATGTATCACTCTTGTATGTAAAGTTAGAGATATGGAGTATGGAATGCTTTATGGTTTTAAATGTGCAAATGAAAGCCATCAAGGGTGTTTTCCCTCAATGTCTGGGTGATCACCTGTAAACAGCCTCTTTTCTCCTTTAAGTCTTAGCAGTGGTTGGTCTTAGGAAGTCATGTGACTCCCCCCAACTGGTAGGGTCTGACCAGGTAATTTTCCATGGAAGGAGAGAATGTAGAGACAGAATTCTCACCCAAAGTGGGAATCTATAAAACAATGGGAAGCTAGCTGTCCCTTGGTCTTTGGCTGTCATGTCACTCCCAAGAGAATGAACCAGAGACCCCGGGAAAAAAGCTTCCCTGGCTTGGAGGTTTAGCTGAAATAAGAACAGTTGTAGGGTAAGTTTGCTGTAAGGTTTAGAGTGTTAGAACTAGCTATGTGTTTTCTGTTATTTTAAATGTGTAATTTACTTTGTTCTGCCTGTTTTCACTTGCAACCACTTAAACCCTACTGCTTGTACTTAGTAAATAAAAGTGATTTTATTATCAAGCCAGTGGAAATAATTGTTACCTGAGGGAGCAAACACTGTGTACATCCTCCTTTCATTGTTAAAGGGGGCTTGCGTTAATTATTTATTTGGGGTTCTGATCCCATTTGGGGAGTGGTTTCCTTGGAAGCTGGGCCCAAAACTGCATTTTCCTTGGACCTGAAGAGTTTCAGTGTCTGCATTGTTCTTTGAGGGCTGGGAGAGGTCTCAGCTCTGTGCCTTGGCAGGACAGGGCAGTGAGAAGTGCCAGAGAGCAAGAAGGTAAGTGTCAGTGGCTTTGGCAGCACTCCGGGAAGCACCCCCAAGGGGTCTTCTGTGACCGCACCCCGTCACACATACCAATAGTTTATCAGTGAAAATCTCTTCTTTTTTTTTCTCACCTCTAATATTAATGCTCACTTTTTGCTGCTTAAGCCACTGACACTTGCCTTCTTGCTCTCAGATTCTAAAAGAACATGAGAAGTTGGAATAACACAAATTGGATTAGCTGGCCAAAGGTTTGAGAGTTGAATTGGGCAACATTTTGCAGGTTTGACTTCAGTTTGCACGATGAAAGCTAGGCTGGAATTCCAAATGGTTATTACCATGCAACATTAGTGAAGGTAAAAGAGCTTCAGTATGCCTTTCCTGCAGCCTCCATTTCCTTTAATACTTAGCACTAATCTGCATTTCTGTAATACGCAGAGATTCCAGGAGGCATGACTCCTTTCCCTGAAGAAGTAGTGGGTGTCAACTCTCATGGGCAGGGCCAAACAGGATTATGGATTTGCTTCAAGACATAGTCGATTAGGGATAGTTGCTTTTATTAATCTCACTACGTCACTACTATTACAGTCTTAATACTGCCAGATGGTTACACAGCTACTGCAAAGCAACATGTCAATAAGCATAGGCAGAGCAATGCATAAGAGAGCAACAGGCACTTAGAAATGCTTATGCCCCTTCAGTTTGTGGGGAGTCCCGTTCCTGTCACCTCACACCAGGCCACAGTGGACATGGCTCCAGCTGGGGGAATCCAGGGCACCCTCCGAGGTCTAGGTCCCTGGTGAGACTCACCAGGCATGGGACTCCCTACACTACAGTTGTTTACTGGGTGTGCGCATACCTGACTCAACACCATTCTTATCACTCTTATGAGCTGAGACCAAGGTCAAACTTGTTTACCGCTTAGTAGTTTCCCAGCTGATGTGCATGGGTTAAAGCTGATAAAGCCCAGCTGCTGTTCACGTTTGCCTGTGTACAGCTAGGATGGAAACTTCCATCCTGGGCCTGCTAAGCTGCAGGACCCACATATGACTTTTTATGTGACAGTGGGGTGTTTTTATAGGAAAATAAAGAGGAGGGGAAAGGCTCTGTTTCTCCAAAGAGCTAACAGAAATTTCCTGAGATTGAAAAACAAATGTTAAAAGTTGGGGGGGTGGGGCGAGAATCAGGACATAGGGCAAAGCAAGTACAACATAGAGGTGTAATTAAGTAATGATTTCTTGAGCTCTTCCTTACATGTCTGAATACAGTATGGAATTTGCATAAATAGCTTATACCTTTCACTTTTTTCCTTGAGGAAAATACCTAACATTCGCCTCTCGCACATTCTGATGTTCCAATCCTCCTCAGCGGGTGTGACGGACTGGGCCGGTCTGGGCACCGCTGAGGGTGTCCGCTCAGGGCGAATTGCTCAAATCCGGGACTCCTTACAGCCCCCAGACTGGTGACCTTTCCAAACAGGCCACAAACCAGTCCCACAGAGCGCTTCAGCAGCCTGCCTGAAGCCTCACGAGCAAAACCCCTCCGACACCCCAGCAATATCCGTGCCCCAGATGGCCCCAGGCCTCATACACAGGTGGGGGGGTGGTCTTAGAACCCAATCCCACCTACCCTGAACAAGTTCTGTCCGGTTCCAAGAAACCAGCCACAGATCCCTGGTCAATTTACCCTCTGGACCTTACCCACAAATCACGCTGAGCCAATCCTTTAGCATCTAACATCTAAAGGTTTATTACTACAATAAAGAAAAGCATGAGAGTGAGGTTGTTAAAGGATAGTACATTACATGCATCGAATCTCCCAGTTCTCGATGCAGGCTCTAGCAGAGATGTTACAGCTGCTGGCTTAAGAGTCCTTGTTGCACATCCTAGGTCAGGATGGGTCCACAGTTCTTTCTGGCTCTTCAATCCCTGCACTGCTGCCTCTGGGATGAAGTGCTGAGCTGAAGACAAAAATGGAGTCCGCCACATGGCCTCTTTATACATCCTTCCTGGTCTCTTCTTGGCTGCAGCAGGTCACCTGGCCAGCGGCCTATCCCTGTGTTCCCTGCTGGCAGCCCTTAGGTGTCAGCCCTCATTCTTTAGGTGTGTCCTTGGCCCATTGAGTGCCATTGTCCCACAGGGCCTCGCTGATTAGCATGTCCATAGGCCTGGCTCTGCCCAATGCTCAACCACATGCAGAGAAATATTCAGTATCCACACAGATTACAGATTCCTAACTACACACACAGACATTATACAATCACATGACTAGCGTACATAGGATTAGCAGACAGTGAGCTTCTATTCAACACCCCACACGGCCCCCTTTTATACCATTTTTGGGGCCAACACCCCCCCCATGGGTGCAGCAGTGATCTGGCTGCTCCCCTCAAAATCCAGTAACGTGACAGTGGGGAGAGGAGGATTTGCCATATTACACTATTCTTTCCCATTGTAATCAGCCTTAAATCTGAATAAAAGCAGCAAATGGCTGACTAGTGCTCAGGGCTTTCCCCTCGCTCATGAAAGCAGCAGCAGTAGCAGCACTGAGTCAGACTAGGAAAGACATGACTGCAGCTCTCCGTTTTTATTAGTATTCATGGAGCATCTCACTCCAGAGAGGATTAATAGATTCTGATGCCTAATATCCTGGAGAACAATTAATTTGCCCACAGTTTTGTCATGGTTGAAAGTCAAATGCTGGAACAGATCGATGCACTGAGCTGCAAGTGGAAGCACTACAACCTTCTGCTGGAGCTGAATTTTAATTTTCCCATCAACATTCCCCTGCCATTCCCAGCACTCCTGTGTTCTAATAGATCTAAAAGCCTTTCCCCTTCTTACCTCACACGTTGGTCTTCATAACATAATCTATGCTGATTGTTTAAACATTAGAGCCGTTCATGGCTCTCCATTATGGGATTAGAAATGTGCAAGGCCCCTTGTGTTTTGACCTTTTTCCTCTCATTTTGGTTGAAATTGTATGGGAAATTCTGGCCTTTTGTAATTAAAACCAAACAGAGGAATAAACCATTACTCTGTGTTTATATCTCCATCTAGGTAGGTATTGGTAGGAATTATGTTAGGAGTTTCTGCAATTTAAGAACCCAAATCAATAGAGATGCTAAGAATGAGGTTAAATGTTGTTCTTACTCCACATTTAGATTAATGTAAACCTGCTGAAGTCTCATAGACTTTAAGGTCAGAAGGGACCATTATGATCATCTAGTCTGACCCCCTGCAAAACGCAGGCCACAGAATCTCACCCACCCACTGCTAGAATAATCCTCTCACCTATATCTCAGATATTGAAGTCCTCAAATGATGGTTTGAAGACCCCAAGATGCAGAGAATCCTCCAGCAAGTGATCCGTGCCCCATGCTACAGAGGAAGGTGAAAAACCTCCAGGGCCTCTGCCAATCTACCCTGGAGGAAAATTCCTTCCTGACCCCAAATATGGCGATCACACATCCGACCAAGCCACATGAACTCAATGTTGGTGCACAAGACAAAACTCACTCCGATCGTGGATGGAAAATCTTAAGAGGGAACACTGGTGGCAACCCAAAGTCGCTACACTCTGACAGCTGCTCAGTCCCCAGTGTGAAATGAGTTGGTGGGTATTAGGCCATTTCTGTATCACAAACCCCCCCGGCACAATTTTCATCCGTTGTTGGCAGGCTCAGGGGACAGGCCAAGGAATAAACGCGACTGGAGATTGCATGTACTTTTCTTGACAAGTCAGCCCAAATGGGAGTTATTCCCATACATCTTCCCCTCTTCTCTGGAGATAAGGGGTTAGATATTATCCCATGCATTACAGGGCATGGGTGCCTCTCCCCACTAACCACTGACTGGTGCCACTCGTTAGGACGATGCATTCCCCATTTGGGGTCTACCTGCAGAGTGCACCCCCTGTGTGGCCTTTGGTTGCATGAGTATTACACTGGAAGCTGCTGCTGTGACACAAGCTTTCTCCCAAAGCAGTGTCAGGAGTAAAGGCCGGAGTGGCATGAATTTCCCCTGGCTTTTGTGTCACTCCCTTACCATTACCTCAGTCCTGGCTTTTGCGATTTAATGACAGGCTGCTCCAAATGGTTGTAGCCAACAAATCAATGGGTCAGTAGCATTAGGATTGTTAATTGGAAGGGCTGATGTGAATTTAAGTGCAGCTTTAATGTAATCATTTTGGAAATGAATCTGTGTGTGACGGCCTCTGTGCCTTCTCGCTTCCACTCCCGAGGGTAGCTCCCAGGGGCTCCCTACACCCTAGCACACACATGTCCCTTCAGCGAGGAGCTAAGCCTTCTGAGCATCTGGATAATAACAAAGGCAGTGGCTTTACAGTCTTTCCCATTAGTGCAGTGATCCCAAGTCAAACAGCGATTAGCTCAGCCTCATCGCCGCCCTGAAGAAGTGAGTCCTAAATCAGGATGCAGGAGCCTTCTCCCATGTCCCAATCCTCCTAAGTTCTTTGTCTCCTCCAACCTTTCTGTCACAGGCAGGGCTTGCCAGCATAGCCATTCTGTGAGGTGAGCACAGCCTCAGCTGCCTGATATGTGGCTTTTTGAAGTGTCCAGAGCAGCAGGCCCCAGATTGTTTGGAGCTGTGTAAAGAGAGAGAATTTATAAACGTGTCATACTGCTGCTCCCTTAGATAGAAGCTATTGTTCGTCGCCAAGCAGAAGGTGAGTCTGGCTGGTGTTTGGATGCTACAAAGATGGGTGCCCTAAAAAAAGGTAAGACAGACACTGTTGTAACCAGAAAGGAGCATAGCCCCTTTACACTTAGGCTACGTCTACATTGGCAAGATTTTGCGCAAATACTTTTAATGCAAGAGTTTTTGCGTTAAAGTATTTGCGCAAGAGAGCGTCTACACTGGCATGTGCTTTTGCACAAGAGCATCCGTGCCAGTGTAGACGCTCTCTTGCGCAAGAAAGCTCTGATGGCCATTTTAGCCATCGGGCTTTCTTGCACAAGAAATTCATGTTGCCTGTCTACACTGGCCTCTTGCGCAAGAACAGTTGCGCAAGAGGGCTTATTCCTGAGTGGGAGCATCATATTTCTTGTGCAAGAAGCACTGATTTCACACATTAGAACGTCAGTGTTCTTGCGCAAGAACTCCCCGCCAGTGTAGACAGGCAGCATGTTTTTGCGCAAAAGTGGGCGCTTTTGCGCAAAATCATGCCAATGTAGACACAGCCTTAAAGTTATCAAAGCCCCCTGCTGATTCACATGCATGCAGGAGACAGCTCCCAAATAATGAGGGTTCCACTGATGATCACATAGATGCCCAATACACCCTGCTTCCATTTCATTTCATTGACTAAATCATCAGCCACGTGACACCCAGATAAGAACCAAATGTGCATTGTCCCTAACCCAGGAACTCATTTCCAGAAGAGACCATCAAGATCAAGTGCTCCAAAGGATTCCAAAGAGGATTCGACATCAACGTGGATAAAGGGAGTGTTTTATGAAGATTAAAGGCCCCTGCTATTTCAAGGAATAAGCCAACCCCTAATGGATGGTGGGACGGGCAGCATTCCCCTTGGGAAATGTATTCCATTACAGGGCTTCTTGGGCCTTCTTTGGAGCACCTGGCTCTAGCTCCTGGCAAAGGCAGGATCTGGGGCTAAATGGTGTGACATATTCTGGCAATTCCTGGGCTCCTGTTTCTTGCTGTGTGCTGCTGAGGATAAACAGCATTAATCCAACATTTGTACTGCTCTGATCCACAGTATGTCTCTTTCCCCAGTGTAGTAAGATGAAGGCCTAAAACATAAGCCCATGCAGCACAGGCCTGGCCTGAGGCCTAGCTAACAATGGACAAAACATGGCTAACATAAAGCAAAGCTAAGCTGTGAGCAAGAGGCAGGCCCCTGCTCACAGAACTTGTCACAAACAAGGCTCAGAGTGCAAAACACTAATTAGTAATAGGCTCAGGTGCAGAACAATAATTGCTACTGGTCATAAGTTGAAATCACATGGTACCACCAGCTCATTAAAAAAGACCTTGGTACCCACTCCTCTCAGATACAGACCCAGGTTCAGGAAAGGGTCTAAAATGACAGCATGATGAATAGAGATGATCTAATCAAACCATGAGGTACAGGGTGATGGGTGGTATCTAAGTAGCATCAGAGGGTGGTAAACTGATACGTCATCAGTGAGGTGTAATTTGTTTGTACCTGTATATAAAGTGGTGTCATGGGGGGACAGTCTTTGGATGACCTAGGGGGCAGTGGAAATTTCCCACTGATTGAGTCATTCCATTGCTACGGGGTACATATGCGTAGTGGTTCAGTAGAGTCTACTAACAACTATTACTGCACTTTGCTTAGCAATAAACCTGGCCTGGCACCTTCGATCCTTATCTGGTTTGTGGTCTTTGGGGGTCTCTTGGGGTCTGCTGTGGAGACTAAGGCTACATCTATACTGCACCTCTCTTGTGCAAAAGCTTATGCAAATGAAGCAGGGATTAGCATATTGCCACACTTCATTTGCATAATTAATCAGGGGCCACTTTTGTGCAAGAGGCTTTTGCGCAAGGAGCTGTGTAGATGGCTCCTTTTTGCGCAAAAAGCCCCTCTTGCGCAAGAGCCATTCTTCCTCATTTTTTCAGGCAGAACGGCTCTTGCGCAAAAACCTCTTGCCGAAAAGCGGCCCCTAATTATTTATGTAAATGAAGTGCAGCAATATGCTAATCCATGCTTCATTTGCATAAGCTTTTGCACAAGAGAGGTGCAGTATAGACGTAGCCTAAGTGCGCAAGTCTACACAGCACACATAGCTAAGCACACATGCAAGCAGCCTTCTGGTTATCATCATCAATGGAGCCAGAGACCTGTGAGGACAGCTCAGCAGTAAATCCCAACTGCCCTCCCTGAAGAACTACACCCAGGTCGAGCAAGACTTAAGGCAGTTGCTGCCGTTTCGACACACACAGAAGGCGGCTGCATCCATGCTGTTGAACTGCCTTGGTGATTGACTGTCCCATTTGCAATGTGAGCCGAAGAGTGGGGGGAACATGTAGGACAATGTCATGTCACTTCAACCACTGGAATTCATGGCTGCATTTTAGCCCTGGGGCAAATTGATCTGCAAGCATGAGCAATGAGTGCATATTGAAGAATAGGAATAATTTGCAGTAGTGCACACTAGGTTAAAAGATTTTCAGGGCTGTTGCTGGGCCCCACACTTCTAGCCACAGCAAATGGAATGCCAGTGGTGTTTGGAAAGAAACCCACCTCTCTGCTACCCCCACCCCTTGCCCTTCAGTCCCTCACTGAATAATTGGCTAAAGTTGCACCTCTCTCTGCAGTATTGCAACTGCCCTGATGTCATCGTATATTAGCCAACAAAGGCTTTTGTGTGTCAGCATCTGTGTTCAAACTTCAGGCAGTAGGCCTGCCTGTTTGTCCCAGAGTCCCCTCTGGCTAGCAATCAGGGCTTGGGTTTGTTGAACTGTTGCTGTGAAATTAGCTGCTGCCCCGACCCTTGCTCTTCCCAGGAGTCACTTCAGGGACAAAGATTTTCAGCACAAAAAGGGTTAATATTTTTAGCATTTTGTGCCTTCAAGTGAATGGTATTTTCGTCCCTCACAATCCTTGGCTGGCTAGTGTGAGGGTGACAGTCTCTGACGTATCTTACTCCCTCCTGATGCAATAAAGCCCAGGAATTGCAGAATGCCTGATTCTGATCTCCCTCACCCAGGTGTAAATCAGGCATAAGGGACGTGGGACACCAGAACAGAGCTAGGTTAGATGAGATCAAAATCGAGTCCAGTGATGCCAGGCTACTCCTGCTATGATCAAATCCTTGGGCAAAACTACATTTCCTCCTCCAATCCCACAAGCAACGCGGGGCAGATTTCAGTCCACAGGAGTGTTCTATTTGAAGCTGTGGCAGGTTAAGTGCCATTTACAAAATCACTTGTGCTGACCCTAGAATTCTCTCACCTGCTCTCAATGCATTATCCTGAGAATTGTGCTTCCAATATCATTTGCAGAGCTTCTGACACTGAAATACACTGAAAGGCCCATCTCAAGAGCATATTTTAAAAAGGCACATGTTGTCATAGTGATAGATCTTGTTGTTATAGTAATTGGGTTAGGTCACTAGGGGTCAGCCCAGCCCGTTTGGGCTGATTCTAGTTAGTTCTGTGTTATGGAATAAATAGACACTTGCAACTGCTCAAGCTCTCTGTGTTTCCACTGATTCTTTCTAAACTGTGGAACTCCACACGATATAACAGCATGTTTGAATCATCAGCGAAGAGGTTCCCAGTCCACAACAGTGTTTCCCTTCATTTTTAAAAGCAGGAGCAGACTGAAGACAGGAATCAAATCATGGCCATGAATGCCAGACTTCATCGCAAGGCAGCATGAAGTAAGGAATGCTCCTCCCAACAAGGTTCTCTGTGCAGCAGCATGGCAGTGACACAGTTCCACAGACAGGAAGCAAAAGGGCCCTTTCCCAGTCTGCCCCCTTTGCATGGTTAGTCAGAAGGCGGAAGAGCACTTACCCCTCTCTTTGTAAAGTAGTTTGTAAAGCCTCTGAGGCAGTGGTCTCCCACCTTTTTAAGCATGAGATCACTTTTTTGAATTTAAGTGCAATTCAGGATCTACCTTAAACCCAAATACCCTTGTCCTACCTCCTTCCCATCCCTTCTCCGAGGCCCCGCCCCTGCTCACTCCATCCTCCCTCCCTCCCCTACCCTTACTCACTTTTTATCAGGCTTGGGACAGAGGGCTGAAGTTCCAGGGAGGGGGATGCAGACTCTGATCTTGGGCTAAAGAATTTGGAATGTGGGAGGGGTTATGAGCTGAGCATGGGGTAGAGAGTTGAGGTGCAGCAAGGGATTCAGGGTGCAGGCTCTGGGAGGGAGTATGGGTGCAGGGGAATTTAGGACTAGGGCAGGGGTTTGAGGTGCAGGAAAGGTTCAGGACTGTGGCTGGGGTTCAGAATGTGGGCTCCAGCTGGGCACCACTTACCACAGGTGGCCTCTGGGTGGTGGTGTAGAAGACTAAGGCAGGCTCACCCCTACTCTGGCCCTGCACCACTCCCAAAAGCAGCCAGCAAACTCTCTTCATCCCTGCCCTCCACCAC
The DNA here is from genome assembly GCA_019425775.1 of Rafetus swinhoei. Taxonomy (NCBI): domain Eukaryota; kingdom Metazoa; phylum Chordata; order Testudines; family Trionychidae; genus Rafetus; species Rafetus swinhoei. Next base: position 12,194 of record JAFJHL010000492.1, on the reverse strand, counting down.
TCTGTGGAGATGAGGTACAGGGTGGGGGGAGAGGCACCCTGACATCAGTGCCCCCTCCTCTTCTTCCTGTGCCTTGCACAGCAAGCAAGAGGCTCCCGGGGGTGAGGGGCAGCTACAAAGCAGAGGGCAAAAAACAGCATGGCAGTGCTGAGAGGGGTAGATGAAGTGCCAGCACTTGATAGCCTCCGGGACAAACCAGTCAGGATCACCTGTCAAAAGCTCCAAGATCTACCTGTAGATCCTGATCTATCAGTTGGTGACCACTGCTCTAAGGCTTAGACAGGTCAGCTGATTCCTGGACCCTGGCTGGTCTGTAGTCAGCAGACACTGACAGCTGTATGCAGATTTCCACCATCCTCAAGACAGATGCTGGAAGAGGAACAGCTTGTTTCCTGCACTGAGCCCGAAGGAGCCTGCAAGCAGCTCTAGCTCAGCCTCCCAGCAAAAGGTGCATGGAAGGGGTTCTCCAGGAGTGTACCAAACACCAGTCCTCTTGTGGAGATTCAGCCCTTTCTGGATTTATGGTACAAGTCCAAGGGGCACCATGCAGCTGATTCACCTCCCATTTGCAACTGCTGTAATTCCATTGACCTCTGCAGAGTTATTCCCAATTTACACCAGTGTATGTAAGCACAGAACCAGATGACTGTGCATGTGCACTGGGAGATAACTGACTGGTCATTGCATGGGACTCAAAGTGAGCTTGCTTGCTTTCAAGCTCATAAAAGTATGTCTACACTAGCCCCCTAGTTCGAACTAGGGAGGCTAATGTAGGCATTTGAAGTTGCAAATGAAGCCCAGAATTTAAATATCCCGGGCTTGATTTGCATCTTCCTGTCCGGGCGCCATTTTTAAATCCCCTTAGTCCGAACTAACTGCCCGCGGCTACACGCAGCAGTCAAACATTAACTCGAACTGTTACACCTCATTCCATGACGTGTAACAGTTAACTCAAACTAAGGACTTAGTTTGAGTTAACGTTTGACTGCCGTGTGTAGCCGCGGGCAGTTAGTTCAGACTAAGGGGATTTAAAAATGGCGCCCGGACGGGAAGATGCAAATAAAGCCCAGGATATTTAAATTCCGGGCTTCATTTGCAACTTTGAATGCCTACATTAGCCTCCCTAGTTTGAACTAGGGGGCTAGTGTAGACATACCCTGAGCTCTTTCAGTAGCCCTGCTTCCACTGGAGTGACAGCACTGACTGCATCCTGATGAGAGTTCAAACATGACCCAGGGAACCACTCAGGGCTGTTCAGAAATCTGAGCAAGGACAGAATCCATAACAGAAATGTGGGGAACTCTGCAAACAGAACCGTGAAAGAAAGGGAAGTCATTTCATCCAGCATGCCTGCAGGAAACATGAATCCATCTTCTGGAGCAATTAAATGCAGAGCTGTGCATGAGCATAATTATTAGTGGAATGATGGCAACAGTAATAGAGCTCATCAGTCAGAAAGCTACATAATTTCTAAACTGTCTCATGCTGTACCACCTGGATTTAAATTAAGGTAATATTTATGGACAAGACAGATGCATCTGCTTACTGAACATGCACACATTAATGTATCCACAACCAAGCATCCCAACTGCCAGCAAACGTGACTCTATTGCTCCTCAGTGTTTTGACTGCCATGTTCTTTTCCCCAGCATCAGAAATCATCATTCTAGATGGCGTCCATGCCAGTGCTCTTCTGTGTTCACTGGCTGGACTGTCTGAAGCTGGAGACATTTAATGTACATTTTTCAGAATGAAAACCGCTAGATTGACAATAAGACGGTGTGACAGTCACTCACAAGGCTGATGAAGCTCTCACTCACACACACACCTCCACCACTGCGATCCTGAGACCTGAAATGTAACATTCATATCAGCATTTCCCACCAAACCCCTGCGTGTCCCTAGCTGGGCCTTCAGGCTCTTACACTCACAGAGAAGTGGGCTCTTGCTTAGGTTGTTTTAAATTACAAAGAAAAGTCTGGAGCCTCTGCTGGTTTCATTGCAATGGAGACAAAAAGTGTCTGCTCCTATGGAGAGACTCCCATGGATACAGAAGGCTTTGGAGCACAGCTTAATTTGGGAGGGCAAAACTCTTCAGGAATGAAAGACTGGGAAATCAAACAAGGAGATAGTTTGTGTATCAGACCCAATGCAGTGCTGCCCCAGAACAGGCTTGGATAATGCCACAATCTAGAGCAGAGGTAGGCAACCTACAGCAGGCATGCCATAAGTGACACACGAGACAATGTTGAGTGGCATGCATGGTGGGAGCTCAGTCCCCCCTGCCTCCCCTGGCAGCGGCTGGAGCCTTGCGGTCGGTGCGCAGCTGCAGGCTGGAGAACGGGCTCCAGCTTCCTGCTGGAAGGGCAAGTGGCAGGGGGAGAGGGGCAGCGTGGATATGTAGGGGCTGGGGCAGCCCAGCAAGTGGAGTGGGCAGCATGACCCCACACTGGACTCTGCATCCCTGGGGCTGCCCCTGCCCAGCTTGGGCATGAGGCTCCCAGGAGCTGAGGGGTTAACACCGCCCCCCTGGCCGCTACAGGCTCTGCTCCCTGCTCTGGGAAGGGGCAGGGCTGGAGCTGCTCTGCAGATCCGGGGCTGGGTGGCCAGTCACAAGCTGCTGCCGCCTCTGTGGGGCACCAGGGCCCAGGCTGTGCCACACTGCTTCCCGCAGGGTGTGTGCTGGGGTGGGGAGCCCCTTCCCCAGCACCCCACTGTGGCTGGCCAGGCTGGAACCAGCCCCAAGCAGCCCCAGGCTCCGCCCACCCCATCCCCAGAACCACAGCCTGCAGGTGAGGGGCGAGCCCTGGCAAAGGGCTGGGCTGGGCTGGGCAGTGACTCTGTCCCCCTCCCAGCCCCAGCACTGCTCCCAGGGGCCTGAGAGTCCCAGCGCTGCTGCCCTGCATGCTGGGGGCACAGGGATGTGGGGGGTGAAGGAGGATGCAGAGGCAGGATGGGAGGGGTCAGGAGTTGCACTGAGGGGCATGGGGCAATGCAGGGGAGCAGGTTGGGGGGGGGGGTTCATGGGGCCGAGGGGAGTGTGTTACCCCAGTTTCACTGGAGACCTCCCCAGGGTTACACTCATAGGGTATGTCTACACTAGCTCGTTAGTTCGAGCTAGGTAGGCAAATGAGGGCAACCGGAGTTGCAAATGAAGCCTGGGATTTAAATATCCCGGGCTTCATTTGCATGTTCCCGGTGCCGCCATTTTTAAATCCCTTAGTCCAACTCCGTGCCCTACACGCTGCAGAGCACAGAGTAGGTAGTTCGAATTAGAGATCCTAATTCGAACTACCGTTACTCCTAGTTTCCGGGATATTTAAATCCTGGGCTTCATTTGCAACTCCGGTTGCCCTCATTTGCCTACCTAGCTCGAACTAACGAGCTAGTGTAGACATACCCATATGGATTTATTAAATGAGGAATTAACAATCCACTACAGGGTTAAACTGAGGGGGACTGAGCTCTCTCTCTCACCCACCCAAACACAAACACCCACATTCACTAGTCCATTCACACACATTCATTCATGAGCCTGGGCACTCACACACTTACACAGGCAAAGGGTTGCAGAGCAAGCCAAGGCATAGTGACTCCCGAGGTTTGCCTCTAGCCATGGATCCCGGCCGGGGAGCTGGTCAGAAAAGAGAGCTTCTGCCAGGTGCTCTCTCTCCTTTTATTGCAACTGGGCGGCTCCTGTCACGCACGCAGGGGTCCTACCTCCATGTTCCTCACTGAGGAGCATGCCCAGACCTCCCTCGGTCGGGGTCCTTTGTTTGCTTAGGGCAGCTGTTGTGTCTTTAATTAGACACCACCTGGTCCTGGCTTCAGGTGTTTAGCCTTGCTGTTTCCTCACCCCAAACCTTTGTGACTCTCTTCTCACAGGGAGGAGTGCAGCTTAGAGCAAGTTACAAGCACAGTGGCTGAGAGTTACAAAGATTACAACGCTCAATGGTCACCAAGCTTACAGTAGGTTTCTGAACTCATAAAGCAAAGTGGCTGAGAGTTACAAAGTTGCAAGGCTCAACAATCTTACAGCAAGGTGCAGAATGTAAAAGGCAAGGTAGCTGAAAGTTTCAAAGAGACATGTACAAAGCTTCAAAGCTCAGTGGTTGCAAAGATACCTTCCAGAGCACAGCATCAGACTGAGAACAATTTCCAGCTTAATCATGAGTAATAAAGTGACTTAGAGACTGACAAAACCTGCTGCTGACTGCATGGCTGTGAACACTGTTTTTAAGGGGGGGAGTTGTTTTCTAAGTCGTGTGTTGGCAGGACCTTACAGTTTAATGCATTTCCAGAAAATTTGTGTGTAAATCAAGTAATAGCTCGGGCGGAGGCTTTATGCAACAGAGTGAGGCTGGAGCAGGGGGAAGATGTGAAGGGGGATACAATTGTACTTTGCAGAAGCTGCATTTTACTTTACTTCCCGCTTCTTGGCCTCCCTCCCCAACTAGCTATTCGGCTGCATTCTTACCCTCTCACCTTTTGTGTTACTCCCCCAGCCCCCTCCTGCCCCCAAACTCCCTCTCGTACCCCCACCCCACACCCTCTCCTGCTGCCAAACTCTCTTCCAGACCCTGCCCTCCTCACCCCACCTCCCACCCAGATCCTGAATCCCTATCCCACACAATGGCAATCCTGTCCTGCACATTGAGCCCCTCATTTTTGTTCCCACCTCAGAGCCTAAGGGGGTCCACAAAATCCACTAACTCCAGAACCCCAGAAAAGTAAATCTGGCCCATGGGAAGCCTTGAACCTCAGTCCTCCCTGTCCCTTCCCCTCTGTGTCAAGAGTGAGGTGTCTCAGTTGGGGACCACACAAGTGAGAAGCAAAAAAAACCTCCTCCCAAAACCCCCAACCCTCACTGATGGGGCCCCAACTGATTTTTCTGTGGGTCAGTGGCCCCCCAACCCAAAAAGGGTTCCCCATCCCTGCCATAAATAAAGAAAACATTGAAACCTTTTGTGTTGCACATGAATTAATGTTTTACTTTATTTAAAATGAAGTTAAGTGGGCTGTGCCCACAAAAGGTCATGATACCATCTACGTCTATGTCTACACTGTAGCCTTCTTGCGGAAAAGCTTATGCAAATGAAGCTCGGCGTGGAATATCGCAGCGCTTCATTTGCATAATTAATGAGCAGCTGTTTTTGCGCAAGAGGCTTTTGTGCAAAAAAGAGCCGTGTAGACGGCTCCTTTTTGTGCAACCCCCCCTTGCGCAAGAGCCGTTCTTCCTACAGTGTAGCCGTAGCCTACGTTTTGTTAGTCTATAACTGGAAAAGCTTAAAAAACAACAAATAGTCTTGCAGCACCTTAGAGACTAACTCGACTACCCCTCTGAAGCATGAGAAAGTTAAAACACTTAATCTGTTTAATAATTTAAATTAAACTGTTCTCCCTAGCTGCAGCTGGTTCAGAAAATATGGTCACCGTACCGAGCCTGCCCCTGTCTCCTCCTCTCCCCGGCATGCATATCCGTAAATAGACATGAATAAATTAAATCTTGGTAAGCCACTTCTGAAAGGTTGCTGACCCTTGATCTAGGTCAGTGGTCTCCAACCTTTTTACACCCAAGATCACTTTTTAAATGACAGACCAAGCCAAGATCTACCACCCCGCCCCTTCCTTGAATCCCTGCCCCTTCCTTGAAGCCCCGCCCTCTCTATTCTCCTCCTCTCCATCACTTGCTATCCCCAATCCTTATACTGCTGCTTTAAAAAAAAAAAAAAAATTCTTCTGTAGGAAGAGGTTTTTCCAACATTTGGCCTGTCTAGACTGGACCAAATGTCGGAAAAAAACCCCCTTCTTTTGGAAGCCCGTTATTCCTCAGTGAAAGAGGAATATAGAGTATGTCTACACTACAAAGTTAATTGAACTAACAGCGTTAGTTCAAATTAACTTTAATAGAATCTACACATGCAAACCGCTAGTTCGAATTTAAATCAAACTAGCGGAGCGCTTAATTCGAACTAGGTAAACCTCATTCTACAAGGACTAACGCCTAGTTCGAATTAAGTAGTTCGAATTAAGGGCTGTGTAGCCACTTAATTCGAACTAGCTGGAGGCTAGCCCTTCCCAGATTCCCCCTGGTGGCCACTCTGGGCCACACTAGGAAAATTCCTCTCCTCTCCCCGAGCCCCGGGGCCCTTAAAGGGGTAGACTCTGGCCAGACGGCACTTGCCAGAGACAGCCCTGCCAGCAGTCTCTGCCCCTGACCCAGTGGCCCCACGATGAGCCAGGGAGCCAGTGACAGCCAGCCGTCCCCCGCCCAGTCCCCCAGCACCCAGGGGCCAGCCAGGGCCGTAGACGGTGCGCGCCCTCCTGGACTAGTGCGGAGGTCATGGACCTCATTGAGGTTTGGGGGCAGGCCCCCAACCTCCATGATCTCCACACTAGGTGGAGGAACGCGGCCGTCTACAGCCGCATAGCAGCCGCCATGTCCCGAAAGGGACACAGGCGCACCCAAGAGCAGGTGCGCCTGAAAGTGAAACAGCTGCGGCAGGCATATGCCAGGGCTGCCACCTGCCCCTACTTCCCCGCCCTCGACCGACTCTTGGGGCGGGCGGTCGCGCCAGCCGGGAGGCGAGCCGGGACGGAGGGCCCTGACCGGCGCACCGGAGGGGCCACCGCCAAGCAGTTCCAGCACCGGAGTCGGCAGGGTCGTCCGGGAGGCCATCCGGGTAAGTGCCAGCACTGTCCCTGCCGGGGAGGCGGGGAGGAGACCAGGGACTGCGCGTGGGCCATGCCTCCCACGGATCATGCAGCCACCTGTGCGTGCGAGCACGTGCCATGCCACCCTTGGGCAGGTGGCTCCAGCTGCGTGACACCCAGGGGCCGTGGCCCAATAGGCACATGCGTGTGTGAGACCTGACATGCTCCCGACCCGGGCGGGACCCAGCAGGATGCTCTCCCTTCACGCCCCTCTACACAGAGGCAGGGGACATCTCCCCCGCCCGGCCACACTATACACGGCACAGGGACATGGCTGCGGTCTTGGGGCAGCTCCCAGTCCCAGGGAGAGCCAGAGATCCTGACCATGGCCTCTGTACAAGCACAACGGCTCTGACGGTGCAGGGCACGGTCGCCCTCACGTCGCGTGGCGGGAGGGGCTGGGCATCATCCACTGAGTCCCCAGGGAGAACTGACCACTTCTCTTCTTTCTCTACAGCTGCACCAGCTGCTCAGTGCAGGCGCACCACCCCGCCCGGGACATGCTCCCGCACCCGCGGCCTGCTCCGGACCACCACCACGGGCAGGAGTACTGGGACCAGCACCTGGGGTCCCTGCGAGCCCTGCACCGCACCGTGGAGGCCTGGATGCGGGCAGACCTGCAGCTCCGCCCGGGAGCAGCTGGCTGAGACCGAGCCAGAAACGCTACCTGCAGGCCCTGCTGCAGAGCATGGTGCCCTGTGCCGGTCCTGCGCCTGCTGCCCCCAACAACTGTCCCTCCTCCACTCCTGCCCCCTCCCACCTCTTCCTCCTCAACCCCACACCCTTCCTCCTCAATGTCCACCCCCACCTCAACCTCCGCACCCTCCACCCCATCCCCGGGGCGCGAGGCCCCCTCCCTTGCCGTGCTGGGAGGCGGTTGGCCGAGACCCCACCCCTGATCCTGAGTTTCCCCTCCCCCTCCTTCCCCTTGCTTCCTCCTTCCAGCTCCCTCCTCCCAGTTTTCCCCCTCCCCTCTCCCACCCTCTCTCCTGCCCTCTCCGCCTCCTTTCCCCGTCTCCCCACAGTTTCATTCCCCCTCCCCAGTTGTGTTGAATAAAGAGTTGTTATTTTTGAAAATACGTGTCTTTTATTTGACATCAGGAAGGGGGCTAGAAGTGGAAGGAGGAGAGGGAGGAATGGGGCACAAGCCCCAGTGGGGCAGACCGGGAGACTGTTAGCGCTCCTCAGGGTGGAAGCTCTCCTGCAGGAGCCCCTGGATCCTGACATCCCCTCGATGGTCCTCCCCGGATGGCAGCCTGCAGAGAGTGCAGCCAGGCTGCCGGCAACGTGTCCACGAGGCAGCAGAGTCCCCGGGGCAGGTCTGGTTCCATGTTGCAGAGTGCCGTGGTGTCCCGAGTGAGGGCAAGCAGAGCACTCCGAGACACAAATGCTTTGCTGTCCTCAGCGAGGTAGACCAGCAAGCAGAGAAACCTGAGAACTGTCTGTCCGAGATGGGGGTCGGGTCCCTTTAAGCACAGCCCTCAGCTAGCCTGAGGCAGCAGCTCCACACTCTAAGTCCTAACCTGATGCCCTGCCGGCACTGGTTCGGCCAGCCTTAACTCGTTCAGGGTCCACTCAATGTGGACATGCTATTTCGAATTAGCAAAACGCTAATTTGAATTAGTTTTTAGGTCTAGATGCAGTAACTCAATTAGCTTATTTCAAATTAACTAATTCAATTAAGTTAGTTCAATTAGTGCTGTAGTGTAGACATACATTACGAGGAGTAACACTAAATTAAAATAGCTATTTCACATTAAGTGCTGTAGACACTTAATGGTGAAATAGGGGCCTCCAGCCCTTCCCAGGAGCCCCTGGTGGCCTCTCTGGGCACAACCAGGAAAGCTTACTCTCCTCTCCCCCAGCCCTGGAGCCATTAAAGGGGTAGGCCCTGGCCACAGTGCCTGTGCCAGCTCCAAGCCTGCCAGCCCAGAGCCAGCAGTGGCCACCGGGCCCTGACCCAGTGGCCCCAAAACATGAGCCAGCAAGCCACTGGCAGCCAGCCCTCCACCGCCCCCAGGAGCAGTCTGCCAGCTCACAGGAGCCTGACAGGGGCTGGAGAAGGCGGGCGCCTTCCTGGTCCAGGATGGAGATCATGGACCTTATTCAGGTTTGGGGGGGATGCCCCCAGTGTCCATGATCTCCGCACTAGACGGAGGAATGCGGCCGTCTATGGCAGGATAGCTGCCAGCCTGGCCACCAAAGGCCACATGCGAACCCAGGAGCAGGTTAGCATGAAAGTCAGGTTGGTCCGGTGAGACTCCCAACCCTGAGCCCTGAGCTTCCTCCCCTTCTTCCCCTTGCTTCCCCTTCCAGCTCCCTCCTCCCAGGTTTCCCTCCTCTTCCACCCTCTCTCTTCCCTCTCCCACCTCCTTTTCCCAGTCTCCCAGAGGTTCATCCCCAGTTTTGTTCAATAAACCCAGTTTGTATTTTTGAACATACGTGTCTTTTATTTGACATCAGGAAGGGGGCTAGGGAGGGGTAAGTGGAAGGACGTGAGGGAGGAATGGGGCATGAGCCCCCAGTGGGGAGGACCAGGGAGGCTCTGAGGGCTTCTCGTGGTGGACGCTCTCCCTCAGGGCCTCCTGGATCCTGACAGCCCCGATGGACCCCGGATGGCAGCCTGCAGCAAGTGCAGCCGGGCTGATGGCAACGACCCCACGAGATGCACCGCATGCCCAGGGAAGCTCTGGCTGCATGTGGCCGAGTGCTGTGGTGTCCCGAGTGCGGGCACTCAGGGCACTCCAAGACAGGACTGCTTTGCTGTCCTCATTGAGGTAGACAAGCCGGGAACCCTGAGAACTGTCTGTCCGGGTGGGGTAGGGTCCCTTTAAGCACGGCGCTGATTTAGCCTCAGGCAGCAGCCCCACACACTAAGTCCTAACCTGATGCCCTGCCGCACTGGTTCCGCCAGCCTTAACTCGGTTCAGGGTCCACTCAGTGTGGACGTGCTATTTTGAAATATCAAAACGCTATTTCAAATAGTTTTGTGTATAGATGCGTTATTTTGAATTAGCTTAATTGAATTAACTATTTCAATTAAGTTAATCTGAAATAGCACTGTAGTATAGACATACCGGGGTGACTGAAGAGCATGTTTGCTCTTCCACTAAAAAGCGGAAGAACAAACGTGAACCCTGGATGCAGAAGAGTTTTCTGGACTATCTCCGAATCCTGAAAACTCCTGCAGTCTCGTACTCGCTGGGTTGAGACAGGATGCAGTCTCTGGGTGGGAATGAGGATTTGGGTGGGAAGGTGTAAGGTGCAAGGTCTGGGAGGAAATCTGGATGCAGGAGGAGGTGGAGAAGGGGGACACTGGCTCAGGAGAGGGCTCCAGGCCAGGCAGTGTTAGTACTGCAAGCCACAGGCTTGTGGATGTGAGGTGCAGGAATTTGGGTTGGGGTATGTGAGGGGCTCAGGCAGGGGTTCCAGTGTATGATAGGCTCAGATCTAGGTCTGGGGAAGGGGGAATGCAGGAGTGGTTGTGGCCAGATGGGGGCTTGGCCTCAACTGGGGTTGTTGGCCAGGCTTCATTTTTAAATAAAATACTATGTCAAACACAAAAAGTTTCTGCATTGTCTTTATTTAGAGAATGGCAGGAACCTGCCTTGAGTCAGGGGTCACTGACCCATAGAAAAGTCATTCGGGAGCAGGGGACACAGTACTGGGAGGGGTGCTAGTGGGTTCTGGGGCAGGGAACAGGGTGCCAGTGGGGGCAGGGGAGAGGGGGCAGGGTGCCATAAGGACAGGTTTCTGCAGCAGGGGCCAGGTGCCAGTGGGGACAGGTTTCTGCAGAGGGGAGCAGGGGGACAGGTTTCTGCAGTAGGGGACAGGGTGCCAGAGGAACTGGTTTCTGCAGGGGGGGCAGGGTGCCAGGGGGGCAGGTTTCTGCAGCGGGTGGGGCGGGGAGAGGGAACAGGGGCGCAGGAGGGCAGGGGACAGGTTTGGGGCAGGGGAGAGGGAACAAGGTTCGGGGGCAGGGAGTCCCCTACACCAGCCATGGAGGGAAGCCTCCGTCCCGCGCTCCCTCCGGGGCCGACCCTCCTCTCCCCCCCATCCCCCCCAAAGGAAGGAAGCCCTGTTGCGCGCCTCTGCCGGGCCTGACCCCCCTCTCCCACCGAGCAGGAATCCCGGGCGACCCCCCATGCGCTGACTGCCGGGCCGAAACACTCTCCCTCTCACGGGCGCAGGGAAAACCCCATGCGCGCGCCTGCCCGGGACAACTCACGCCTCCTGCGCCGGTGCAGAGAAGTCACCATGCTCCTCTCCGGAGCCAGGCCCTCCCGCAGCACGCTGGCAAGCAGCCAGCGCACTTCCGAACTCCCGGGAAGTGGCACTGCTGTGGGATCTTCTGTCCACCCACGGAAGCCCGGCACTACCTCCATTTTCACTAGAGGCACTGGGGCTTCTCGGGGTGGAAAACAAGGGGGCTGAACGCCTCGCGATCGACTGGTCAAGGCCTTGAGATCGACCAGTCAATCGCGATCGACCTGTTGGTGACCACGGATCTAGAGTCTATTCCATAACCCATCATTTGTGCTTGCTGAGGACCCAAATACCCTCTGCTCTTCTGAGCAGCTCCTTATAGCAGGGCTACTCCAGCAAACTGCCCTCTGGTTGGCTCCCTATAAGCCTCTCACTGATTGGCTGGGGCTCTGTGCAGGCTCCCTCCAGCCTGCTTTAAAAAGTTTCTGGACAGAGTGGGGCAGCTTCTCTACTAGAGGCTGGATTCATGTATGTGCCTATCACAGTCACCACTGATGGGATGCGTCTACACTGCACCCTTTAGCTCGAAATACGCAAATTTGAGCTACGCAAATTGCATAGTTTATTTCAAGTTAATTTCAAAATAGCTTATTTCATAATTTGGTGCTGCTGCACACAAGGTTTACAGGGATGTCAGAATAGCGAGCCTGTTATATTTCAAAATAATGGGCTTGTTTCAAGAGAAATAGTTATTTTGGGATACTGGACGTATCCTGAAATAACGCCGCAGTATAGACGTACCCATGGTGTTTTGTATACACAGTTTTTATTTACTTTAGAGGAGCCAAAGGGGGTGAGGTGAAATCAGGCCAGGCCACAGAACCCCACCGGCTCCACCCTACCTTCAAGAGCATTGTGCTGGGATACAGATGTGAGTGAAACTGAGGTTGTTCATTCTGAGCTGCTTCCTAACATAGGGACAGACACACAGGGACTGGTGCAGACTCCATGTTGTGAAAGGCAGGTAGTGTTTTTTTCTTGTAAAGCTTAGAGATGGGCCCAATCAATGCCCCTGAACTTTAGTGTGTGTTTGCAACTCCAGACTTGGTCCGGATCTGGGATTACAGCTTTGAACTTTCTCAGTAAGAAAAGCTCCATAATTTTAATTCTGTTTTCTGCTTACACACAGCTTTATGCTACCACCTTCATCAAGTTTTCCAGTCGTTCATGTTCACCAAGACAACGAGAAGTCCTGTGGCACCTGATAGACTCAG